>OZ024906.1:82752432-83379932 GCA_964017125.1 Flabesymbios commensalis
ATGTCCCTCCCTCGCAAGAGTGTTTTTTTAACATTTGATGGTGATGCATTAAAAAAAATCAGAAAATGTGATCTCAAATAAGAAAAAAAGAGGTAATTTCGTTTAAAGCTCGAATTAAATGGCCAGTTACACAAATGAAAAATAACCTGGCTTGGTAACAGAGTTGAACTAAGGATTTGTGTTTATTGTGTCAAATTTTCTTCTGGTCATATCCTAGCAGTTTTGAGATACGATTGTTTAGTATTATGCTTTAATAAGGATATAACTTTTGAAAGTGTGATGTGAAGCTAATCATAGTAACATCAATTTGGAAATGGTTTGGAATCAGTAACGGAGTAGTAAATGGAATATGTTGCAACTTTTTAAAAATGAAGTGAAGCCAGTGACATATTCATGCTCTTGGGATCAGTGCACGGCCAAACCCATCAAGTGGTTTTCTTCCTCTTTGATGGTCACCTACCTTGCTGCCATTTTTGATGCTACAAAATTACCCCAAATTTTGGTTTCACCCATATATGAAAATCCTACACGGTTGTTACCAAAATCACGAATCTGCTTTCATTCTGTTGACAATTAGATTATTTTTTTTCACAAAGGGTGGCAATGTTGGATTTTATCCATAATGCAATAGCTCAAGTACATTCCAACCACACCACCCCAGTAAATATGGTTGTATTGGACCAATATTGGCTCTGTATTGGCAGTATTGTTATGCCAACTTTCGACCAGAATAGTAATGCCAGTATCCCATATGGGGCCAATATTGGATCAGTATCACAATGTAATTGTTTGCAAATAGGACCTGTATTGGTCGAATATGGCAAAACTGTATATGGCCAGAATATAGCCAGTATGAAGCCATTATATATACCGGTTTAATAGTGGTACCCCAGTATTGGCCCACGACATTTGTATATTGGTTAAGTAGGCCTACTGGCTAGCCATTAAATGCATAGTGGTTTGATATTGGTTGCCCATTATTGGCCCAGTACATTTGTATATTGGTTAAGTTGTGGCTGATCATTATAAGTACGGTGGTTTGATATTGGTTGCCAAATATTAAGCCGGGGCATTTGTATATTGGTATTGGCTGACCATTTTACGCATGGCTGTTAATAAAATCAAAAAGGTACACGGTATACATATATAAGATGATAGATCAATCAGTTAACCCTTATCCTCTTACGTCGATATATTTAAATTTTCAACCACTCGATTCAACAAGCTTTCCTGTCTGTACGCTACAGACAGGAAAGCTTGTTGAATCCATAGAAATATATACTTATGTATGTTCTGTGGTTGAATCGGCCACTAGGTGTCCCCATCGGTTTCTCAATCGCAGACGAGCGTGAAAGAAATGTTAGTTTCAATCGCAGTCAAGTTATTTATTTATTTAATAAAAAAGACTAAAAGTGTGTATAGTCGCCGTCAAATTAAAAATGATCAACCAGGATCGCATGATTTTCGGCGATTTCTCCGTCAATTATGAACCGATTTTCTTGAAATTTTGCAGAGGCCATTTTCTATTAGAATCCTAACAGGGGTAAAAAAATTCGCAAAATAATATTTAATATTTCAAAAGTTAGACCATTTGGCATGTATTAAAATTCTAAAATTAGTTTAATGGGGTTAAAGAGGAACGTCGTAATTTAAATTTATTACATGTCAAATGGTCTAACTTTTGAAATGCGCTATATAATTTTCAGGGCTGTTAGGATTTGAATAGAAAATGGCCTATGCAAAATTTGAAGAAAATCGGATTAGAATTGACGGAGAAATCGCCGAAAATCATTCGATCCTGGTTAATTTGACGGCGAGTATAGATGATCCCCAGTCTCCCCTAGCCTAGGCATATTTTAAATAAGGAGATAAGTGGACTAATTCAGTAATTGAGAAGTAGATCCAGAAATCGCTAATTAATTTAGACGGTATAGTGATAAAAGATTGTTGCACAGGTTATCCTAAATAGGCCTTTAATTATCATTGACAAACAATTACCAAAAAACAAATGAACCCCGTAATCTTTTCGAGTCCTCCCCACCCTCCCTTCAATAGGATATGTGTATACCCTTCTGTACAAATTATGGTGTGTACCAGTATTTCTATGGTGTGTACCTGTTTTGTACACGCAAATCAACGCCCACTTCCGGTCGGACACTCCTCGTATCTTGCATCAGCCGCTTGTATGCGTGGTGTACACAATCCTAACCAGGACACACTCAGTCACGGCTCCGGCTTTCCACTTGTGAGCGTTATCGCACAGATATTCCGCGCTTCTTGACCTTTGCTCCATTGCCCATCGTTTATATTGAGACAAAGAACATAATCCACGATACGGTATGTCCTCAGATAAAGAAAAAGAAGCCATGGGAGACCACGCGGACGAGAAAACTGCCCTGCGGGACGAAGAAAAAATGGCTGATGACCGCGACGATTCTGCTCTAGACGATTCTAGATTTGACGACTCCAAAGTCAAATTTGTGAACGGTGGTGGAGCCGCAGCTGATCCCCGTGTCGATATTGAAGGCAAAACAACACTGTCTTTAGAAGGAGAATTCGTTGGTTTGACCAAAGAAGAGCTTGAAAAATACGCAAAAGATCCATTTTGGGTGAAAGTGAGATGGATCTTGTTCATTGGTTTTTGGGTGATGTGGGTTGGTATGCTGGTGGCGGCCATCGCAATTATCATCACGGCGCCAAGATGTCCTCCACGACCCAAGCTCGAGTGGTATCAGAAATCTGTCATTTATCAAGTCTATCCTCGCTCATTCCAAGACACAAATGGCGATGGAAATGGAGATTTGAATGGTATGATCAATAAAATATACAAAATTGCACAATTTTCATAGTTAGCAAACGCCACCCTCCACAAGGTGTTACATAGTGGAGGGTGAGATCCTTCTAACTAAATTTACATTAATTTGTTTTTCTTACAATTTTCTCTTTAATAGTTTTTTATATTCAACCTATCCGCGATTATTCATTTAATGATTATTGATTGTAATCTAGCAATGTAGGGATTTTTCCATGCATCGGCAAAGAGGTAGATGTGCATATCAATTATAGCAGCCAGCCTGAAGGTCACTGACCTGGTTCGATCGATCATGTGATCATAGTTAGTCATTTAATGGCTGATATGTCTAACATGAATTCGTCCCAGTTGCGTGAGATCAGTCCTAATAGGCAGTTGAGATACCTTTCAAGGTCTCCCTGACTGACAAGGACTGAGTCTCGTGGGCCGCAGCTGATTACCAAGTGAGTATCTTGTGTACTTGTGATTAAGTCTAGTTGCTTGCTTTGCTAGGCCTGATTATTAGGATCGTTCTGTGGGTAGCTCGCAGGCCGAAATTACGACAATATAAATTATGTTATTTTGTGTTGTTCGTTAGTCAGTTAATGATTATCATTGAATTATATCTACCTCTTTTAATTCTCTGTTATATTCACAGGTATCAAGAAACGCTTGGACTACTTTGATAGGTTGAATGTAAGTGCTTTGTGGATAAACTCCATTTATCCTTCTCAGCATTCTGATTATGACGTCACTAACTTCATTGATGTCCATCCTGATTTTGGGAAGCTGGAGGATTTCAAGGCCCTTATAGAAGCCATGCATGAAGAACATGGTAATGCTACTAATTATGAAAAAAATGTAATCTGAACATCAGAGCTATACTCTTAAAAGTTTAATTGTCATTTCGCAATAATATTTCTGTTCAATAGATAAGTTACAATATCTGGTAAACACAAAGTATCGATCCAATGTTGGGTTGATTTTAGCCCAGCGACGTAGTATCATCGGCTATGACGCTGGGCTAACCTCAACCCGACATTAGTTCAATGCGTTGTGTTTACTTGGTAATAAAGGTCATATGAGATATTTAGAAACTGATAGATTGTGATAATGTACTATCTACAATGACAAAAAATCTGTCTGATTTCAAAATTGGTCACTTATTCTCCATTCTATTATAAAATGATAATTTAACTACTTACTCTTTTTTTTTTCATAAAATGTTTTTGACTGTGTTACAGAAGTCATCTGCAATATGCAATTATACTTATTTTGTCATGTCAATAAATTTGTTTCTGTTACAGGAATGAAGGTGATCTTGGATTTTATTCCTAACCACAGTAGCACACTGCATCCGTGGTTTAATGAAAGTCAAGGAAAAAAAGATAACTTTACAGACTACTATGTGTGGCATTCTGGCAAGAATGGAGGTCCACCAAACAACTGGGTGGGTCGTCACTCTTATTATTCTTGATTCATTTATTTTATGATAATTTTTTTTATTTAAGACAGGCTGGTAAAGATTTTTTAATTTAGAACAAACTGGTAGAGAAAAACTGTCTCAAGAAGACTTACAGCAATGTAATTTAAAATTAAGTAGTTGTACTCAACAGTTGTATTTGAAGGGTTATTAGTGAACACTTTGTAATGAACTACTGAATAAATGAATAACAGACTCTTATATTTTATGTCTGTATTGTCTTTTAGTTGAGTGTGTATGGGAGATCTGCATGGACATTGGATTCAAAACGTGGTCAGTTTTATCTCCATCAATACAGTGAAGAACAAGCAGATTTGAACCTGGAAAATGAGAATGTGCTACTTGAACTAGATGTAAGTTAATAATTTATTATTGATAAAAAAATTGTGTGTGGCTAAGCTGGGAGCAATGTAATCAATAATGTAAAATTTGGTCTCTGTACGGAGGCAGAAGCTGTGGAATCCCTCAATGTTTTTTGTAAAGCTGCATATAAGCATGTCTTCCAAG
Organism: Flabesymbios commensalis; assembly: GCA_964017125.1. NCBI lineage: Eukaryota > Metazoa > Annelida > Polychaeta > Terebellida > Flabelligeridae > Flabesymbios > Flabesymbios commensalis. The sequence continues at coordinate 82,757,214 of OZ024906.1, forward strand.
TTTTTGTATAGTACACAAAATATAGTTATATATGTGAGCTATAGAAAAACTTTTAATATTATTTTTTTTATCAGTGAAATGTTTTACATTTATCTTTTTAACATTTAAGTTTAATTTCCATCTTAATTTTCTTGTTTCACCTGTATGCAGAATGTGTTGAAATTCTGGCTGGATCTGGGAGTTGACGGTTTCCGTGTGCATGCTGCTGCTCATTTAGTGGAAGGAGATGTCAACACTGATGAACCATCCAGCAATAACGGATTATCTGATGTAAGGATGGACTGATGATTCATGTGAAATAAAAAAATTATATTATTGTTGTTCAAACAAATTATTTGCCTTCAGATGTGTAACTTGGCTCGATACCAAATTAGAAAATGTATGTTGAAATTCTTAAATGCAGTAAAGAGTAGGCCTACATTAGATATTTGAGCCCCATATTTTGAATTCATGCTAAGAGTTAAATTGCACATTTAATTCACTTTTATAAATTGGAACTGAATATGTTCATTTTCAATATATGTATTTTTCATAATGAGAATTATCTCTTAATGAAATGGGTTTTTTTTGTTAATTTACGGTCTTTTTAGTTGTATAGCCTATTTTGTGACTGTTTTAGGATGAGTACGACTCCCTCTTACATACAGTAACTGCGTTTCAACCTGGCTCATATGAGCTGATTGCCAGATGGCGTGCCGTTCTTGACAGCTATTCTGACAGTGACAATGTGAAGTAAGAATAATCTGTGACCTACAGTCATCTTTTTATTCTCTTGGCCTTCAAATAACCCTTGGAGTGTCATTTCATTTATTTGCGATTTTCAACAACTTAAGTCATGTCCACTACAGGGACCCACAACTTTCAAGTTGGTGAAAATTATATTTGTTAATATTGCAGGTATCAATCTTTAAAAGATTTAAAATATGAAATTTAAAACCTTAATAATATGTTTTAAAAATGTTGTGACTACCATTTACGATAAATGTGGATTAACCAGGGAACATTTTGGTTGAAAATGATTGATTAGTGATTTCACTTGAAGCTTTGTCTCCCTTATGATTGATGTATATATCACTAATCAATTCAACTTTGATTAGCAAATGGGCTGAAACTTTTTTTTCTTTGTAACCACAACAAGTATATGATATCTGTTAACTTATTTATGTCTTGGCTATGTTTTCACAGGGTACTGCTTGTAGAATCATATGGTACACCTAATCAAACCCAAAGTTTCTACAACCCCAATGGTAAGCCTGGTGCGCACCTACCGTCCAATATGAATCTACTAAATCTAAAGAGAGGATGTAATGGTGAATGTGTGTACAGCCTGGTGGACAGCTGGATGAACAACATGCCAGATGGCTGCTGGGAAAACTGGGCTGTGAGTCATTTAAACCAATTTTATAGTTATATTTTTTCAGTCCTGTCCACAAATATCTACAGGGGTTTTTGTAAATGGACATAGAGTTGAGGTACACTACATGACAATTTTCTTTAATTTGCTGCATAGTTTAACGTCCTCTTCATTGTGAGATACAGTTTAGTGTGTAAAAAAGCAAATGATTCATGTTATTTCAGACTCCAGTGCTAAGAGGAAGTACACTTTATGCATCTGATAGTTACTTCTTATTTAACCCTCTAAGCATTAAAGCATCATTTCACAACCCTGAAAACAGAAATAATTTTCCTACAACATAGGGGTCTCAGAATAAAAATTGCCATAAACCTGGTTTACCAATACATGACAATTTTCTTTAATTTTTCACCCACTTCAAGTCATCTTCATATACTACAAGTCGAGAATTGCGACAGCAATTTGCGGCTTGTAGTGGATGAAGATGACAATGGTAAATTCAGGCCTGAAAGGGTTAAAAGAAATACATATCTTTGCTTTTCTGTTAAGAAAAACTGCATCTTAGTTAGTTCAATTTCTCTTGACAGCTGGGAAATCAGGACCATTCCCGCTTGGCTACTCGTGTTGGTGATGATTACGTCAATGTGGCCAATATGCTGTTGATGACACTGCCAGGCACAGCAGTGACTTATTATGGAGAAGAAATTGGCTTCCGTGATGTCAATGTTCCTTTTAGCGAGACTAAGGATCCCATTGGAAAATCTAAGGGAGCTGTAAGTATATAAATTACAGGCATAGAAAGCAAAAGGGTATACCTTTTAAAATGTATGTTACAGTAGCAAACACAATATTCACTCTTTCTTTCAAAAGGATAATTTGTTTCTCTCCTAGCCATCTAATTAACTTTAGATGTCTGTAGACGTTATATCTTCACACTGAAAGAGTAAAGTATTTAAGAGAACAGAGCTAACTAAGACATTTATGATGATTTCAAATTGAAAAAAGCTTTGGTCTCTGATTTGTATAAAATATTTCAACATTGAAAAGGTCAAGCACATATCTATGCACTGCATGATATAAGTTCATTTTAAGCAAATTCACTGAAGAAAAAATATATGTAATACCATGCATCACAATGACTTTTTATTCCCCGCCCATAGGGGAAGGGGGATTTTAGTCGCGCCAAGATTCTGTCCGACGGTTGGTGTCTGGCGTCACGTTTCCTTGTGAGCTTAAAAACTACTGGTCCATTTTTCTTGAAATTTTAACATGACATGATTTTTAAAGATGCTACCAAAAATTCAAATTGGACTTCAGAGGTCAACTCCAAAATTTTTTGTTGGCGTCACGTTTCCTTGTGAGCTTAAAAACTACTGGTCCATTTTTCTTGAAATTTTAACATGACATGATTTTTAAAGATGCTACCAAAAATTCAAATTGGACTTCAGAGGTCAACTCCAAAATTTTTTGTTGGCGCAAAAACTCACAAAATTAGTCAGAAATTATTCACTTTTTACTTAATATGGAAATGTGCAGGTGATTTTTTTTAAAGTTTTGCTGAAATTTAAAATGGCCACCATGGATGAACTTCATCATTTTTTGTGGGCGCAAAAATTTCAAAATTGAATTCAGAAATAATTCACATTTCACAATCACATTATGACCCTCTTCCATTTGAGCTGTTGGATGAGAATTTGATCAAATCTGGAATTTTTTATAGCGAAAATGTGTGATTGTGGCTGAATATATGTACGATATGAAAATGATTAGAATACCTCATTTTTTGTGTAGGATTAGCAATTTACAGGGAACAAGTTCTTGAAAAAGATCTGATTTTCTGTCGAGCTTTGACTACACCACATCCTTATTTTCTTTTCTAAATATTTTGCTAATCAATTCAAATTTGATCAGCAAATGCGAAGAATTGTATTGTGTGATGGCGAAATTTTACACTGGTTAGTTTTTTCGCATAGGAATAAGTCTTGACACAGCATCTGTAGCTCAACAACATTTATTATTAAAAGAACAACATAATTTTTTCAGGATCTGTACATGAACTACACCCGTGATCCCGAGAGGACTCCCATGCAGTGGCTAGGCAAAGAAAATGCTGGATTCACCTTCCCTAATGCGACTCCTTGGCTACCCTTAGCTGAAGATTATCAATTGCGTAATGTTGAGGTGAGGCTGAATGCTAGTTATCTTGTAAACTGCAGCGCTTGTGAAATATATTAATCCTTCCATAATGTTTATTAATGTTATTAGTATGGAGTTTAGATAAGTCTTGGAAGATTTAATCGACTTGCTTTGGTAGCAATTATTTTTTTTGCATTTCATAAAAATGTTTTTTTTTACAGGCACAAACTGCTCTTGGTGCAGGCGACACAAACATTAGACTATATGATGATCTCACATTCATTCGTCAAGAGCCGTCTTTCCAATGGGGCAATTTGGAATACAAGGCTATCGGTGATTCAGTCTTCAGCTATGTGAGGCAGGCACAGGGCTTTGACGGCTTTCTAGTTGTGCTCAACTTTGGACCGGATGTTTCCACATTCAACCTAAATGATGAATGGTCAATCCACACTGTACCAAGTGAAGCTGAAGTTGTTCTAACTTCTGCCAATTTTGAAAGGTCAGGTGTAGCTGCCGATTTCAAGGTCGGCACTAAGATCAAGCTGAATAGTCTTCACTTGAGGCCATCTGAAGGCTTTATAGTCACCTGGCCAATTGAGCAACTAGGAGAGGCATCAGCATAAAGTATACTGAAATATCCTCACAGTTCTTTGCTGTGCAACTTGACTCTCAAGATCAAGTGAATTTTGCAATGTTTTTTGAAATATTTGAACGGTCGATATGTGTATCCAGCTTGTGTACTAATTAATACACTTTTCAGCTACTGAAAGAACTATCTTGTTGTCAAAACTAAGGCAACTTTAGTTTTTTTCCAAAAACAATATACATCAGTGATAACTGCACTGTTTTACACCTAACTATAGTAATGTAATCGAACAAATGCTTCCATCAATTGATGTTCTATATTGTAGTATTTCTTTTGTTTACATTCCTTTTAATTTACTTTTCCATATGATGAATTTAGAAAGGGAGTCGACATGATTCACATTCAAGGTGAACATACGCATGCGCACATTTATGAGCCAAGAATAAAATAAAAGGAGGTTTCATCTGATGTAGGATTTGTTTTCAATTTCTGTGTTCCGCAATCCACATAGATAACTAAGCAGCCCGAGGTGGGCAGCTAAGTGTTCCACACGGTTCGCCACTGCTAGTTGTTTTCAAAATAGCTACTAATCTATCGCCTTCTGCTTTCTCACAGTCATCACATACCACTGGGCAATTTTTTGGTGACATTTTGATCCCCGTATCATCATCCCTATAATTACGGTACTACGGCCACTAACAAAGAAATGCTTGTTTCAGGATTTTTTTTTATCTGTGTTTTTATAATGACTATAAAATAAAATGTAAGGTCTCGCACAAGAAAAAGGCGTGTTTAGCAGTATACCATGTATACCACTATGTTCCCAAGCTAATGTGAAATCTTGCCCATTTTTATAGCACAATTGTTGGTTTAAATACATTAAATATTATTCAAATATCACAAAAACACAAAAAGGAAATTAATGTTACGTTATTTTTTGAATCCCCAAATTGTTAAAATACAATTTCAATCTTTTATTGTCAGAATAGACTGAATTGTAGGCTCTTAAAATGAACATGCTTGGAGGTGGGAACTTTTGCACATGCGTTTGAATGTAAAATTACACATTCTAAACTTTATTGAATAATATACAGCATCAAAATCACTGAATCTATAGATTACTATATCCCCTTCGTATGTGGAATCGTCAGCTAGCATCAAATAAAATATTGCAGAATTAGAAAAAAAATTTCACGAAATTGAAATAATGCCAATATTATGATGTCGTTGTGGTGTAATACTGTGGAACATGCCATAACCCGAGACAAATTTCCCAGTTTAAAAAAAAATGGGGAGTCTAGTGGCCATTCCTAATCGTTTTAGCTTGTCAAGTTTAGTCTAGTTTTAAGGGAAATGTCTGTTGGAAATGAAATTAATGGGGTTTAAGGCCACCTTTGTGCACATGTAGGCTAAATTGGTCCAGGAGAACGTCATGAGGAGATGACGCTACCCTCCAGATACAGGATTCTAAATTCAAGGTCTGGGGCCGAGCACATACCGCTCGCTCACAGAGGTTCTCCACAATATTGAAGTGGGGAGGAAACATTTGTTTTTGAAACTTGAAAGGCCAGAGTGGGATTCGAACCCGCGATCTCAGACTTTCCAAGCAGGCAGCTTCAACCACTGCAAAAGAATGGTTGAGTAAGCATATACTGCTTTTTCACTAGCGTCCCTGTCCCTTCTTGGAGTAACAGTGCTGCCAAAAGGCTGTATATGCTCACTTGTAAATAAAGTATGCTATACTTCCTTTCCTTTTCGATGTTGTCACTGCACTCCTTGAGTGTAACAGCGCTTCCTAAAGACTGGATCTGCACACTTGTAAAATAAGCAGATAGGAGTATACTTGATTTTCACTGTTCTAGTCGGTCAACGGATACACTGACCCAATGCTGGGTGAATGTTGTGTCGACGCTGGCCCAACATTGATCCAGCATCGGGTCAATGTATCAGGTTGCTAGCGACTCTCGGCGATGTTTAACCAATGCTGGGCCAGAGTCGTAGATGATGGGCTAACATTAAGCTACACGAGCTGCTTCTCTCCCAGCAAAAAATGAAATGAATGTGGCTTTAGGCCACCTTTGTGCACACATAGGCTAAACTGGGCCAGGAGAACCTCCTGAGAATGGTGAGATGATTGAGATGACACTGTCCTCCAGACACAGGATTCGAAATTCGAGCCCTGGCGGTCTGAGGCCGAGCACGCTACCTCTCGGTCACAGAGGCTCCCCACAATATTGACTTTCACACGTGGATGGGGAAGAAACATTTTTGTTTCTTTAACCGCCGAGACCGGGAACCGAACCCCGGTGCTAACCACTACCCTATGGCCCCCGCCCTCTCTCCCAGCAAGCAGGAGACGTTGACCGAATGCTGCTGTAATATTTTGCCATAGTGTATGCGGGTTGACTCGGAGAGCTACCCCTCCCCCCCCCCCACCATTGACCTCTACTGGATAGTGGTTGTTATGCAGTATGGAAGTTAAAGGTATAGTCAACTGTCAAAATATGCCGGACATGGGTCCTCCAGAATGCAATAGCTCCTCTGCGTAGGTCCTATTCCATCATAATATGAAATATGCGTTTCATACCTAACACCGCATTAAGAGCAAGTTCCCAAATCATAGTAAGTTCATAATTATATACTTAAGTGACATCTATGAGTTAATAATTCCTCCAAAGCTCTTAGCTCTGGCTCTTAGCTGGGTGTTAGTTTGCAAACAAACTGACTGTATTACTGCGGGGATCTCGAAACGGGCTGACCCCACGCTTGTATTGACACCCAGTACACACAAAACATTTGTATGACATTTTTTACAATGTTGGACCAACGGCGAAGACGTTTGGCCATCGTTGTATAAATGTTATACAAATGTTACATGTTTGCTGGGCAGGAGGGCTTTACCTCAAACACTACACTTCTGCAATGTTGGTTTAATGCTGGGCCAGCGTCACAGTCGTTGGCCTAACAATAAAACAGAGTTGGGTGAGGGTCTCGTTGGAGTTGTATCAATAGTCTTGTAATCTGGTTAAGCCACTGAAGGCCTACGGTAAGCTGGGGTGATTTTATAACGTCACAATATTAATATCTATGACATTTGTGACCCGCCACGCGAAAAGGTACCTCCCGCGGTTCTCTTACAATTATTTTTGACGTCATTAAAATTTAAATTTAATGATTACATAACTAATTTTAAAATATTAAAAATCTCATAAAACAAAAAAGTTATGAATATTTCAAAAATTCTTTCAGTTATCCAAACACGGCTATCATATCAACTATGAAAATCAATTTTGAAAATGTTGACTTAAAGGCCCTATTTGCGTGGCGGGTCACATTTGTATTGTTTTATTGATGCTGGAAAATATAAGTTTTTGTTTGCATCATTTTCTTTTCTTTCTGATCTATTGTATTGTATAGAGGTAGGCACTTCCAAGAAAGTCACTAAGTTAAAACACATGGTTTCTAGACCTGCGAAACTTACACTAGTTTAGGTAGTTCTGTGGACACAATGATCTACTTATTATTCTATAATGAAATCTCATGTCCTAAATCAACAACTATTTCCGTACATTTTCTAAGCACAAAATAAAAAAAGTTATGTTTAGGCGTAGTTTTGAGGTGACTTTGGCCCAATATTGGCTTGAAATGCTTAAAAACATTTAAATTAACTAAGATTAACGTATTTAAATTTCAAAACCTTTACATCAAACGGTTTTAAGTTATTTTTTTTTAGCATTATATCGCTGTTTAATATCACCGTGTAATATTTTGGGCTAAAGTCACCCCAACTTAATTATTTTTTGGCCCAACGTCATCCCTTGCTTGGGATCACAGACTCCCCAGATTTTCAATTTCATTACTTTAGTTGGTTCAGAACATTTACATTTTCCTAAATTACCTTTGCTTTGCACCAGACCATGATGAATGTCTTCAAAAACACTATCCAGCATTCTTGTTTTCTGGTAGATTTTGTGCTGCTCTCTACTGGACGTCTGCTGTTTTAAAAGCGTTTATTGTATTTGCTGAAACAAGCATGATGGTAGTATATGTCTGCGCCAAACACACCATAAATGTCTTGTATGTCACAGGTTCGCTTGTATACTTCATCTTGGAAAAAATGTTTGTTTGTACTTCTATGGTTCTTTACCTGACCACATATTACACATGGTGTTGTATATATGTCAACCTTCTTTCCCGCTGGGTTACGAGCTGTTGACATTGATCAGCTACGCTTTGAGCTTTCTGGACATCGCCCAGCTTGATCAGGTGGTACGCCTACATTGTGCTTGTTGACCGACTTCTGATGTGTATATGTCTTATAACAATGATTGTCCGTGTGGTAACTGGAAGACTCATCGCCAATAGTTTTCAACCATTTATTCAACCATTCACATCGCGCAGTTTACATAACCATTCTAAAAATAGCACAATACCCCTATTCTATTTTTTTGACATTTGTTTACAATACTGGATACATAAGAATGATAAGAGGATGATTTTTATTTTGAGGCGCTCCACATCTTTTCAAAATTTAGTCATATTTTTAAAGAGACATGCCCAGGCTAAAATTATCAAAAAATCGGTGATTTTATTTTGGCTTTTTAATATGACCATATGATGTAAACATGTCCATAGTCTTTAGACTAGAACTGCAATTTTTTTAATTTTTTGCGCTGGGCATTTATCAGTTAGGCTAGATATAGAGACGAAATTCCTGATTTCTATTTATTGACAACCATGACAAAAATAGGAAATTCGGGAATTTTGTCTCTATATCTAGCCTAACTGGTGAATGCGCAGCAGAAATTTTAAAAAAAAATTCGCAGTTCTAGTCTATGGACATGTTTACATCATATGGTCATATTAAGAAGACAAAATAAAATCACCGATTTTTTGATGATTTTAGCCTGAGTATGTACCTTTAAATGGCCAACATTCCATAACTTTGAATACTATAACCCAGCGGTTGATTAGAACAGTAGCAATATTCCAAACGTTCTGTTTGACGATATTACATCAGGCCCTACATGTATTTCATTTTCTGAAAATGCGAGATGCGACTGATTTTGTGCAGATAGGTCACACATCATGTTATTATTTCATAAGGGAGACCTTTCGTTATTGTTTTCATTTCTAATATTGAAATACAAATAACTAGAAAAGGAGTTCCCCAACTCCGAGGCCCGGCTTTAGGCTGTTGTGCTTTAGACAAAAAATTGCCTAATATTTTGTAAACATAGCTGTATTGGTTTTTCTCATGGGCCAGAATCCTAAATGTCCAGGATATAATTATTAAAAGAACCAAGGAGACAAGCATATCTTCAACGTGTAGGCCTATTCCTTCCACCACCATCGCTGGTCAGTGTACTCGATGTGCCGGCTCCGATGATGTGTTCACTCTTTTGGTGGCATGGAGAACAGTCCCAAAAGCCTGCCCTACCATCAGTTATCAGTTATTCTGTTGGTTGATAAAGACCATTTAAAAATTGAAGATAATTTTCAACCACATATATTGTGAGGAGAGATTGAACATGATGCGAATTAAATGTTAAATGTCTCAAATCTTGATCCAAAAGCGCAGAAGCAAAATTATTTCTGTTCGATTTGTTATTGGCCTTACTAGTTCCCTTGTCAGTGCCATAGTTTTGTGATTTTACCTTCACAATGCCTTGGCCACAGGAACTGGAAAACATTATTCTGTCAGAATATATATCCAACTCTTTACCTTCTAGTGATATATATCCGCTAGTAGGCATAGTTTTATTGGAAGTAGGCCTAATCTCATAGAAAGTTATACAAGCCATCGAGAGGGGAAAACAAGTGTCAACATTGAATGCAAATTTAAAACTATTTTTGTTCGGTCATCAAATTAGGGTGTACTCACCTGGTGCGAGGCAGTCAGCCAGTGCTATAAGCTCTTCCCTTGTCTCCACATCTACCATCTGGCCTCCCTCAGTCAGTGAAGAACAATATGCGCTGCCTTCAGCATGAAATAGAGTTTGTCTTACACCAGTGTGACACCAAATACCACACACTTCTTCAAATCCGTCAGGACATGGGATGAACAGTGGCGGATCCAGAGGGCGGCGCAGCCCCGCACCACCTCTGGGTCAGCGAGCACAGCATGTAGGGCAGAGTATACCGCATCACTGTGTTACCTATAGAGCATGTCATTGAGGCGTTGACCAAGTGTCAATTTAACGTTGGTTCACAATCTACAATGCTGGCCCGACTTTAAACCAACATTGGCTTAACGTCGACTCTTTGTTGGGATTTATATATTCTACACTAACTATCTCAATGTTGTCACATAGTAGTAGTAGTAGTAAGTCTTTATTAATGTCGCATCCAGTTTACATTACGAATACAAATCATACATAAATGACAGTTTGCTGATGTACTGACTGGTCACTCAATGTGAGTTACAAGAGACTGTAAAATAATATACCAACAAAAAATGACATGTGTATAGAATAGTTTAGTATGATAAAAACTGATTATGATAATATGATAGAAATGAATCATGATAAGATGATAGAAATCAAATGATATATAAATGATTATGATAAACAGTTAAAGTTCATACCATTTACCCATTTTACCCATTCCACAACATTATCATCAATCCACAATGACGATAATATTGTAAAATGGGACATTTGTTTACAATACTGGATACATAAGAATGATAAGAGGATGATTTTTATTTTGAGGCGCTCCACATCTTTTCAAAATTTAGTCATATTTTTAAAGAGACATGCCCAGGCTAAAATTATCAAAAAATCGGTGATTTTATTTTGGCTTTTTAATATGACCATATGATGTAAACATGTCCATAGTCTTTAGACTAGAACTGCAATTTTTTTAATTTTTTGCGCTGGGCATTTATCAGTTAGGCTAGATATAGAGACGAAATTCCTGATTTCTATTTATTGACAACCATGACAAAAATAGGAAATTCGGGAATTTTGTCTCTATATCTAGCCTAACTGGTGAATGCGCAGCAGAAATTTTAAAAAAAAATTCGCAGTTCTAGTCTATGGACATGTTTACATCATATGGTCATATTAAGAAGACAAAATAAAATCACCGATTTTTTGATGATTTTAGCCTGAGTATGTACCTTTAAATGGCCAACATTCCATAACTTTGAATACTATAACCCAGCGGTTGATTAGAACAGTAGCAATATTCCAAACGTTCTGTTTGACGATATTACATCAGGCCCTACATGTATTTCATTTTCTGAAAATGCGAGATGCGACTGATTTTGTGCAGATAGGTCACACATCATGTTATTATTTCATAAGGGAGACCTTTCGTTATTGTTTTCATTTCTAATATTGAAATACAAATAACTAGAAAAGGAGTTCCCCAACTCCGAGGCCCGGCTTTAGGCTGTTGTGCTTTAGACAAAAAATTGCCTAATATTTTGTAAACATAGCTGTATTGGTTTTTCTCATGGGCCAGAATCCTAAATGTCCAGGATATAATTATTAAAAGAACCAAGGAGACAAGCATATCTTCAACGTGTAGGCCTATTCCTTCCACCACCATCGCTGGTCAGTGTACTCGATGTGCCGGCTCCGATGATGTGTTCACTCTTTTGGTGGCATGGAGAACAGTCCCAAAAGCCTGCCCTACCATCAGTTATCAGTTATTCTGTTGGTTGATAAAGACCATTTAAAAATTGAAGATAATTTTCAACCACATATATTGTGAGGAGAGATTGAACATGATGCGAATTAAATGTTAAATGTCTCAAATCTTGATCCAAAAGCGCAGAAGCAAAATTATTTCTGTTCGATTTGTTATTGGCCTTACTAGTTCCCTTGTCAGTGCCATAGTTTTGTGATTTTACCTTCACAATGCCTTGGCCACAGGAACTGGAAAACATTATTCTGTCAGAATATATATCCAACTCTTTACCTTCTAGTGATATATATCCGCTAGTAGGCATAGTTTTATTGGAAGTAGGCCTAATCTCATAGAAAGTTATACAAGCCATCGAGAGGGGAAAACAAGTGTCAACATTGAATGCAAATTTAAAACTATTTTTGTTCGGTCATCAAATTAGGGTGTACTCACCTGGTGCGAGGCAGTCAGCCAGTGCTATAAGCTCTTCCCTTGTCTCCACATCTACCATCTGGCCTCCCTCAGTCAGTGAAGAACAATATGCGCTGCCTTCAGCATGAAATAGAGTTTGTCTTACACCAGTGTGACACCAAATACCACACACTTCTTCAAATCCGTCAGGACATGGGATGAACAGTGGCGGATCCAGAGGGCGGCGCAGCCCCGCACCACCTCTGGGTCAGCGAGCACAGCATGTAGGGCAGAGTATACCGCATCACTGTGTTACCTATAGAGCATGTCATTGAGGCGTTGACCAAGTGTCAATTTAACGTTGGTTCACAATCTACAATGCTGGCCCGACTTTAAACCAACATTGGCTTAACGTCGACTCTTTGTTGGGATTTATATATTCTACACTAACTATCTCAATGTTGTCACATAGTAGTAGTAGTAGTAAGTCTTTATTAATGTCGCATCCAGTTTACATTACGAATACAAATCATACATAAATGACAGTTTGCTGATGTACTGACTGGTCACTCAATGTGAGTTACAAGAGACTGTAAAATAATATACCAACAAAAAATGACATGTGTATAGAATAGTTTAGTATGATAAAAACTGATTATGATAATATGATAGAAATGAATCATGATAAGATGATAGAAATCAAATGATATATAAATGATTATGATAAACAGTTAAAGTTCATACCATTTACCCATTTTACCCATTCCACAACATTATCATCAATCCACAATGACGATAATATTGTAAAATGGGACATTTGTTTACAATACTGGATACATAAGAATGATAAGAGGATGATTTTTATTTTGAGGCGCTCCACATCTTTTCAAAATTTAGTCATATTTTTAAAGAGACATGCCCAGGCTAAAATTATCAAAAAATCGGTGATTTTATTTTGGCTTTTTAATATGACCATATGATGTAAACATGTCCATAGTCTTTAGACTAGAACTGCAATTTTTTTAATTTTTTGCGCTGGGCATTTATCAGTTAGGCTAGATATAGAGACGAAATTCCTGATTTCTATTTATTGACAACCATGACAAAAATAGGAAATTCGGGAATTTTGTCTCTATATCTAGCCTAACTGGTGAATGCGCAGCAGAAATTTTAAAAAAAAATTCGCAGTTCTAGTCTATGGACATGTTTACATCATATGGTCATATTAAGAAGACAAAATAAAATCACCGATTTTTTGATGATTTTAGCCTGAGTATGTACCTTTAAATGGCCAACATTCCATAACTTTGAATACTATAACCCAGCGGTTGATTAGAACAGTAGCAATATTCCAAACGTTCTGTTTGACGATATTACATCAGGCCCTACATGTATTTCATTTTCTGAAAATGCGAGATGCGACTGATTTTGTGCAGATAGGTCACACATCATGTTATTATTTCATAAGGGAGACCTTTCGTTATTGTTTTCATTTCTAATATTGAAATACAAATAACTAGAAAAGGAGTTCCCCAACTCCGAGGCCCGGCTTTAGGCTGTTGTGCTTTAGACAAAAAATTGCCTAATATTTTGTAAACATAGCTGTATTGGTTTTTCTCATGGGCCAGAATCCTAAATGTCCAGGATATAATTATTAAAAGAACCAAGGAGACAAGCATATCTTCAACGTGTAGGCCTATTCCTTCCACCACCATCGCTGGTCAGTGTACTCGATGTGCCGGCTCCGATGATGTGTTCACTCTTTTGGTGGCATGGAGAACAGTCCCAAAAGCCTGCCCTACCATCAGTTATCAGTTATTCTGTTGGTTGATAAAGACCATTTAAAAATTGAAGATAATTTTCAACCACATATATTGTGAGGAGAGATTGAACATGATGCGAATTAAATGTTAAATGTCTCAAATCTTGATCCAAAAGCGCAGAAGCAAAATTATTTCTGTTCGATTTGTTATTGGCCTTACTAGTTCCCTTGTCAGTGCCATAGTTTTGTGATTTTACCTTCACAATGCCTTGGCCACAGGAACTGGAAAACATTATTCTGTCAGAATATATATCCAACTCTTTACCTTCTAGTGATATATATCCGCTAGTAGGCATAGTTTTATTGGAAGTAGGCCTAATCTCATAGAAAGTTATACAAGCCATCGAGAGGGGAAAACAAGTGTCAACATTGAATGCAAATTTAAAACTATTTTTGTTCGGTCATCAAATTAGGGTGTACTCACCTGGTGCGAGGCAGTCAGCCAGTGCTATAAGCTCTTCCCTTGTCTCCACATCTACCATCTGGCCTCCCTCAGTCAGTGAAGAACAATATGCGCTGCCTTCAGCATGAAATAGAGTTTGTCTTACACCAGTGTGACACCAAATACCACACACTTCTTCAAATCCGTCAGGACATGGGATGAACAGTGGCGGATCCAGAGGGCGGCGCAGCCCCGCACCACCTCTGGGTCAGCGAGCACAGCATGTAGGGCAGAGTATACCGCATCACTGTGTTACCTATAGAGCATGTCATTGAGGCGTTGACCAAGTGTCAATTTAACGTTGGTTCACAATCTACAATGCTGGCCCGACTTTAAACCAACATTGGCTTAACGTCGACTCTTTGTTGGGATTTATATATTCTACACTAACTATCTCAATGTTGTCACATAGTAGTAGTAGTAGTAAGTCTTTATTAATGTCGCATCCAGTTTACATTACGAATACAAATCATACATAAATGACAGTTTGCTGATGTACTGACTGGTCACTCAATGTGAGTTACAAGAGACTGTAAAATAATATACCAACAAAAAATGACATGTGTATAGAATAGTTTAGTATGATAAAAACTGATTATGATAATATGATAGAAATGAATCATGATAAGATGATAGAAATCAAATGATATATAAATGATTATGATAAACAGTTAAAGTTCATACCATTTACCCATTTTACCCATTCCACAACATTATCATCAATCCACAATGACGATAATATTGTAAAATGGGTTGGTACAGGTCTAGCAGACACGAGACGTCGACCCAATGCCGATTCAATGTCGGCCCAGCGTCTATGACGCTGGCCCAACACCGAAACAGCACCGGGCGAACGTACACGTGTCTGCAGGGTAGTTACGCAGCGAACACGAGACATCGATCCAATAGCCTACCGTCAATGTCGCAACATCAAACCACCATCAGATCAACGTCACACGCCCGCTGCCACCAGGCTGTTCACAAGGAGCCGGCCCCAGCAAACACGATACGTTAAACCAATGCCGATTTTATGTTGGGCCGACGTCGGAGACGGTGGGCCAACATTAAATCGGCATTGGTTTAACGTATCGTGTTTACTGGGGCCCAACCTCTGCCTCAGCTAATGCGATTTATGGGATATACAGCTGGGATCATGATAACAATCCCTTTGATATTGCACTGTAATATGGCAGCTCTCCTTGGTGTGGAAGGAAGAAAACCAGTTTAGAGAAAAACGTTCCCAGCAAACACGATACATAAACTCAACATTGGTTTAATGTTGGCCCATTTCCTAGGACCCAACATTTGGTCAACGTCCTATGTTTGTAGGGGTATTAGATTTTCTGGTGAATCTAAACCTACAGGCGAATCCATTGTGGGGCTTGGGGTCACCACTGTGCGCATCTTTTTTTTACCCCTCCCCCCCCCCCCCGGAAAAAAATAAAATAATAATAATCAAGTATGTCATCAAACTTTTTCTAAATTGTAAATGCCTTTACATGTCATAAATTTAAGGCCAATATTTTTTTAAAGTGATAAGTATCAAAATAAATAAAAAGCATAACTTTTTTTCTTATTTCTGAATCTGCCCCTGCCTACCCCAATGTAACACACTGTTTAAACACTGTGCCAGCCCAGCAAGCGCCACACATTGTCCCCATGCTGCTCTAATGTTTGTCCACCATCTGCGATGCAGGCCCAACATTAAACGCCGAGATCCACTCTTCCTAGTTTCTAGGGGCAAACTGTCAAGTTTTGATTTACTCACTGACCTGTGTGACCTGTTGGTGACAGGCGTGTTGACAGGGTGATACTATGCAGGCGGCTCATACCCCATCTCGATCCACACACAAAATAAATGTCGGCCGCTGGTAGATATACATGTATAGGCATTCTGTCAGCAGAGACAGCTATACCACACAATAAGTATAACGTAATGACGTTTTTGAGTTTCCCTAGACATTTATATATTATCAATGTCAAACACTACGAGCATGTCGTTTATTGCTACACTTTAGGTATGCAGGGCGGGTGCCCTGGTGCAGTGGGTAAAGCTGCCAGCTTGCAAAATCGGGAGATCGTGGGTTCGAGCCACGCTCTGGTGTTCAAGTTTCAAAGAAGCAAAATGTTTCTTCCCCGCTCACTCGTAAAGATTCACTATAGAGCCTCCGTGACTGAGAGGTAGCGTGCTCGGCCTCACACTACCAGGGCTCGAATTTCGAATTCTGTGTCTGGAGGGTAGGGTGATCTCATTCGTCTGACCATCCTCAGGAGGTTACCTGACCCAGTTTAGCCTACATGTGGACAAATGTGGCACAAAACCCCATTCATTTCATTTTTAGGTATCCAGATATCAAAGAAACTAAATGTTTCTTCCCCTAGATATATAATTCTTTATTTTGAGAAGCCTACACGATCTAGAGTAGCGTGCTTGGCCTCCGACTGGCAAGGTTAGAGTTCAAATAATCATGTATCTGGAGGACAGTGCTCCCTTGACATTGTGTGTTAAAAAATGACTTAAATCCCCATTCATTCATTCATTCATTCATTCATTCATTCATTCATTCATTCATTCATTCATTCATTCATTCATTCATTCATTCATTCATTTATCCATTCATTCATTCATTTATTCATTCATTCATTTATTCATTCATTCATTTATTCATTCATTCATTTATTCATTCATTTATTTATTCATTCATTCATTCATTCATTCATTCATTCATTCATTCATTAATTCATTCATTCAATTATTCATTCATTCATTCATTTCTGTATTTCCCTCTGGTTTCTGGAACAAATACGGACCTACCAACAGACACGAGACATCGAGGCAGGGAATAATTTGTTGATAAAACAGTGTGCAGCAGTTCATAGCAGCCGTGCATGTGCTAAGCTACTATTCTTCATACAGAAAACTGCTACTACTAGAGGTATTGTTGGTTTAATGTAGGACCAACGTCGCGGATATCTGCCACTGTGTCCCTTTTTGCCGATATGCGACGAAAGTATGGAAGTCAACGGCAAAATATAAATATCATGATAATGTTGATTACATGTCATGAATGAATGAATGTATGACAAAAAAAGGAAGGAATAAGGAAAGGAATTGAATGCGTGAATAAATAAATGAATGGATAAATCAACATGAATAAATGAATGAATAAATGTATGAATAAATGAATGAATGAATGAATGGATGAATGAATGAATGAAAGGAGTGGGTTGATGGCTGGACGGTAAATGAATGAATAGATGGATGGATATTAAAATGGTTAGATGGATAGACAGATCGATCGACCGATTGATGCAGGATGAGGGGCGCAGGGTTATTGAATGAATAAATAAATGAATGAATGATTGAATGAATTACTTAAATTATTGAATCTTATTAAATAATATATGGATGCATGAGTGAGTCAATGAATTGGTGGACGTATGGATTGCTGAAGTGAAGAATGGAGGAATGTATGAAAAGAATGATGGGTGAATTACGGAATTAATAAATGTATGTATGCACAGGCCCTTTACTTTATTTGTTGTGTTCACATTTGATATATTTTAAGGGCCTGTCACACCTTGGCGATCAGCGTCAACGATCGCGTAACGCACGAAAAAATCAGCCGAACGCTGGCGAATGCTGACCATCGCTGGACCATCGTTACGCTATCGCCGTATGCGTTTAGCGATCGTTGCTGATCGCTGATGAACGCTGAGAGTTTTGAACAGGTTAAAAACTTTCAACGCACACCAGCGTGCAAGAGGAGAAGCTAGATGAGCGTTGGATGGTCGCTACTCGATCGCTCCACACGCTAGGGGAGCGTTACTCGATCGTTGTACACGTTAGGGGAGCGTTACTCAGTTGCATATACATAAAATATATCTGAATAACACTTCCTGGTGAATCACTTAAAGTAATACATTATTGGAAATGATAGACAATATATATTCAAATATTTCAATCTTTATAAAAGTTGAGTGCATTTATAAAAGTTTGAGATCAGCTGATCATAATATGACATTTTAAAATTTACATCTATGCAATATAGGCCTTTAACACGAGAAGTTGTCCAATTAAAAATAACTTATACCAAAACACTGCTAAACTGTCTGACATAAGTTCGTTTGAAAACTCAACAAATTGTCTGATTGGTTAACACATTGAAAAAGATAAATTTGCAGCTAGATATCTACTAAAACCTATTAATACTGCAGTAAGACGTTGTGGTTTTAAAGATACATCATGTGATCGTAACTGTGCGTTGCGGAACGTCGAGCAAACGTTGGCAGTCGCTCCCCAGTCGTTGAGTGCGTTAGGCATGCGTTACTCATGCGCTACTCCCACGCTGGCAGTCGCTGGTGATCGCTGGCGATAGAATCACGGATTATGTGGTGTGCGTTCTTCAGTCGTCAATCACGTTACTCTAACGCTACTCATGCGCTTATGAACGCTGGTCAATCGTTCTGGATCATGAAAGTCTATCAATCGCTAGCGTTTTCAATAATTTTTATTATTTTTCCGTGCGTTACGCGATCGTTGACGGTGATCGCCAAGGTGTGACAGGGCCTTAACATGGTTGAAGGACAGTAACATATTCAAAACAAATATAATTATGTGACTGTTATCACAAGATTAGATTAGATAAGTTAATTTCAGTTTTGGGTTGAACTGATGGTCGTGGGATATGAGCTTGTCGCCAGTGCATGAAGTGACAGCTTGTTGTGGCAAAAGCCTGTACCAACAAAACATTCAAACAACATAATTATATGTACATGTTTAACAGACATCTCGGCTGGTCAATATCAAACGTACATGAGGTGAAGGGAAAAAAAGCATCGATTAAACGTAAGCATGGGGTGACTGTGTGGCAAACAATAGTCAATAGCATACAATTAGAAATGCATAATTATGCATTTCTGATACAATCTAAATCGTCATAAATACCATCAGGGAATTTCATTGATCAATATAATGATGATGATACACGTTGGGTAAACTCGCAAAAGAAACGTGGGTACAGCATCGGCTAAATGTTTATTGTGCCTGGGATAAATGGCATATGATTAAACCGTTGCATGAACACATGATAAATAACACATGAACAAACATGTAGGGCCTACTATTACCAGTCGGTTGGACAATGTAAATGTATGCGAGGTAGAGAGAAAAACGATTTTGGGCTAGCATTAATTGGACGCTCCATAATCACGATAATCAGCACGGGTCAATGTCATTATGATTGTGGAGCTACACATAAGCGATAGCATGTACATATAAACCTCTGCAAAAAACACCAGGGCAGGCTCGAGGCGGTTGGTCAGCATAATGATGCGCATAGTTTAAACAGAAAAAAACCATTGGCACAGCATCAGCTAAACGGTAATTGATTGGGTAAGTGCCATTGTGATTAAACATACGAACATAATTATGATAAATACCACACCTCTACTAATACATCTGCTTGTAATTGTCATCTGGGTAAGCCGAGGTAAGCCGAAATAAATATGCCATATTCTAAATTTACATTGTCATAGTCAATGTTAATTATAGCTTGAAATATAATTTAATATATTTTATTTTATGTATAAACTACAACCTTGCATGTTAATGTAATGTATCATTTGCAATAGGCCTGATAGTGCGCTGATGTGCACGATTGAACTCATGATCATTACATTGAGAGGTCTTTACGTGCTATGGCCACAGATTTCTTACAATAATACTTACATATAATCACACATAGCACCATACAATGATATTATATTTATATATGTCTACACTATTGTGGCATATCCTGACATAATGTTGTAGTATCTTGATATTTTCATGTTATCATGTTGTATCCCAACAATAAAAGAGTAATATTCTCTCATTATATATCCCCATCCCAAACCTAAAAAAAATTATATCGCGAAATATCCCCAGACTCACTAAAGACATATAATACGTAATACCATCATTATGTCATATTTCTACATTAACATTACAATGTCATAGTCCATATCCTGGTCTCATTTCTGAACTTTATAGTACAATATTATTTCATTATAATACCCTACCCGACAAAATTATACTACATCCAGCAGGCTTGGTGCACTATGGTACTCGAGTACCGATTTTGCGATACACGTGGGTACTCGGTACTTGTTCTTTTTAAAAGTACTTGTACTTAAACTTGTACTTGAGTAGTTTTTAGGCCTCAGCCGAAATTTTGGCGGATGCCTCTTGTCGTCACTGCCACTTTTAGCACTATAACTTGTTCCGGATAACTGCAATGCACATTAATCTTCACATACAGGTTAATCATGACTAAAGCTTGACTAATTTCACATTTGACTTTTCTGTGATCCCCATGACCTTGACTTTTTTCCGATCGACAATTTTTCTCGTTAACGCGATTCACTCAACATTTTTTTATGTATCGCTCCAAAATTTATACCATATATCCATTTCACTAATAGCTCGGATGAGCTCGAAATTGGGCAAGATTCGGGCAGAAACTAGGTCATGGCGGCCAAAATGGCCGATTATCGGCCATTATTTTTTAAATATGCGTAATATCTGGAAAACCGGACCAGATAACTAGACCATTACTATAGAACAAAATGTGCAGTGCCAGGTAGGGATATAGCCTATCTTGAAAAATTTCAACATGATAGAATTCAAAATGGCCGACCTGCGGCCACCTCCGATAATCAAATTTCCTCGTTAACGCGATTCACTCAACTTTTTTTTATGTTTCGCTCCAAAATTTACACCATATATCCACTACACTAATAGCTGGGATGAGTTCGAACTTGGGCAAGGTTCGGACAGAAACTAGGTCGTGGCGACCGAAATGGCCAATTATCCGCCATTATTTTTTTAATATGTGTAATATCTGGAAAACCGGACCAAATAGCTAGACCATTGCTATAGAACAAAATGTGCTGTTCCAGGTAAGGATATACCATTAAAAAATTCAACATGATAAAATTCAAAATGGCCGACCTGCGGCCACTTCCGATCGACAAATTTTCTCGTTAACGCGATTTACTCAACATTTTTTTATGTTTCGCTACAAAATTTATACCATATATCCATTTCACTAATAGCTCGAATAAGTTTGAAATTTGGCAAGATTCGGACAGAAACTAGGGCAAGGTGGCCAAAATGGCCAAAAATAGGCCTTTATTTTTTAAATATGCGTAATATTTGAAAACCGGACCAGATAGCTAGACCATTAGTATAGAAAAAAATGTGCTGTTTCAGGTAGGGATATACCATGAAAAAAAATCAACTTTATTTTCAAATTTAAAATGGCGGACCTGCGGCCGCTTCCGTTCGACAAATTTTCTCGTTAACGAGATTCACCTAACATTTTTTTATGTATCGCTCACAATGTATACCATATCCATTCCACTAATTTCTTGGATGAGTTTGGGCAAGATTCGGACAGAAACTAGGTCATGGCGGCCAAAAAGGCTTATTATCGGTCATTATTTTTTTTATATGCGTTATATCTGGAAAACTGGACCAGATAGCTAGCCCATCACCATTAAAAAATGTGCAGTTTCAGGTAGGGATGTACCACTTTTACACGATGATTAGAGGCTGAGGCCCATTTTCATCGCCGACGGGCCTTGTTAAAAATTAAGGTACTTTTAACGATTACTTACAGATACCTTACGGGTACTAGTCATCTTATATTGATTCAAAATAACAAACAAATAACAGACAAGTCATATATAGACCGGATATGGATCATTCAATTAATATAAATTGTTTAATATGCCATCCGTTTTACTATTATATTGAAAAATGATTTAAGAAATACTTATTTTATGAGTAGTTAAAGGTCCCCACATTGCTAAATTCATTTTTTAACATGCAAGCTAGAATATAAGTGTCAATCATTACCTATAGTTAGCAGCTCCTAAAACGTGATTTTGGCGCTTAATAAAGATTATAGAGCACTTTATTTATACATAGTGTAAGCAAACTATTAGCATAAAACATCACAAGTCCGGCCATACGTTTAATCTGACATCCAATATAATGACCATGCATCATACTAGTCAGCGCTGCATGATCAATTCGCTGAGTTTAATATAAATAAATGATATTAGCTTATACTGCTCCAATATATGTACCTTTTACATGTGTTAATATTAAATAAAATGACTTAATCGATCCAAATGGAAAAGCATTATTTAACAATGCGAAACATTATCAAAGCTGTGGACAGACCTGTGGGCGCGACAAAACATTTTATTTCTGCTGTAGTCCACTGAAAATACTGTGATTTTGAACGCATTTCACTATACTATATTTCTTGCTTACCTGAGCTTTTGAGAATATCCTGCCACTAATATATCAACAGAATGACAAACACAGAAGTATCAGATAGTAATATTAGTTAGGTTATATTGAGAAATGTCTTGAAATGTCAAGTGAATTGAAATGAACAATGTTTTATTTTTGTAAAAATCGCAATAAATTTCAAGAGTGAATATAATGGGTTGAGACCAGTATACAATTTACCAATGTTTGTGTGATTGGTCAATACGGCGTTGTTATAGTGTTCTCACGTGCAGGCACCCTGATCACTGTGACGTTTTAAACACTCCAGATTTTAAATAGTTTAAATTGTTATATATAGCTTTGCCTATTTTTATGCAGAATATAGGCCTAATCATTTTTATACTGTCACATATATGAGAAGCTAAAATCAACCTTACTTCGCGAGAATGTTTTTTATCGGGTAATTATGAGAAGAAATATTCTCAGTGTATCAAATTATTATTGAAAATGATGTGTACATGTGAGCTGGTACTTTAAATGTTACTATAAATGAACGTTTGTGTAAATATAATGTGACGAAATATGTGACGTTCATCACAGAAACGCCTATATTTAGAAAATTGGTATGCACATTTAGCAAGAAATAGAAATATGTCATATAAAAAAATGAGTTTAAACATGTTTGAAACTAAAAAAAAATCAAATTTAGACTGTTTTATTATGTAGAGTAACACAAATAGAACATATAATTTTTTCAATGTGGGTACCTTTAAATTACTTATATAAACTGATAAAGAAGTGCACTTTTTCACAATAGCAAACTGGTAATTGTTTTGTCCTGTGTTGTATATATATTTGTGTCTAATTCGCGAGATAATTCATTAGCAATTTTCAAAAGGTGACAAGAAGACGTCGAACATATCTTCTTGTTTTCCAGAGACACGTTTACAAATGAAATGAATGGGGTTTTAGGCCACCTTTGTGCACATATAGGCTAAACTAGGCCAGAAGAACCTCCGGAGGATGGTGAGATGAATTAGATGGCACTGCCCTCCAGACACAGGTTTTGAAATTCGAACCCTGGCGGTCTGAGGCCAAGCTCGCTATTTCTCGGTCACGGAGGCTCCTCACAATATTGAATCTTTAAAGTGAGCAAGGAAGAAACATTTTGTTTCTTTGAAACTTGCATGCCAGAGCGGGGTTCGAGCAATACGTTAGGCCTAATAATCATTGACGAGGAAAGCGTGATTTCGACAATGATGTGGTGCTATTTTGAATTCACACTTACAACACCCCTAAACGAGAAATCGATATTTGCCTAATGTTTGTACAATACTGGTCTAGTTGCGAAGACATTGAGCCGACATTGTTCCAGCACCGGTATAATATAGAATGTCGGTCAGCAGTGAAATCCATTAAGACAGCGAGCGCTCATACAACGCTGAATGATGTGTAAGTGCCAAAAAACACACCGCGCCATCACAATGTTTTGTTTACAATAGTGATCTGACTTTGTCGGGCCAATATCCGAGACATTGCACCAAGAATTGTCCAGCATTGTGCCAAAAAGTGATATAACAGCTAGTACTGTTCAACTATAGATGACCACAGTAATTAAGATCAGATGCCTCATTTTTATCTCATTGACATATCATTATGGCTCGTCATTTGAAGCTAGATAATAAGTAAGAAATTCCAGCTGAAAATATGTATAATAGGCCTAAGCAAATAAATATGTTATATAAATATTGAACATATTTGTCACGAAAGGAAAAAACAACGGTCTGCAAAATTGTAAAATATGTTTTCAAACAATCAGTAGAATTTACAAAACAAAAATCCGTAGAATTTATGACATGACAACAATCCGTAGAAAACGGAAAAAATCCGTAAGATGTGAAAGCCTGGTTGAGCTTGCGTGTCATGCAGGCATAGATGCAAATCTGCAAAGCACACCATATGGTCGTGGTGAAATTGAGAGAATAAATTATATTATTACTAATTGACACGGCTGACGTTGTGATGTCTTACATTGTTTACATTCTTACATTTTTTATAATATACTAGAGAGGGATATCGCTAGACTACAACGCGTTCAGAACTGCCTTGCAAGAGTGGTAACCAAGGCCCCACGTTTTAGTCGTTCCACTCCTATTCTAAAACGATTACATTGGCTTCCTGTCAAGTTTCGCATTCATTTTAAAATTTGCGCAATAACTTTCCAAACCCTGAAAGACAACCAATCTACATATCTGGCTGATTTACTTGTTTGTCCGAAATGCTCAAAATATCTACGCTCCACAAATTCAAATAGATTTGTTGTTCCTCGTATAAAAACTAAGACTGGGTCAAGAGCTTTCTCTATATCTGGCCTAGCCTTATGGAACGCCCTGCCGGTGCCAATACGTAATGCCGAAACAATTTTAACACCCGGATATTACTTAAATCCTACCTATTTGACCTGGCTTTCCCACCCTAGCTCCTCAGCAGCCCGGCTCCCTGTTGACGAACCTGCTTTGGCCTCGATTATGACACATGATCACACTAAGGGTTTGTGCGCCTCTGAGCTCCGTAAAAAACGCTAAGGATATTGGCGCTATAGAAGTTTTATTGATTGATAGATTGATTCTCTATGAGTCCAGGGTAGCATCAATTTGGTAGTGGCGCAATTTACTGTGTAACTTTTGACTTAGAATAGCAGTGTCAATTATGTCATCGGTACAGATAGAATGACAGGATGTTTCTGAAATGTGTCAGTAAAGAGATCTGGGGGCTATTTCACTAACATTCACTGATCTTTAGGCAAGAATATCCTTAGACTAAAGATCATGCAGTGTTCTAAAGATATTTCTGTCTGACTGTTTCACTAACGTGATCTTTACCTTATATCTTAATCTTTATCGCCATGTGCCAAATAATTTATGCACGATCATCATATCACTGGATACACCACAACATCCGTTGTTTTTGACCAATCTGACGACAGCTGCATGACATCATTGTTTTGTAAACATTCACCGGAGCACGTGTAGTCTACCATAGAATAATGAACCACTACCAATTGGCCTAGGTTATTTGTTTTTAAATGTAATTAAGTCAGTCAAGTTTTGAGATAATAATATTAAGGATATATAAAATATAATAATAAATAACGTAATTTCTACACTCTAGGCCTAATTATATTCAGATCAAGTTGAATAACAGTAAATTTATATCAATGATGTTGGACCGTGCGTCAGACCGTGACAGGACAAGAGCACAGGGTAGGCCTATTGGTAAATATGAAGGTAGGCCTATCGACGCCTACCTGGTGAAATTATAAATTCAATTATAGGCATACGTTATATTAGCCTATATTGTATAGCCTCTGGGAGAAAGGCAACTAAGCATGTCGATCGCCTGCCTGTATGAGATATAGGGCCTATGGTATATTTCACCTACAAGCACATACAGCACCATATAGGCTACGCTTAGACTACACATTATTGTACACACACGTAACTTGTACAATGTCTGGGTATATCTACCAGCTACCGACAAATAACTGAGGCTTTAGTTAGGTTAGGTTAGAATAAAATATTCTAGGTCGCTATAGACATTTATTCTAGAGTTGAAAAGGTATAAACAGTAGGCCTAGAGTAGCCTACATCAATGTTGTAGATAATCAGCGAGACTGTGAGTAAAACGAATAATTATTTCAAGAAAAAATATAACATCTGATTAGGCCCACAACTTTTATCATTGATGCGCTGTCGTTTTCTGCGCAAATGATAAAATACAGAGTCAAATTCATGAATAAACATATGTTAACCATCGTCTTTAACTGTTTAAAGAGTGCCCCCGACCACTCTTTAAATCTCGTCTTTATAACTAAAGATTTCGCCTTAAAAATCTTTAGTGAAACGGGTCACTTAAAGATCACTCCTTAAAGATCGTTCGTGAAACAGTCAAATCTTTAATTAAGGATAAATCTTTATTTAAGGAGGATTTGCCCTTTTAAAGATCGTGTTTGCCTTAAAGATCGCTTAGTGAAACGCTACCCTGACTTTTTATCTGCCGGCATTCAACGTCTTTGGTTGCTGGGGTGGCACAACATAAGTTTGGCAACAACCAATTTGACAATGTTACAGAGATATTAATGGCAATTATTTCATTATGTTCATACAATACTTCCATCCAATGTCGGCTGGAATTACTATAATTCACATTACAATAACATCGTGATGGTCCATAGATGACATAGATTAGGCATATTAAACTCCTGTATAGACTTCAAATACATCTGGAAATTCAAATTTAAATATATATATATAAATATATATATATAAATTATAAAAATATAAAATATATATAAATTTACATATATAATACGATTTTGAGAGATATAAAAAAACAAAAATATACTAGTAAGTAATAGAGGTAATAGAGGTTATAAAAATAATAGTAGGTATTAATACTAGTAGGTAAATTCGGTGGTGTAGATTATGACAGCCATCCTATTTAATATTTTGCGATGTAACTTTAGATATAATTGATATAATAATAGAAGAATGGTCAATTATCAGTTTTTTTATAAACGAAATGACAGCAGGATGTAATTGAAATACCCAAGTGAAGAGTTTTTGTCTGAAGTTGTTTCTAAGGCCAGGAAATATTTATTCAAATAATTATACCAGAAATGCATAATACATTTACATTTTTAAATATACTGATAGTGCACCAAACTAAACTTGAAAGTCCTTGTTGACTTGACGTGTGTCATTCTGAATAGTAAATTGAATTGGCAAGAAATGTATTATATACTCATTATTATTATTTTCTCGATCAGCTTAAAGTTGATAGGTAAATTGTCACGATTTGTGGAAGAAAATATAAGTGAAAAATCTTTTAGCGTCGCTTAAAAGGTTAAATGTGTGAGATTAAATAATGGGTCAATTATAGGCCTGCGGCGGTCTGATATAACTCTTTCCGTGCTCGAAATGAGATGACGCACCGGGCATACAAAATAAATACAACAGCGAGGTGTTTCTTGTCTAATACAACAGCAAGGTGTTTCTTGTCTAGTACAACAGCAAGGTATTTCGTGTCTAAAACAACAGCTAGGTGTTTCTTTTCTAATACATCAGCGAGTTGTTTCTTGTCTAATACAACAGCAAGGTGTTTCTTGTCTAATACAACAGCAAGGTGTTTCTTGTCTAATACAACAGCAAGGTGTTTCTTGTCTAGTACAACAGCAAGGTATTTCGTGTCTAAAACAACAGCTAGGTGTTTCTTTTCTAATACATCAGCGAGTTGTTTCTTGTCTAATACAACAGCAAGGTGTTTCTTGTCTAATACAACAGCAAGGTGTTTCTTGTCTAATACAACAGCAAGGTGTTTCTTGTCTAGTACAACAGCAAGGTATTTCGTGTCTAAAACAACAGCTAGGTGTTTCTTTTCTAATACATCAGCGAGTTGTTTCTTGTCTAATACAACAGCAAGGTGTTTCTTGTCTAATACAACAGCAAGGTGTTTCTTGTCTAATACAACAGCAAGGTGTTTCTTGTCTAATACAACAGTGACTTTTTTCTTGTCTAATACAAAAACAAGGTGTTTCTTCATTTGTCCAATACAACATCGAGGTGTTTTTGTGACTTTTTTCTTGTCTAATACAAAAACAAGGTGTTTCTTCATTTGTCCAATACAACAGCAAGGTGTTTCTTGTCTAATACAACAGTGATATATTTCTTGTCTAATACAACAGCGAGGTATTTCTTGTCTAATACAACAGCGAGGTGTTTCTTTTCTAATACAACAGCAAGGTGTTGTTTCTTGTCTAATACAACATTGAGGTGTTTTTTGTCCAATACAACAGCGAGGTGTTTCTTGTCTAATAAAACATCAAGGTGTTTCTTGTCTAATACAACAGTGATATATTTCTTGTCCAATACAACAGTGATATATTTCTTGTCTAATACAACAGCAAGGTGTTTCTTGTCTAATACAACATCGAGGTGTTTCTTCTCTAATACAACAGCAAGGTGTTTCTTGTCTAATACAACAGGGAGGTATTTCTTCTCTAATACAACAGCAAGGTGTTTCTTGTCTAATACAACAGTGATATATTTCTTGTCTCATACAACAGCGAGGTGTTTCTTGTCAAATACAACAGCAAGGTGTTTTCTTGTCTAATACAACAGCGAGGTCTTTCTTGTCTGATACAACAGTGAGGTATTTCTTGTATATATTATGACATATTTTAAAACTAAAAAAAGTCTATTATCCTAGCTATTATCCCCCCCCCCCACCCACAAATTCCTGGAATAAACACTGCTTGGCATTGTACTCTTATATCATGACTTCCTACTTTCACTTTTGAAAGACTTTAATACCTTCTATTATAATAATATAACAGTAAATCCCGAATGACACGTTAACGCCACGCGATACATCTTTATGGCACCGCGCAATATCTCACATAATGTACAAGAAGAATTATAAAACAATTATAAATATCAAACAGTGCTTTAATGTTGTAACATATTGATCCGAGTTTATATAGCAAGATATAATTTTTTTGAAATAATGAAATACTTTCTTATATGCTTCACTTTTTTTAATAGTCAAAAATAAGAATTAGACATACTTGTTGGATATGTATCAAGGACTAAAGATGTTTCTCATAACGCTATCAGGTTCAAAACCCAAACTTACGTTTGGACCATACGTGATTCATCCATTTCAACAAGAAACGCCAATGACAGATTGATGCCCAAGATGATCTTTCATGAGGTTCCAAAAAAGCTTCTTTCATGGATAGAACAATGAACGTTTTAGTAAAAAAGTGTTTACAAAGTGTAAGATTACTATGCGATTCGCAGCTTTGGAGACTACAATATTTGGAGGCTGGAAAAGGATTGTATTATTGGCCTATATTAGCCGAGTAAACAACGGCCCTGGGCAATCGCTAGGCCTATATATCATATATAGATATGTTTTGCCAAATAGAGATGCTATTACAGGCCTACATGATATTATTTAGGCAACATAACGCTCACTTGTCATTAAGTGGGCGGCCTAGGTAGTGTGTTTACTTGTAAATCTATGTATTACCATCACTTGGGTGATGTTTCCAATTGAATACACGCAGGGCGGGGGCCCTATGAGTAGTGGTTAGCACCGCTGCCTTTCACGCTAGAGTTCGGGGTTCGGCTCCCAGTCTCGGCAGTTTAAAAGAAACAAAAATGTTTCTTCCCCATCCATCAGTATTGTGGGGAGCCTCCGTGACCGAGAGGTAGCGTGCTCGGCCTCAGACCGTCAGGGCTCAAATTTTAGAATCCTGTGTCTGGGGGGCAGTGTCATCTCATTCATCTCACCATCCTCAGGAGGTTCTTCTGACCCAGTTTAGCCTATAATTATGTGTACAAAGGTGGCCTAAAACTCCATTCCTTTCATTTGAATACACGTATCGCTAAATATGACCTCCCACATTGCTTTAGCTATTCCATATATATTGTCTCAGTCTCAGGCAGGAGGTGGGGTAGCCGTACCCCCTAATTTCAATGAGAGCGTCTAGAAACTTCAGATTATGTCAATTGCACTACTTTATGCTAGGCGTGGACTACTATATATCGTGAATAAAAAGTTATTGTATGCCCTATAATAATGCGTGCAGACGGTAAACTTGACATCATGTCTCACAAAAGGGAACTTATCAAAGTAATAGTCCAGCTGCTCCCCATAAGGTGCGTATTCCTTTAATTACACATCAATCTTTTAGAAATACGCAGTGCTAAATTATTTTTGGAGTACAGGTACGATCGTATTGTTTGTATTTACGCAAACAGTTTATTTTTTTGTGTAAATTTACATGCCGTGTTTGTGCTTCTCATGCTTTATTTAAAAAAAACTGTTCTCCAAAAATGACGGTATTTTTGTACGTCGAAGAAAATACGTCATAATGTGACGCTGCTTTCCAGCGTATCAATTATGACGTTGCAAATTTGTCGATATTATATATATTTAATAAGTTATGCTTTTTCGGTGTGTTTGTTATAAGAATGAACTGGAAAAATGATGTTCATTATAATTAATCATATATATATGTGGAATACATAATACTTCTGAAATTATAAAGGTCATATAATAACGTATTTGTTCCCATAGTAACAGAAGAAACCCAATGTTATTATATTTGATTTTACTGTTTTGTGAATTTGTTACCATGGCAACGATGACGTCTTATTTTCCAGGTACGGTATGTAAGGGGACTTGAAAGTTGAAAAAAATTCCAGACATCCAAAAATAATTGGATAGCGCTCGACCCGGCTACCCACCCCCTGTCCAATTTTTTTTATTGTTATTACCCCAAAATAAATAATCATCTAAGATCTACATTTGTGGGGTTTTTTTTCCAATTTTCTTTCCAAAATGGCCATGGAGCCACCCACCCACTTCCAAATTTTATTTGGATGTTTGGATTTTTTTCAACTTTGCAACATCCCTAAGACGTTGATTTTCGGATTCAGCACAAAATTTCAAGTCAGATACAACTTTCAAACCTTTTGGCCACGTTCGGGAGATTTTTGACCCCTGATCTTCCGGACTATCGTGTTTATTGGTAAAATTAATAGTAGAAGAGCTAGTTCCTGTAAAACCTTTATTTAAGGAGTTGGTACAGCCCATCATACCAAGGAGTATAGAAGAACTTTTTTCTATATTCCTTGATCATACTGACAAAATCTGATTGTATATCAGGTTAGAGCAAACCTACCTGATCATTTCTAGGGTGGGCGTAAAGTAGAATTGTGGTATACATTTTTTTTATGAGACATAGTTTGACACGTGGGTATATTGATTTAATACGCTAAAAATGTTTTTGTCGCTGGCTTACTAATCTAACAAATATCATAAATATAGTTCTCTATGTACAAAACACACATATGATATACCAAAATGACCAGAATAAACAGGGCTGTAATATAAGCAATATATATGTACATCGGGTATGAATCCTATGTCGCGTTTGGCAGAAAACGGCAAAAATCCAAGATGGCCGTCAGCAGACATTTTGAAAGAAACAATATTTCTTAACTAATAATCCGATAAGCAAGTGTGATATGTCATTTCTGACTAATTTTGGGGCTTGGAACCCATTTCTGGGCCTTCAATTACATGTATACGCTTATGTGACCTTCAAGCACCACATGAAGGTCAAAACATGATAATCAGGGGTTATACTAAAAAAATGCAGTGGTCCAATAGTTACATGAGATATGTCCCTTCTGGCTAACTATGTGGCACATAATCTATTTCTGGTATCAATGATGTCATATTAGGCATCAGTGACCTCCAAAAATGTAATTTGGTGACATTCAACCTAATTATGTGAACTTCATAATATATCCACCATATCAAAGTAAAAAGAATAACCAGTTTTTGTCATAGTAAAAATAAAACTTTTATATAAGTGGTCCAATAGTTACACGTGATTTTCAGGTGCAGAATTCATTTCTGGTATCAATAATGTCATGCTAGGCATCAGTGACTTCTAAAACATTATTCTATGACATTCAACATCCGTATGAAGGTCTGAAATGACAAACAGTGGTCATAGAGACAATTCAACGTTTGATAAGTAGTCCAATAATTACATCTGATATGTCGTTTCTGATTAATTGTGTGGCGCTGAATCCATTTGTGGCATCTAAAAAGTCATTTTAAGCATCAGTTATCAGTACAAATTAGGTGCAATGTGTCATTTTCGAATCCAAAAATGTACATAGATAAAATTCAAACTTGTCGAGTGGATAGAAAAAAAATATGAATAAAATGTTTCATATCTGGGGAATGCAATACCAATAGTTTTTCGTTCACTAAAACTAGATAACCAGTCGCTCACAATATGTTCACTCTTTTAGTTGCATGTAGCCTACGTACCGTCATCACGTTCCCTCGCATCGTGTTTGCTGGTTCCGTTGAGTTGTGATGGTGGGACATCATTAAGTACAAGTTGGTTCAACTTCGTGTTTCCTAGAAGCGCTTCCAGTAGGTTAATTAAAATTTAAATACTCTTTGGCTAGTATTTCGGTCATGACCTATGCTTGACATACACATCTGGTTCTTGCAGTATATTACATGAGAATCAGTCAATGTTATGTGGAGGCAACATATTGAGAATTGAAAACTAGTGCAGAAAGAAATCTTCCAAATTACACATAACAAACAAGTTATTTCCCATTGATGGATGGTTACATGTGTATTGATTATGAGAAACGACAGTCTTCACATCCACATATTTACTACATGTCTAAGACAATGTTTATTCACTATTGTGGTACTGAGATGGTTGTTAGTGGTAGTACTTTTGACCACCTAGACAGCTCACCAGGGAGTCGTTACGTCTGTTGTATGCTTTGTGGCATGGTACATAATAAACTAGTATACAACAACCATCCAAGAGAAGCTGAGTATCTACGAGTCCGGCCATACTCTTTGGGTGCATTGCCGGTACGCTGGTTGTTTCACTTAACGTTGTAGCTCTCGCATCAGGAATAAATCTTTACTAAATACCAGTGCGGGTTTCAAAAAGGTAAAAACACAACCGTATGCCTAAACATGTTGATTAAGTTGGAGACGTATATCCGTCAAGCTTTTGTAAAAACAATCAGCTTCAACTGGCGAGCCTGAAATAATTGTTCGCCGGTCTTCACTTTAATACTGCCAATAATGGAGGTTCTATATGCCGATGAGCATAATCTCAAGCCTTGGTTGGCGATCAGATTCAATTCATTCAGGTATAATGTTCTCTCCAATTCATACTCAATACAGCAATAATGCAGTTTGGATTTGATATGTGATCAGTATATCCCTAGCAGGGTTGTCCGATCACCACTCTTGTCCTTGCTGAATATAATTTTCGTTCTGCACTTCTCCTATATATTATATATACTGTGCGGTATAGGGCCTACATTTAAACTTACACCGCCCGCGAAAAAAATATGGATCCACCACACGCATTGTGCACACTGCAGTTGCAAATAGCCTGTGATCATTTTTTTCTCTGGGCATGGCATCGTGGTGGAAATTAGAGATAATATATGAAACTATCTTGAGTAAAATTGACTAACACAAATAACAACAAAACGTTTATGACACTTTATTATTATCCACTTTCTAAAATATTGTTTTCAAACCACCGCTACACTATCAAAAATGTCCAAATTTATTCCGTTTTTTTTATGTGAATGAGATCATTTACTGAACAGTTAATACTTGGTTGAATATTCTCTCGTTCTCATCAAGGCATCGACGCGACGGGTCATTTCGTCACGAAGTCGTTCCAGGGAATCCTTTGGTATTTCATTCGATATCTCAAAGTTGTTGGAGGGTTGTGACTGAGTTCTCTTATGACATGAGCGCAGATAGACTCTATAAGATTCATATCTCGACTACTTGGAGGCTACTTTATAACTTGGATTCCCCGATATTCAAACCACTGTGTTGTAGCTGCTGCTCTTTGAGGTGGTGCATTGTCCTGCTGCAACACAAATGGATGGTTCACGTCTCCATACATGTACAGATTGTCGGAGGTTTTCCTCAAGACTGTAGTAGTGCATAGGTCAAAATTTAGAATAAATCTGTTACAGCAAAGGCTCCCTAACTCTTTGTTTTCATTGTGTTAACATTCTGTAAAATACAAAATAGCAAAAAAGAAAGATGAAAATCTAACCTCAGTCTGGTCGTGGAAAGACTGATAACGATACCATGATCCCTATGCATAGATCCTGTAGATGGCTGTACTTCTTGTGCAGTAGTACGTGGACGGGAACTAAACTCACGTACCATAGTGCGGTCCTCACGAGTAATTGTGACGCAGGGGTGCACTACCATATTTAAAATATCCAGTTTTTCTGTATCATTTAACAGTTTGTTTGTAGGCCTACAGCACCCCTGTAAGCACCTCAATAATAGCACCTCAATAATAGTCATGTTTCTGGATTTAAAATAAATAGCAAATAGCAAAGTCGTCTACAAATCGTCCCCTTGGATATGAAAGGGTGTATCTGTCACTTTATAAAATTGCAGATACACACTTCCTTATCCAAAGTGACAAAATAACAAAAAAATCGGTGACTGCTGTCGACGCCTTGACTATGCTGCTAACTGTTATTGTAAATAGATTTGGCGACAAGATGCTTCTTTGTGGGATGGATACTTTCCTCTTGCGAATTTAGTGAGGTGTAAGTGTTATGTAATCTGACTTTACGCGTTCTACCTTAAAAAAACTATTTGTGGCCTTTTGTGGATCAAAACATTGAAGGATACACGTCTCCAGCCTAACAAAAAAATTAACCAATGTTGGTTCAATGCTGTCCCAGCGTCGCAACTCAACGGGTCTAGGAAACACGATACAGGGCAATATAGGTTACACGCATCTAAAGGTGCGAACATATTGAGGGCGACAGATTATCAAGTTTTAAACAACAAATATTATAGGTATTTCAAGATAGGAAAGTCATATTTTCATTCTATCCACTCGCCAAGTTTAAATTTTATCCTACTTTTTTGCCCTCAAATAGATTCAATCATCAAATTCATCTAAAATGACACATTACAGCTAATGTTTCTCAAATAACTCATGCCTAGAATAACATTTTTTATAATGGATTCAGGGCCAGAAACTAAGTCAGAAACGACATATCACATGCAACTATTGGGCTATCAGTAAATATTGTATTCCACTTTTAACACTGGTGATCATGTTTTGACCTTCTTGTGGTGCTTGAAGGTCACATAAGCATATAATTGTAATTTGAGGTGCAAAAATAGGTTTCACACCCCAAAATTAGTCAGAAATGATATATCACACTTGATTATCGGATTATTAGTTAAAAAAAACTTTTTTTTCTGGCGACCATCTTTGATTTTTGCCGTTTTAAGACCAAACGCGACATAGGATTCATGGGGAATCTTATGAGAGCGATATGTAGCTATTTATGGATAATCAGGCCAATTTTAGCTCTTACACCCAAATTTTTACCCCAAACCCTATTTTGTCATGAGTTGACGACGGCCATTTTGAATAAAAAAGTTATAATTAAAAATGCTCAAAGATGCCAGTCTGGCATGCTTGCTTATATCACACTACACAAATCATGCATCAATAATCCGCAAAAAAGTTTGTATATACCCATTTGCAAGGTTCCACCCTCGGCCACCTGACTACATCGGTGACAGTTGTTATCATAATAGAATCCTTAGCGCGATTAGTATATTAAGGTATATTAGGTTATTTACCACCCCACCGCCCTAATGTCAGTTTCTAAGAAATTTTTCCATGCATTTTGTTTACTGAATACTTTTGTTCTGGTCATTTTGGTATATCATATGTGTATTTTGAACACAGAACTCCATTTATGATCATTTTTAGCTTAGTATTCTTTCGACAATAATGTCATTTTGAGCGTATAAATCATTACACCCCTGTGCTGAACTATGGACCATAAAAAAAGTGATACCACAATTCGATTTTTACGCCCACCCTATAAATGATCAGGAAGGTTTGCTCTAACAGAATAATCAGATTTTGTCAGTATGGTGGGTTGTACGGACCGATTTTTTCTCAGGTCCAGCTCTTCTACTATAACATCAATCTTGTGACGTTGCCTTGAGTGAGATCATGAAGATAAAGCGTATTGAATTTTAATGAAAGATAACCTTGTGTCAGATGATACAGCTTCAAAGAGTGTGCTCTCAACCAATTAGATGACTAAAATATGGGTCAAACACTGGTCCATCTGTTTGAACCGTATCTGAGGCGTGTGATTGGCCAGCAGCGCGAGTTGAACCTAATAATATTCACGATAATTGAGGAGCAAGCACGAGGCGTTGAACCAATGCAGGGTGAATCGACGCTATCCCAATATTAAGAGAACACTGGGCCAACTCTCCATGCTTGCTAGAACCAAGAAGGTCCATATAACCTCCTTGCTAGAACTATCATCGCGGACAGCTCAGCTAATCATGCTAAAGTTGTTTTAATTGTTACCCACCTTTTTAAAACAAACAGGGTCAACCCCTCGTGTTTGCTAGAGCTATCGTAGTGGTGAGATATCCCAGAAAACACAATACATTTCTATAACATTTATACAACGACGTTGGTCCGACATTATACAAATGCTATACAAATGTTTTGCTTTCACAGTACTGGGTAGTCACGTTGACACAGTGGATGCAGTCTGGGTGCACAGGACGTGGCGGATTGATGTGAAGCCGATAGGGGAAATCACAACCTTGCCTCACTATCTCTAAGCAGTCCTACACACTGCCAATATGACACGTAAATATATTTTGACACTTGGGAAGGGTTTTTGCAATGTTGTTTTTACTGTTTAGCAGCGGGCCAACTACAAGCATTCGTGAATGCTGATCAAATATATAGGATTTATGTCTTTATGTAGTCCCTATGAAATCATACACTCCTTTATTTCCCTTCTCATTATCCCCTTAACATTTGTTAAGTCTAATTGATGATGTCAGGTTGGTTAACTTATCTCATTGGTTTGTAGATTACATATCTCAATAACTTAGAGAGGTTTCTTTGCAGCAAATATTTGTAATTTTCGTAATTTTAAAGTCCAATCAATCAATCATTCAATCCCTGTCAAATAACATAACGCTCAGGCTACGTTCATGAATATTAAGAGATTTGCACGGCTGATAACGACACACATTTTAAATAATAGATGATAACTAATATGTTGAATACTCTAATACTCTGTAGCTCATTATTTTGTTAAATCAATATACAACATAAGTTTGGTATTCCAAACTTGGTTATCATATAAAAGTTTTATAGTGAGATAGTTACGATCTATTTAAAAATGTGGCGATTTACAGGAGGCTTGGGTTTAAATATTACATTTATATCATTTTGATACCAATTCATTTAGATTGATTGCTCCAAAAACATCGAAATCGGGAAAAATATATATATAGTGTACTCCCTACGCTGGTAGTAACAAGTCATATGCTGCATTCGATAGTTCCCGTGTATTGGCAACTCTCAGAGAGTAGATTAAGACCTAGCATATCCATGTGAAAATAGAAAAAAAGCCCTATGTCTAAGCACCCTTTTTATTTTTTGTATTGATAGAGTATGTCCTGATGATTAAAAAAAACACATAGGTTTATATACATTTTTCACTTAAAGAATGAGGAAAAGAGAGGCCCAAGCGTATGGGCCATAATACATGTTCAAGTCTATGGGAGGGGTATTATGTGTGGTGAGACGTCATGGACTCATGGACCGATGGTACTATGTCCAGCATATATCTGGGCACATTTTAGGACCGGTTTTAATTTTGTAGGTGTGTGCTGGAAGAAATATGACGTTTTAAGGCAGAAAATCATTTATCACGAAAAAAAATTCTGATCAATAAAATGTAGCGCAGAGGTGGTGATACTAAGCCCTATAAAAGAAAAACAATGGATAAAATGACATTTGGTGATGATAAAGTGTCAAAAAGTATAAAAATTACATAAAAAACGCATTTTTTTAGGATGGACAATTGGAAAAATGGCCCATTAATTTCACATTTACTATTTTTCAAACCGTTTTTAGATACAAATATTAACAAATTACCTTATTACAAATTACATATTTCAAGCAGCAATATTTTTTATTTGACTACATGTGACTTGCCTATTGCCGAAATAATGACGTCACCCTTATTGATCTCGTGATTCGCATAATATTATACTATTAATCTCTAATAAACTAATTAAAGCGACATAATCACGCTGAAATCATAAAAAAATCTGTATTTTTATTTTAGCTTATTAATATGGCCATAAGATGTGAACATGTCCATAGACTAGAATTGCGGACGTTTTTATATTTTGCGTTGTTGTGGGAACGTAGAAAGTGTGCCAAAAGCCCCATTCATCAGTTATTCTCGTATTTCTTATTTTGGACATGCATGTCCGAAATTAAATTCCGTACATATTTCTAGCTTAACTGGTAAATGCGCAACATAAAATTTAAAAAAAACCTACATGCATGTCCCAAATAAGAAATCGAGAATTTCGTCTCTATATCTCACTTAACAGGTAAATGCGCAGCACAATTTTTTTTCAGTTCTAGTCTATGGACATGTTTACATCATATGATCATATTAAGAACCTAGAATAAAATTACTGATGATAATTTTGATGATATTGATGATTTTAGCCTGATTGTGTCGCTTTAATTTGTAGTCCACTTTATATTTTTATGTGTAAATTATTATGTAAACACAAATATTGTAGGTCCTATTCTGGCCACACTATATAACCAAAAGTAAAGTAGCCCAAGTAAAGCGCGAAACACACCAACGCGATTGTCAGCGCGACGTCGCGCGCGACGTTTTGGAACATGTTGTTTGAATTGTGGGCCAGCGTCGGCCATGCTGGCTCACAATTCAAACAACATTGTCACAAACGTCGCGTGGGACGTCGCGCTGGCAATCATCGTGTTGGTGTGTTTCGCGCTTTATGTATATTACAACGCTGAAATATTTTTTTATTAACTATGGGGAGCAAAGGGTTTTTTTCAATTTGCAGTCATCATAAATGTCTTAGTTAGCTCTTCCTGCTTAATTTGAATACATGTGTGTGTTATGGATCTACGGCCAATATCAATAATAAAATAATGTACTCTTTCAGTGCGGGTATCGACTTTAGACGTCGTCAGAATCTGACGTCTTAGGTCGGTCCTCGCGCTCAAAAGGTGAAATGATAATATCTCCGCGATAGACGCATAATGGATGAATTGTGGTGACACCCAATCTATCCCCAGACCTATCACTTATTGTATTCAGATAGATAATATATGCAATCTCGTGTGTGTACTTCTCCTTTCTTCTGACAAAAGCAGCCGGTGACGACATATTGAGTGAAATTATATATCTACCATTTAGCCTACGGTACTTGTGGAAGTGACTAAGCCTATTAAACTTAAATTTGGTTCTAGAGAACATCACTAACCCTAGAAAAGTACGGGACAAAATGAAATACATTTGGCATAAAAAATATATACTTCAGGATAGTTCATGCAATACCAAACTTGCTAGCTCTTTTAATGATTTTTTATCAGTAAGATCGCTAAAATCAGGGACACTCTGCTGTCATCAAAATCAGATTCAACCATTCATTCTGATCCCACTCCTCTAGCTGCCCTAAATTCTCCCTAGTCTGGTGGCCACACAACATTTTTTTAATTTCTCTTACACCATTTTGTTCATGGTCTCACCACACAAATTAGACTAAATTCATACGCGCATTTCTTTATAAAGTTTTATAGTGAGAGAGTTACGATTTTTTTTAATGTGGCGATTTACAGCAGGCTTGGATTTAAATCATTTTATATCATTTTGATATCAATTCATTTAGATTGATTGCTCCGTAAACATCCCGTGTATTGGCAACTCTAAGAGAGTAGATTAGGACCTAACAATTACATATGGAAATAGAAAAAAAGCCCCATGTCTGAGAACCTTTTTTATTTTTTTTTATATTGATAGAGTATGTCCTGAATCCTGATGATTAACAAATATATAGGTTTATATACATTTTTCACTTAAAGAATGCTTGGAGGCCCAAGCATATGGGCCATAATACATGTAAGTCTATGGGTGGGGTGGGGTGGGGTGGGGTGGGGTGGGGTATTATGTGTGGCGAGATGGTATGGACTCAAAGACTCGTGGACCGATTGTAGGCCTACTATGTCCAGCATATATTCATCCATTCATTAGTTATTCTCGTATTATTTTCTTATTTCTTATTGCATGTCCGATAATAAATTTCGTCCTTATTTATCGCTTAACTGGTAAATGCGCAACACAAAATGTTAAAAACTACAGGGCTGCAGTTTGATCTCGCATTTAGCATATAGTATTATAGGCCTACTATTCATTTCTAATAAAAGAATTATGCATGGAAAACAATTCTGACCATCAAAGTATCACACAGAGATGTGATACGACGCCATAGAGAGGAAAAAATGAAACAAAGTGACATTTGGTGATTATAAAGTGACAAAACGTAAAACAAACCCATACAAATGATGTTTTTTGAAGATAAATAATGCTAAAAATCATACAGATGCTTCACTCATCAATCCTCCTCTTTCTAGATAATTGCTACATGTAATTATAAATACTACTTTCGTATGGAGGAGTGATATTTGAGGTAACTGTCATAAAAAATTAATATAGTACATCAATTTCATTCCTATGCACATGCATACCGCTCTTTACATTTAAAGGGGCATGCCAAGGTCTAAGATCATAAAAAAATCGGTGATTTTATTTTGGCTTCTTAACATGACCATATGATGTAAATATGTTTATAGACTAGAACTTCAATAGTTTTTTTTAATTTTGTGCTGCGCATTCACCAGTTAGGCTAGAATTAGAGACGAAATTCCCGTATTTCTTATTTTTGACATGGTTGTCAATAATTAGGAATAGATTACGTTGGGGTGCCCTTTTTGTTGAAACCTCACCCATAGTATCTGTTTTTTCAGAGTCATCTCTAACAAAACATGACCTGACCTTTAAAAGCCTATACTCAATTTTTGTTATTATTGTACTTATCCCATCACATGTATATTTGTTATCAGGTTATGTAATTATATGACTCAAGTTTAACACCCCAGTAGACAGGTGACGCTGAGCCGGGGTTGTTTCGATGTTGTTTCAGCGCCTGCGACACTGACCCGGCATCGGAGCGGCACTGGTTCTGCGTTTGCTGGGGTGCAATGGTGGACTGAAGATATGTATTTGACAGCTGATGTAATGTGTCTGTCAGCGTTGGTATGATAATGGCCCATCATAATGGGTCGGTGTTGCACAACCTCGACACCCGGCAAGTGCGAGTTATTGGGCTATTGTTGGTTTGATGCGGGCCCGACTTCGAAGACGACGGATCGGCATCGCCCCAGCATTGGGTACGCGCCTCGGACTTGCTTGGCGATCTCTTCCCGCAAACGTGAGGCGTTGGGCCAGTGCTGCTGGGCCGGCGTCGCAAAAGGTGGGCCGGCATTGAGACAGCCTTGGCTCGACGTTTCGCGTTTGATGGTTTACTTGTTATTTTCATGTTTATTATATAACGGAAGTCGCTCAATGGCCAATGCAGATTTATATTCGACCCGTTCCGTGTGGTGTATATACCAGCATATTTTATGACAAGCGTACCCTGTCACTCGCTTTTTGCTAGTTTAGTGTTGGGCCAAAGCATCCTACACCGATGACACAACACTGACTCAGACAATGATTATTTTATTTTTAGCTCCCGCCGTCACCGTAGGTGAGACGGAGTGAGCTATGGATTCCACCTCCGTTTTTTTTGCCTCTTCTTTTGCATATTACCAGAAATAGATATCTATTTCTGATATTACTTTGTAAGAAAATAAGCTAGGATAACAATTTTTGGTATGTGGGGTACTTCCAGGTGGATAATGGACAGGTTAAAATATTTTTAATTTGAATTCAATACGCAAGGTCGCAGAGGAGAAAATGATGATGTTATAGCGTTGGGCCGTTGGGCCGTCCGTGAACAATTCGTTTCCGGAGCCAGGGGCGGATCCAGAAAATAGTTTGACAGGGTCACAGTGTGCTTAAAAGCGCGGTGCAACTAGGGGGTCTAGGGGCTTGACCCTTCCCCCCCCTCCCTAGGAACATTTTGAAAAATTAGAGGTTTTAGAACGTAAAGTAGATCATAGGATTTAGTCCTATAATTCAATAATAGTAACAAAATATTAGTTGAAAAAAACAATCCTAGTTTAATTCCCTCATTGACTCTAACCTTAATTAAAGCAAAGTTTGGCGCATTTTTATTACTTGTTTGCATCATGCAAATGGACGAGATCCACAAACAAAACAAACTTATACAGATTTATTCATATTAATAGGCCTAACGTTACATATAATCTTCATCATCAATCAGTAAGTTTGTTTGTTAATTGCATCCTCTTGGAATTCTTTCTCGCAAATGGGTCCCAAATTGCCTGTTCATCAATGGTCATGATGTAATGAGCATGTAGAGCAGACGGACAATTTTAGAGGTTCCTCGGGCAGGATGGGTCATGCTGGAGGACACCTTTTAATTTGCGAAAAACAGCTCTATAGCTGTACACTTCTTTTCAGATATTACCCGATCAGGCATTTCTATACTTTTGATTTATATGACGCAATATGATTCATGTGCAAATGTTATAAGGGAGTCTATTAACATTTATGATCAATCTAGGCTGTGAGCCATATCTTTCCTTTAACCCGTCGGGTCGCCGACAGCTCCAGGCGATGACTTGTCAAATTTCTGATGATTAGGTGAGTATGTCCAATTTACCCTTACAAGTGTAGTTTGTACAAAAAAATTTTCTTGTTGTTTTACAAGGGAGTGACAGTCTTCGCCCTACTTCACAGTGTGTCCAATAATTATACCAATTTTAGATGGCTTTAAAACTTTATTGTATTGATTTCATCTAGTTATTTTTAAAGTGAGTGGTGGTCTTCAGAGCCATTAGAATTACGATATATATATATAAATAAAATATTTAGATTAGAAATAGGTTCAATGCTAAGTAATAGTTTGTGTAAATAAAACTGTCATAAGGTAATTATACATTTAGCTGAAGATAAGACAATTTGGACAAACAGAGGGTAGGCCTATATTGAACACTATGTCCACATGAAGAGTATAAAAACTGACAAAATCGTATTTTTAGTATATTATCGATAGGCCTATGCAATTAAAAAAAATAGCCCGAAATTGGTAGAATTTGGTATTTTTTAACTATACGTAGGCTTAGTAACCTTGACTAGAGGGACAACAAATTGCTCATTACTGATTGATCATCTTAATATATACCACACTGTTCTTAAGGTGTCCAATATACCAACCTCTCATACATGTTCAATGAAGATACAGTTATTGTCCATGGAGGGTGATTTGGACAAAATAGTATTATTAGAATAACTGATACAGATAAAAATATAGCTAGAATTTAATTTCGTTTCATTAAACTTTGCACCCTTGACTAGAGGAGACGACAAATTGATCATTATTGATTGACCATTTAACTTGATACATATATGTCACAAATCCTTTAACGTGACCAGTATACCCACCTCTCCCCTATGTATCAGGTCAGGGGCTGCCTTTCACGCTAGTGTCCGGGGCTCGGTTCCCGGTCTCGTCGGTTTGAAAGAAACAAAAATGTTTCTTTCCCATCCACGGCCTCAGACCGTCAGGACTCGAATTTCGAATCCTGTGTCTGGAGGACATTGTCATCTCATTCATCTGATCATCCTGAAGAGTTCCTCCTGGCCTAGTTTAGCCTATATGTGCACAAAGGTGGCCTAAAGCTCGATTCATTTCATTTCATTTTGTACTATGACACAAGATCGTTCACATTCGATAGTTATAACGTCAATGGCCAAGCTTGGCATTGCGTCATTGCAACAGTTAAACAC
This sequence comes from Flabesymbios commensalis, assembly GCA_964017125.1. Classification (NCBI taxonomy): domain Eukaryota; kingdom Metazoa; phylum Annelida; class Polychaeta; order Terebellida; family Flabelligeridae; genus Flabesymbios; species Flabesymbios commensalis. Next base: position 82,801,384 of record OZ024906.1, read on the forward strand.
ACATGGTCTAAACAGCTAATTATATTATAATGTATCGCACTTCAGCATACATGCCATGATCTGTGTTCAAGCTCATAGATATCACAGAAACTTCCAAGTTACAGGGGGGCGAATATGATGGGAATGTAAAAGCTTGCACATCTAAATATCATTTTTATGATTGGAAAAGTATGACCGGGTGACCCGGTCTGGATTCGCCCCTGGGAGCATATCTCTGAAAGTACTTGTCCGATTGTATTCAAATTTTACACACAACACCACTGGGGGGTCTAGTTGTGCCTTTTGGGGTATTTGAACTTTGACCTACTTTTGGTTCAAAACTATGACCTATTTCGACGTTTTGACGCACACTTCGTTTCCGGAGCAGATCTCGAAAAGTACTGGGCCGATGACAGTCATATTGCACATACATGTTCTCTAAGGTCCCTAGTTGTGCCTTTTCAGGTTTTTGGACCTTGACCTTGAAGTTGACCCAGCACTTTGACCTAATTTATAACATCGGTAAATCCGACTGAAAGATTTTGCGGAATATCATGAAAACCGCTCAAGATAGCTACACCATTACTATAAAACAAATTGTGAGGTTTCAAAAGAGGATGCATCTTGAAAAATTTCAAGTCGATAAAATTAAAAATGGTCGCCTATCGGCCATTATTCACCTCGACAGGCCTGATATTGCGGAATATCATGAAAACCGCTCAAGATAGCTACACCATTGATATCACATAAATTGTAAGGTTTCAGGAGAGGATGCATTTTGAAAAATGTCAAGTTGATAAAATTCAAAATGACCGCCTATCGGCCATTATTCACATCGACAGGCCTGATATTGTGGAATATCATGAAAACCGCTCAAGATATCTACACCATTACTATAAAACAAATTGTAAGGTTTCAGGAGAGGATGCATTTTGAAAAAAATCAACTCGACCAAGTTCAAAATGGCCGCCAATCGGCCGTTATTCACTTTCACATGGCCGTTATTTGGTAAACCGTGCTAGATGGCTAGACCATCACTATAAAACAAAATGTGTGATTTCAGGAGAGGATGCATCTTAAAAAAATTCGATTCGATAAAATTCAAAATGGCCGCTTATCGGCCATTATTCACTTTCACATGGCCGATATTTGGTAAACCGTGCTAGATGGCTAGACCATTACCTGATTACTATAAAACAAAGTGCGAGTTTTCGGGGGAGGATGCACCTTGAAAATTTTTAACTTACGAATTCAAAATGGCCGACAATCAGCATTATTTACCTCGATAGGCCTGATATCAGGTAAACTGTGCTAGATAGCTAGACCATTACTATAAAAGAAAATGTGACGTTTCGGGAGAGGATGCCTTTTAAAAACTTTCGACTCAATCGAATTCAAAATGGCCGCCTATCGGCCACTATTTACTTTCACATTGCTGATATTTGGTAAACCGTGTTAGATAGCTGGACCATTACTATAAAACAAAATGTGAGATTTCAGGAGGGGATGCATCTTGAAAAAAATTGACTCGATCGAATTCAAAATGTCCGCCTATCGGCCATTATTCACTTTCACATAGCCGTTATTTGGTAACCGTACTAGATGGCTAGACCATTACTATAAAACAAAATGTGAGATTTCAGGAGAGGATGCATCTTGAAAAATTTCGACTTGATCAAATTCAAAATAGCCTCCTGTCGGCCATTATTCACTTTCACATGGCCTATATTTGGTAAACTGTGCTAGATGGCTAGACTATTACTATAGAATGAAATGTGAGATTTCAGCTGAGGATGCATCTTGGAAAATTTCGACTTGATCAAATTCAAAATGGCCGCCTTTAGGCCATTATTCACTTTCACATGGCCGATATTTGGTAAACCGTGCTAGATGGCTAGACGATTACTATAGAATGAAATGTGAGATTTCAGCCGAGGATGCATCTTGAAAAATTCTGACTCGATCAAATTCAAAATGGCCCCCTATCGGCCATTATTTACTTTCACATGCCCAATATTTCGCAAACTGTGTTAGATGCTAGTCCATTACTATAAAACAAATGCACCCTAATTTTTTAACTAGTTTATATCGAATTCAAAATGACCGTAAATCAGCTATTATTTACCTTGATTGGCCTGATATCGGGTAAACCGTGCCAGATAGGTAGACCATTACTGGGATACTGATTAGGATCATTAATTTCAATGGAGGTTTGCAATCTCTGACAGACTGTCTAGTTCTTATCTTACTCTTCGACTGAGCTTCTTAGACCTAGTTGTCTTGCGTCTTGATTTTTGACCTAGCCTAGGACTACATTAATAGCCCTACACAAAATTGCTTAAATCAAATTCTAATTCGGAGCGGGAGCTCCTGGACGTATGTAGTCTTGTTTATTTAATATGACTCTTTGCTTTAAATGAACATGATTATTATGATTATGGTATATATATTTTCAAAGTAGTTTTTGTCTAATGATATTTTCAAATTATCTAGGAAACTAAGCAAATTGAGTATTTTACTCCTTGTGGTTTTTCTCTCGCATATCATCATGATCATATCCGTAAAAAATATTTATCATGAGGAAAAATGTCATTAAGAAAAGGTTGCGCGGTGATATGATACTACATAAGCCTATACTAGAGAGGAAAAATATTGAAAAAAGTAACATTTGATGATTATAAACTGACAAGATGTATAACAATGACTTTTTTTTCAAAGATGGATAACGGAAAAGCAACGGTTCCAGAGGTGTAGCAATTACGGTACCTATTATTGAAATAAAATCTCAACGAACCCACCAGGCATGGAAATAGGGGGTTGTTGAAGTAAAGCCGGAAAAAAAATATTTTTCTAAATTCAACTACAGCATAAAATGAGCTATATCAATATTTAAAAAAGGCTGGTTCAACGGTTCTATGAGCAATGAATCCAACATCATGGCAAAACACAATCACTAATATGACGCTTTATAGTGAAGAAAAACACAAAACAATTCAGGTGAACCAAAACATGCACTCCTTTACTGGGTTCTTATGAACTGTTGTTCTTATGAACTATAAACTATTGACACGTGAGAAGTGTATTCCCAAGTGTTAAAGTGGAAATTAAAAGCTTAGTGGCAGTGGGACAGTGAAGCTAACGAAGTGTTACAAATAACCAACCCAATGTTATAAAAAATATATAGCCACTATGTATTTCTTTGTAATCATTTTATAAGCATACACACGCATAAAGAACGTGCGTGTTGCACGCTTTAGAGAAAACAATAAGTTGTGACTTGTCTCTGGTGCAGGGTGGAATTATAGTGTAGCGCTACTGATTCTCGCTTAGCTGGTAAACGCGCAACACAAAATTAAAAAAAAATACACAATTCTAGTCGATCTATAGACATCTTGACATAGTATGGACATATCAAAGAGCCGAAATAAAAGTATTGATTTCGGCCTGATTGTGTCGCTTTAACTTAAAAATGCAAATACAGAAAAAAACTGGCTCTGAAATAGCGTCGTCGCCATACATTGCAACTGTAACTCGTATATTGGTTGATTATTGTACGTAAGCCTATTGACCCATTTTGTGAGTGACAGGTTATCTATTTTAGTTTTAAGTTAGAACTTCTGTTTTATATTGGGTGACTTTAGTAGAAGTATAACTACATTTATTATTCTATATCAGGTCGATATCACATCATTTCTTTAATTTTTGTGTAATATTTTCATTTCATTCAAACTTTGTTGTGCAAATAAATCTCAGCCCGATGGAATAATGCACATTTTACCATATTGAAAGGTATTGTCTTATTTGCAAGACAGAATTCCAATGAATGAAAGGGGTTTTGAGCCACCTTTGTGTACATACAAGCTAAACTGAACCAGGATAACCTCTCGAGAATGGTGAAATGAATCACATGGGTTCATAATATATCGTGCTTTGTTTTTCCAGGTCTTGTAGAATCATCAGCAAGAAAAAAATGCCTAAAGAAGTTATTTTTTGTGCTCATTATCGTGGTCCTCATGGTATTGTTGATATTGATAAGCTCCAATACGTGGCAACATAACCACCGAAGGCCCATCATTCCCAACATGTCAGTGACTAGAGAAAGACCATGGATAAAACCGATGACAACAGAATCTCATAAAAGTAATAGCGGAAAACGTTGTCATCCATCATTTAGAAATGACACAGACTTACCTGCAGCAACCATTATATTAGCCAAAAGAATAGGACGCGGTCGATTGGGTAATCAAATCTTCCAACTGGCATCAACATATGCTCTTGCCAGAGACAATTCGATGACGCCTATGGTGCTAGGTGGTGATGCGTTGCTGACTTGTTTCTCTGAGCTGAATGTAGCGATCAGCTCTAATGGGCGTCCTGAACAGCATTGGCCTCATGAAGATGATAGCAATGACGCCATGAAATACAAGAATAAGCTGAAAGACATGTTCAGTAAGAACACCAGTATCTTCCTTTCAGGTTACTTGCAATCTTGGCGATATTTTCATCATCGAGAAAATGAACTGAGAAGCCAATTTATTTTTAATAAAACAGTACAAAAAGAAGTGGACACATTTCTTCGTTCGGCTGCACAGACTTGGCGCATCTTGAGAGCCGAAAAAATCAAAGATAATTCTTTTGTGAAAACCATAAGTCCGTCCACTGTTCCACATTTCATTGGTCTTCATGTGCGTCGTGGTGACTTCACTAATGATTACTTTGTCAAACTTGGTTATAAAGCAACAGAACCAACATACTTCACAAAAGCAATGGATCACATGGCAGATCTGTTTAAAAACGTAATATTTGTGGTGGCCAGTGATGCTATGTTGTGGAGCAGGGCCAACATCAAATCAGACCGACATATTGTAGTGTATTCTTCCTTTATCAACGCTAACCAGGACATGTGTCTGCTGGCCAGTTGTAACCACACTATTATGAGTACAGGTACCTACAGCTGGTGGGGGGCCTGGCTGGCAGGTGGCCATACCGTCTATCCTAAAGGGTATCCTGAACCAAACAGCTGGCTTGAAAAACAGTACACAAAAGAAGACTATTATCTACCAGGATGGAAAGAGTTATAGCACAGAATATGGAAACAAAAAAAACGTGTGAAGATGAGAAAAACTTAGAAGGTTCACATCCATTAACTGTTAACTACAAATTTTATTTTACACTTTGCCGTTTATTTGCAAGTAGCCTACTATATACATTGTGTTGCAAAAATTGTCATAACGTAAAATGTGGTTAAATATCATAAAAATCAGTGAAAATTAAAACTTTTTCATAATTATACTGAAAATATTTTTGTTTTTTTGTGACCATATTGTGCTATATTTTCTTTTATTACATTTTGTGACAATTCAATGTATATATTTGTAATCAGCACTAAATTTCTGACAATTTGAGTATAAATATGACTATATAACAACGTTTAATTTATATTGTTTTTTCAATTTGTGCCTACTCAACCCCAGTAGTGCAGCAGCAGGCGGTCTCTAGCTGCAGTATTTAAGGAGTTACCCAGCCACAAAAAGTAACATTATATGTTATATACCAAATTAAAGCTTAGCATCTCTGGAGTATGAAAAGTGATGGTGCTAAGTTCGCAGCTTAGAGGGATTTTTGTAATCTGACCTTGAAGTACACTACCGTCGGACATAAAAGTGATCAAAATTTGACATGTCAAAAAGACTGATACGCCAGTAAAGAGATGTATTTGTCTACTGAATGCTCCCAAAAACCAATAATTTATAGCCAGCCTTTGATCATGTATTCCGGTAAACACGAAACATCTGTTCAATGTTGGGCCAGCGCTGTAGACAGTGGTTCAATATTGAACTAGTGTTGGGTTATGTCCCTGGATGCTTGCTTGCTGGATTAGTAATCAGATATTTTCTTTCAATGTATCGATCCTGTAAACAAGAAACAAAAAATACTGGTTTAATATTGGCACAGCGTCGCAGACGATGGCCCAGCAACAAACCAACATTAGATCAACGTATTGTTTATATGGGTTACACATTTCTTGACATTGAAGACATTATATGCCTACATATGTATCTAATTACGTATGTCTAGAATAATATAAGTTATGGTAGAAATGGAGAACAGGTACAGATGGCCGGAATGTCTTCGCAATAATATTTTATAATTGACATTAGAATAAACGTGCATGTACTTATATTTAAAGATGCACGTAGTTTTCGAAAACAAGACTTAGTGCATGTACTTGTATTCGAACACACAAAATATTTCAAAAGACACTACATGCACTTATATTCAAATATGAAATGATCTTGGCAAAACTATCGCAACATATATTAAATAAATTAAAACATGTAAAGTTTTATTTTGCACCGATAATGGTATAGCTTAATTAACAAATTACTATATCTGTACCATATTATTATTTAACGCGGCCTAATTTTATGCATTACATAAGAAACAATATAAATATATATCATTTAATTCGTCATGCGAGAATTCGAAGTTCACAGTTTTTCACAGTTTTCCCGCATTGTCAATTGATCTTTTATCTTTTATTGGTGGTTTCGAAATCGATATAAGGGGTATATACAGGATGAGAATGGGAATAATTCAACATGGGATGCATCATATATAATGTATGAACTGTAAATCTTACATTATTATACAATTTCGATTGTGAATTATCACAAACCCGAATCTTTAAAGACACAAGCTGATGACAGAGTTGTTTAAAGTATCATAGTGAGCGACAAAGTCACTGAAAATGGGGGTGCACTGACTTTTCGAAAAAAGTGCATGCATTTACATTTGAACATAAAATCATTTCAAAACATCCCCAAAACATGCGATTTTAACTTATAAGTGCATGCACGTTAATACGCGGGGATACGGTATGCACAGTCATAATTAGATCTTTTCAAATACAAAACACATTTTAGTATATATCACATTGAAGTGTTTCTTACAGATGTCAATTCAGATACTACGCAACAGCCAAAGCAATTGCTTTGTATTTAAACTAAATTAAACAGTAAAACGATCCTGAATGAGAAACTTTCCACCTCAATGAGTTTTCTCGATGAAATTTACTCCACAAAAATGTGACAGCAGAGAGTTAATTACTAGTGTTGCTGCATCTCACTCTTCTTCGGTCACAACAAAAATGATATTGATCACTGAGATAATTTTTAAGAGGATGTGAAAACTTTTTAAGTGACTAAGATCACTTTCCTAGTGGCTGAGATAACTTTATAAATGGCTTAGCATATATGTCATCGCCAACAACACTGACATTTATTAAATTTGGTTGTTGTTGGCGACGAATTATGTTTCATATAATTTACTGCAAATTGATTCATTTCGCCTGTCCGCGCTCCGTCAACTATCTGCCTACGTTTTTAAATATTATATGTTTTTAAAGTAGTTTTTAGATTGCATCCATGAACAAAACCCAATAAACACAAAACATTTGTATAACATTTATACAAATGTCTTGTGTTTACTAGGAGAGCGATTTACCTTGTAATAGCTTAATTGGGTGATGCATTGTCTATTGTCTTCTTCAGTGGCCAAGATCACTTTTGTAGTGCCTGAGATCATTTTTAAAGTGGATGTGATCACTTTGTCAGTGGCCAAGATCATATTTGTAGTAGCTGAGATCACTTTTTAAGTGGCTGTGATCACTTCTTCGGTGGTCAGGCTCACTTTTGCAGTGGCTTGGATAATTTTTAATGTGGCTGTGATCACTTCTTCATTGGCCAAGATCACTCTGTAGGGGCTTAGATAACCATATCAGTGGCTGACACCAGTTTGTTAGTGGCCAAGATCAGTTTGTTTGTGGCTGAGATCACCTTTTTGGTGGCTGCGATAACATTTTAGGTGGGTGTGGTCTCTTCTTCAGTGGCCTAGTTCACCTTTGCAGTAGCCTAAAGATTTTTTTTCAGTGGCTGACACCAGTATTTTAGTGGCCAAGATTATTTTGTAGTAATTCAGATAATTCTTAAAGGGGATGTTATCAATTCTTCAGTGGCCAAGATCACTTTTGTAGTGGCTTAAATACTTTTTAAAGTGGGTGTTATCAATTCTTCAGTGTCCAAGAGCACTTCTGTAGTGACTGAGATCGCTTCTTAAGTGGCTGACATCAGTCTGCTAGTGTCAAAAAATACTTTTGTACCGACTGAGGTAACTTTTAAAGTGGTTTTAATCACTTCTTCTGTGGCCAAGATCATTTTTGTAGTGGATGAGATGACTGTCAAATGGCTATTAACAATTATTCAGTGGTCAAGATCATTTTTGTAGTGACTGAACTCACTTTTTCAGTGGTTGACATCAGATGTTGTGGCCAAGATCACTTTCGTAGCTGCTGAGATATATTTTAGTGCGGCTGTGATAACTTCTTAGGTGTTCAAGATCACTTTTGTAGTGGCTGAAATAACTTTAAAGTGATTGTAATCACTTCGTCAGTGGCCAAGATCAATTTTGCAGTGGATGGGACAACTTTTAAAGTTGCTGTGGTCATTTCTGTGGTAGCCAAGATCGCACTACACGTCTCGGCCCTAAGTCGCTTGAAATATGGTAATAACGGCATGCAAATATACAATTTTTTGTCTTAAGGTATTCTATGCTAGCTAAAATATCGATTTCTTGGTACAACACCAGCAACTGGTAACTTATAAACTGTCGGCCACCAAGAAAAAAGGCACGGCGGAATAGCAAAGGGACCAGCCCCATAAAACTGCGAATTACAGTGCATCACTTCATATGAATTGGCAATATGAAGACGCAGTTTAGTTAAGTATATAATAATCTACATTTTAGTCGTTTTTGTATGGTAAATTTAAGCAGAACTTACATAGGAAGTGGGGGTAAGTGACAGCGTTCCTGAATTGCATATAGGTTTTGTGCACTAAATCGTGTGTACTAAAAAATTCCACATACAAATGCCGCATACAATTTGACATCACCATATCCACCACCTCATGGTATTAGCAGAGTGTACCCCCAACGTATACATTTGTCAGCAAAGACACTTTAAGGAGGTGGGGGCTAGTGGTTTTTACCAATTACAGTATCGTATTTCACAGATTCTGCTTCTCAAGTTCATAACTAAGTAGTGATGTGTAGTGTGTCAATTTATACATTATACCAAATCTGTATAATTAAGAGAAAATAGCTCATTTTATGGAATGAAATGTACAGTTAATGTTTCACTTCAAGGCGTCAAATTGTAATGTATGTGGATATAATATATAGCATGTGAAGGTCAACAGTGTGGCAAGCAAAATGGCTACAGAACTCCACCTGTCACAAAACCCTTAATCCTTGTTATTGATTCCTAGGATTCTATGTCTCATACTAGATGCAAATTATAACTAAAAACGTGATTTAACAACAATATTGGCAGCCATCTTGAATTAGGTAAAATGCCTGCATATGTAGCTATTGCACACGACCAAAGCTTGCCCTTTGCATTTTTTTTTATTTTTCAGTCCTCTGTCTGTCACTGGACTATTGTGATAATATCAAATGGACTCTTGAGGGATCTCAGTAGGGGGTGACACATCTAGTTTTTTGTTTTCAAAATTATTTATCGTGTCTTTGTCTGTGGAAATAGTCGCAATAGGTTACAATGGTATAACTACCAGTTTAAAGTGCACCGTATGTTTTTTTCTTGTCATAAAATAAATTGCCCCTGGCAGTCCTTCACTTGATAAATGATAATAATTACAATAGTTTTCATAAATAGTAATAACAATAATAAATTATTAATACAATAACTGCAGCGTTATGATGAAATAATACAAGCATTAATCTATAAGATCAATACAAAATATAATTAGGATAGTGAGAAATAATTTTATAGACCCCTATAATAAAAATATAGCAATAACAACAATATTTTTCATAAATAAAAAAAAATTGTTAATAAATTAAATGTGAATGTGAGATGAAGTAATACAAACATAAAACCAGAAACATAATTATGATAATCAATATAATGGTGATCAATAATCATATTTGCCATAAGAGCAATTTCGTATGGCAGTTCTGCACATCGTAAATAGTAATCATTATAATATTTTTTATTAATAATAATACAAATAATAATTTATTAATAAATTGACTATAAATTTATGATGAAATAATACAAGCACTAAACAATGAAATATATAAATAATGTCATTACAAATAGAGATTAATAATTATGTATAATAAAAAAACATTTTTCATGTAAATAATTATTACTAGAATATTTTTATAAATAATAATAAATATAAGAAATTATTAATCAATTCATTTTAAATTTATTTTAAAATAATACAAGGCTAAAACTATAAAATAAATCATTCATATAACCAATAATAGTGATAAAAAAATTTTTTTAATAAAAAATATCCATTTTGCTTTTGTGAAATTAAACATGTCAAATTTGACCTTCAAAATTAAAATTGACGGTGGCATAAACCCACATGTATTGTGCCATCATGTGGGTGACCTAACTATAGTGGATGCCTGTTATTACCTCTCCATGCCGTAAAAAAATATTTCTAGACGTTTTTTGGTCGTTTAGCTGGTCTACCATGAAGAACAACTGGGAATTCTTAAAATAGTCATAAATAAACCTCAACACCTAAGGACCATAGTGCCAAGTTTGACATTGATTGGATAAAAACTAAGGGAGGAATAGGACATGATAAGTCCCCGACATGTACATCATTGACCCAACATCTATTAACATTAATGACCCAGAAATCCTGAATAAATCCGGAAACAACTTGGAATACTTAAAAAATATATGGCATACAGCCTGACTATCTGACAAAAATTATGTTAAACTGCAAGTTGATTGTATGAAAACCCAAAGAACGAGAAAGAACCAAAGCAAACTCAATATTTTTGGACATAACCCAAACATAATAATAAATAGTATATGCTGATAAATAGCCATTTTAAGCTTTATGACCTTAAGCTCTGTTTCCTCAACAGGGAGCCGGGCTACCAAGATATTAGGAGCTAGGACGAGAAAGTCAGAACAAATAGGTGTATGGATACAGGCAAAGCATTCCACAAAGCTGGGCTGGCTATGGAGAAAGCTCTTGCCCCAGTCTTAGTTTTAATCCGGGGAACAAAAAGCAATTCGAATTAGTGGAGCGTATATATTTTGAGCACATCGGTCGAACAAGTAAGTCAGCGATATACGCAGGTTGGTTGTCTTTCAGGATTCGCAGCGTTTTAGGGCACATTGATAAAATAATGCCAGTAAATCAGTACAATTGCTTTAGTAGATTGGTTACTATGCCTCTAGCAAGACAGTTCTTACAATAGTCTAATTTATGACGAGTGCAACTGCAATTTGTTTGGCAAGAGTCAAGGACAGACGTTTCTGAATTCGACGCAGGTCGAGGATATGTACTAACTATATGATTGGGTTGTGTTTTCAGAAATTCAGACTACTGTCAAATACTACATCTGCTAAGCCTTATATTACATATAATAATAATAATAATGTGAGATTTTTAAAATTTACTTCTATGTAATTCTATGCCCATGACACGAGAAAATGTTCAATTCAAAGCAACTTTTAACAAAACACTACTAAACTGTCTGACAAAACTTTGTTTCAAAATTCAACATAATATTGTCTGATGGGATAACATCTTTGAAAAGAGAAATTTACAACTGAACGCTATTAAGAATTTGAAATACTGCAGTTACACGTTGTGCTTTTTGAAGATGAATCATGTGATCGTATGCACGGTGTGCGTTGAGGAACATCGACCACACACGGGTAGTCGCTCCCCAGTCACATTGCAATACATGATATGAAGAGATAGCCCAGGAGCATTAAGCACTGACACTAGGAGCCTGAAAAAAAATGCAGAAAGCTGATTTTTTCAGGGATGGTTCTCTCACATTTCCTGAGTAGAAGTGCATAAAATCCCTAACAATCATTTGTGCTAAATGTGTGGGAGTGTAAAATCCAAGATGGCCACCATTTCGCCAACTCTGAAAACCGAACTTTCCTAATATCATATATTGTCGTATAATAGGGTTCAAAAATTATTTGTACTATGTATTATAAAGTCATTATAACAATCTTTATTGAAATGTTGGCAAATGTATTGCAAAAACATACATCAGCAATGATCAATTAGTCAGCTTCAACATTAGATTAGTGCATCATGAAACAAACGGTAGGCCTACTGTGATATAATTTAATTCCAATCAATATAAAAGTTATTTATTTTCATTAGAAATACAATATGAAAACAAAACAATAATATACAGATAAAATAACAAATAAAATGTATCGCATCTAATGACAAAGAGGACAAAACGCCCACTGGCATATACGCCTTCAAAAAAATAACTAAGTGCAGAAGTGCATGATACTATCAAATAATGTATAATACTTCAGAGGATATAATTTGTAACAAACAATTATACTTGATTCAAAATAAATGTTTTTAACGCTCTTTTATAACATGTAAAACTGACATCAAAACATACTTTGCTTGAAAATTCATTCCATAAAATAACACCATAACACCTGATGGCCTTTTGTGCGGCAGACGTCCTGCATTTATGTGTGTGCAGTTTATTTTGCTGGCGTGTTACATGACTATGAATATCTGCATTCCGAATATAATAATTAATAAACAATTTGGGTAGACAACCACGAATATATTTGAACATAAATAATTAAATCTGCTGTTTGTATAATTATTAAATGTTTAATAATTTTAAATCTAAAAAGATAGGTTTAGTGTGAGCTCTGTGGGTAAGGATTTCATTATCTAACCACTCGTTTTTTGCAAATTCAACAATGACAATAAATATACATCACCAGCTCCTCTCCACACTTCTAAACAATACGTTAGGTAAGGATAAATAAAACGCTGGTACAAGGTTACTAATCTCGACAAGTTTATATATTTTTTTGCTTTATTTAATATTCCTGTACCTTTTTTAGGTTTTAGATTTAATATGGTCTGCCCATGACAGTTTTTCATCAATTAAAACTCATAAGAATTTTGTACAAGCAACACGTGCTACCATTTGCCCATTATTCTTAATATCTGTGTCGTTAATAATACGATTTCGAGATCAGCTAAAAATCATGTAATGAGTTTTTTTGACATTTAATGACAGTTTATTTACATTTAATAATTCAACAATTTTTGTTAATTCATTATGCATAATGGCTATTAATTGCCTCACATCTTTTCCAATAGTAAAAACATTTGTGTCATCTGCAAATAAAAGTGTAAAGAGTAGTTGTGATACATTAGACATGTCGTTGACATAAATTAAAAATAACAAAGGACCTATATTGAACTTTGTGGTACACCACAAGAAACAGTTTCATTAGAAGAACAACGTCTATTAAATAATACATACTGTCTTTCTTTCAAGTAATCTGTCATCCATTTGAGAGCGGAACCTCAAATACCATATTTAAATATTTTTTTAAGTAAAATGGAATGGTCAACAGTATCAAACACTTTACTGGAGTCTAAAAACACCCCTAGTACAGTTTTTCCTTCATCTAATGCCTTGAGTATTTCGTCCACTAACACAATTAAAGCCATATTAGTACCATGTTTTTCACGAAATCCAAATTGGTATTTGTATAACAAATTAAAAGAGTTCAGAAAGGAAAAAATTCTGTTGTACATTATACGTTCAAAAACTTTTGAAAACACAGGTAAAACTGATGCAGGCCTATAATTGTTAATAGTCTTACAATCACCACTTTTATATATTGGTAAAAATGAAATGAATCGGGCTTTAGGCCACCTTTGTGCACATATAGGCTAAACTGGGCCAGGAGAACCTCCTGAGGGTGGTGAGATGATTGAGATGACACTGTCCTCCAGACAAAGGATTCGAAATTCGAGCCCTGGCGGTCTGAGACCGAGCACGCTATCTCTCGGTCACGGAGGCTCCAAACAATAATGACTTTCACACGTGGATGAGGAAGAAACATTTTTGTTTCTTTCAAACCGCCGAGACCGGGAACCGAACCCCGAACTCTGGCGTGAAAGGCAGCGGTGCTAACCACTACTCTATGGCCCCCGCCCTTTATATATTGGTATCACCTTGGCAATTTTTAATTCTTGTGGAAATACTCCTTGTGCAAGTGACAAATTTATTAAATAAGTTAGCGGTGCAATATATAAATGATAAGTAGATTTAACAACATTGGAATTGATATCATCCCATCCAGGACTCGTGTTTTTTAAGCAATTTATAACCTTGAATATTTCATCTGAACTAACTTCTCCTAAGAAAATAGAATTTATATTTGAGTTTTCGATGTACGAGGTGCTTCTTCAGTGGTGTCTGGTATTTTAGCCGCTAAATTTTTAGCTACATTAGTGAAAAAATGTTCAGCTATATCTCTACTGTCATAAATTTCTCTATCATCTACTACAAATTGGCTAGTCATAGGCTTGTGTTTACGTTTATTTATAATTTCGTTTATATAACAGACCACATCCTTTCTTTCAGATTTACGCAATATTTTGTTTAAATTACTTCGGAAAACTTTATGTGTCTTTTCATTAAATGAGTTAGGTTCTTTCTTATACTTTATATACAATTTGCTTTTATACTTGATATAATTTTTCATTCCCTCTGTCAACCATGGTTTTCGGTTTCGTTATTTCTGTTTAACTGAGAATGTTTTAACGGAAAACAATCATTATACATAATCATATACTTTTTATGAAACATACTATACCCTTGTTGACATTCGCTAGATGACATAGTATTATTCAAATCAGCATTAGCTAACCGATCTTGGCATGAGCTAATAGTTTTGGTTGTTAACATTCGCTTAGTAATATATTGCTTTGTGTCTGCAGTGTGGCCTTTGAAGTTAATAGAGAATATTGGAAAATGGTCGGATATATAATTATAAAATATTCCATTCATCATATCAAGACAATCAACATCGTTACAAAATATATTATCAGTCAGCGTGGCAGTATTACCTGTCACACGAGTTGGCTTGGTAATTAGTAGAAAAAATGAATAAGGATACATCATATCTATAAAATCAGCAGTAGGTATGTGGGTATGTACATTTAACAAATCTATATCATAGTCACCCATAGTGTAAACTACCTTAACATCAGTATTAGATTCACGATCAATTACACCAACTATAATGTCTCGAGTAGGCTTTATAGATTCATGTGATAATTGAACAAAAACTGACTCAAAATCATTCATTAAGGTAAGATAATCACAAGTCTGATCATCAATACCCTGCCTTAAAAATAAAGATACACCGCCTCCTTGTTCACCCTTTCGATAATTGCAAACATGGTTATAACCTGAAATATTACATGTATCAACATTAGAGTCATTAAGCCATGTCTCAGAAACACCGACTACTGAGAAATCAATATTTATATTTTGTAAAAAAAATATATAATTATCTAAATTTTTGGGAGCACTATGAGCATTGACATGAAGTAGTGACAAAAAGTTGCCTCCTTTTACTAAAGAATAACATTTCTTATTGAATGAATCTTCGGAATAATAATGAAATTTTCGCAATTATTTTGTCATTGTAGCTCCCAATATTAAAATATTGTAGGTCTGGGTCTATATCAAAAAGATGTACATCAGTATCAAATTCGTTAAGCTGAAAAGGATCAAGTAGCATATCTTCCAAAATATTCAGATGCACCTGTTTGGGTGAAGTAGATGGGTGTCTGTCAGTGGCGGATCCAGCATAGGGCATACCCGGCGTACGCCCCCCCCCCTTCTTGGTGAAAATATTGCATTTTCATACATTTTTTGGAATAAAGTGAAGCTAACACCCCTTTTTTCAGCCAAAATGTGGCTTACGCCCCCTCCTCTTGCACATTCTGGATCCGCCACTGTCTGTAGACAAAATGTCGACCAGTCCCAATAGCACTCGAAGCCCTGTATGCTGCTGAGACCCCTTAGGATTAGGTGCTGCTGAGAATCCCACCTCCACATGCTGCTGAGACCCCCTTACGTGCTTCTGCGATCCCCACCTCCATGAGCTGCTGAGACCCCCCTACATGCTGCTGAGATCCCTTAGGATTAGGTGCTGCTGAGACCCACCTCCCCGTGCTGCTGAGACCCACCTCCCAGTGCTGCTGAGACCCCCTTACGTTCTTCTGCGATCCCCACCTCCCTGAGCTGCTGAGACCCCCCTACATGCTGCTGAGATCCCTTAGGATCAGGTGCTGCTGAGACCCACCTCTCCGTGCTGCTGAGACCCCCTTACGTGCGGCTGAGATCCCCACCCCCCTGAGCTGCTGACATCCCTGACGTGCTGCTGAGAACCCCTTCGGTGCTGTTGAGACCCCCACCTCCCCCAGAATCCAGTTGCGGCTGATCTGTCTGTGAAGAATGGAATGGATTAATTTGTATCTTTTCCCGCCTAGCAGGGGGAGGAATACGCTAATATTTGGAACAATCGTGCACTTGGTGACAATTTTTTGCAATTTGGCATTGTGTTAGGTATAGGCATTGTTTTCAAAATCCCCAGCAAACAAAATGGGCGTGACCTCTAGAGGTCAAATTCAAAATGGCTGCCAGAACGACCACAAAAACAAATAAATGTAATATCTCAGCTAGTTTTTGAAGTAGAAAATTATGTAATACCACTTTGTGAATGTTTTGCGTCATGATTAATCAGCTTTTGGGGTCATTTCAATGATACGGGGGTTTTTTGAGGTCAAAGGCCATGTTCAAGATCAATTATGAGCTTAATTAACTACCATATACTACAATAGTAAAAAACTGTCTGGAAACAAATTTGCAGTTGATTCTATGATTTTAGCCTGATCGTGTCGCTTTAAGTGACCTAACAAGGTCGATGGTGGCTATAACGACATTATCGATTGATTTTGAGCTATCAAGTTAGCCAGAAATGACATATCAATTAGCTATTACGCAATTAGTAGTCCGCTCTCTTTCACCTTTATCTGGTATTTGAAGGCCACAGAAGCCTAGAATTGTAATTTTAAGTCCATACATGAGTTCTACATCGCAAAATTAGTCAAAAATGATATGTTACACCTGATTATCGGATTATTAGTTAAAAATCTTTTTCTCAAAATGGCCGCGGCCATCTTGGATATTTTTATTTTTTACCTCTGACCTCAAAAAATATAGAAATCATTAAAATGACCCCGAGGACAGCTTTGCCATGCCGTAAAACACAGAAAAAATGGTATTCACAATGCTCTGTTTCAAGCAAGATATTATATTTAATAATTTTCACGGCCTTTTTGGCGGCCAAAAGAAGTCATACCAAATTTTAGAAACTGAAGATTTGTTTCCAGACAGTGCACGATTGTTATGAATTCCCTCCCCGCTAGCCAGAATAACTGGATAATCAGATTTCTCAGCCGGCTCGTTATATCGTTACGCGTTACTAACGAGAGCAGAAATAAATCAAGAAAACTTTTTAGATGCAGAGGAGTCGATAGCTAGTTGAATCCCCGCGTCCTCCATCTCTATATGAATTGCAGGCGAGCATGCATCCGATTTCCCTACTCCGACGCTGTATCTGTACAAATGGCTAATCTTATCAACATACTAAGGGTTTGAGGGGTAGGTGTTCTTCGATCGTTGGTTTGTAATTTTAAGAAATGGGCCTTGCAAAGATATTAGCTTGTCAAAAATACATAATCCATACTATACACATGATACAGATATGTATTTTTGTGTGTAGTAGGTCTGTATTATTTTATGTATAAAATAATAAATCACACAAGTAGAGTAATAGATAGTCTATTTTATTGTTTATACACAAATAATACAAACGTAGATATATATATATATAAATCGATATTTATATGTATATTTAGTATTTATATGCAGATAAAAAATATTTACATTTTGCTTATATTTGGAATGCATTTACATTATCGGCACAACGGCTGTACTCAACATTTGATAATCTCGATTATTAATTTATCAGGGGATATTATTAGGCATACAGCCAATAATTTCGATTATCACCCACCTGAAGTTGTTGTCGCGCTGGCGTGACACAACTTCAAGTGGGTGAAAAATTTTATTCTGTTACTTAGTGGTGATTGGCTAGAATACTGCACACCTATATCCCAATGGGCATTTAGGCTACACGACGTTTTTGCGACGTTTAATCAACGTCATTTACGTGCTACACCGTCGTGTGCAGTGGAATGTCCGACATGTTGTTGTGATTGATGTAGATACTGCAAGCCACCAATACTGCCGTGCAAAGCCAAAAGGCAGTATATGTTTACTTTACAGGTAAGCGGATACTGCCTTTTAGCTTTGCAGAGCAGAATACATACTCATCTCACACGAAAATCCTACATCGAATCAGTAATAATAACATAAAAGACACGTTAGACCAACAGCCGAAGAATTTGTAGTTGAGCATTAGAAACAGGAATCATTTATGAAATGTTTTCTAATGATGTGTATGTAAATGTCTTGCTTTCCTTCCATAATCATGGTAATCGAGATATAAAATCTAGTTATAAAATGTAAACATGTTTATAAAATTTCAAGGTATAAAATAATTACAAACCTGGGGTTTTAATATGATATGTATAACACACAATCCTTAACAGGTTAAATCAGAATTGTGCATGAACACATTACATTTATAGTTAATTGTGACGAAGCTAAACAAACAAGGTGAATATCATTATAAATCCACTCTGTCATTTTTCAATTCATTAGCTTGTTCGAGCACTAAATAATCCATATATCCCACTATGGGGTACTTGGGCAGGTAGGTGCCATCAACCACTTTATCCAGAGCCTCCAGCGTACCATCATTCAGACCCGTCTACAACAGCATTCCAGAAGCAGATATAGCAATCAATCATTCACTTTAACCCCACTGTCCCCATCACTATAAACCATGGTTTTCTCAATTTGAAGCGCTAAGCACAATCCCGGCGCTGAAAGGGTTAAAGCCCGCAGCACGAATATAGTCCTTTTTAATCTGTTTTATTAGCAGATCAAATCTTGCTCGATTTGCAAATGCTTTGTCTCAAATTAAAGCGACACAATCAGGCTTGAATCATAAAAAAATCGGTAATTTTATTCTGGCTTCTAATTAATATGACCATATCATGTAAACGGGTGAATATACAATTTAAGGGTCATTTGGTGTCTTTTGGCTATTCTGAGCGAATTTATGCATTGTGTGGGTCCGAATTTATTTAATATTGTCCCATGGGCAATACGAAAAGCTGAGAACAAAAAATAATTCAATATCTCTGACGAATATTTTTTTATTCAACATGCAATGTGCTTAAATACACGAATTTGTACACAAATGCAATGTCTCCCAATATCTAACACCTGAAACATAGACTGTTTTACCATGGAAGATCTCTTGGAAATAACTTAACCCCGAGTTATTTTGTAGCGCAATTGTTATGTTCAATGGAATTTATTCATATACAGACATGAACTCAATATAAAAATTTGCCAAGGATACATTTACTGAGGCTTTTTAGCTGTCTCACGCAAACCGGTCAACTCAGCAACGCCAGTGTTATCTACACTCCTTAAATTGTGGTGTGATACCATTCAATTACTGTGATATATGCAGAGACAGCTGCAAAGTCCCAATATTTTGAGGTAGGTGAAATATTTGTAAACATTCAATCTGAACTGCTATCTTATAACCAAAACAATCACCCCTGAAGCGTATTCAATTTCTGTGTCAACTCAGAAACGCTTATAATTTAGCAAAAAATCATTGAAAACATGTTAAACTGAACAAAGTGCTTGATACTGATGGCCATCCCCCTACCGCATCGGTGGGCAATGATACATCTATTTTAAATACATTCAAGATCGTTTTATGTTGTCCGTATTCAACTCAGCAACATTATTATTTCGATCAACTCAGCAACGTTTATGAGTTGATCGCTCAACTCAGAAACGTTGCTGAGTTGACCAGATTTAGCTTTCTGTCTCACTAATGTAATTAAGACGAAAAACGTAAGTCTATAAATGTAAAATGCAATTTAAAAATACGTTTTTAAATAAATTAGACTGAAAGCGTATTAGCTTATGTAAACATTTTTACAACAATGAAAAAACGTTTCTGAGTTGAAAACAAAAACGTTGCTGAGTTTACTGCATTCTGCTTTCTGTCCCCCTTTTTGTAATTAAAACTGAAATTTTAACTCTGTCAATGTGAAATGCAGTTGAAAAGAAGCTGCTTTTGATTGAATTAGAGTGAGAGAGTATTTTAGAAGTTGTTTACATAAATAAAACTACAAATAACACTTAGTTAAATTTCTAAATCGAATTTACCCTCATTATATTGGCATGTATGTATTGTACAATGGCCTCCGAAATACATTTTCAAATTAGGCTTGTTATGATCCCATTTCTTTTTTGTCTTTATGATGATGAACCAATTTTTTTTTAAGAAAATGGGGCTCAAGTGTTTAGAGATCTCGTAGATGCGCTTAAAACATGCCTTTTACGTGCAATTATCGTGCTTTATCAACTCAGAAACGATAATGTCAACTCAGCAACTATATAATTTCACAATAAAATCACTGTTCTGTCTTAGGAATTTTTATTTCAAAAAGTGTTATAACTACTAACATATCAATAAACTATCATACAAAGCAATTTATGATCTTTAAAATTTGAAAATGATCAAATATATATATATAATTCGTTGCTGAGTTGACATTTTATTTTTACGGTCCTTCACAAGAACACATATTTTTTTTTAAATTTGTTTGAGATTAAGCTCTGATATTTTAAATGTGTATCACATAGACCCTACCCTCAATATCTGACCCTAGTATATATAATTTGAAGCGACTTATTTTTTCTCAAAAAATACAGATTGAAAGACCCCTTAAATTGTATATTCACCCAACACATGTCCATAGACTAGAACTGTTATTGTTTTAAATTTTTGTGCTGCGCATTTAGCAGTTGAGCGACATATAGATATAGATTGATTCAGTTGAAAATTACAGAGGAAAAACTTTGTTATCTGTTATATCCAAACTATTCACAAGAATTTTAAATGATAGACTCAGCCATTGGGCTGAAGACAATTCTGTTTATATTGAAGCACAAGGTGGTTTCCGCTCTAAAATGGGTACTATTGACGGTATTTTTGTCTTGGATAATGTTATTAATTGGTTTATCAGCAACAAAAAGAAAATTTATTGTGCATTTTTAGACTATTCAAAGGCATTTGACTATGTAGTACGTGATAACCTGTGGTATAAGCTTTTAAAACTGGGAGTTCGGGGTAAAATGTTCAATATTATACAGAGTATTTATTCAACTGTCAAATCTAAAGTGAGAGGACCAAAATCTATTGCTGATTCCTTTGAATGTACATTAGGCGTTCGACAAGGCGAGAGCCTTTCACCCTTTCTTTTTTCAATGTATGTAAATGATTTAGAAGATTTTTTTGAGTAATAATGCATCAACCGGCATTGACATAGACTTTATGAAGTTGTTTGTATTATTATATGCGGATGATGGCGTTTTGCTTGCTGAAACTTCTACTGGTTTACAATTGGGTCTTGATATTTTGTATAGATATTGCACTCGATGGAAATTTACTCTAAATGTCACTAAAACAAAAATATTGGTTTTTAGGGCAAGAGAAAAATTGAGTTTTAATGATAAATGGGATTATACGGGAATGAGCTCGAGATTGTTGATTTTTTTCCCGTACATTGGTATGGTATTTTCTTACACAGGTTCATTCACACAAACACAGTTGGTATTAGCACAGCAAGGTCGCAAAGCAATGTTTAGCTTACGAAGTAAACTGAAGAGATTTGTGAATATAAATTCGGTTGTATATTGTGATCTTTTTTTATAAAATGGTGATGCCTGTGCTTTCATATGGTTGCGAAATATGGGGATTTTATCCCGCTAAAGCAATAGAACAAGTACATAAAGATTTTTGTAAAAGTATTTTAAAGGTAAAACGGTTCATAATGAATGAAATTATGTATGGTGAACTGGGACGTATATCATTAATAGTCCAGAGATATATTAGAATTGTGAAATATTGGCTAAAATTTTTAAATATAAAACAAACTCGTCTCACAGAAGTCTTATATAATGTACAATTTAATGCACTTACAAATAATCATACAATAGTAAATTGGGTAAATAAAGTCAGGAATCTGCTTTGTTCATATGGTTTCGGCAAAGCCTGGTATAACCAAGGAGTTGGTGATGTAAATATATTTTTAGTGTTATTTAAACAGAGATCTTCACGACTGGTTTTAAATTTGGAAAACTCAAACAAAGCTTTGTTGTACAGAAATTTAAAGGTTTATTTTAGACCTTCCTTATACTTAAGTTATTTCAAATATTCAACATAGATTAGCGTTAACTCAATTAAGAACTCGTAATCATAAACTTCATGTAGAAACTGGTAGTTGGTGTAAACCTATGCCAACACCGTTTGATGAACGTCTGTGTTTTATTTGTGACCGTGATGAACTGGAAGACTAATATCATTTTGTATTATGTTGTCCTGCATACACAGCACTAAGATTAAAATATATAAAAAAGTATTATTATCAATATCCTAGTATGTATAAATTTACAAAATTATTAACAATAGAAAACAAAATTGTATTAAGAAAACTGGAAGCTTATGTATATTATGCTTTCAAAAAGAGAAACGAGATTACTTATATTAATGACTGAAACATTCCAATCCACTGTTTTACTGTATTATTTTACTGTATTGTTTTATTTGTATTTTGAAATGTGCCTGACAAACGATGTATTTGCCTTTGGTTAATAAACATTATTATTATTACATGATAGAGGCGAAATTCCCGTATTTCTTATTTTGGACATGCATGTCCAAAATAAGAAATACGGGAATTTCGTCTCTATATCTAGATTAACTGGTAAATGCGCAGCACAAAAAATAAAAACTTTTAGTTTTAGTTTATGGACATGTTTACATCATATGGTCATATTAAGAAGCCAAAATAAAATTACCGATTTTTAAAATGATTTTAGCCTGATTGTGTGTCGCTTTAAGCATATATGAGTAATTTTCACCCACTTCAAGTTGGGGGTCGCGGTATACGGAGACACAACTTCAAATGGGTGAAAATTTATATTATTTAATTCAGCGCTTTAAGGGTTGAAACATACTTTAATATTCATTGTTGGTGAACGTATTAAGTGACTACAATATTTCGAGTGCCTGTTAAAACTAGGCTATTTTCAGCTGGCGAAATCTAGTGATCGTTTTAGAACTATTCCATTTAGAAATGGAGGTATCTGTGCCAGCTAGAGCCTTGCGATGTCATCAGGGTATTAAGGGACATTTAAAACACTACACATTTTTTGTCAACTCATGCAATATGTTATTTACACAACTGTAATATTTACCAAATCACTGGTGAAGTCTTCTGGTTCTAGAGACATTTTTGCGACAGCTCTTGAGCTATCTTTACCCACTAGAGCGTTGTATGATGCACCTTTACCATAATATCCTGTAAACAACCAACGTAATCCCTTTTCTTTAATGTAATAAAGCAGTGTGCATAATCCCGACAGAAATAGAAAATAGTGACTATCACAGCAGTAGAATATATATATAGGCTATATATGTTAACGATTTCGTTAATCAGTTAATGTGTATACTGCAATAATAAGGATTTGTTAATTTACACCTCATCAGGTCCTGTTCTACATAGTATTCATCGTTAAACCATCTTCGACTGTTTAATTTGCTGTATATGAGCGGAAGTGATTTGACATTACCAATCGACATTATGTGAGCAACGAAATTTATTTGTAGGTCAGTCTGCTCATAAACCAAGCAGGCATAGTGATACAAATAACATTGTGAAATAAAAACGTCAGACACATGAAACAAGGGTAACACACGACGATGAGCGGGCGTTGGTTTAATGCTGGGGCCAACGTCAAAGACGGTGGGCCAGCATTAAAACAACATCCGTTCAAAAAAACGCCTCATGATTCCTGTTTCATTGATTTTTTAAGACAAAACCTTTTTGCGGAAGCGATTTTATTTACTTTAAAACATCTAAATAACAGCGATAATGCGCGGGAATGTTAAACATATGACAACCAGTTTAAGCTAATTACTGCAGTAATTGAAGAACGAGATGTACAAAAATAAGTAAATGTAGCACATTAGCAGCCAGATTAGCAAAATTAGCTTACCTCTTCCTGATGAAACATCAAAAACAATCCCTTTTATACCAATATAAATAGGTTTTTCTGCCTGAAAAGAGAACACATTTATATTTTATAGACCTACATGTTGCCTCCTGGAAATGGAATTAAAATACAGATCTGACACTATAAAATTATAGAGGTTGCTAAATCCAAAACATATCACCTGAAAATTTGTCTTTAGGCTCCTTGATATGTCTGTCCATAGTATTATCTGATTATGTCCACAATTCCATAGACTAGAATTGCGTAAGTTTTTTTTTTAAATTTGTGTTGCGCATTTACCAGTTAAAAGAGAAATAAGGACGAAATTTAATTTCAGACATGCATGTCCAAAATAAGAAATGCAGGAATAACTGAATGTAGCTTTCGGCACACTTGCTACGTTGCCACAGCAACCCAATATGTAAAAGACTTCCGCAATTCTAGTTCATGGATATGTTCACATGTTATGGTCACATCAAGGAGCAACAATAAAATGTTGGTTTTTGGATGATTTTTGTCCTAATTGTGTCGCTTTAACTTGATTAATTTGTGAATTCAATGCTGTCACGATTTCCACCTCGAAGGTAATGAAAATGACTTGGTTTTATTCATCACCGGAGTCCAAATAAAAGTATTCTTATTTTGATTGGATAATACCTTTTTAGTTGATTTAATAAAAATATGTGCACATGTATGCATGTATATGCGACATGTGTTAATGATTAAAGCGCTGAAATATTTTTTATATAATCAAGAGACCAAGGTTTTTTTCAATTTGAAATCATCGTCAATTAATGTCTTAGTTAGCTCTTTCCGCTTCATTTGAATACCTATGTCACGTGTCAAAGTCCACTATAAATCTAGGCGCACCCCAGCAAACACGAGATGTTCATCCAATGCTGGTTTAATGTTGGTCCACCGTCTTCGACGCTGGCCCAACATTAAACCAGCATTGGATAAACGTATCGTGTTTGCTGGGACGTGGTCGTGACGAACGCTGGACAGCATTGGCAAGGTTGTTTAACCCTTAGAGCGCGGTGATCGACGTTAGACGTCAGATTATGACCTCTAAGTAAAATCGAGCCCGCACTGAAAGATAGTAAACTATTTCTAATGGTCGTAGGCCCATAACCAGTGGCGGATCCAGAAGGTGGGGGGGGCAGCAGGCGCCCCCTCCCCCTATTTTCGGAAAAATAATTTAAAAAGTCCCCTAAATTGGCTAAAATTTACCAAAAAATTTTTGGGGACAAGCCCTCAAAACCCCGTGCGCCCCCCCCCCCCCTTTCTTCATATCCTGGATCCGCCACTGATAACATAGGTATTCAAATGAAGGGAAAAAAGTTAACTGGGACATTTATGATGATTACAATTTGAAAATAACCCTTTGGTTTCCATGGTTTATTCAAAAATATTTCAGCCTTGTAAGGGTGAATTAGTAATAACGTACCGTGAGAAAAAAAACTGTTCACCAGAGGACAAAAGGTCTGATACAACCGTGTGCTATAATTGTCACTTCTAATAAGGTATGATCAACAACGATTTCATTATATGAGTCTATAAATGTAGCGTATAGGCCTATATTCATAGATAATGAGTCAACATGGTCAATGGCTACAATAATATTTTAACTTGGAAGCCAATGGAAGCTCTGTCAAAAATGTTAGTCCGCCAGGGTTCCCACAGAGATCCGGCGACGGAAATAAGCGTCTGCCTCTAATAATTGTTTAAAAGTAAAAATCGTTTGAAACATCGAGGTGAAATTTTCAGGGCATACTCAACCCTGAAAGCACACTTTTCCAGATATTATGCATATTACAAAAATAATGGCTGCCATGACCTAGTTTCTGGATGGATATGTGGTATAAATTTTGGAGCAATACATAAAAAAATGTTGGGTGAATTGCGTTAACGAGAAAATTTGTCATCGTAAGTGGCCGCAGGTCGGCCATTTTGAATTAGATCAAGTCGAAATTTTTCATGGTATATCCCTACCTGAAACTGCACATTTTGTTCAATAGTAATGGTCTAGCTATGTGGTCCGGTTTTCCAGCTATTACGCATATTACAAAAATAATGGCTGATAATCGGCAATTTTGGCTGCCATGACCTAGTTTCTGTCTGAATCTTGCCCAATGTCTAACTCATCCGAGCTATTAGTGAAATGGATATATGGTATAAATTTTGGAGCGATACATAATCAAGCTTTAGTCATGATTATTCTGTATGTGAAGTTTAATGTGCAGTCCAGTTAAACATTAAGCGTGAAACAAATTATAGTGATAAAAGTGGCAAGTGACAGACAGATGGATGGACAGACGTGCCTGGTGACGACAATAGGCATGACCCCCATCCGCCCAAATTTTGGCTGTGGCCTAAAAAATTAAATTTGAAACTGTAGAGCCTCCACCAACACAGCGGCCTGATCTATACCCGCTTACATGTAATAAAGCAGACCCATACTTCTGCTTTACTTTTCACATATAACATATTTTACAGCTAGGTCGACTGACAGTGTCATTGTGTGTCAAAAGTGTACGTAATCAACACATTTTTCCTAAAAGAAACATGAGAGATATTTGTGAAAAATAAAAATTCCATGACTTTTTCAAAACCTTTTGCTAAATATTCATTTTCCATGACTTTTCCAGGCCTGGATTTTATTTTTTCATTTTCCATGGTTTTCCATGATTTTCCATGACCGTGGGAACCCTGTCCGCTATTGGTTTAAGGTTGGCCCTGTGTATAACTCTTAAGTTATTCTTATCTTCAGATTTTTACCAAAAGTTGGAAAGATTCAGAGATCCTCGTAAATAACCCAGCAAACACGAGACATTGTACCAATGTTGGTTAAATGTGGGCAACCGTCTACAACGTCGGCCCAACATTGAACCAACAACGGTTCAATGTCTCATGTTTGCTGGGTGGTTCTTGTACTTAAGTACAAGCTAGAATATATCGTAACCTTACACAAAAGTTAAAATATTAATGTTAAGAGAATAAGGCCTCGGCTAAGCAATCGAGACGTTGATCCAATGGCAATTATGTAGGCCTACTGTTACACTCACTACAGTGCAAAGTGTCCCGACTATGCCCCAAACTATACAACGTGCTCAGTGTGGCCTACTTATTATTTGATTAGTTATGATATCACACATAGCAGTAGGCCTACATACGTACTGTTGGGTGGATAGTTAAAACAACACACAGTCTCTCTTGTGACAGTAACTAACCAAGCAATTATATGATTAAAGCGGCACAATCAGAGCAAAATCATTATTTTTTATTTGGTTATTTGGTATACATGTCCATAATAGGCCTATGTCAACATGTCAATGGACTGGAATTGCGTAAGTTTTTTTTAAAATTTTGTGTTGCGGCACACTTGCTACGTTGCCACAGCAACCCAAAATTTAAAATACTTACGCAATTCTAGTCTATGGAGATGTTCACATAAATATATATTAAAGCCATACGAGAAGCGAAAATCAAATGTTGGGTTTTGACCTGATTGTGTCGCTTTAGTTAACCCTTTACCTGCTAGTGACGCATATTATGCATATATGTTTTTGATTAAAAACGGGAATCATAAATCCCGTTGACGAGGGAAGGTTGGAGTTTCAATTTGATCAATTGCACTTGTGTATTTTTATACAATTGTGTAATTTTCATTCACTGAGAGATGGGAATTGCGGGAGCAATTCACACCTCACAGTGAATGATAACACGTTGAAAGGGTTAGATACATGTAGGGCTATGTTCATTTGTGGAATACATTAGTCCTCAATACTGCCAATCCCTGTCGAGTATTGACCTTTTAAATAATTACAATTGCAGAGGGGTACACGTAACAGTACACAGATTAATGTTGGCCCACCGTCGGCGACGCCAGGCTATTATCAACCAACCCTACATTGGCTCAATGTCTCGTGTTACCTGGAATATCTGAGCAAGCTATTGTATGCATTGAAAATATTATATACGGTATACCTGGTGAAATTTCGGATTCAAAATGTTTCTTAGACATTAAATATAGCACGTGGAGAACCAAACTTTGAACACTGTTAAATCGAACCCATGGTTCTTGCAGATTTGCTAAATGTAGGCCTATGCAATATCACCCTGTAGAGAATTCAGTTGTATTCGTTCTCACTCTACCCCTGAATGCGATGAGGCCTTTTCCACCCAATTGAGCACTCCTCTCCACGCGACTCCCAACTGTCGGCCCCTCCCCTAAATTTCAAACTCTGCCCAAAATTGTGAAAGTGGTACATGTAGAACAAATATAGCTTTTATTGCAATAAATATGTTACTCATACATTTCTAATTCGAGTATGTCATAGCATACATATTTTACCATAAATAGAGACACATATAACGTTCTGAATTATTTTTTTGACTTTAAATGAGCACATTTAATCTCGAAATTACGTATTATTTTTTAAAATGAAACCACATATTTTGCGTGCGTTTTCGTTCATAAGTAAATAATTAGGGGGATTATATCGACACAAAATCACAAGAATAAGAGTTTAGGCACTGTTCAAACTGTTTTTGATTTATTAGCTGATGTAATCCCCCGTTTTAGGCTCTAATTATTCAATTTGTAATCAGAGGTGGCAATATTTGACTGTATAATCCAGTTGTACACACTCTATAATTGTGTGATAGGCTGTACAAATAACATTTCGCAGATGGCAAGGACACAGTGCTGCCTCAACGTTGGGCCATTATCATCGATGCTGTCACAACAATGGAACAGCGTTGGCCAAGTTCTCGCATCGCTTCGCGTATACAGTTACTTGGCTTGATGTTCCCAGGCCAGACGGTGCCGTCTGATTGCCGGCGCGTTGCGATTAGCTTTGATGGCTAAGCTTGGGGGGGGGGGGGGGGTGTCGCACGAGAGGCACGTGTGTCCTCCTGGAGTGTGGTCCCAAATAGGTAGACACAGGCTCATATCTGGCAGGGTGTAGTTGGAAGTACACCCCGCACGCAGGATGATGCAATATTGGCTACTTCAGAGACAAGGCATATCTGAACATAATCCTAGAGGGAATAAAACATGGGGGGGGGGGGGGGGCTACTTCTATCTATCATCGTTCCATCTATAGATCTATCTATCTAGAATCAAAGTAAAAGAAACAAAACTTCAGATTGTTGTAAATAAGTGCTTGAAAGATAATACATTTCTTACATCTGAACCATCATATGCCTTGAGAGCGTCATTTGTAAAAACTTGTATGTCTTGATCTTTTGGAATATCCACCTTCTTCAATGTGTACTTCGACTCGACGTGAATCAGCAATAAAATGGCGCACAGTTGTAGAAATAAAAAGGTATTGACTTTAATGAGATTCATTGTGACCACCTATACTCCACCAGTGAGATCTAAGCCGGGCGTCTAGGATGTTACCGTCTGCAAAATCACAAAAAAAATATTATCAAAAAAATAAATTAAATGAATCGGGCTTTGGGCCACTTTTGTGCACATATAGGCTTATTTGGGCCAGGAGAACCTCCTGAGGATGGTGAGATGAGTGAGATGACACTGCCCTCCAGACACAGGATTCGAAATTCAAACCCTGGAGGTCTGAGGCCGAGCACGCTACATCTCGGTCATAGAGGCTTCCCACAATATTGAAGTTTACAAGTGGATGAGGAAGAAACATTTTTGTTTGTTTCAAACCGCCAAGACCGGGAAATGAACCCCGAACTCTAGCGTCAAAGACTACCCTAAGGCCCCGAGATTTTGAACCATTGTCACAGACAGTGGACCAACACTGACCCTGTATTGGCTCAACGTCTCGTGTTTACTCCATACATAACAAGTTGCTGCCCAACATGTCCAAGAGAGTTGTCGTATATATAGCCCAGCAAATAAAAAACATTAAGTATAATAATTATACAACGTCGGCCCAACGGCTTTAACGCTGGTCCAGCATTGTATAAATGTTATACAAATGTGTTATGTTTGCTGAGAGGCCAGTGGCAGCCGTGGACCAGCCCAAAACTTCAGTTTGAATTTCTGTTTCAGCCACGTTAGGGATAGTTTTAGTGGGTCGCGTTATCTGGCTATCAGGTGGTTATCTGTATATAGCAGAACCACCGTAAATTGGCAATATTATTATTGTACGTGTGATATCCCAACAAACACGAAACTTTGAACCAAGGACGTTCTATACCATTGTCGGCTTGGTGTTGGGCCAGTGTCATAGACGATAGGCCAACATCAAGCCAGCACTGGCTGAACGTACATCGTTGATATGTATGGTGATCAAGTGGTATAATGTTAATACCAGACAATGTCGATGGATAGGTCTACCATGTATTTTAGGCTATTTAGGCTTCTAATTTGACGAAGTAAAATGTAGATGAAAAAATGTGTCACGTAGGCCCCTATACTTCAAGTGAGATTGATTTTTTGGTGGTCAAACCAAATATTATGCAGTTCGAATGAAAGTGCACTCTCTCTATTTATCATTACACTCGCAGTATCATGTTCTTAAATCCAACCATTATGATTATTACATATTTAGATCTTTTATATGCAAAAAATGCTACCTGCGATATGTGCCTGACATCTTATGATTAGTAAAATCACCGTGACACTTATGATCATAGCCCTGCCATGTAAAGCAGCTTACAACTCTCATAATAGAGAATTTCTCTTCGGATTATTGCAGCCAGATCCCTTCCAATGAAAAATGACCAGGGTAGACATCTCAAAGCCGGGGCGAGAAGTCACCACAAACAATTTTCAAAAAGGTCGCCAGAGCCCATAGTAAGAATACAATTATTATTAGCTCTTGAACCAATTGTTATATCCAGGCGACCAATATATCCAGTATTATGTTTTTATTATAAAAAAATCGCTTCGGCAAGGATTTATAACGATCAGAGAAAAAATTAACCTTTTTTAATAAAAAATAAATAATATTTGACCTGCAGTAGGCCCAAGTATAGAATGATAGACTCCATAATATCCAGTAAGCACACTCAGACCGACCAGAATCTGCCCTACAGGCCCGTAAAATTGTTCGAGTGCAGCGAGTTTCTCGTTTGATTCGTGATGGACTCACACTGGACATTAATATTTCACGAGGTGATTTTGCAAAATCGGTGGAATAACGCCGTTATAGCATAAAATCCAAAATGGCCGCCAACGACCTTAGTATTTAATCAACCTTTGAACTAATTAACTTAGAAACATGTGTAATACCAACTTTCCATATGATTTTGTCCTACCAAACTCATTTTTATGGTCAAATTACAATTTGGAGGTCTTCCCATTTTAAAAATCTAAGATGGGGATATTATCCATTGATAAATGATATTTTACTACAGCTAATCTTAAAATCACCTTCTCCACTGATTGTCCATCACAAATTCTGATTGATACTTCGCCTAGATCATTTGATCATTGTTTGATTCTATTGATGTGTTATCTTATATTTGTGCCTGAATACTCGGTGGTGTAAAGCCTTTAGAGTAAAAAATCCAAGATTGCCGTCAACTGACATGTCGCATGCTAGTTCTGAAGCAATTGACTTGGGAACATATGAAATACTTTTTTACCAGCATTTGTATTGACGCAGAATGCATTTAGTGGTGTCTAGATATATTTTCAAACAGCTTTTTGTGTTGAAATGTAATGGATTATCGGCCATTTTCAAAATCAAAACAGCTAATCAACTTAAGATAATAACGGCCTGTATCGATTAAACACATTAAAATCAATGATATTGACATACTTCTGCAATTAACTCTTCTACCATGTTTATTACATCGTTTTTTATATGTTAAAGGGACTGGCCCAGGCTAAAATCATAAAAAAATCGGTGATTTTATTTTGGCTTCTTAATATGACCATATGATGTAAACATGTCCATGGACTAGAACTGCAAAAGTTTTTTTTATTTTTTCTGCTGCGCATTCACCAGTTAGACTAGATATGGAGACGAAATTCCCGTATTTCTAATTTTTGACATGGCTGTCAATAATTAGAAATCAGGAATTTCGTCTCTATATCTAGCCTAACTGGTGAATGCGCAGCACACAAATTAAAAAACTTTGATTTTAGCCTGGGCCAGTCCCTTTAATATATAGTGGAATAAGAAATCGACATCAATCTGATCTCCATCAATTATATCGTAGTTTTGAACGGATTGACTTGGAACATGTAAAGTAGGCCCTATATCCACTATTATTTCAGGTGAGCTCTACATACCCCACATGTTACTTGTATGTAGCCTACAGCGAGTTTCTCTTTTGATTATTTATGTACTCATTAAAATAGACATCTCAAGAGGTTATTAACTGTTAGAAATCGTCTGCGTTGAACAGCCAAAGCTGATTGGTCTGTTGCTTTGGGTTGTTGGAGCACGAAAACCAAGATGACCGCCATCAGTCATAGTACACATTTACCTTAGATATGCGTAATTACAACTCTGATATTATGATTTCTCTTGACAAGTGAATATCTCAGCTGGATTACATTTTAGATCTTCTTTCTATCAAAAGATGTCGGTTTTTGCGTCTAAAAATGTGCCACTTACAATCTTATATGCTAGGTTCTATTCTATTCTATTTTTATGGAGAAATATTCAGTGCCTGATTCTTTGATTCCGTGACTGAAGTATTTGAAATTTGTGACTAGTTAATGGTAAAATTACTAAATCATATGAGTTTGATTCTGTGACTGGAGTATCTGAAATTTGTGACTAGGTAGTTAGTGGTTAAATTACTAAATCATATGCCCATCTTCTTCATAATTTGTGTAGTGTGACATTGGATTAGAAAGTAATACAAAAAGACGCCATAATTGTCTTCCACAACGATTTTTTGTAATATAAATGCACTTATTACACACAAATATGTATGATATTATGTTATTTGTTTGTTTATGGGTTAACAAACCACATCATTGGATCATATAATCGGTAATTATATATCAAGTATAAACGTTAGCCTATGTACATGTATATTTCTACAGTGGTGGTATTATTACAATATAATAATTTGTCAAAAACTTATCATTAAGCAGTCAGTGTAGATTTATCTTACAAAGATTCGGATACATGTAGGATCAATTGTGAAGAAACAATTTGGTTATGTGAGCTTCAGCTCTGGGATAAATTTTGTGATGGTGCAGAATTGAAATACACTTGGACTAATCTAAGATACCAATGATACAAATGTATCAATACAGATGATGAAGATGATGATTTCGTATTATAAAGAATATAAACATATACATTTACTTCACAAAGTCGCAACTAGTGCTAGTTTATAGAATTATGAATATGCTGATATTGATAATGGACATTGAACCAATGATGTTGATATTGGACATTGAACTGATGGTGATAAATAGGCTGATTATTGTACCAAGTCCTCTACCAGTGTTCCACCATGTACTTTGTCTCATAAAGTGGCGTCATACTTCAATGATATCCACCACTCTGAGGGTTCGTTCCTTTTGTGCGTGTTGGATCATTCACTGTCACTACATTTATAGTGACATACCAGTACATTTTAAACATGTTTAGAAGCAGTTTAGAAAACGTTGCACCTCATTGCCAAACAAGGAGGTATGAGACTTTTCGAGATTCTTTCACATGACCTCTTGCCGTCTTCTCCTATTTTTGATTTTGATCTACCTGCCAAAGCAGACAAATCTAGGCTGTTGGCAGAGATAGAACAGAATCTGAGTCAAAATACGTAATTTTGGACTTTATGTAAAAACTGAGACAAATGCTATTTTCCAACTACAGTACAATTGGTGGCGTCACTCGCCACGTAATTGCTTCAGCAAAACACGCTTGTGAAAATGAGTTGTTGCATGTTATACTTGACTCGTACTCTGAGATGTCACAGTAAGTAAGTAAGTAAAATATTTGCTTTACTTCACTTTTCGGCCAGTATGGCCATTTAAGTGAAAATTCCAGGTATTACAATATCCCATATTGTATAGTTAAAGTAGTAAAGGAAAGACAAAGCCAATAAAAGCATGATCGTACTAAAATATTCAGTTTAAAGTGTTTGCTATTCTCCTCTCAATAAATAGCCGTTTGTGAAATAGGCATGGCCAATTCTGGCCCTGCATAAGACAACGTCATCTCTTCGGCGTTCCATTGGTGTAAAAGATCGCTTAATGATTGGTTGTACCTCGAACAATTTGCTGGTGACATTGATGTTCCATTCACCTTGCAAAATGGCATCAAGGTAGACAGAGATGTTATACTTGAAATCAGTATATGGTATATAATAAAACTGTTTTGTCTTATCCAGGGCAGCCTTGGCCAAAACATTAGCCCGTTCATTGCCATGTATTCCAATATGGCTGGGTACCCAGCAAAAAACAATGTCCTTGTGCCCAGACAAGTAGTGACACATATGCAAAATATTGGAAACAATTGGGTTTTTTTACTCTTAAGAGCCTGCACTGAAGATAGCGAGTCTGTGATGATCATGAACTCTTCGTCATTACTATCCCAGATGTATTCGATGGCAGCTTCAATAGCTAACAGCTCTGCTGTGCAAATTGAAGCCTCATCGTTGATGCGGCAGCTAAATTCATGATCATCACAGACAAAGGACATAGCTGTCCTCTTGTCTTCCTTTGATCCGTCAGTATACACCTTCCGGTGCCTCGGAAATCTACAAAATAGCTCTAGCAACATGCTCTGGAAGACAAGGGGACAGGTGTCTCCCTTCCTGAGATCCGAGAGGTTAAAAAGTATATGTCACAGAAGGAGGGTAACCAGTTACGGAGATCAAATATTACTCTCATTGACCTTCTCTCTATGACCGAAACTGTTCCCACGACCTTGCAACTAGATACATTTTGGGCATCAATACAGAACAAGCAGGGATTAGGCCTACAGCTATTGCCTCATGAACTTATGAAGGAATATGACAATGTCCTTATTAGTTCGTCTTTACCGCCACCCTGAAAACGTTATTACATTACACAATTAGAAAAATGGATTGAAGAAGGAGGTTCTAGAATTGCTCCTCATGTGGCTTTGGATATACCGTAGTTAAGCCACGGCTGTGAAACGACACTGACACTGTGGCCCTCCTCTTACACTATATTCCAAATGTAACAAGACTACATAAGTCCAGGAGCTCCCGCTCCGAATTAGAATTTGATTTAAGCAATTTGGTGTAGTGTTAATAATGTAGTCCTAGCCTAGGTCAAAAATCAACTAAGACAACTAAGTCTAAGAGACTCAGTCTAAGAGGCAGACAAGAACTAGACAGTCTGTCAGAAATTGCAAACCTCCATTGAAATTAATGATCCTAATCAGTATCCCGGTAATGGTCTACCTATCTGGCACGGTTTACCCGATATCAGGCCAATCGAGGTAAATAATGGCTGATTTACGGTCATTTTGAATTCGATAGAGACTAGTTAAAATATTCAGGGTGCATCGTCCCCCGAAACCTCACATTTTGTTTTATAGTAATGGACTAGCATCTAACTCAGTTTGCAAAATATGTGAAAGTAAATAATGGCCGATAGGCAGGCGGCCATTTTGAGTCCTGAAATTTCACTTTTTGTTTTATAGTAATGGTCTAGCCATCTAGCACGGTTTTCCAAAAAACGGCCATGTGAAAGTGAATAATGGCCTAAAGGCAGCCATTTTGAATAAGATCAAGTCGAAATTTTTCAAGATGCATCCTCTCCTGAAATCTCACATTTTGTTTCATAGTAATGGTCTAGCAATCTAGTACGGTTTACCAAATAACGGCCATGTGAAAGTGAATAATGGCCGATAGGCGGCCATTTTAAATTTGAACGAGTCAAATTTTTCCAAGATGCATCCTCTCCTGAAATCTCACAATTTGTTTTATAGTAATGGTCTAGGTATCTAACACGGTTTACCATATATCAGCAATGTGAAAATAAATAGTGGCCGAAAGGCGGCCATTTTGAATTCGCTTTAGTCGAAAGTTTTTAAAAGGCATCCTCTCCGGAAACGTCACATTTTGTTTTATAGTAATGGTCTAGCTATCTAGCACGGTTTACCTGATATCAGGCCTATCGAGGTAAATAATGCCGATTGTCGGCCATTTTGAATTCGTAAGTTAAACAATTTCAGGGTGCATCCTCCCCCGAAAACTCACACTTTGCTTTATAGTAATGGTCTAGCCATCTAGCACGTTTTACCAAATATCGGCCATGTGAAAATGAATAATGGCCGAAAAAGCGGCCATTTTGAATTTGATCAAGTCAACACTTTTCAAGGTGCATCCTCATCTGAAATCTCACATTTCGTTTTATAGTAATGGTCTAGCCATCTAGCACGGTTTACCAAATATCGGCCATGTGAAAGTGAATAATGGCCGATAAGCGGCCATTTTGAATTTCATCAAGTCGAAATTTTTCGAGATGCATCCTCTCCTGAAATGTCACTTTTTTTTTTAAAGTAATGGTCTAGCCATCTATCACGGTTTACCAAATAACGGCCATGTAAAAGTGAATAATGGCCGAAAGGCGGCCATTTTGAATTTGTTCAAGTCGAATTTTTTCAAGATGCATCCTCTCCTGAAATCTCACATTTTGTTTTATAGTAATGGTTTATTTTAGCTATCTAGCATGGTTTACCCAATATCAGGCCTGTCGAGGTGAATAATGGCCAATAGGCGGCCATTTTGAACTTGATCAAGTTGAAATTTTTCAAAATGCATCCTCTCTTGAAACCTTACAATTTGTTTTATATTAATGGTGTAGCTATCTTGAGCGGTTTTCATGATATTCCGCAATATGATGCCTGTCGAGGTGAGTAATGGCCAATAGGCGGCCATTTTGAATTTTATCGTCTTGAAATTTTTTAGGATGCATCCTCTCCTGAAAGCTTACAATTTGTTTTATAGTAATGGTGTAACTATCTTGAGCGGTTTTCATGATATTCCGCAATATCAGACCTGTCGAGGTGAATAATGGCCGATAGGCGGCCATTTTGAATTTTATCGACTTGAAATTTTTCAAGATGCATCCTCTCTTGAAACCTTACAATTTGTTTCATAGTAATGGTGTAGCTATCTTGAGCGGTTTTCATGATATTCCGCAATATCAGGCCTGTCGAGGTGAATAATGGCCGATGGGCGGCCATTTCGAATTTTATCGAGTTGAAATTTTTCAAGATGCATCCTCTCCTGAAACCTTACAATTTGTTTTATAGTAATGGTGTAGCTATATTGAGCGGTTTTCATGATATTCCGCAAAATATTTCAGTCGGAAATACCGATGTTATAAATTAGGTCAAACTGCTGGGTCAACTTTAAGGTCAAGGTCCAAAAACCTGAAAAGGCACAACTAGGGACCTTAGAGAACTGTATGTGCAATATGACTGTAATCGGCCCAGTACTTTTCGAGATCTGCTCCGGAAACAAAGTGTGTGTCAAAACGTCTAAATAGGTCATAGTTCTGAACCAAAAGTAGGTCAAAGTTCATATACTCCAAAAGGCACAACTAGACCCCCTAGAGGTGTTGTATGTAAAATTTGAAGACAATCGGACAAGTACTTTCAGAGATATGCTCCGGAAACGAAATGTTCACGGACGGCCCAACGGCCCAATGCCGTAACATCATCATTTTCTCCTCTGCGACCTTGCATATCGAATTTCGATTAAAAATATTTTAACCTGTCTATTATCCACCTGGAAGTAACCCACATACCAAAAATTGTTATCCTAGCTTATTTTCTTGCAAAGTTATAGGCAAAAGAAGAGGTGAAAAACAGAACGGAGGCGGAATCCATAGCTCCCTCCGTCTTACCTACGGTGACGGCGGGAGCTAATAGGGCAGGGGCATGAAGCGATAATAATGTGGCTTCATTTTTACCCCTCGGCCCGTTGGGCCCAAAGGGGTATTGTCGTCCCATTCGCGCGCCGCCGTCTCCGCCGCCGCCGCCGCACACACTCTTTTGGCTACTACACCAACATGGTGCAACAGATTAAATTCATAATTCATACAAACATTCAACCCCTCCCGGCACTTTTTTTTACCCAAGGTCAAGGTCATAGGTCAAGGTCAAAGATTTAAAAGAATTCTTGTTAACGAGATAACTTGAAAAATAATTTTTGGATCTCTCCAATTTTTTACGTGAAGTTACGCATGAGTATGGAGATCACCTGATTGGATTTTTAGCTTTCAACTGATAATCAAAATGGCCGCCACCTGGCGACTAATTTTTTTTTCCGACTTAATTTTTTTTTCATAATTCCTGCGAAACCTGGTATATATAGGTTTTCAGGGTCTGCGAGTCTGTTGGCATTGTCCGTTGTCGCGTGCAATCGAAAACGAGGCTATGGCGGCCATCTTTATTTTTTAATTACAAAATTCATTGTTAACGAGATAACTTGAAAAATAATTATTGGATCTCTCCAATTTTTTATGTCATGTTGTGTATGAGTATGGAGATGACCTGATTAGATTTTCAGCTTTCAACCGATAACCAAAATGGCCGCCACCTGGCGATTAATTTTTTTTTTATACTTTTCTTTTAGATTTCCCTCGAAACCTGGTATATATAGTTTTCGGGGTCTGCGAGTCTATTGGCATTGTCCATTTTCGTGTGCGACTGAAAAGGAGCCTATGGCGGCTATCTTGATTTTTCAATTGAATAATTTCTTGTTAACGCGATAACTTGAAAAATTATTATTGGATCTTTCCAATTTTTTATGTGAAGTCACCCATGAGAATGGAGTTGACCTGATTAGAATTTCAGCTTTCCACCGATAATCAAAAATGGCCGCCACCTGGCGACTAATTTTTTTTCAACTTATTTTTTGAAGAATTCCCTTCAAACCTGGTAGTTTTCGGGGTCTACGAGTCTATTATTATTGTCCGTTTTTATGTGAGACTGAAAACGAGGCTGCGGCGGCCATTTTGGTTTTATCAATTTTAATAAATCGTTCTTATTTTTAATTAATAGCCTTAAAACCTGGCATATAAAGGGTCACTGCATCAGCCGAGGGGTATTTGAGTGCTTGCACGGTATTTTTGAACTGGTGAAAAGAGATGAATGCATCGAGTACACGAATTTGTTCAAAACCAGGGTGTCTCGCTTGCCAAAAATGCACTCACAAGGGGGTGATTGCATGAGTAAAATGGGTTCCAAGCACGCTGGCTTGAAATGTGACCCTGCTCGATATATATCAAACTTTGCGGAAAACGAATAGCTTAGCAAACACTCTTACCACTCGTAAAAGCATACTCCGTGAAAGTATGGGCCGGTATTAAATCAAACACAACTGTAACTACATTAAACGATCTTCGAAAAGAAACTTATATCAACTCTTCAACACCCAAGAGTATTGGTGCCCTATCCCCTACAAGTTCAGTTGTACATGGACACA
Source organism: Flabesymbios commensalis (assembly GCA_964017125.1). Taxonomy (NCBI): domain Eukaryota; kingdom Metazoa; phylum Annelida; class Polychaeta; order Terebellida; family Flabelligeridae; genus Flabesymbios; species Flabesymbios commensalis. The sequence goes on from OZ024906.1 coordinate 82,840,939, forward strand.
TACGTTGTGCGTATTTCTTTGTTAGAATGTCTATAACCCTCTATAAGAAAACCGAAATGAGTCTAAAATCTCTTGATTGAATGTGAAGAACATTCTGAGGTTCTTTTCCCTTCTAAATGTATAATGAGATGTCACCAAATATTCTCAGATTGTGTCAGTGTTCTGGTAAGTGTGACAGATGATGTGGCGAATGATGTGACGAATGATGTGACGAATGATGTGGGTGCTGGATTTAACTGTGTACTATTTTGTCACAAGGGTGGACATGCATGTGGGCCATAACAGTAATACCGAAGGTATTATTAGTGAATCATTTATATGATATGAGTAAATAAATTATTTTCGGGTATGGGTTCACACAATGAAACATGTTATCTACGAAAATAAATACCATTTGAATTGTGGTCTAAGTTATTTTATTCGATACAGAATACCGGAAAACATACAGTTAGACATATTATTCATTAAAATAGACAAAGGGGTTCAGGAGATAGTGATATTATTGTTTTCAATATGACCGTTGGCGGCCATTTTTCAAGATAGCGTCCCAGAACTACTGGTCCCGTCTTTTAAAGTTATTTTATTCGATTCAGAATACCGAAAAACATAAAGTTAGACATATTAATCATTAAAATAGACAAAAGGGTTCCTGAGATATTAGTATTAGTGTTTTTAATACGGTCGTTGGAACCATTTTTCAAGATGGTGTCCCTCAGCTACCCGCCCTGGCTTTGAAAATTATTTTATTCGATTCAGAATACAAAAAAAAGCCCATATAGTTGGACATCTTAATCATTAATATAGACAAAAGGGTTCTGCAGATATTACTATTAGCGTTTTCAATTAAGCCGTTGGAAGCCATTTTTCAAAATGGCGTCCCAGAGCTACTCGCCCGCCTTTAAAATGTCTACCCTCGTCATTTTTATTGGGAAGGCATTATTTTATCAAAATCAGGTGAGACATGCCGTACTATGGGAGTTGTAAGCGGGTCTTTATGGCAGGGACAGGACTATTAGGTGTGATGGTAGGCCTGAAAAACTGCTATCACAACGAACTCAAGACACAGTGTTGGATCAATATTGAACCAACACTGGATCAACATCTAGTGTTTGATGGGATAACACATTTTCAAAGACCCTGTGTACGTACTCTACGACTAAGCTACATCACATTACACTACTATGCAACCCCAGGAGAAACATGCAAGGGTTCTCCTGGGGTTGCATGGTAATAGTACTGAAGGGTTCCTTCCGAAACATCTATATTGTTTAGAGTGTAATATACATATTTTTCATTCAAGTGAATAGAGGTATTTCTATTTTAACCTGTTAACTTTTCTAATGAATGCTGACACTGCTATAGACTTTGTTACTAGGATGTTGCAACTTGCAAAGTCCATAAAATATCACTTTGTGTGATTTGCATGGCATCACGATTTAGCCAAAACTCTTTAGTAGTAGTAAATCATTGCTTTACGTCACTTTTCGGCACAAAAGGTCTTTTAAGTGACATTATAATACGATAAAAACGTTGTAGTCAATTGATGAGATGAATGATGTACAGATGATGATGTGAGGATGGGGGTGATAGGGCATGGTGGGTTATTGAGAGCGTTTTCCTTCGCTCGCCCGATAAGGGGTTCTGGGCATGTCTAGGGGATATACCCCGGACATGCCCAGACGGCCTGAGACTTGAGTTTCGCTGTACGATTTAATGATGAAACTCTGTGGCATTTCGCGCAGCTCCGCTATCCTCGGTCGGATAGTCCCCAGAGTAACAATAGGAAGGATAACTCCCTCTGGGTAACTCCATTCATCCAACGTGAGAGACCTAATGTCAAACACGCTATTGCCGGTTATTTAAGGCTACCACGGCCTACATCAGCGCCAGCACTGATGCGGATGCTGCATTGGCTCCGCTGTTGAGCGGAGGAACCAGGGTACGCCACTGGCAATCCGCCCGAAGATTATGGCCAGATACGAGGAGGCTGCAGCTGCCCTTGGATGATTGCTGTAGACTAGTGCTTCCGTACAATGCCGTACACAGCATCCAACAGACGGAACAGATCCCTAATGACCCTCCCCAGATGGGGGCGAAAAGTACTACTACTAGCAATCATCCCAGTACCCCAGAAATAATAAATACATGGATAAAAAAGATGTATCAAGCAAAATCGTGTCAGAATCTTTTGCGTGTTTGAAGTAGTGGAAATTAGCAAGGTGTGATATGTACCATTTTACCCATTTCGCTACCAGGGCATTTATTCACATCTCACTGCAATTAATCACGCAAACAAATCGTTTTTACATATGTCAACCATTCAAACTCTAGAAAGATTATAATTACAGTGGGTGTGTCCATGCAGGATGTGATTAATCAGCCCAGTTAATTTTATCAAACCGATCCACACTACATACATCAGCACTCGCTCATGTCAGGTATAATTACCTAAAAAATCTTGGATCCATGTATTACAAATATGCCGAGATATATTTTAGATTCTGGGGTAGATGTTCCACCGGATCTTGATTTGGATCATTCGCTCATTTGGGTGAGTTTTTCCTTTAGTGTACACCAAAACCTAAAACGTAGCACATGAAATATGGTCTCATGATAATGGTGATTCTGTCGGCTTAAACAACGTAATTCTCAGCCTTCCCTGGGAATACGTTTTAGAAGGATTAGATAACGTAAATGACATAGTTAAAAATACCACAGATATAATAGGCCTAGTAAGTACTGCCAAATACGTCATTCCTCATAAAACCTTCCAGTAAAAAAAGACAAACCTTTCATGACTTCCCAAATAAAATCACAGGAAAATATAAAAAAAATAATAACAAAATTATATAACAAGAGGCCCAGGGGCCTTGACGTTTGTCAACAGCATTGCAAAAAATCAGCTATAAATGTGTCAGAAAATGTATATCTATACTCTAAGATACATTATCATGAAAAGATGTATATCCTTTATATCGATCATTGGCATTTATATTATTATGTTTGGTTCCCATAATACATTTTGCTGATTTTACACATGTTCTGAAGCACTGCACCTAGTGACATATATGCTTGACAAAGAATCATTTCACAGGACCACAAAAGTGCAATTATTACTTCTTCTGGAATTTTTATTATGCCTCGGTTAGCCAGGAATTTTCACGAAATATTTAATTTTCAATTTTAATTCTTCTGCCCGAAATATGCCTAACAAAATTGTAAAATATCAGCTTTTAATGTTTCTTACTCAGCCTTGAAATATACAGTAGCCCTAATCCATCATTATCACATGTAGACGTAATGGACTTTCCCTGCACCCTCTTACGTAATGCCAATTATGGAAATCACAAAACACACAGTAGTCCTAAGGACAAAGACCCATGAACGCTTTCTCAACTGACAAGATCTTTGCTGAAATGTTGCTGTAATGTTGTCAGGCCAACGTTAAGTCAGGTGCTAGTTGGCTGTATCAAATGCAATGAAATGAAATAAATGGGGCTCTACACCACATTTGTACACATAAGGCTAAACTAGGTAATGAGAACCTCCTGAGGATGGTGAGATGAATGAGGTGTCACTGCCCTCCAGACACAGGATTCGAAATTGAGCCATGTTGGTCTACGGCCGAGCACACTAACTCTCGGTCACGGAGGCTGCCCACAATATTCAATAATTACGATTGAACAGGGAGGAAACATTTTGTTTCTTTGAAACTTGAATGCCAGAGCAGGAGACGAATCCGCGATCTCTGACTTTCCTAGCAGGCACCAGGGCCCCCCGCCCTTCGGTATTGTTATTAATTATATACAAACACATAACATTACCTGTGGATTTAATATTGGTTCACCGTCAGGGGCGCTGCCAAACATTTTTCATATTTTATAATGCACAATATATTAAATGTGCATAATATATATTGGTCATGTCATTGCTATCCCTTACCTTTGATGATTGACAGCTATGTTTTTACTCTGGTTCTGCCATAATAGTGTTCCCTGCTCCACTTTGATTTTCATTTATTACAAAAATGAAAAATATATATTTTAAAGTTTTATAATCCACATGCACGGCTGGTCCTCGTCTTCATCATTGACGTTTGGCCAGTAACTGGTAGAAAACAATCAATGAATGAGGAAGCGTGAATTCAACTATGATGCTGTGTCATTAAAAAACCACTATTGGCCCAGCTACTATATAGACACTGAATCGACATTACTCCAGCACTTGACTCCACAGTATGGAGTTCATTATATTATTGAGTGTGTACGCTCATATAACAAGACAAAACAAGAAGTTTATTATCGGGTTTAACCTTAAATACCCCTATATTTTATGCACAATAATATACATGCTGGCATACTTTAGAACGTAAAATGATAATAGTAGGCCTACGTATTATTACTTCGAGACATGTTTTTAATATACATCAAAGTATGCATACTTTTAGGTGCATCCCAGCAAACACGATACTGCAAACAATGGATCAACACTCAAAGTTTCGAATTTCAGAAGTTTAGCCAGACCATAGAGTTAACTCTATGGCAATTTACGTGTGATTGTACTCCAGCGGTATTGCCTCATTGTAGTAGTCAACGCGATGCCTACAAAGAGTAATCTGATAATATATTACACTGGCTATATACGCTATGCTTTCTACAGAAGCTACATCGACTTAATGTTAGTTTAATGTTGGGCCATGTGGCGAGGTTACCAAAGCTGTGGCGAGGTTACTCAGCCTTCTGTGGCGAGGTTACCGAATCTGTGGCGAGATTACCTGTGGCGAGGCTACCTTGTGGCGAGGTTACAGTCATGTTACAGTCCAATATTTCGTTGGAATCAGCAACATTTCAACTACATTTTGGTTTCAGTAGCTCGTTTTCTGCCATACTTCATTTAAATTTTATTGGTAAGCATATAGGCTACGTTTTGGATCATGGGATGCCGAACCTTGACTCTGTTCTAACAACGCTGAATACTAATACTGAAACTAATACAGCGATACACAGTGTGGGCCGTAATGGGCATCTATTGGCGGCACTACCATGTCAAAAATAAGAAATACGGGAATTTCGTCTCTATATCTAGCCTAACTGGTAAATGCACAGCACAAAAATTAAAAAAAAAAATTGCAGTTCTATTCTATGGACATGTTACATCCTATGGTCATATTAATAAGCCAAAATAGAATCACTGTTTTTTTTATGATTTTAGCCTGAGCCAGTCCCTTTAATTCAGCAGGCAGGGCCTAGAACTTATCTTGAAAAATCCTATGGCCCACTAAAATTAACAGAGATATTGCTCAAAGTGTAGCGCAGCGATAGAATGATGTCGGACCAGTTTTATTTTTTGTGGGAATCCCGCAGTTAGGCCTATTCTTTATAAGTCAGGCACTGGGTATTCTTTACATCAGGCGCCAGAAACACCAGATAACACGATAAATTGGCCCAATGCTGATGTAATGCTGGGCCACTGTCTGCGACGCTTGGCCAATATTATTTTAATCAAAACACTTTACGGTCTAATCACTATATTTAATCATGAACATATATTTTATCTGAACACTTCTTAAAGATGAAAGTAGGCCTACCTAACCCAGGGACCCCAAACAATATATTGGACATATTCATAAGGACTGGAGCACAGAAATGTCAACCGTTTCTCACACACAGCACCCATATTTCCCCTAAATAGGACACAAACTCAGGCAAAATAAACTTAATAAATAACAAGTTGAAAATGTATATTTCACCATACTTTGTCCCCTTTTCATGTGAGATGGTCGTAATGAAAGGGTTAACCTACCACATGATCGGGCATTGCAATAAATTACTAGTCAAACTAGAAAAAAACTGATGTCCCTAAACATTTTTAGTACAAGCAAGAGACCACTTTAAATATTATCTTTAGCATTCCTAGATACCATATTGAGGTGTCTCCAAACTGAAATTGAGCTTTTTAAGTATTTTATATGTATTTTAAAAACATACCCATTTATTGTCTATTTTAGCGGTAAAATGCAGTTTAAATGATTCTCCGCTTTGACATAATCTTCCCTAACACAGGTCCTCCTACACAGAATAGCCTGATTTTTTTTTAAAATTTTTATTTAAAATAGCCCAGTCATTACCGAGTAACCGGAAAAGAGATTCAGCTAAGCCCAATTCTCCGTCAAGCCGCCGAAGTGGAGGGGGTATTACCTCTCACATGGGGTGTATATAAAGGAACTTCCCCAAGGAATCTGTTTAATCTTGGAAAGTCTGATATGCCGTCTGGTGGTATTTCTGGGCTCCTTTATTGGCTGAAGCAGTAGGCTACCTCATATCATAAGTTTAACATGCAAGTTCACATAATCAAGGTCAATGATGATTAACCACAAGAATCCACGTGATAAGCAGTGGGCGGCCTTACACTAGTATGGTAATAAGGATGTAGGATCCCAGCCTCGCTAAATCACCGTGACAGTCGACCCCAGTCTCCCCGGACGCCGGGACAGAGGGACGGCAGCCTCGTTTCAGTACTTCAGTGCCGTGTGCATAAACCCAATCACCATGCGGTGGTTTTTTCCCGCACTTGTAGTCTAGACCTTGACGACTGCAGACGTGTTGCAGGTCGTCCGCTTGGAGTTAGCCTAGGGACGTGTCGTGCGCGGGACTGTACATTGCCAATGTTTTGTGTCTAGACCAATAAATACAATTAACTGAAGAAGAGTTTTGTGAAGTCAATCGGAACCGTCGACCTGATGGGGAAGGAGAGAGGATAGAAATAAAATGGTGAATGATAGGCGGGTCTTGCCATTCACCCTACCGGTAGACCCACCTAAGATTCCCATAAGGAGTTCGGTCCAGTTTTATAACAACAATGATGTCTGTGGCCGTCGGGACGTGATATAAACCATGAACTAACATATATTATTCCATGACATAAACCTCATTCATGGTGGAAGTAGTAGTCAATTGTTGCTTCACATCACTTTTCGACACCAATGGTCATTTCAGTGACAGTGTAATATGATAAAAACGGTGCATCCATTGATAAGATGAATGATGTACAGATAATGACGTGAGGGTGGGGTGATAGGGCATGGTGGGTTTTGAGAGTGTTTTCCTTCACTCGCCCAATAAGTGGTTCTGGGTAGGCCTATGTCTAGGAGAATCAGATAATCACCCCCAGGCATGCCCAGACGTTTAAAAGTGGCACCGCTATCTTCGGGTCAGATAGTCTCCAGAGTAGCAACAGACCAACAGCTATAGGGTAACTCCATTCATCCCACATAATGTCAAACACTCTATTGCCGGTTGTTTCAAGGCTACCACGGCCAACATCAGTGCCTGCACTGTAGTGACACTGCACTGGCAGTGCCTGCACTGATACAGGAGCTGCATTTGCACCGCTGTTGAACGGAGGAGCCAGGGTACGTCACTGGCAATCAATCAATGGAGCACAAGTGGAACGAAAACACTCTCACTCCCACACCCATGTCATCTCTTGAACAACATCATTTTTTATCGCCATGTTGTTTTGTTTTTTGTTGTTATTACAAAGTAATTTACATGACCATCTCGTCAGAGAAGTGTCTTCAAAGCTTTTTTAATTATATATACTTTCTGTTATTTTAAGTTTCTCGTGCTGTATATGGATTGTGTGATCAATTCCAACTCCGGGATGCTTGACATGTGAGGCATTGACAGTGTGTCATTTAGATTTTCATTCTTGTTGAACTACAATAATAAAACATGTATGTATGGCATGGTAATGCATCTTTCCATTGATGGGTCAACTTCATATTTTGCACAACCATGGTTGCCAGCAACAAGGTGAAATGACATTCTCCTATATTTTCACATGTTTCACTAACGTGATACCTGCGCTGGTCACGTAGTGGTTTGAGACAAGTCGATCGCCCATGTCAGAGGTTTAGTTGGGGTCAATTGCATTTGTCAGATTGTTAGTTTAAGTGATCAAACACATCAAGTTCATATAAATTGTGTAATCTGATATAGATGCTGTAACGTCCAGTGTGTGATGTATATATATTGTATTGTATTGTATTGTCTTTTATATGTATTGGAGAGCCCCTCGACTAGCACTCATTGCTACTTGGGTAATCCAAAGCTTGCAAAATAAATATGTTTATATATATTTGCAATAACTCAATAGGGATTTGGTTGTGGTTAATTGCACTTGTCCCTTTGTTGTTTGCAACGTTTATACCCGTGTATTATTATCTGTTATGGTATTTCAATTACCACTGCCTTTTTACCATGTCTATACAGCAGTGCGACAACTTCACTTGTCTCATTATTTCGATTATAGGCTGCAGGAGGTCTATTTTACCTTGTTGCAGGAGGTGGCCAATGGACTTTTAAAAGTAATTAATTGTATTAATTATCCCTACTCAATCTGATGGATTTCCCTGAGTAGGGATACGTTATTGTCAAGTAGGAACGTTAACACGTCCGACGGTCTTTATAGAAAACATATTGTGAGCGCCAGGTTATCTAGTATAAACCAATGGGATCATACATGTAGGCCTATGTGACCCTGTGACATATTTTGAATGTGATGTGAAAATTTAACATGAATCTGTGTATCCATTACAAAGTTATGAAACATTGCATTGAGCTGGAGTTTGTTTAACCCGAGATAAACCGGTCTAATTATTGTAAAAATGGGTGATAATTTCAAAGGTTGAAAAAATACCTTAAAAATCATATTTCAGCTTGGAGACACCTGGTTTGGGTTTTTAGAGATGCTAGAGAATGGCTTGGCATCGGTCTACAGCTTGTATTAGCGAAAGTGTTATCTGGGCACATATCACAGTTTGACTATACATTATTCCGGTCATATTTCACACCAGAAGTGTATAAATTATATCAATGTCCAATGCTTTTTACTGCCGAGTCCAAAAATCTATTTTTAATAATACAAAAATTGCTATTTTTGGAGATAAATAATCTTAGCCAAGACCTAATTGTTATATTGCGTAACATAACACAGCTAGCCCTCCCTCGACAGACTGCTGTCGTTCATCAAACTCGAGTCATTGACACAATATTAGCCTGATGGTGGCCCACCGTTTACAACACTGGGCCGATATTAGCCCAGCATTGGCATACCAGTATATAACATAGGCCTTAACAAGATAAACGTTCACCCAATGCTAGCTTACTGCTGGCCCATCGTCTATGACCATGGCTCAGCTGTGAAACAGCATTGGCTGAAGGTCTATTTTTTGCAGGGAACACGGCATCTAGATAACCTGACACAATGTTGGTTCAATGTTGGAAGAGTGTTATAGATGATGGCACAACATTTAACCAGCATTGGGTCAGTGCAAGCTAAAAGGAGGCAGTGACATCAGCGGAAAGGAAGTATACTTGATTTACAAGTGAGCAAATACAGCCTTTTGGCAGCGGTATGGCAGGAAGAGAGGGGACGCCAGTTAAAAAGCAGTAAATGCCTAGTATACCAGGGAGCAGATATTGCCTTCTGACATTGCACAGACAGGACAGATAGTAACGGAAGTTAACGACAGACGTTTGTAAATGAAATGAAATGAATCGGGCTTTAGGCCACCTTTGTGCACATATAGGCTAAACTGGGCTAGGAGAACCTCCTGAGGATGGTGAGATGATTGAGATGACACTGTCCTCCAGACACAGGATTCGAAATTCGAGCCCTGGCGGTCTGAGGCCGAGCACGCTACCTCTCGGTCACGGAGGCTCCCCACAATACTAACTTTCACACGTGGATGGGGAAGAAACAATTTTGTTTCTTTCAAACCGCCGAGAACAGAGAGACGTTTGTGTGGAAAGTCAACTTAAAAGTTTGTAGAGTCGACAAACTAAAAAAAACATCACCCTGTAACGGTTTTGAAACAGCGTCATATAGGCCTAATATAAAATAATGGTTATGGAACCATTGTAAGAGCTGAGCATTGGTGATTAAACGAATGCAAAGTCATTCAAACTGAAATGGAATAGGGTGTGAAAAATATTTCAAGTAGCTACATTTTGTCTTGCTGGAAACAAAGGGTCATATCTGCTACTCACAGGAGATGCTCACTCAATGTTAGGGAAAGAATTTTTTGTGTACCCCCCCACCCCCATCCCCCCGGTGATAATAAAGTTTCTGTCATTCAGTATGGGCAATAAAATATGATAACTGAATGACGGAGGGGTAGGCCTACAATGGAATCTCTTCCCGGAACTATAGCAAATTTTCTGTAACAGATAAATTGCTAGTAGCCTAATGAGGTTTATTATATGAACCTCTGCTATAGAAATTCATCATTTTGAGTGGTCATAATAAGTTATCATTTCGGTGTACAAAATATATTTCCATAACATTTTATAAACTTTTCAGACAACAAATGAGAAACTTAGTCCTAATTAATCTTAAGAAACTTAATTAATATCTCATATTTTTATTTCATATTTATCATATCGATGATACTACCATTATAACATTCTTGAATTTGTTATAGGCCTAACGATGTGATCGATTAATAATATTTTACAATTGTTTGAAAATATTTTATTATTCACATCTGTTCTGACATGAATGATATGCCTATAAACTAATTATATATTATTATGTCTCCCCTCTGCAGAGGTGGGGAAATGTTGGTTTACCTCAGTCCACTCAGTTTTGACCGCTCAGTTTGTATCTGTGTGTTCTCTACGTCTATATGTCCGGATTCATTTCTGTGCTTCTGTCCAGCGCTCTCAATCTTGCCGGCGGTCAAACATGAGACTTTGACCCAATGCTGGGCTAATGTTGGCCCACCGTCTACGATGCTGAGCCAATATTAGCCCAGTATTGGGTTACCGTGTCATGCTTAGCACCACGCTGAATGTGGGCCAGCGTCACAGATGGCAGGCCAACATTAACCCAGCTTTGGTTCAAAGCATCGTGCCCTTAACGCCAGCATGCCGGTACCGGCAGCATGAAGTACTGACTAGGCTAAATGGATATTGGCCAGCACCGACAACGCTGGCCCAACATTTAACAGACGTTGGGTCGGTGTCCGCCTCTAATCGCCGCCAGCGGCTATTGAACGACGCCCTGCAGCAAACACAAGGCGTTGAACCGGTGCTGGTTTGATGCTGGGCCAGAGTCGCAGACCGTGGGCCAGCATTGGACCAGCATTAGCTCGAGGTTGTTTGCTGGGAGTGTTGACAAGCCACAGTATGTTTCGAACAAAAACGGAAGAATAAATTCCGCTTAGTACATATATTCTCTACTGTCCACAGGAGCCATTTAATACCAATAATTGAATGGCTCCATGCAAGAACCTGTTAAGTGCATGTTTTATAGTTTTGAGAAAAACGACTTCAAAGTTTAAGTTCAATATTTGTTTCCCTTTCAAGAGCTTCCGCGTAAAAAATGTTTGTTTATCAATAATATTGGCAAAGTAAGTTTAGTAATCATATCTAAGACTCCTAGCATGCCTTGCGCACATTTTCAAAGTTTGTTAAATGGTATTTTCCAATATTTTATTGCTTTGTGCAATTTTTCCAGAAATCATGGATATCGATTAGATATCTGTCAAACAGTGACTTCACAACCATTTATCTGAATACTTTTGCACATTTAAATTAACATTGTTGATATTTGTAAAATCATGTTAATGGAGCTTACCATTTCTGATTTGTGATTCTATTGTTTGCAAGAACATGTTAAGTGAGCTTGCCAGTAGGATTTGCTACATGTTATTTAGTAATATTTACTGGTAAACGCACTTAACAGTTTTTTGTAGTGAAATTATACTCACTAACAGCCATAAACATGTACTTGCTGAACTGAGAAAAGTGCTTTATAATGGTCGTAGAGCAAATATTTTTTTACACAATAATCTTCCCTACCTCAGCACCTAAAATCTGTCGTTATCAGCAAGAACCTGTTAATGGCGCTTAACAGGTTATTGCATGGAGCCCTTCAATTACAAAAGCCATTGACACTACATCTATTAGTTTTCAACCTTTATGGTTATGCTGCTGGAGGGGAGACATCTCCAGCTTTTTCTTCTCTTTGTTCACAAAAAACTAGACCCTTCTAGTTTATTTCATACTAATCATGCTAATATTTAATTAGGAATTTGTAGAAATATTTTGAATATTTTTTTTCAGAACATATAACACAAAAAAATATTTGAATTTTAAAAGGTGCAGTTCAAAATTTCATTAATAGTAATTATGGACCTCGTGGTTCAAACACATTGAGTTTTCTTTGGATCTTGATGTCTTTATTATTCTATGTTCATGAGCTATTTATCCAATCGACTTCAAACCTTGGCACTATGATCCTTAGGTATTGAGGTTTATTGGTATAACTTTTTTTAAAAGAATTCCCAGTTGTTCTTCCTGATTTATTCGGGAGTTTCTGGATCACTATGTGTGGATGTATGTCGGCCTAATGCTGTACATATCGGGTGATTCTCCATTCATTGCTTCAATGAAACCCGAAGGATGTATAGAAACTCAAGTCTAAGTTCTCTATCTTCACATTTACTCTGTCGTCTGGGCGACGGGGAATAAATAACTAGTCTATAACTTTTGACTTTGTTTGACTCCTTGTTTCTCTATTATAGTTATAACTTTGCTGTGCACTAATCAGATGGAACAGACGTTAGCGGCGGCGGTGTCTGTCAGGGGGCGGCCTCTCGTCAGATGCCGAACCCAGCCGAACCCTGCCGAAACCGGTGAATAGGGTTCCCATATATGTAAAGACCGAGTCCACCCTTTAGTCTTTACATTTGATAATCTGATAATGGAAATACATTTATCAATTCCGGGCCAGTGTAGAAGACAGTGGCACAAAATTGAACCAACGTTGGGTGGTTGCTATGGACATTAGTGTCCTTTTAAATTTTACCCTTCAAAATTTTACATTTGACAATTAAAATAACAGTTGTAATTCCAGCAGACGCGAAACGTCGATGCATTGTTCTTTTAATGTTGCGTTGCATACAGTCATACAACAGTCAGACAACAGAGAGACAAGTGATTGTGTTGACTGGGGACCCTCTGAATTAGTTTCCATTTGACAAACAAATATAAGTAAAGGTAAAGCCTTATTATGGTAAAGGTTTATATTTTGACATCAAGTCTGAAGACCTATCATCCGACTTTACATTTTACCCTCTGGACCTGTTCATTTGTGTGCCATTTCAACTCCACAGAGAGCATACAATATCCTGCGGCCATTTTGGCGTATTGGACTTATCGGACACATTGCCATCTCTGTCCTAGCTTAGCTACCAGGTACTCATTTTCACCTGGGTCAAGTGAAACATTTAACATGTTTAAGGGTGAAGTGCCTTGCCCGAGGACACAACATCGAAAACCATGTCCCAAGATTGAAAAGGAAGAAACATAATGTTTCTCTGAAAATCCTGCACCCAGTGGGATTAGGAAAACACACAGCAGGCAGCGACACGCCACCCCACACTCTAACCATTGCGCCATGCCCCTCTCTAAAATGGCCGCCACATAAAACCCATCTTCCCACACAAGGCTCACTTCTCCCGAGGTCGTAGACCGAGGCCGTGCTGAGTCAGTGGTAAAGCCATCTATTGGAGTGGGGACTTTCAAAAAAGATTTTTTCTGTTTGACCCAAGTTTAACCTCTGGCATGAGTGCTGCTTTAATGCAGGGCCACTGTCTACAACGCCGGCCCTGCACTAATCAGCACATGTCTGGTGGCCGAGAATTTCACAGGAAGTATCAGAGACAGCTCCACCACATCTCACCAGACACGAGACGTTACATGCGGCAGGGTTGGATTAATGTTGAGCCAACGTCGCAGACAGTGGGCTCAACAGTAAGTTGGCATTTTGTTGAAAAATTAATGAATATTCAATCTCTAAATCATCCTCCCTACCCCAATAGGTGGATGATAACACTGATTCGGCAGGGCTCAGGGGGGGGGGGGGGTCAGAGGGGTCCTGACTCTTGACCCCCTCCCCCATGTCAGGGATGTCCAAAAAAATTAATTGACTTGGCAAAAGTGAAGTAGCCAGTAGGAAAATATATGAACGACAAAATTGCGTGAAGCACCATTAACATGATTAAGGCATTAAATTCGCCCAATTAGGCTTTAAATTAGCAAAATAATGTGAATTGCGACAGCTTGGCCACCCCTGTATATCAGAAAGCTGCACACACTCCTGTTGTAATAATGTAAATAGAATAGATGTATAACATGAATCTTCAGCCTAGTTATAGATTATATATTTTAACATATAATCTCATAGATCTATCATGGAATATTTAGATCTTGATCTAACTTATAAGTCGTTAAATCGACTTAGCATAAGTCGTTATGAAGGCTTATAAGTCGTTAAATCGACTTAGCATTAGTCGCTATAAAAACTTATAAGTTGTTAAATCGACTTAGTATAAGTCGGTAAATCGACTTAGCATAAGTCGTTATAACTAGAGACTTATAAATCGTGATAAATATTTTAGAAGTCAGACCATTTGACATGTAATAAAATTCTGAGATGAAGCTGATGGGTTTATGGAGGGCAACATTTTTATTTATTTACTACATGTCAAATGGTCTAACTTAATATCTTAATTTAAATACTTATCAAAACGTTGCAAAAACTTTTAGGGTAGTCACGATATGAATGGAAAATAGTGTGTGTAAAATTTCATGAAAATTGGTTGAGAATTGACTGAGAAATCGGCGAAATTTATTCACCACGGTTAACTCAGTGTGAATCGGACTATAGGGGCCTAGATCTAGAGTATTTAGGCTAGTATATGAAAACTCTATAGTATACTATAGTAACTTATCACTTACAGTCTGTCCGATGGTGGAGGATGATCCAAAATGAAAGTTAGTTTCTCGATATCCAGTCAGTCAATTCTCGAACAATTTTTATGAAATTTCGTAAACCCTATTTTCTAGTCATTTGGCATCGATCCTGCTATTTTGTAAAAAGTTATTAGATTGTTCAAAAGTTAGACTATTTGACATGTAGTAAATGTCTATTTATGACGCTCCTCTATAACATGTATAAACTCATTAATTTCATTCTGGTTTATTCTCAGAATTCCGTTACATGTCAAATGGTCTAACTTTTGAAATACTAGGCCCCTAAATGGAATATCGCGAAATTTTGGTTGTTGCCAAATTACTAGATAATAAATAAAGGTTGCAAAATTTTGTGACAATCGCTTGAGAATTGACTGACTGGATACCAAAAAGCTAACTTTCATTTTGGACCATCTACAACCGTCGAACAGACTGTAGTTAGGCAGGCTATAACTTTAAAGGTGTGGTCAACTGTAAAAATTCGCGGGACAAGGGTCCCCCAGAAGGCAATAGTGCCCGTGGGTAGGCCAAAGCCTCATTAAGAGCAAGTTCTCAAATCACAGCAAGTTCATAGGCCTATATACTTGAGCGACATCTATGAGTTAATAATTCAAAGCACTTTGCCCTTGCCCCTACTTGGTCGCTGGCTTGCAAACAAACTGACTGTATTACTGCGGGGATTTGGAAACTGCTTGACCCCAAAAGCTTGTATTGACACTCAGTAAACACAAAACATTTGTATGACTTCATGCAATGTTGGACCAACGTCGAGCCGACGTTGTATAAATGTTATACAAATGTATTGTGTTTGCTAGGCTGCAGGAGGACTTTCACTCAAACATTGCACATTTATTCAATGTTGGTTCAATGTTGGGCCAGCGTCGCACAGACGCAGACGTTGGCCTAGCATTAGAACAGCATTAGATCAATGTCTCGTTTAAGTAGTATCTTGTAATCAGTTCAGTGGCTATATTAATGCCGTCAATCTGTACTCAATAGGCAGCTGTTGGCCTACACTTGACCGTCCCAGGCATGCGCATTTTGCAGTTGAACACTAGTTTAATATTTTTTTTTATATATAAAAACATTGATCTATTCTAGTCAGTCTAGGTCAATAGGCCCCTATTACATTTTACCTCAATTGTAGGCCTAAATGCTAAAATAGGCAATATTAATGAGAAGCCGTGAAATTCACCCTTTATACACGTAAAGACTCAAAACTAACTCCAGACGTGTCAACACTCGGCTCAGTCTTACACCACCGTCTACACTACAGTACATGCACTATACATGCTATCTGAAGCACATGACATGCATGAGCTGTCAAAAACAGGTGCCTGTCAAATGGGAGTCATCATTTGATTGGCCATAGCACAAACTTTCTGCCAATCGGAGACTAGTTTACAAAGCACCTAGTTCCTGTCGACGCTTCCGGGTCGGCGATCGTCTCCACCGGCAAAATATTTTTGATTATCTCTGCTTTAAATCCGGTTTCATCTGTAATGGATAGCCAAGGCAGAAAAGTTGTTGTTTGTGATAATGGCACAGGGGTAAGACTACAATACAATGACAAGTGTATTTTTGCCATTTTCTCTCCTATTTACTGGAATAGCAACTGTTTATATGACAGCCCGAAATTTCGTCTGTTAACGCCCACAGTCTTCCGGCTGTCCGGGGATTTGACAGTCAGTCACTGTCACTCAGTGCTATTCATTTCATCCCGGAAACGATGAATGATTACAACTGATGAACGTATGATTACAACTGATAAATTTACTCAAAATTTTGAAGGCAAGACACAAACAGATGTTGTTGTCTTAGATTTTAGTAAGGCCTTTGTCTGACGTTGTCCCTCACCAACACCTCTTACTCTTAGACTTAGTCTTTCTCTTACTCTTATACCAGGATTCACATTCACCGTGGTGGATGAATTTCTCTGATTTCTCCGTCAATTCTCAATCAATTTTCATGAAATTTTACACACACTATTTTCCATTCATGTCGTGACTACCCTGAAAGTTTCACGGAGTTTTGTCAAGTATTTAAAAAGTTAGACCATTTGACATGTAGTAAATAAATAAAAATGTTGCCCTCTATAAAGCCATTAGCTTCGTCTCAGAATTTTATTACATGTCAAATGGTCTAACTTCTAAAATACTTATCAAAACTTCGCGAAATTTTCAGGGTAGTCACGACATGAATGGAAAATAGTGTGTGTAAAATTTCATAAAAAATGGTTGAGAATTGACTGAGAAATCCGCGAAATTCAATAATCCTGGTTGATGAATTTAATGTGAATCTGACTATAGTCACTCTACTTACACAAGTTACAGACTGTCCGACGGTGGACGATGGTCCAAAATTAAAGTTAGCTTTTCGGTATCCAGTTAGTCAATTCTCAAGGGATTGTCACTAAATTTTGTAACCATTATTATCTAGTCATTTGGCAACAATCCTGAAAATTTTGCGAAATTCTATTGAGTATTTCAAAAGTTAGACCATTTGACATGTAACGCATTTCTGAGAATAAACCGGAATGAAAGTTAATGGGTTTATACATGTTATAGAGGAGCGTCATAAATAGACATTTACTACATGTCAAATGGTCTAACTTTTGAACTATACAATATTTTTTTACACAATTTTCAGGATCAATGCCAAATGACTATAAAATAGGGTTTACAAAATTTCATGAAAATCGCTTGAGAATTGACTGACCGGATACCGAAAAACTAACTTTCATTTTGGACCATCCTCCACCGTCGGACAGACTGTAGACTTAGTCTTACATAAACTAGGCCACTACGGAATTCGGGGAACAACTCTCAATTGGATTTAAAATTTCCTGGCCAATAGAACCCAAAAAGTAGTAGTTGATGGCATCTCTTCACTGACTTCAGAATCAGCCCGTGTAAAGTCCGGTGTGCCCCAGGCCAGGGTACTGTTTTCGGACCCCTACTTGTTTTGACCTGCATGAATGACCTCCCTTCCACGGTCTTGTCACAGGTTCGTCTCTTTGCAGATGACTGTCTCCTGTATCGCCCGATAAAATGTCGGGCGGATCAGGAGAAACTGCAGACAAGACTGATCTGCGTTACAGGACTGGGCAGATTGATGGGGGATGTCCGACATGATCCGCCCGACATTTTATCGAGGCTGGAAACGAGGCTCGATAAGATCAGACATCTCCCGGTTGACTCATCAAATTTATCCTTTTTTTCACTATTTAGAACCACTTGACCGTTGCTCCCTTGTTTAATCTAAATTATTAAACCTGCGTAGAAGCTATAAATTAACAAATTAGATTATTTTTCGATTCTAAAGCTGTAAATTTTTGGTCTTTAATTGATACGATTTTCGCTGGCTCATTTTGAACTGTACAGCGTGTGATCACATGACACCCAAAAACAAAATGGCGGCTCAATATGTAAACATCGCCACCGTCATGAAACATTTTCTGGTTGTGTTTGCAGCCAGTTTAGTCCTCACTCGAATTGAGTCAGAGGACATTAGAGGTGTGAATTACCCTCACGAAATCCCCTTTCTCCATGATTACACTCTGTACAGGGAACATGATATTCTTTTTACATCACCGGTACTTGATTTCGGCCCCCCGGCAATACATGTTCATGTTTTTCTCAATTCTCGCATTTTTCGTGGGGTAAAACCTATTTTCAGGCTATGTCCTAGTCTAGGATCAAATCAGCCCAGCCCACCTAAATTAGATTTCGGTTCAGCCTTATTTTTAATTTTACTTTCTGGCCAGGTTGAACTTAATCCAGGTCCTCCCATGTCTGGGAGCTTAAATTTGTCATCGATCTTCCCATGTGGCTATTGCGAAGACCCGGTCACATGGGAGCAGCGTGGAATTTGCTGTGATAGTTGTGATGTGTGGTTTCACAAAGATTGTGTCGACATGGGATCTTTCACCTTCCTGGCATATTCCACAACAAACGTCTCGTGGATATGCTGTCGATGCAATCATCCAAATTTTGATCGAAATTTATTCCATTCGTTTGAAATTGAAACCACAAATTATTTTGACAATCTAAATTTTAGTGGCTCTGAGAACGTCAATTCACCGAATTCAGATTTCGCTCCCACACAACACAGTAGTCCAATTCCCCCCTTTAGGCCTAAAAACCGTCAAAGAAACTGGCGTACTTTATTAATAAATTGCAGAAGCCTAAAGGGGAAAGTAGCAAATTTTCTAGCATCTGTAAATTACTACCAACCTGATTGTATCCTCGGCACTGAATCTTGGCTTGACAAGGATACCACTACCAGTGAAATTTTCCCTCCTGAATACCAAGTTTTGCGTAAAGATCGAAATTCGAAAGCCCGAGGAGGAGGAGTCTTTATTGCTGTCAGAAAACATTATGACATGACCCTCCTCCCTGATTTAGAAACCAACTGTGAAATTTTATGGGCTAAAGTTCAGATATCGGCATCAAAATCTTTAACCCTCGGGTGTTTTTATAGACCTCCTGACTCCAAAATTAGTACTTCAGAAGAACTTGTGAAATCTTTAGACCTCATGCCAAAAAATTCAAATCAGACCATTGTCCTGGGAGGTGATTTTAACCTGCCTGGTATTGACTGGGACAATGGAGTAGTAAATCCTAAAGCAGCAAACAAATCACAATGCGAGCTGCTTTTGTCAAGCCTAGATACACATGCCTTGGCCCAAATTCATAAAGAACCAACTAGAGAAGAAAATATTTTGGACCTCCTGATCACAAATAAACCTGGTTTGATAAAATCTTCTCATAGTGTACCTGGAATCTCGGATCACTGTGCTGTTGTGACCGAACTGGATATTGACCCACCCTACCGTCGTACAAAACCCCGCCCAGTGCGTCAGTTCAAAAAGGCTAATTGGGAAGCTATCAGGCAACAAATTAGGAGCTGCTGGACCTCCTTTTCAGAAAACAGTCCCAGCTGTTCTGTTAATGAAAATTGGTTGAGACTTAAATCCATCCTAAATCAATGCCTGAACAAATTTATACCAACCAAAATGACGTCCCCTCGGGAAAATCTACCTTGGCTATCCAAATCACTCCTTGCATCTATTCGGAAAAAAGCATCTTTATATAGCAGAGCCAAGCGTACGAATAAAGCTGACCTTTGGGCAAAATATAAATTATGTAAACGGCAGACCCAGCGTGCCATCAGGTCTGCCAGGTGGTCTTTTTTGAAAAACAAACTTTCTGAATCATTAGAACAAAAAAATTCAAAACCACTCTGGCGGTATATTAAATCTAAACGTCAGGATGGAAATGGTGTCTCTCCCTTGAAGGAAAACGGTCAGCTGCATTCAGATAGCAGACGTAAGGCCGAAATACTAAACAACCAATTTTGCTCAGTTTTTACCTCGGAAGACACCACGAATATACCTAAATTAACAGGACCACTGAATACTGAAATGCCTAAATTCGAAATTACCGTTCAAGGTGTAACTAAATTACTTGAGGGTTTAAACGGCGGAAAGGCATCTGGACCGGACGAACTCCCGAACTTAATTCTGAAGAATGCTGCCAACGAAATATCTCCCTTTCTTAAAATTATTTTCGACCAATCTCTACAGACGGGCAAATTACCAGATGACTGGGTAGAGGCTAATGTTGCCCCAGTCTTCAAAAAAGGAGATCGGCACTCTCCGGCAAACTACAGGCCGATATCCCTCACATGTGTTTGTGCCAAATTACTCGAACACATCATTTGTAAACAAATTATGTCCCATTTTTCGGAAAACAAAATTTTAACACCTGTACAGCATGGCTTTCGATCAAAACATTCATGCGAAAGCCAGCTTTTGATTACAACTGATGAATTTATTCAAAATTTTGAAAGCAAGACACAAACAGATGTTGTTGTCTTGGATTTTAGTAAGGCCTTTGATGTTGTCCCCCACCAACGCCTCTTGCACAAACTTGACCACTATGGAATTCGGGGAACAACTCTTAATTGGATTCAAAATTTTCTGACCAATAGAACCCAAAAAGTAGTAGTTGATGGCAGCTCTTCAGAATCAGCTCGCGTGAGGTCCGGTGTGCCCCAGGGTACTGTTCTCGGACCCCTACTCTTTTTGACTTATATTAATGACCTCCCTTCCACGGTCTCCTCGCAGGTTCGTCTCTTTGCAGATGACTGCCTCCTGTATCGCCCGATAAAATGTCGAGCAGATCAGGAGCAGCTGCAGAGAGACCTATCTGCGTTACAGGACTGGGCAGATCGATGGGGGATGTGTTTCAACCCCTCGAAATGCTCGGTCCTGAGGGTGTCCAGGCCGAAATCAAAAAACCTGGAATTTGAGTACACCCTTAAAGGTGAAACACTAGCGAACGTTTCATCAACACCATATCTTGGTGTTTGCCTTAGTGAGACCCTGGAATGGGAGGCCCACATTAACAAAATTACAAGTAAAGCAAATTCCACTCTGGGCTTCCTTCGGAGGAACCTGAAGGCATGTCCCCCTAAACTAAGGGAGACTGCCTATTTCTCCCTGGTCAGATCGTCTTTAGAATACTCTTCAGCAGTTTGGGACCCCTTTAGACAAAAAGATATTGATAAATTAGAAAAAATTCAAAGATCTGCAGCAAGATTTGTCACCCAAAATTATAGACAAACAGCCAGTGTGACATCTCTCATTCAGAACCTGGGCTGGACTGATTTGAAAACAAGACGTAAAAATTCTAGACTTGTAAGCATGTTCAAAATTTTAAATGAGCTAGTCGAAATTCCTATCAATGACCGTTTAATCCCAGCGGACAGAAGAACACGTGGTGGGCACAATCAGGCCTATAAACATCTTAGAGCTAACACCACACTGGGACAAAATTCTTTTTGGCATCGAACTATCCCTGATTGGAATTCTCTTCCGGCAGCTGCCATAGAATCAAAAACTGTGGCAGCGTTCAAGAGTCAACTGGTTGACTAAATCCACCAGCCCTTTCCCCCCTCCAGCCTGATACTCCAAATAGGAGGTGCTGCTGGATATAAATTCAAAGTTCAAAGATGTGCTTCAACCCCTCGAAATGCTCAGTCCTGAGGGTGTCCAGACCGAAATCTAAAAATCTGGAATTCCAGTACACCCTGAAAGGTTAATAAACATTAGAAAATGTTTCATCAACACCATATCTTGGGTGTTTGCCTTAGCGAGACTCTGTTATGGGAGGCCCACATTAACAAAAAAAATAGCAAACCAATTCCACCCTGGGCTTCCTTCGGAGGAACCTGAAGGCATGTCCCTCTAAATTAAGGGAGACTGCCTATTTCTCCCTGGTCAGATCATCCTTAGAATATTCTTCAGCAGTTTGGGACCCCTTTAGACAAAATGACATTGATAAATTAGAAAAAATTCAAAGAGCAGCAGCAAGATTTGTCACCCAAAATTACAGACAAACAGCCAGTGTGACATCTCTTATTTGAGAACCTGGGCTGGACTGACTTGAAAACAAGATGGAAAAATTCTAGACTTTTATGTATGTTCAAAATTTTAAATGAGTTAGTCGAAATTTCTATCAATGACCGTTTAATCCCAGCAGATGGAAGAACACGTGGTGGGCACAATCAGGCCTATAAACACATCAGAGCTGACACCACACTGGGACAAAATTCTTTTTCGCATCAAGCTATCCTTGATTGGAATTCTCTTCCAGCAGCTGCCATAGAATCGAAAACTGTGCCAGCATTCAACATGTTCAAGAGTCAGCTGGTCGACTGGATCTGCCAGCCTCTTTCCCCCTCTTCAGTCTGATACTCCACAATGGAGGGCTGCAGGGGTATTTGTCAAAGTCAAAGAAACCATCTATGCTTGATGAATCATTAGGCTATAATCATAAAAATGGGGCCCGTTGCCCATTTCACTAAATATCTTTCTTAGATTAGGCCACTATGTTTAATTTCTCTGTTTTAGTCAAATTTGAATCAGAAAAAATCTAATCTAATGAGTAATGTTGAGGTAGGCCAGGCCCGCCCAAAAGTTAATGAAAAAAACAGCAAGAAAAAACATAGCAGGAAAAATGTTTTTTCATCTCCTAAAATAAACTGTGTTTTTTAGAAATCACAAAAAAAAACATGTGATTTTTTTTATAATGCGCTGCCAAACTCTAATGCGCGCGCTCATCTGAAACAGAGGAAAAACATAGTGTGCTTATCTTAACTTCCTCTCAATTTCCATTCTTTTCAACTTAACCCTTAAACTTTGAAAGCTAAATTAATAAAGTCAGGGCTCGACACTAGCGGTTGCCCGATTGCTGGGGGCAACCGATTTTAGGTGAGGGCAAGTGAAAGTTACGGACAGTGGCCCCTGGGAAATAGCTTCAATGTGCAGCATTTTAAATTATAGGCCTAAGACGATTAAAAATATTTGTACTCGCGAGGATCGACTTTAGACTTCAGGATCTGATGTATTGCGGGGATCGACTTTAGACGTCAGAATCTGTAGTCTTAGAGTGTAGAGATCAGATTCTCACGTCTAAAGTCGATCCCCGTGCTGTAAGGGTTAAAGTTAAACTAATTATAGATCTAATCAGACTAATGTCTAAACAGCTAAATTAGGCCTAAACAGGCTTAAAATTTCATGAAATTATATAACGTTTTTCAAAAGTTTTTCAAAAGACCATGGATTTGACATGTAATAAAATGAAATTACGACATCCATCGATATAAACTTATTAAACTAATTCTAGAATTTTATTACATGTCAAATGGTATAACTTTTGAAATATTTAATATTATTTTGTGAAATTTCTACCGCTGTTAGGATTTGAAAAAAATTAAACTTTGCAAAATTTCAATGAAATCGGTTCATATTTGATTATTAAATCGGCGAAAATCTTGCGATCCTGGTTTAATGTGACTTTGTTTATAATTTGATACCAAAGAAAATCTTTGAAAATTCAAAGATTCAAAGATACACCTCATTAAAATCTTTTGGGGTGAAGCCCATATCTTCATACGGCAAACTGACTTCCGCTAGGCGTGCACACCTTGTTATTATGACAATTATGGCAGTGTCTAGTCGTGCGTGATTGTTTATAATGTAACTCTTTGAACAGCCTCGTTCACGGAATCCTACTGACTGCAATTATAACACAGGGCTGGAAATAAGAGTGTCCCGTTTGTACGGGACAACTAGTAAATCACAAGGTGGATAACCCATATTGCCCTGATGGTTGTCCGTCCGGACAACCACAGATTTTCATACAACAGTGACAGTCACTGACTGTGGGCCGTAACTACTACTAGACTAGTCTAATTATGCCCAAACAAATTTTGCCCATAATTTTTTTGACTGTAAAACATCTGAACATAGTTAATAATTGTGGTCATTATCAAAATTATAGTTTAACTTCTGTTCTCATTTTTGGGCGGACAACTTAAAAATGTGGCGGACAACCAAAATATTCATGTTGGTTGTTCGCTGGACAACCAATATGTTGAACCTTATTTCCAGCCCTGTAACACGGCCGTACATTAAATTATCGTGCCTCACTATTCCACATTTCAGATAAACTATAGGCCTATATAGCAGCGTTTGAAATAAGGTTTGAAATATAGGTTGTCCATTGGACAACCAAACCCTACATTTTGGGTTGTTCGCTAATTTTTTTGGTTGTCCTGCCAAAAAGAGCCAGCTTGTAGAAATCAGTGGTGGGCAACGATGCCACCATGACTCCCCCTGACCATCTGAATCTGACTGTTTTTCTTGTAGAAATCAGTGGTTGGCAACGATGCCACCATGACTCCCGCAGTAAAATGCAAATTATATAAATGCAGTGACAAAACAACTTACAAAATTAAAACCATGATTATCATATAGCCTATAAAGACATTCGATTTTAAAAACATTTAAATAGTGAGTATAAAACACACACAGTATAAATCACACATGTATACAACAACAATTCACCGCTTACGAATGGAGATTGACTGGACGCGTATGTGCTACCACCTAGTCTCATTTTATACAGGTCTACACTTTGTACAATATATTTCTACTCATTGTCATCAGTACAGAGGGGTCTACAGATACATGAGAGTTCAGGGATCGACACTAACTGATTTCAGGTAGTAGCCCAAAGGGCCAGTAACTTTAGATAATAACTGGCCCTTAGCCTTCTCGTTCTAGTCCTTAGTGTACACAGTATCAAGGGGAGTGTAATTTTTTTGTTGCCCCCAGGGCCAGTATATCAGGTGATTTACTGGCCCTTAGTGATTTTCACTGGCCTCGGGCCAACGGGCCAGTGTTAGTGTCGAGCCCTGAGAGTTTCAACTTTGCATCGATCTACAGCCTTGATAACGTATATTTTCAATATTTGTCAATTACAGTTGCATTCCTTGTGGTCTAGTTAAACTTACCAGCGTTCGAAATAAGGGTTAAAATGAGGTTATCCATCAGACAACCAGGTCAGATTTTCAGGTTGTCCACTAACTTTTTGAAAACATTAGTTAACCAACAAGTGGAAGCTCACCACTGAAATCAAAATTTTCAACCCTGACAGTCACTTGACTTATAAACATGATAAATGCCTTTAAATAATAATGTAATGTGAAAATATCTTTCCCAAAAGTTGGTTGTCTGCTCGGACAACCTCATAGTAACTATTGATTGTCCACCACAAATTTTTGTTGTCTCCACTTTTGGACAACCGGAAAGGCCTTATTTCGAACGCTGCTTACTGAACATTCGGACAAATCTAAATATGATAAACAAGCTGATAATATGAAAAATAAACGTAAAAATTGAACCATACATAGCAGGTTAATACACCCGAGTGAAAATATGTAGGCCCCTCCTATACGCCGGAAGTCAGGCCACAGTTTTTTGAGTTTCCTGGTTTACAGACCCACCGACCTTAATTTTAGAATAAAATTCTTAAATGACCTTTTTTTATTTCCGCCGACCTAACCCAGGGGTACAAATTGGCGGTCGCCCTATCGCCCGTGGCTGTCAAGTGCTTTAAACTGTGTCTGTGTGGACTTGATAGAGGCCAACAAGTCAACACAGGTTATTGAAAGTGGCTGAATGATGGATGAACGTCTCCAAGACTGGCCCAGTGCTGTGTCAGCGTTAGATTGATAGCGTGTGCTGTGGCAGCATCGCCTCCTCACCTGGTCTCTTGGGACACCTGCCAAATCTCTGTATGATGTATGGAATGATAACGGAGGCAATATTTTTTATCTCATAAGTGGAGAATATTAAATTGTGTTACAAAATAGTGTTTTAGATGTGTTATGCAATGTAGAACATAGCACATTTTTTGAAAATAAATATAATGGGGTTATTTCAACTTCTAGTCTTAATACATTTTCGAATGTAATACCATCAAATTTTTATAGAGCAATAATGACACACTCATGCCTTTCCATATCCATGCACACTCATTTGCTATTTCATAGACCAGCTGGCTCAGGACGTGCCTGTCTATATATTGGAGGGAATTCCCCAGCAAATACGATATGTTAGTTCAGTGTTGTTTTAATGCTGGGCCACCATCAGACCTACTGGCCCAGTATTAAATCACCATTGTGTCGACTTGTTGTGGGTGGTACATGCACAGATCAGATCTTGGCCTAGGAGTACACAAAATATGCAGTGATTATATACAAATGTTGTTAATTAACTAACCAACTAGGCCAATCTTATCTTTTTTATATTTATGTTTATAACTAGAAATGTTAAAAAAATGACTCACACTTGTTTTCAATAATAATCATTTACTGGTGAGGTAAAAAGTGTCTATATTGTACAGTCACTTTATCCTTTAGACCTTTTCAGACATAACTCCACATTCAAATCAGTGAACCTATATAGCATTATTTTACAGATTAATAATTTGTTTAAGTAGGGCCTACCCAAATTTGCTTTCAACCCTATGTAGCTTAGTAGGCTATGATCAGCGACCCGGTCGAAAAGTGAAATTTTTACTGGAGTTACTGATGCAACTAGTTACTACATTATATCGCAAAACAGGGCTACTATTTTTTTTAGCAGGGCCACTAAGATTTTAAATTAGTGGCCCTGCTGGCCACCAATGATTTGCCATGAATTTTTACCCCTGCAGTAACCCATCTTATATTTAACCTTTTGGCTGCTGGCTTGGCAGGATGCGTGAGCCATCACTGCTGACCAAGTTTAACCCTTTCATCAGCATATTTTTCTAAATAAGGTTTGTTAACATCAGACCAGCCATAGATAAATAATATTCTAATTTGGAATAAAAAGTGCAATAATAGATATATTACAGGCCCATGTATGATTGTCGGCTTTTATTGGTCACTTATCTGTGTTTATCTGGTAACCATGGCAACCAAATTTAATGAAAGCAGGGTCAAATCAGCCTAAAATGGGTGAAAATAGCTTTTTGGAGAATTTTGCTCAAATTCTGTTCATTCGAGACATCTATGGTGGTTGAAACTCACCAAGACCCCAGAATGGAGCTATACCGCAACACCCCGAGAAATTACAGGGGGTAATATAAGGGCTGGAGGGGTAATACCCCATCAAATTACCCTTTTACACGTACAAGTCACCCCTTTCTCGTATGGCAGGCATGGACCAAATGACAAAACGATTACAGTCATGTTTGGACCAATGACTAGTACTTCAAATACATTTGATGAATCCCAACCCAAGTACACATGGTGACATGGGTTGGGGTTGGGCTTCACAGGGGTTTTACAACAAGGTCATGAAACTATAACCGAAACACCCCCAAGAGGTTACAGGGGTAATATAAGGGCTACAGGGGTAATACCCCATCAAATCACCCTTATGTCACTCCTTACTCCGTCCATGGCAGAGATGGACCAAATAACACAACGGTTATCATGTTTGGACCAATGGCCAGTACAGTATTTCAAATACATTGGATAAATGCCAACCCAAGTACACATTGTGCCATGGGTTGGGGTTTGGCTTGAGAGGGGTGTTACCCCAAGGTCATAACAAGGTCATCTCAAGGTCACAGGAGGGTCTATTCAGCTTCAAATAGGTAAAAATACTTTTTTTTTTGTTGGTTTTGCTTCAATTCAACTCACTTGAGATGTCAATAGTGGTTGAAACTCACCTAGACCCCAGCATGGAAATATACCAAAACACCCCAAGAGGTTGCATGGTTAATACAAGGGCTAGAGGGGTAATACCCTATCAAATCGCCCTTATGTCACCCCTTTCTCATATGGCAGACATAAACTAAATAACTCTAACGATTGTCATGTTTGAAACAATGGTCATTACTTCAAATACATATGATGAATCCCAACCCAAGTACACATGTTGACATTGGTTGGGCTTGACAGTGGTGTTACCCCAAGATCATAACAAGGTCATAACAAGGTCATCATAAGGTCACAGAAAGATCAAAGCAACTTAAAATAGGTGAAAATAGCCTATTTTTGTTGGGGTTGCTTCAATTCAGCTCACTTACATCACAAAAATAATAGCATCGACGGATTCCCCATACCTAGATGTAAAACCTAGGTGTAGAGCCATTAATTGTTATTATATGATTACAAGGTACTGAGATATGGCATATTTAAACTTTCTGGTGGCTGACATGACATTGACCCTTGGTGTGACCTTGACCTTGAAACACAAAATTAATGCCACCAGCGGCTTTCTCGTACCCGAAAACGTAGGTGTAGAGCCATTATTTGGTTTTATATCAGGAGAAATCACTGAGATATATGGCATATTTTTATTTGCTGGTGGCTGACAATGACCTATGACATTGATCCAGGGTGTGACCTTGACCTTGAATGACAAAAATAATGCTACCAACGTATTCCCCGTATCCGAAAACCGAAAGATGTAGAACCATTATTTGTTTTCATATGATGACTGGTTACTGAGATATGGCGCATTTTCACTCTCTGCACTATTCTTGTGGCAGCCATTTTGCTTATGAAAACTAGATCCAATTGTAGGCAACACATTTTTGAAAACATTTATTGGTAAGACTATGGACTCATATGAACTCATTTTCGATAAAATCGCCTTTCCAAAATTGTGTCTAGGTTGAGTGCTTTTCTTGGGTTGAAACAAGGGAAATATATTTTCCTTGGCTTAAATGACCACAGTATTGTTGGTAAGTGAACCTTTGCTGTCAACGTGCACCTGTTATTGGTGGTTCTAAAATGCCCGCTAGGCTGCGCCTTCGCGTATAACAATCGGAAAAACTAGACACGCAATGAACGCCAAACAAGATCCTAAATTATTCCTACCACGTATAACAAGTTTAATACTTTATTTTTAATATAATTAGTTTTTCTTTGCGACAATACCCACTCTTATTTTGCTAGTTTTTTTTCACACATATATGTACGTGTTTAGCAACGTCATAAAACGTATCTATACGTGTTTAGCAGTCTAAAGGTTAAATAAAAAAAATTAATAACCCAATTTCCCAATGAAAAAAAATTAAAAAAATAGTTTGGTAAGGACGAGAAACACATGTATGCACTCTAAAACTGACTATTTATGGCCTTTCTTCCCCTGAAATTGAAAAATTGCTGACTTGTGACCATCATTGACTTCTATATCTGTCATATACAGTTTTCTGTGCTAGATAGGTGGATCATAATTGTAAAACAGAATGTGAGACTTTAGGGAAGTATGCACCCTGTAAAATTTCACGTGGGCGGGGGATTATGATGGCCGGCTGGCCTCTTGTTGCCTCACATGTATTTATTTTTAGGCAAAATCCAAGATAGTGGTGGAAGCCATACAAAATGTTGATTTGACACGGAGTGACCCACTTACCTATAACCCAGATGTGTAATGTACATTACATCAACCATGTAATAAAATTTCAATCCGTAATCACAACTGATGATTTTAAAACGTTAGGTTTTTAACCTGATTATAGCGTGAAGTGATGAACGCATTATTATGATTATCGATTTCAAATCTTTATCCGGTTTTCCTCAATTGATAGTTTTGTGCGGTTTTATATATTCTGATTTAGCAGATTATAAGACAAATTATTCCTTAAACTGGTCTTGTTCTTTGTTTCTTCCAGTTTGTTAAATGTGGGTATGCTGGTACCAACTTCCCTGAACATATCTTCCCGTCTTTGGTCGGGAGACCCACCTTAAGATCAAATACTAAAGTTGGAGACATAGAAATCAAGGTAAGATCATGATTGGTAATAAAATACAGATCTTGCCTGAGGGATGTTGCTAGTTTAAATTTTTCAATTACAACATTTGTGAACACATTATGGCTATAATAATCTAATGTTAAAAGTGCATTATTGCGGCAGTGATGCCCGTCTTAATGCATACATGTACACTCTTGAGCTAGAATGAATCTTATTAGACTGCGATTGCCAATATGTTAGTTTTATTCAGAGTGTGATGAAATTAGCAGGCTGTTTTAACTATATTACATGGACACTTTGTAATCAGTGCCTGCTTATCACACCCTCAATGTTAGCTAAATACGGTATTGGTCACCAGAAGTATATATCTTAATACAGACATGTCTCGAATCTAAATCTCAGATGTAAAATATGATTTATAAATGCAAAACCTCACTATCAGTTTTCAATTGATTTTATGCCTTACAAGTGTCACTTATAATATTCTTGATGCAGATGGCTGTCCATAACTGGATTTTTTTTTTTTAATTTCTATGCATATATTTCATATTTTAAATCAAAATATCTCTGTCCAATATGATTGTTCACTACATTGAGAAAATGAAATAATATATTTTTCTTGATAAATGTGGGAAACGCAACTTATGTTGATACAAACTTTGTTAAATTATTTTCTAGGACTTGATGGTTGGAGATGAAGCCAGTCAACTCAGACAAATGCTTGAAGTTACATATCCCATGGAAAATGGCATTGTTCGCAGTTGGGATGACATGCTTCACCTTTATGATTACACATTTGGAAATCAAAAAATGAATATACAGACTCGTGATTGTAAGCTGCTTTTAACAGAACCCCCAATGAATCCAGTGAAAAACCGAGAACGTATGGCAGAGGTATTTTTGACATGCTTTTAAACACATATATATAACAAAACTATTGTTTCCAAATACCTGACCAACCCTATTTTAACCCTGACCTTAATTTTTTTATTTAGCTCAATTAAATCAGTGTGTATTTTTGTTTTAGGTGCAATTTGTTACTTTCTTTAGTCTAAGTGAATTGGCAAATAAAATGTTTCCCTACCTACCCTATATTAGAGGGCCATGTAATGGAAATCCCCAAAAAAGCAAAATAAAAAAAAATTACCTACCCTCTTTGGAAGACAGTGTAATTTTTTTGCCTAATATGAATACATGTAGTAGCAAAATTGTTCATAGGTAAATTATTTTGTCAAGATCCACTTTCAATCCCCCAAATCATATTCTACCCACTTAAAATAAAATGAATGAACTGGACGTTGGAATATGGATATTGGAATATGGGCGTTTATTAGATTAAATATGGTAATTGATAATAAGTTAACTATAAATGAAATACTGTAGACCCCATTATGTTGCCGTGCAAAATATTTCGCGAAATTGGTCAAAGACAATTTCAGCGTCCATAAAATTTAGTGAGCACAAGTCTGCCAGCAGGTCATTTTATATCTGGAGTATTATCGGTAAGTAATTAGCTACCATAAATATTTGTGATAAAATGCCCGATTGCGTAGGTTTTAGAGAAAAGCTAGTTCAGTATCGCGCAACAAAAAGATGCAATTCTCGCCATTTGCCACTAATACATCAACATGATCAATGATAAGGATAAACTTAGGAGGAGAGGAGAAAATCACAAATCACCAATTTTCAAACAATATTTTTCCTGGCTTTTGTTAGTTATTTTTAAGAGAATTAGCTGAAAATTGTATTTTGAATTAATTCCTAAAAAGACTGAAAGAATAGTGGTGAAACATACAGCAATGAACTTTGTATGCAAAAATGGATAGATTATGGCTGAAATCATAACACTAAACAGGTAAACCAAGATTTTAGAACGCTACATTAATGCTGATGAGATTGAGTACTATGTCAAATAGCCCTAAAGCTGAATGAGCTATTCTTGATAGGACACACGTATGTGGAGTGCAAATCACACTCCTATCTCACACACCTTGATTTTACACACACCACTATTTTGCGAACCATCAGCACTGCTATATCAAGTGAGCAAGATGTCTCTAGGATTATGACCTAGAATTGTTTTTGTTAAATTATGTGCTGTCTAAAGTAAAAAAAAAATCCTTGATTGGCAATAAGCACATTCCTGACCAGGCCAAATTTTGCAACCTTCAAAATATTTCTGGGTAAACTTCTAGTGTCTATTTAAGTTGCTACCTTAAATCTTGACCTTCTCAATTTATAATCTGATGTGTTTGGGACAAGAAACATACAATGTTTGAAATAATAATTCATTAACATTGTTTGTGTGAAATAATACTCTGGCACAGCTATCTTTTAGTGCAAGATATTTGTCTGAAACTTCCAGCCTTCTAAGTATAAACTGCATAATTTGTTCATGGTTTTTTAAATTTTTATTGATAGGTCATGTTTGAGAAGTATGGCTTTTATGGTCTCTACATAGCAATTCAAGCTGTTTTGACATTATATGCTCAAGGTAAGTTTTCATTTCCCTGATTACTCAATTAGACAAAAGAAAAAATGCTTAAATAAGAATTTCATTTTACAATGTTTTTCAAACACATTATTTTTACAAGTTAACCTGGGAATGGCAAAATTGTTTTACATGTATTTGCAAATTCACCGTGTTGAATGTTTTTATTAATGACCAAATTTGTTGGGTGTTAGCATGGTTAGTA
Organism: Flabesymbios commensalis; assembly: GCA_964017125.1. Classification (NCBI taxonomy): domain Eukaryota; kingdom Metazoa; phylum Annelida; class Polychaeta; order Terebellida; family Flabelligeridae; genus Flabesymbios; species Flabesymbios commensalis. The sequence goes on from OZ024906.1 coordinate 82,873,570, forward strand.
GCATCTGGGTGGGCGCTATGGTGGAAATGAAATTAGCCACAATCTCTTGCTGTGGCTAAAGGGACATCACGTCTCTGATCTCTGTTTTTGGCGAAAAAAGGTCAAAATACGTTTAGCCACAAGGGAAATATTTTAGCATTCGGCGAAGTTGCGATTGCTAGCGCTCATCCAGAGCATTATAAATAATCCTCCAGCAAGTCATCCATAAATCACCTGCATAAACCCTCTCAAATTTTTTAATGTTTCCAGATGTATATATAATATCTGATATTTAAACAAACTTGCACAAAAAAAAAATTCAAATTCATCTGAAAGTTCACACATGCTGCTGCGTATCAATTTGAATCTTTAAGTTACATTTACAAATGTCGCTATGGCAATTGCATTGAAAAATCTGCTTGTCCATATTAAATTTCACTATCATTGACAGCCTGGCGAGCTCAGGCAAAGCCTTCGTTTAAAATGTTGCCTTAGAGAACAGGCTGTATTGTTAAAGGTTTGAAACAAGCCGCTTCATCTATAAATTTATGTTTATGTTAATATATGTGACCCGCCATGCAAGAAGGTACCTCCCCGCGGCTTTCTTACAATTATTTATGACATCATTTGAAATTTAATGATTACATAACTAATTTTAAACTATTAAAAATCTCATAAAACAAAAAGTTATGAATATTTTTCAGAAATTCTTTCAGTTATCCAAACAGAAAGGACACAGCTATCATATCAACTATGAAAATGTCAAGCATTTTAGAAAATTGAAATTTGTTTATTTGTCAGGTCTGTTAACGGGTGTAGTTGTTGATTCTGGAGATGGTGTGACTCATATCTGCCCTGTATATGATGGATTCTCTATGCCTCATTTGACACGACGGTTAGATATTGCTGGCCGCGATATCACTCGCTACCTCATAAAGGTTGGTAAAGCTGCATACCCCGGTATATATGCTTGTACTTTCATGCTTGTACAATGTATTTTCAGAAGCATATCTCACAGTATATATATATGCTTTTGAAAATATGCAACCATGATTGGGACGCTGTACGAAGTCGAGAAATTATTGCAATATTATTGCAATTTTGATGATATTGACATAAACATAGTTTATTTCATATGATCTGTGACTACAAACATGTATGAATATGAGCCGGGAAGGCATGCACGGCACGATACATTTATACACATCAAATCAAGTTCTAAGTTATGAACATGATGAATACAAAACGGTTATTGATTTATATATATATATGTACAATATACACATACATATACCTATATATATACAAACACTTACATATACTGTATTATCCCTAATAAACGCACCCCCCTAATAACCCCCCACCCCCCGATTTTTAGGTAGGCTATCCTGTATACTGGCTTGAAAAATAAGTAAAATCTACTCTCTTGTCCCTGATAGATTAATCAGTTTGTTTGCTAAAACGACGGCAGATTTTGCATTCAGGTTCGATCGTTGTGGTCAGGTTATTTTAATAGGAAATTAGTCTTAAGCCACGGAAAAAAAATCTTTTTCCATTCAAAATTGACTACTTTCCGTGGAAAAACTGAGAGAGATTAGACGTGGATGAATAGCACAACACATGGCTACACAGCCAGTACTGTGTGTCAGATCTGCTGTGTAAAATCGTAAACAGGGTCTACATATGCCACCAGGAGACGCCAAATGATGCCAGGCTAATATAGATCACCATTGACAACGGTGGCCCAGCATTAGAACAACGCTGCCCCGACGTCCCGCACCGACCACATGCACAGCCACGTGCATGCAGTGCCTCAGAGAATATACGCGTCTGTGCTAGTGCATGCGTGCGTTCGCCGTTGTCTGTAACTTCAATGCGGAGTCAACATAGAAGATGCCGGCCTTGCCTGTTTCAGTTTGCCATTAAATATTTTGATGAGAATACATCCATAACATTTTTTTAAAAATTCTTATTTGGCAATTGTTTTATTGATCAATCCATGCAGGCGTTTCGCGTTGAGTTAGAGTGTAACATGTGTAATGTGTGTGACACATTAACCACTGGTAACAGTTAACAAAACCATAGCATGCATAGTGTCAGCATTGATTTGTCACAGCTGTTTTCACACCTGATGTCGGCACCTGTAATAAGTAGGGCCTAAAAAAATAATTGTTGGTTTCCGATTGCCGACCGACCCTTGCCTATGTTTGCGACTCATTAAATTTTATGCCTGTCAAAAATATAAAATAAAATATTGCCGACCGTCCGACGTTAGACGGTTAGGCTAACGTTACAGCAAAAGTATTTGCAATCTCCTTACAGGGAAACGAGTCCCTTTATCGGCAGCGGCGAACTCGGCGATCGTCATGTGTTGTTTGTTTGTTTGGGATAGCTAGCCTCGCATAAGGCTGCCATGGCCTTTCGTCATTGTCGATCTGCCTATCTCCCGGCAAGGATCAAATGTATAGCGTGTTTGTTTACTAAATGAAAATACGAAACAGCTCACTTCCGACGCGCTCACGCGCACGCGCACTGACAGCTGTTCCTCACGCCCCCCTCACCAGAGCTCACTGCATGACGATGTCTCAAATGCTAATTATTAGCATCAACCACGACATGGCTGACCTAAGTAATAGCCATGTGAATCTTTTTAATTTTTAAACTGAAGAAATATCATACTAAAATCTTCTTTATATCAACAACTATTTCATTATTCAAATCAAATTAAAACTACTTGTTTGCCACAGGATTCAGCGTGGCGTTGATTGTGAAAGATTGACATCCCAAAATCCGAAAAAATCCAGCAACATGATTTCAACGGCATCTACAGTAGGTTATGTATCGGGAGACGGCCGATTTTGTGTTTTAGTCACTGTGTGACACGCCAGAATTTGGCAGGCAAGCATGCATGTGTTGATCAGAGTTGTGTGTACACTGTAACATCACTAACTCGTTAACACGTGTAAGCCAGAATTTAAAATATAGCTGTACACACGTGACTGTAGGTGGTAGGGGGCCTATGCTACGTGTTACACTCTTTGAAGTAGGCCTACTCTGATTGTTGCTCAATATATATATAATCGTAGTCGAATGTTGTTATAAAAAAAATTAGGGCCTATAAATATGGCTTTTTCTGGGAAGACTGATGTTATTGACTACGCAAAATCACAAGGTTTCACAAAATTAACTGTGACTGGGCAATTCGTGCAGATTGATTCTGCAATGGTCTGCCCATAACGATGTCAGCTATTTAAACCTCCCATTCCAATTCGGGGTTTTAACATTTTAGCTCTTAAACCGTATTCATGTTTGCAAAAAAATTGAGGAAAAAGTAATGTAAAAGATAAAATAATAAAATAAAATAATTTTCCTACCTACCCTGAATAAATTTTAGAAAAAATAAAAAATAAAGAAAAAAAAAAAAATTGCTACCTACCCTGTTCTATTTTCACAACCAATTGGAAACCAACAATTATTTTTCTTAGGCCTAGGCGGCATGTTGAGTTGTGTCAGAATGACGGCAGCATGTCAGTTTTGCTCACAACAAAAGTAATGACTGGCATATCGCTGTAACGTCCAATGTTTTCAGTGAATCATAATAAACGCGCCCCCCAACTGAGTCTCCTTCATTAGTGATAATACAGTATATATATATACACATACATATATTCACAGGCACATGTATATTCATATGCCTATTGCCTATACATATACATACACTTGCATATATATACACTCACATATACTACACAGGGGTGCAAGCTAACTTTTTTACCCACCGGGCTGGTAACCAAAAGAGTTTACCCGCCTACAAAACTTTTTACCTGCCCACAAAAAATGTGTTTTCAAAACACAATTAGGAATCATAATGGTAGTACTTAAAGCGGTGGTCAGTGTCACTTTTCTGCTCAAAGAGTCATTTAAATGACTTTGTAATCTTAGTTCTAAGTCGAATAATAAATGATTTTTTCAATAATGAAAAAACAAGAAATCAGTCATATGAAAATTGTGGTTTGAGTAAAAACATATAATACAAATGAAAACAACATTTTTTGTAATTAATTTTTTTTAATTGTTAATGTACTGCCACAGTAGTCTGGGACGGTCGCTAAAATTGATAGCTATAGCACTGTAAGTGAAGAGTAGCAAGCCATGAATGTAGCCTGTACTTGAAGTTCCCACAAGTGCATGCTACAGGGAGCCTACAATGCCTAATAAGTACGCTTACAATTACAAATTTGCCGCCAGATGGATCACTCTACAGGGATCACTCCACTGACAACAGCCAGCGGGCTACCAAAGGACTGTCTTGTTCTTGACTGAGGCTGAAAATTTTTGTGCCTATTGTTAGTGTGTCTAGTACAGTCAGTCGTTTTTTTGGCAGTAACATTTCAGCTTTGCTATAAATAATATAGTAAATGCTATGGGTTATATCAAGAGTCCGTTGCACACAACAAATAGCCATTTACTCGGACAATTGAGTCACACAAATGCAGGAAACGGCAAACACAAAAACACGTCGCCGTACTAGATCTAACTTAGCCTATCTGATATTTCAGTGTTTATTATGAAAAAGACATTTGAGTGGACAACATTTCATGCCAAAAAAACGGTACGGGACATGATACAAAATAAGTGGTATTTAAGTTCCGTTGGAAATAAATAAACCATGTAGAGCCCATGCACGCGTCCCCGTATGTAAGGAATTATGACGACATAGATAACCTCTCTTCAATTATCCATTCATGAAGGATGAAATTGACATTCGTAGTAAACTGTGACGAATCGGAACGTCATATAGTAAAACATTTCCCCGCCACGCTCAGATTAACATGATTTATGTTTATTGCAGGCCGCCAGAACACGTACACGTTCATTGCGTGTTCTGTGGTGTATATTGTGTCGCCGCAGTATGGCTGGCTCGGGGTGGGCGGTTTGCACCCCTGCTACACACCAACATGTATATTCATATGTTCAAGCATAATACAATATTTTAATATAGCAATATTAGATGAAGTGTTATTTTGTAGCCGCTTTTTGACGTAGATGAGACCATGAAAAGATCAGATCCAAAAAATCAGGTTGCCTGGTAATCCATGACAAAAATGATGATGATGGACAAGCTGTTTATTTAGTCTGATGCATGCATTGTGAACAACCAGATATACGTATTATTGGAATAATTTTGTCTGTTGAAATGTAATATTTGGATAGCCATTGGGCAAATGAGTATTTTGTCCAGGCCATGAATATTAAATAGCTTTAGTGATTATCATGGCCTTGTTGAATTATCTGCCTCTGAGTTAAAGTATGCAGTTTTGTAGACATTTATGTAAAATCTACCACCCCACATGAAATTCTGTGGATTATTTGATTTGACACGATACACTGAGTGAGTTAAAATTGGATATGTATTATTATTTTAGCTTCTGCTGCTGCGAGGTTATGCTTTCAACCATTCTGCTGACTTTGAAACTGTGCGACTCATGAAAGAGAAGCTGTGCTATGTCGGTTATGATGTCGATCAGGAAACAAAATTGGCATTAGAAACTACTGTTCTAGTGGAGACATATACTGTAAGATCATTGCAAAAAATCCTTAATTTTAAATACATATGCTGTGTTTTTTAAGAAGTGCCTTATAAATATAAAGAATATGAAATAGTGAGACATTTTCATTACCACTGATTACTGAAAGTTTGTGTACATCAGCGTTTGAAATAAGCATACATCCGATTGTCCGGGCCAACCAAATGCTAGGACGGACAACTAAAAGTATTGCTATGGTTGGTTGTCCGCATGGACAACCTATTTATCCATTTTACAATGCAATTTTACCATTTTAAAGTTTCATTATCACAGTTTTTTTTTTATATCTATACAACTCGTGTTTCTTTCTTTTTCAAATTCTCAATCGATCTTATTAACATCCCAATTCTACCAATATATACATTATTAATATGTAGCAATAATAGGCTATATTATCGCCTATATTTCACACAAACTGTGTTCGATTACCACTGTTTACATTCTGAACGAAAAAACAAAATGGCGGACGGCCGCTGCGTATTCCTGTGATCTGTCAACTTGATATTATATCTTTTTTTATCATTAGGAGCCTATACTCAGTGGTCCCTGTATGAAATTTATCATGGTTTTAATTTTATAAGTTGTTTTGTCACTGCATTCATATACGCATATTACATCGTATCATTGATTATTTGTCAGGGCAGTATTAAACATTACAAGCTCAGATGGTCAGTCACAGTGTGAAAACTGATCTCACGCACTGGGGCAGTCATGGCACCATTGATTTCTTCAAGCTTGGTCTTTTTGTCAGGACAACCAAAAATTTTAGCGGACAACCAGAAATGTAGGGCTTGGTTGTCCATCTGGACAACCTATATTTCAAACCTTAATTCGAATGCTGTACATGTATTGTCAATTTGTGTGTTGAAGCTGCCGGATGGTCGTGTAATCAAGGTTGGTGGGGAGAGATTTGAAGCTCCAGAAGCTTTGTTCCAACCTCACCTAATTAATGTTGAAGGCGTTGGTGTGGCTGAGCTGTTATTCAATACAATCCAGGCAGCAGATATTGACACAAGACCAGAATTTTATAAGCACATTGTTTTGTCTGGAGGCTCAACAATGTATCCTGGCTTACCTAGCCGATTAGAGCGGGAAATCAAACAGCTTTACCTTGAAAGAGTTCTGAAAAATAACACAGAAAAATTAGGCGTAAGTAAAAATACCTTTGTAAAATTATTTAATATGGCAGTGTCATTAAATATGGCTAATTTAAGGCAAGCAGACCTTATGTGTTTTCTTTTTTTTGGCCCCATGCTATAATCAGAAGTTTAGTGAACTTCATCGATTTTTCAGTGGCTTGCAAGTACTGCACACATGAAACCCTGAAAATTGTTTTAGAAATTTCAGCTTTAAACGAAAGAAAAATTCTAAAATGACAAGTGTTCAAATTCATCTGATAACGAACCATAGAAAAGTTAAAATCAAAGTTGACCATTATGAAATTTCATCAAATTTTTAAATGTTCAGTAAAATCTTTGAATTTATAAATATTTATCATGGGGTTTTGTATTGAATTATATTTGGTGACCTTCCAAGTCGCTTGTAGTTGTGGGTAGGAGACACATTTTCAAGTGGGTGAAATTTTTTAAAACTTTGTGCTTTAATATCAAGATTTCAAATAATAACCATCATGAGCCATGACATTGTTGACAAAAAATGTATTTTTTTGCAGAAATTTAAAATTAGAATAGAAGATCCTCCCAGGAGAAAGCACATGGTTTTCCTTGGCGGGGCTGTTTTAGCGGACATAATGAAGGACAAGGAAACATTCTGGATGTCAAGGAGTGAATACCAAGAACAAGGCCTAAGAGTGCTGCAAAAACTAGGTGCTAGCATGAGCTAGGAGATGATGATTCAGTAGTGGCATTATTCCATTGGATAATAGAACCAAGTTTCTCAGTAATAATCAGACTACTTTATGTCCTGCATAGATAAAGACTTGGCTGAATATCACAATATAGCGCAAATATTAGAGATCATAATGGTTGATAATTATAAGTTGTATTTTGTGAACATCTAGACGGTGCTAAAGTCCAATGTTTTACGAAAAAATGTGTTTGAGATCTTTCAGAGCTGTAGCCCACAGGACTCTCATTTCAAAACATCTGGTTGTCCGGCACCATTTATTTTAATCTTGATCATTTCGAAGACAACAAAGTAAAAAGCTTTCAAAAATGTTTGCCATATTTTTGCTTGGACTATTCCAGAAGCTCTGCCTGTTAGAACTGCAAACAACCAACATGATGTATGTTATTTATGGATTAGGATATCAGATCAGTGAATATTAAATCTTTGTTTATAATTGAGTATTAAATTGACCACAGAACCCTTTGATCTTAGTATTTGTGTCATGGGATCTGGAATTATTATTTCTGCTACACTGTATCTGAACAAATTTTTACCCTTAGTATGCCTGTATTTAGGAAATATCTAAGACAAAATAAAATGTACCCGAAATTGGGGTATATTTCCAGTTAGGCTAATAATTCAATTGAGAAATGGTAACTGAGAACAGAGGTAAATTGTTAACCCTTGTTGTGGTCATATATATAAAATAGAAATTGATAAACCCTGTGAACAGGATAGATACAAACAATTAAGCAGGACAAGGGTTAACTCCTATCAAACCATGTTACTCAGTTTGTTAGTGAACATATTATGTGCATTCATGTAGAACAGACACATGGGAAAATTTAACAATTTATCAAGGAGAGGGGTGATAAATGAATATATGAAATCATTACTTCCGAATTATCATAGTGATAAGAGTAACTAATCTAAATGATTTGTTACTCATAGTGTTGAGGCTGTGTTTTGCAACTTGACTTGAGGGATTCATAAAAATCTGAATTCAAATGTTACTACACGTCTGTAGTGTAAGAATGCTTTTTAATATAATATCTCACAAATAATTGTACATGACAGAACATAGATAAGCATTAGATAAGTGAGTTTTACAAGCCTGTTTTATCCTGTATAATGCCAACTGAATTTATTATTTAGTTGTGATTTACTACAACAAGCATATAACATGATTGTGTGGAGCAGAAATACATAAATTTTTAAGTGCAAAAATATTTTTTTCTTATATACCTATATATTTTTTAGAACTAAATAATTTTAAAAATTCTATACTGTGTCTGAAATTCGAAGTTTATAAAATCTTTTTTGCAGATGTGATTCTTTGGTTTTGTGACTAAAATGAATAAGATAATAAATATTCTTTGGTCTCCATGGTTTGTATGACAATATTTGAGCGTTTTAAGGGTTAAATGTGTGCATCATAATCGAAATCACCCAGTTGTATAAAGGGTAAAACTGAAAATACTATGTCATAATTGGCAAATTCAGATCATTGGTCGTATACTTGTAAGAAAAATGTAATGTATAGATATTCCACTAATTACCTCTGCTTTGTTGCAGTAATGAATAATCTCCCATTTTTTCTCTATGTTGGACCCATTTATGTCTTGCATTTGGATATATATCATGGTTATTTATTATTTTTAATATTAGTTTTCTATTAAATTCATATGGGATATTTGTTAAGCTATGATATGATATAAGTGATGTCAAAATATTCTCCCTACATAATTATGTGGCCTGCAGGTGGCCTAATTATATCACACTGCTGTAGAAGCATAGCATCGATACAAATTTAAAATTTGTACATGCAGAATACTAGAGATAAATCATGTATCAATTGTTTGTTTGTTTTATCAGCATTGACAACAATCATACTTTGTATGCAAATGACTAAATGGTCTGTCTACGATAGAAAGACAAACTAACATATACGGGGAGTGACTACAAACACAAGACCTTGAACCAAAGTTGTTTTAATGTAGGTCCACCGTCTGTGACGCTGGCCCAACATTAAAATAATGTCTTGTGTTTTCGTAAAAGCTGCTCTGCTTTCAAAAACCAGTGTATTTCCGGTTAACATTATTTTGTTAATTTTTTTCTCAGCTGGATTTGAGGGTATGCTTCCATCTTATGCCAGTGCACACAAGATGTTGACTCTATGGTGGACTATTGGTAGGCCAGGGCCGTGTTCTCAGACCATCTATAGGTTAACCTTTACATTGCTAAGCACAACTATAGTATCCGTTTCATTAGCTGATCAAATCACTTGAAGTTGTGTCTCGCTGCCTCGACTCACAACTTCAAGAGGGTGAAAATTAAATTCAGTGCTTTATGGGTTCAGTTAGTAGCTAAGCTACTAATTTGATACATGAATGTTCTGGTTAAGATGACTTGACTAAGATGGTCTCTGAGCACAGCCCCAGCTTCTATGTCGCTCGTCTAACAATAAAAGAACATAGGGACAAAGTTTCTTAAGATATAACATGGTAATATATTGTAATGTATTAGAGGCACATATAGAGTTTAAATTATTTAAATTTCGCTTGCGACAGTACACTTCATCATTCATTTCCCAGCAGACACGAGCTATTCACTTGATGTCGGTTCAATGTCTGCAGCGTTGTCCCAACATTGAACCGACTTCATGTCTGGTGTTTGTTGGGCATTCATTGCTGTCTGTATCAGATGCTTCATTCCGTGACCTTACATAATACAACTGACCACACCGGACCATGCCATACGATTGTTACAAGCAACAATGTTTTTCTCGTGAAAAATAAATCTTGTTGCTGGTTATTGTGTATATTAATGCTATTTGTCGCTGTACAACTCTGTATATTGTCTGTAAATGAGTACAAACTGTTTTGTATATAATAATTTTACCCTAAGGATAACTAGACCTTGTGTCTCTATGCTAATAAATATTTGTTTTTCAATTTGGTTATTTTCTTACTTCAAGCCACATACATGCCTTTAAAGGTTAGAGACAAAATAATATATATTTTTAATAAGTTAGTATTCAGTAGTAAAATGTACAAACTTTTTGAGGCTAGTATAATTACAACAACATGGTCGCCGCCGCAGTTATTTGTTTTCAAAATGGCTAGTAAACCATCAACTTCTGCTTAACTGTACTTCACATATCGATCACACATCACTGAGGAATTTTTGTGGCGATTTTTTGACCCCATCAGGGGCCGGTCCATGGGGGGAGGGTTCACGTGACACCCCCCCCCCCCCTTAATTTTTAAATGCCCCTTTCGAAATCTAGAAAAAAACATTTTCTGTATATAATAATTAGATTAAAAGATAATGAAAGTTATTTTCCCATTTGTTATTCAGTAGATACCTAGAAATAATGTATTTGATATTTCAATAGGAATTGCCCTTTTTTTACCCTAGATCCTCTCCATCATCATCAACCCCTTAATTACTATGGCCAGTAACAAAGAACTGCTTGTTCGCGTGTTTCAGAAAAACGTTTTCATCAGATCTTTTGATTTTGTGATATTTACATAACTCGGCCAGAAGGGGTATTGTCATCCCCTTCGTGCTCTGCCGCACGCAGCCTTTTGGCTACTATACCAACATGGTGCAACATACAACCATTCAACCCCTCTTGGCAATATTTTTCACCCAAGGTTGAAGGTTCCAAAAATTATTATTGGATCTCAGCAATTTTTTACTTGAAGTTACCTGATTAGATTTGCAGCTTTCCACCGATAATCAAAAAGGCCGCCACCTGGCGACTAAATTTTTTTCCAGAATTTCCTTGAAACCTTGTAGCCTATATATAGATTCCAAGGTCAAAGGTTCCAAAAATTATTATTGGATCTCAGCAATTTTTTACTTGAAGTTACCTGATTAGATTTGCAGCTTTCCACCGATAATCAAAATGGCCGCCACCTGGCGACTAAATTTTTTTCCAGAATTTCCTTGAAACCTTGTAGCCTATATATAGATTTTCGGGGTCTGCGAGTCTATTAGCATTGTCCGTGTTCATGCGAGACCGAAAACGAGGCTACTGCGGCCATTTTGGTTTTACCATTTTCAATTAATTAATTGTTCTTATTTTCAGTTAAATGCCTTGGAACCTGGCATATATAGGTTTTCAGGGTCGGCATTGGCATTGTCCGTTTTCATGTGTGATCCAAACGAGGATAGAGTGACCATCTTGATTTATCATTGATCTTCTATTATTGGCATAACGTATTGGAAGCAGTGTCATATTTGAGTGCTTGCACAGTATTTTTTTTAATAAATCTTCACCCACTATGTGTTGGAAACTTATTGTTTTAGTGTCGTCTATTGTTATTATTCTGTGAAACGCAGTGACGTCACTCGGTGAAAACAAGGTTATATAACACCCCCTCCCCGAAACGCAATGACGTCACTCGGTGAAAACAAGGTTATATAAGAGCCCTCCCCCATACTTCATTGTATTAGCCAGCTCGGTGAAAACAAAGGAGGTCGAGGTCATTGAGTTTAACAGAATGCAACAATTTGACGACCTAAACGCTCTCTAGTTGCAAATATTCATCCAAATTTCCCTTTTTTTTCTGAGCACCCTCTTATAGATTACCCTGGTTGATTTCGAAAATCAACTAATTTGCTTATCCAAGATGGCTCTTCCTTACAAATCAACGTAAATGCTCCGGTCCAGAATATTCATCCGATCTTCACAAATTCTGTGAAAATCGATAGCCTTGACCTGCAATGTTTTTACCTGGAAATCTAATACTATGAAGTATGGGGGTGGAGGACATGTCCGTCTAATATTATTTTCACGTCACTGCATTTCACAGAATAATTTTTTGAACACCCTCTGATGGGTTACCCTAGTTGGGTTCGAAAATCAGTTAATTGGCGTATCGATGATGTCCGCCCCAGATCTCCCTTCTAACATATTCACCAAAACCACACTCTACACAGCATATTAATATACCTGTCTGCACAGAATGAGAATAGCCATGCCTCAAATGACTTGTGCAAATCTTACAAGTTGTGTTTCAATTTAACACATCGCCCTCCTGATATTAATTGTCTTGCCCCACTCCGCTTTAGATTCCCATACTGTCATCACACATTTTTGTATCCTTGACAATGCACATAAATCAAACATAAAACAAACAACTTAATGAACAATTTATTATAACTGTGTTAAAACACACAAAAATTGAGACTAGCTTATTGAACTAATAGTTGTTAGACAGCATAATGGTAGCGGGGTGTAATATGATAAACTTAACATCTAAAACAAATATTCTTGTATGTGTTAACAACAACATCAAAATACAATTGAAACAGTGATATGAATGGAAGATAGTCATGTTTGGTACACTAAAGATTCTCTGCTGCTCGACGAAGACAACTTTTGGTGAGCTTATAAAAGTGACAATTTTACCATGCTTATGAGCTGGAGATGAAAGTAGTGTGGCCTTGATAAAAAAACAAATGACATAGGCCTATCCAAATCAATCACTTCCACAGTGATTAATTCGGCCAAAGCAACCCTTACAGCGCGGGGATCGACTTTAGTCGTCAGAATCTGACGTCTGTAGACGTCAGATTCTGACGACTAAAGTCGATCCCCGCACTGTAAGAGTAAAAATAGTTATCATGATCGTAGACCGATAACATAAGTATTCAAATGAATCGGAAACACCCGACTATGACATTTATGCTGATTTCAAATTGAATAAAACCCTTTGGTCCCCATGGTTTATACAAAAATAATTCAGCGTTGTAAGGGTTAAGTGCTAATCACATCTATAGCTGTTTTCTGCTTTTCTATTTGTCCATCAAACAGGTAAATTTTCTAGATTTTATTAGTTAAAATTGTACATACGTGTTTGATTTTTACCTGCTAGAAGTTGAGGGTAAATATGTAATTTAGCATTTAAGGGTTAAATAGATGAAAGTTCCTCATCTCAGAAACTGACAAACTGAAAAAACGAGAGGAATTAACCAGTTGTTTACTTTACAAAATACCAATCAAACGGTTAAATTGTGGCAAGTCAAGAAAATAATAAACTGGGATATTTAAATAAAAGTCCAAGCAACTGCTATAATATATGTTTGGCACATCTAGAAATGGCCCATGTAAAATATTTTTTCATTACTTTTTTCCACCAGACAATTTCTCTGATTCTCCATCAAAAAAAAGGAGAACATTTAGGTACTGATAGTACATGTACATGCAGGGTTCCTACTCCACTGTGTGAATTGTTTTCCATGACAAAATTGATTTCTTCCATGACAAAATTCAGGCATATACCGGGCATAAAATTGTTGAAGAATGCATTTAGCTCGATCACATCACACAGACTCGATAAAAATGTGCATCACAACATTTTTTTTATTGACAAATATTTTTTCCATGAGTTTTCCAGAGTTTGGGCATTTTTCTCAAATTCCATGAGTTTTCCAGGCCTGAAAAATAAAATTGCAATTTTCCCGGTTTTTCATGACGCGTAGGAACCCTGACATGACTAAAGACATTGAATATTACAAAAGCTGTAGAGAAAAATTACCCAAATACATCAGAACAAACACTATTGTAAAAAGAGTACATTCCAGGAAAATACATTGCCAATAATTATTGTTGTTATGAGAGTCAGTATTACAATAATATCACCAGTATACTTCCAAGAATTTTTTACATTAAGTTTGTTATTAAGGCAACATGTTTCATAACATTCACTTCTACATAGCAGTGATATCACTAATGTCATGATCAAGACATCAACTCAATGTAGTAAATTTATCATCTTGAATGTACAACAATAAATATATGATGCACATCTCACACTTACCATAAATAAGTATTACATGTTTTCTACATACAGACACATCGCACACTATATTTATAATAAGATCAGATAATTATAAAATGCATATTATCACAGACACAATACAAATATCGTCAATAGGTAAATAAATAATACAGTGTATAGTATGAGTATTTTCCACTAAATTGTCCCCTGATTTAAAAGCTATAAGGTGCCGTCTTGAAAAGGTAACACTTAGCACCTTTTAATTCCCAGGGAAAAAAAGAGTGATTGTCTTGATATGTACACATATGTACATTTTGAAGCAAGTTTCAAACCAAAGAAAATGCCACTGAAATTGATAATATAATTCCTAGCAAACACGAGACATTGACCCAGTGCTGAGTTAATGCTGGCACATCATCTGCGACACTGGGCCAGCATTAACTCACATCGTGTCAAAGTCTTGTGTTTGCTGGGAAAGTGTTGGGATTCTCAGTTTATCAAATAATTGATTTTGGGAGATGTATATTTTTTCATCAATTAAGAATATGTGAAGCTGGAAATTGCTTCAGCACTTAGCTTCTAATTAGTGAAAATTTAGCAGAACAAAGGTGAATATAACGTTCTACAGCACGTACCTAGTATAACAATTATTATCAATTATGATACTTAATATATAACATTTTAATATAAGTATCAGATATTAATACACTAAACATCATAAATGATACAGCTGTTCAGCCTCTACGTATAACTTGAGGTACATTTTGTAATTGATACAACTAGTAATAGTAGTCACTAGTGATAAGGTCAAGTAGACACCATAGCAGGTAGCATCAGCTCCCCACACTCTGAGGCGCCTCAACATGTCATAGAGAGGGATAGGAGGGGCGCAGACAGACACATGTGCGTTGAGTGATCTGAGGGTTGAGATGTACACGTAGTCAGTGGGTGGTTGGTGACACTACACACCATGCTCGGTGTATCATTTTAAGGCACTGTTACTTTGAAATTACCATATTTTAAAACGAGATAACTTTTCTGTTTGAATTCAATCGTATAATCAAATGATGTCTATCAATTAAGTCACAGTTGAAAGATAATTTTTTGAAATATTACAATGTGAAGTCTTGTGAGCAGTAATATTTGTAAATTTAGTTAATACACATACACAATAAACATTGAGAATTAAGGTATTTCTGAAAAATGCAATGTCATACCATCTAGTACACAGCCATGGAACAGCAGCATATTAATATGCAAGTGACACACAGGTTAACTTCTTCGATATCTATTTCTCTGTTATAAGAGCTTATTATTTGTAGTTGAATAATAAAAAATATGATACTAATATTTTACAAAAATTAACAATTTTGTAACAGCATACGAGATCTTACATTCAGCAGTAAAAGAGTGCTCCAAATTAACTTTTAAATACAGCAGAGATACAGCAGGGAGGCAACTATCTCGTATATTCCCAGTGGACCAGATTATCGAGAAATGTATAAAATAGCTTAATCTACAAGGATTTCTAAGAAACATTCAATAATTTTAGAAATTTCCTACCAGTCACTACTGCTAAAACGACTTGTTATTTACCTTCAAACCTCAAAATATTCTGAGCTGTAATATTCAGTATACGATCGGGGCAAGCCTCTCAAATATACATGCTGCATGTAGCAAGATGTCTGATGCGAATATGTATTTTATATGGAATCACCACTTGCCCAGCTCATCAGTTTAAATGATTTAGATCTAGCCACATCATATAATAGACCTATATTTTGAATCAGCGCGTGCTAATCACGTCAATAGTCGTTTTCAGAAAATTTATTTGTCTTTCAAACAAGAACATTTGCCGTGAAATGAACATCAAATTTGATAAATTGGCGAATGTCCTGCTTCAAATTGTATTCATGTAAGTAATTTTTACCTACTTTAAGTTGTGGGTCGCGGTAGCAGAACACAATTTCAAGTGGGTGAAAATTGTAATTCTACGACTTAGTGCTTCAAGGGTAAACCCTGTTCTAACTAAAAAAAAAAAGAATTAAAGGTTTGTAAAGCCAGCATCATAATTTGATCTGCAATACACCCAGGTGCGTTTCTTTGTAATACTGGATTACATACTTCATTAGCATTTAAGGGACTTGAAAATTTTTTTATAAATGCTTCATAAATGTAAGAATATAAGAATGAGTAACATTTTCTTATTTGGAATGTTAGACAATGCAGGCGCCTAAAATTTGGTATGTGTATGTATTTACATGTGCATTACCCCTTGTCCTGCTAGACCCTTAAATATACGGTTTCTAGCAAAAAAATATTGCTAAAAATGATTGTTTGTGATAGATGCTCTATGTTCATGAAATAATGCAAATTTTTCAAAAATAAATATTTTTCGTCATTTGAAGTTCGAAATTGTGTTAGCAACTCCAGCTTCAAATGAATGTAAGCTGGAAACAATTCAGCATCACAAGGGTTAACACAGTAGCATCACTACTAGTCACCGCCGCAGCCACCACCACAGCCTCCTCCACCACCACAATCACCACCGCCTCCACAATCTGCACCGCCACCACAGTCTGCACCACCACCACCGCCGTCATCAAAACCGCCATATCCCCCATCATCATATCCTCCTCCTCCTCCTTGATCATAAACCCCCTGGTCGTAACCTCCCTGGTCGTAACCTCCCTGGTCGTAACCCCCCTGATCATAACCCCCTTGGTCTGCTCCTCCCCCACCTTGATCTTCATATCCTTCTCCTTGATAACCCTGGTCTGCGTAGTTTGTTTCATTGTTTTCCACGTTTGTATCATTATTTTCAGTGTTTTCCTCATTGATGGTGGTATTTTGAATGTTAGTGTTGTTGATTTCCGTGTGGTGGTAATCATTCCCATAATTACCCCATCCACCATAACCATAACCTCCTCCAAAACCGTAACCCCACGGACTGTACATACCACGGCCCATCATGCTTCCCATCATCATACCTGTCAAATGCAGAGTTTATTGATGTAGATTTTTCCATTGACAACACTCAGGATTTTTTATTGACCCAGCGCCAGCCAACATAAGACCCCTTTAGCCAAGATTTTCAAAAGGTTTGATCTCAAATTAAACAAATATAGGAGTAATTTATTTTCAGCCACTTGAAATTGTGGGTCGAGGTAGCGAGACACTTCAAGTGGGTGAAAATTAAAATTACATAGGGTTAATGCAAGAAGAACGTCTTGTGTCTGCTGGCGTAGGTATTGGTTTAATGATGTGCAAAAGTTGCAGGCATGTTTCAGGGAATAATTTTTATCCATAGCAATGTAATATAATTATCAATTCTAACTATATTTCCTATAGAAAATATATAATGACAGTTTGCAACTATAATTTGCCGGTGATTTCATAAATAAAGTTTTTAATAGATGTACGTAAATAAATTATTAAATAAATTGCTATGACAAATCTATTAAGAAAAAATATTTATATTTGCACAGTTTAGTTGCACTACAGTAATAAGATTTAACTGACTAACCTGTCATAAAACCGCTATCACCGCCGTAGCCGCCACCCCCTCCTCCACCTCTGTTACCTTGGACCACCACTGTGGTATTACCGCCAGCGCCAGGTTGTCCTCCTCTTTGTTGTTGCTGAGGATAAGGTGCTGCTCCTGGCGGCTGATATTGTGGTGGCCCTCCCGGTGCACGAGGTGGTTGACCACCAGCTGCAAGATTGAAAAAAAACATTTAAAAAAGACATAGGTCTGTGGTGCCATGACTCATTGGTAACATCTGTGTGTCTTGGGTTTGAATCCTGTTGTGCCCAATATTCTTTCTTCAGTGCACACAGATACAGTGACCTTAACAAATACATGGATGACAATGATAATAACCCAAAAAAAAATAGCAGCTTAGTGCAGCATAAAAAGAAAAATATGATGAATATGTTGAAGCTGATCTTAAACCGTCCATAAAACAATTTTTTCTGATCCTGCATGTCTAGCATTTATAAGTCATTCTCTTGGAATTAAAGGGATGTATTGCCAGTTTGATAAGTGGCCAACATTTAACTTTAACTTTCCAAGCAAGCAGTTATTTATTTCCATTTTCTGGCACCTTCAGTTGTAAATTGCTGATAAACGCAATTACCACCACAAGGTAAATGAAAACAGTTTGATGAATTTCATTGAAAATATGTCATATGTTGAATAAATGTGACATAGTGTTAACCCTTTGGGCTCTAAGCATGACTATTTATGGTTTTCAATACTTTTTTATCATGTCAGTTTTTGTGATATAAATTGATGATCAAGCAGTAGTTGTAAATGTTGAGACGCAAATTAGACAAATGTAAGTAATTTTCACCCAGCCAAGTTGTGGATCATGGTAGCGAGGCACGAGCTCTGACGTAGGTGAAAAATTAAGTTGAAGAACTAAAGGGTAAAGGGTTAAGACTTGTGGTGTGGGATTGTTGTGTACTAACTTTTTATTCGTACAAAAGTAAAATTGACAACGCAATTTCCAGCTTCAAATGATGAAAACTATTAGCTACAGGTGTATTATGAAAAACATCACTTTCAATGACGATTAATTTGCTTTGAAACTTGCTTGAAACTGTATGTACACAGGCCTGGCAGGCCTGTGTAGGCAGATTGATACTGACCTTGTGGCTGGTACGGTGGAGGTGGACCACCCCCTGGCTGAGGAGGACCCTGTCCTGGTTGTTGTTGTGGCTGCTGCTGTTGAGGTGGAGGAGGTGGCAACTGCAAAAAATCCAAAAAAATATATCAACTGAATACTCACACAATGCTATTAATGAAGGCTTATGAAAATTAATCTTTATCAAATCAGTATGTTCAGAAAGTGGCTGATTATGTTTTGTATCCATTATTATCAGTGGCACCACAAACCAATCATCAAAAAAATGTAAAAGTTATCATGAAATCAATATTTGTTTAGCTTGAAGGGGGCATCACAAACTTGAAAATTGAGTTTTTCATCCAACATCAATATTTAGGACCAAACGCTAGCGCAACTATATACAATTTTAATCTGTTTTATTAAGCGTTTAAATCACAGTTATTGGGAACAAAATGTTACATGTTGAAAGATTTGCAAATGTCTGATCTCAAATTTTACAAATACAAATAATTTTAACACACTAGAATTTGTGGGTCGTGGTAGCGAGACATCACTTCAAGTGGGTGAAAATTTAAATTATTTAGTTTCGCAGTCCAAAGATCAATTTTTTTTTCATTCCTGTCAATCCCCCCCCCCCTCACAAATATAATAAAAAGTAAAATTAAATATATTTTTGGCAACGCAAATTTCTCAAGATTAAAATACAAATACAGGCTGCTTCAAAATAAATATATACAACTGACAGTTTCAAATGCATACATGTTTTAGATACTAGAGAACAAGGCCCGTCGGCGACGTAAATAGGCCTCAGCCTCTAATCATCGTTTAAAAGTGAAAAACATTATTGAAATTGTCCAAGAACTGGTTATGAGTAACATGCATATTACAAATTTGAGCAGGATACATTGAAAATATCGCGCCCACGATTATTAACGTCAAATGTGGGATTCCTAATAAATCGGTCATTTTGAATATTTTTTTGATTTTCAATGATCCACCTATCTAGCACAGATTACTGTGTATATTACAGATATTGTAGTCAATGATGGTCGCAAGTCAGCATTTTTTTTATTTCAGGAAGTTGCCATTAAGAGGGTATATATATATCCCTCACTGAAACCATACATTTCGTTTTATAGTATTTATTGGACTGGTATATAATGGAATTTTGTTCTAAGGGCTGATGTAGGAATGCTGCGAATAGACTTAATGAATTATCCATGTGGAATTTTGCTGGTTATTTGAATTTTATGTGTTTTTCTCTAGCAAAAAAGTAACACATTTTTCACGCGCGGCTGCTCTAAACCTATATTCTTGGGGCACAGCTCAAATTTCTTAGAGCATATCCCTACTTGAAACTGCACATTTTGTCTAAACCTATATTCTTGGGGCACAGCCCCTTCGCCGTAAATGGTGATGGCACACGGTTCAGACAATAACTCACTTTGCTTCTCCTGTGCACATTTGTATTTATGCAAATATGGACCGAATGTCCGGTACTTAAAAGTTAAAGAAGTGTACAAATGATATTCCAAATTATGCCAATTTTGAAGGTTAAAGCATCTAACTATCAGGCACGGTTTGTCCGGTATCAGGCATATTAAAGTTAATTATGGCCGATAATCGACCATTTTGAATTTGCTCAAGTTGAAAATTTTCAGAGCATATCCCTACCTGAAACCGCACATTTTGTTTTGTAGTAATGGTCTAACTATATGGCACAGTTTGTCAAATATCAGGCATATTACAGTTGATTATGGCCGATAATCTGCTATTTTTAGTTTGATCAAGTTCAAATTTCTTTGAGCATATCCCTACCTGAAACTGCACATTTTGTTTTATAGTAATGGTCTAGCTATCAGGTCGGGTTTGCCAGATATTACGCATATGAAAAAAATAATGGCAGATAATTGGTCATTTTGGTTGGCATGACCTAGTTTCTGTCCGAATCTTGCCCAATTTCAAAATCATGCAAACTATTGGTGAAGTAGATATATGGTAAAAATTTTGGAGCGAGACATAGAAAAATGTTGAGTGAATCGCGTTAAAGAGAAAATTTGTCAATCAGAATTCACCGCAGGTCGGCCATTTTGAATTTGATCAAGATGAAATTTTTCATTGTATATCCCTACCTGAAACTGCACATTTGTTCAATAGTAATGGTTTAGCTATCTGGTCGGGTTTAACAGATATTACGGATATTAAAAAAATTATGGCCAATAATCAGCCATTTCGGCCGCCATGACCTAATTTCTGTCCGAATCTTGCCCAATTTCATACTCATCCGAGCTATTAGTGCAATGGATGTATGGTATAAATTTTGGAATGATACATTGAAAATTGTTGAGTGAATTGCGTTAACGAGAAAAAAATGAAGGTCATAGGGGTCACAGAAAGGTCAAATGTGAAATGAGTCAAGCTTTAGTCATGATTAACCTCTATGTGAAGTTTAATGTGCATTCCAGTTACGCGAAACAAGTTATAGTGCTAAAAGTGGCGGACAAACGGACGGACAGACGGACGCGCCTGGTGACGACAATAGGCATCCGCCAAAGTTTTGGCTGAGGCCTAAAAACTAGAGAAAACTAGAGAAAAACTAGAGAAAAACTCAAGTTACTGTTTATATTTCACAAATACTAACCGTTCCACAAATGGCTGACATCCAACCACTGAAAACATAACAGTACAAATTACTAGAACAAATAAAACCACCAACAGTCATTCTCTTTTAAATAAATTCACAATAATGTATCCGATGACATTGAATGAGCAAACAAAATTAATCAGTGAGGCCATACCGCTAAGTGATTTACAATCTAATACTAGAAATGTAGGTATACTTGACTACTAGTACATACTTCAGTATACAACATATATTTATACACATACAGTATACAAACTGTATAATAAATGTAAAAAAGTATCAATAATATTTTATGAAATCTATAAATAAGATTTGTATTCAAACTAAAACCAAATTTAACACACACTTGACTTCTTTGTGATATAAGGAAATCAACTTAAAGGCTTAACATCTTAACATCATCAGCAAGCAAAGGGTTACCTTTATTCTGCTCAATTCCTTGTTAGTAGGGTCCCTATGTTTTGAAGCTGGAATTATTAAGTCAATTTCTAGTTTCCCATGACTATGATGTGAAAACTAAATACCTGCATTGCTCAAATTGAATAGGGTACTTTGAATAACATTTATCAAAAAAATGTTTAAAACATCAATTTCATGACATTTATTTCAGTTGAAACCTCTTTGAAAATGTATACATGCAGGTTTAAGAAAACAAGGATCAAATTCCTCTCAACATTATGATCCCAACGGACAACCATGGGCCAACACAATAGATTGTGGCCCAAAATTATATATCAACACAGAATCACATGTTGTGTTTGTTAAGGAATGATTGATTTGTGTGTAGACTTACTTGAGCTCATTGTTATCATTGCACATGAAGTAATAGATGGTATCGGATTGTCTTGAAGCTAAACGAGGAATGCCTATCAAGTGTTTTTCTTGAGATCCTTTAGGCAGCTCCGGTCTACCAGGCATACTGCGAGTGAAAGGCCCAACAGCAAGAAAGCTACGCACATTCTGCCAAAACAGTAATAGTCATTATAGATCTTATTCATATAGGGTTCATACACTCAAAGAGCAAAAGAACGACAGCTGCAATTCTAACCTCAAAGTAAAGTTGTAATAAATGGAGACCTACTGGACATGCACAATGTGTATGTACATGTATATTAAATGGATGCTCAGAATGTCTCTATTTGTCGCATAATATTGTAGTCATTGGTGACAAAATAATAAAACTGTCTCCATTCATCATGCAGATTGAGAAATTTTTATATATTACCTCAATTTTTAGTTTACCATCTGCTTTCTTATCTCCTTGCTCCTTGTACCACACCAGCTCACTATCTTTGTGAAGAACTAAGTACTGAGTTTTCCAGCCTTTCGACAGAAATCCCTCTTCAAAACAGAAAAATATGTACAGCGATATACATAGGCCTACTTCTGTGATATTCAGACAAAATATTTTCCATAAGTCTTAATTAAACCTCTGCAGCTTGTTAGTTCATTAAGGGACATTTAGACTAATCCTTATAATCTAATTTATTTATATCCTTTTTTCCAACCTCAATGATATCTAGGCCCACTGTGAAAATTTCAAAAGTATACATTCGCAGATAGGGGTCTAAATTACTGGTAGCCCGGTAATCTGTGTATACCAAATAATTGGGATTGGTAGCCTGGTGGTCGACCAAATATTACAAAGTAGAAATTGTTTCAGTGTACAACTTGATACTTAATTTGTAAGTAAAAAAATAATAAAAAATTATAGCATAAGGCAATTGATAATTTATTAAATTATTTATTAAATTCAATTTCTCAAATGTGTTTTAAGTGGATTTATATGCCACAGTCATGAGAATACCAAAAATATTTGAGGGCTACCAGATTTTCAGAGGTGGTAGCCCTCATATCTACTGCCATGAAAAGATAAATTTGAGCTCTCAATCTAGACCAGAATATTTTAATATTATTATTAACATATAGATGAATAAAATAATCATCAAAAGTAATATATTAAATTAACTAGAAAATAAAGAAGAAACTGTCAAAATAACAGTACGCCTAAATGATATTGAATACAAACTAAAATTATAATTAAAAAAACTCACTTCGAAATCTTCTCAATAGACCAGTCTTCACTACTGGACTCATATCTAAAAAAAACCAGTAAATATTACACAATTTTAACATCAAACTTTAAAAAATCTAGTATTTTTTTTATTCCAACAAAATAGCCATGCATAAACAATGATATGCATGCCCTAACTACCTAAGCCTATAAAACATCTTTAGGGACTACGTCACCTAGGCCTATATGTTTTTTTGCCTGCTCCGAGTACCTGGTTCAAGTAAGAAAGATGGAGAGGAAATTTAAGCTGATTTTATACTTACTGTATCCATTCCGTCAATTCATAGGGTATCAGGTGTCCATGTGTAGGCCTAAATTTGCTAAACTTTCCAAAGGGTTTTAAAGCAAAGCTAAGGCAAAACTAATGTCAAAGCAAAGCCAAACCAATAAATCCAAGACCCAAGTCCAGTGGGCGGATAGAGCATTTCACTGGTTAACTGGACTAGTACTGTGGTAGGCTAAAGTGGAAGCCAGGAAGGCGATCGAATTCCCCCTCCCCTGCCATAACTTGGGCTAAGCCTAGGGGAAGGTTACCCTGATGACATCGCAAGGCTCTGACACACTGACCACCATGTTTTAGTGGCATGGCTCTACTGTGATCACCAGAGCGCGCTAGTTGCATATGGCATACACCCCTCTCGTCTTATCGGTAGGCGGAGTCACTGTCTTTTTTACACGGGCAGCTGTGGAAAAATGGCGGTCAGTGCGGCCGAGCGCCACGCAATGTGAGTAGCTTGGTTTAGCCGGGTAGGGGAAGGTTAATTAGGCCTACCCCAAGGCAGCTACAACTTTAAGATTAAATGCGAATCTGATCAAGGTGCAAAAAAGAGGAATTTGAGAAATGAAATGCTTATCGTTTGAAGGCCTCATAATAATCCCATGTCTATGAGAATGAGGCTATGTGATATCCCATCAGTGTCTTAGCCAGCGACCCGTCAACCCGTCATTTGAGACGGGCAGTGTTGGCTTTGACGGGACGGGCACTAATTAAAATGAAATTGAAATGACAGGCAGAAATTCTTCCCCTCTAAAAATAAAAATAACATTCCAAATATCTGGGGTTCCAATAGTACTATTAGCAATGTTTTTAACTGCCAACCGTGGGTTTAAGTCGAAACAGACGGTCTCTTTCAACTTTATTTCTGTCCCAGACATTTCATTTGAGTGATATTGAGAGATTTAAAAAGTGTATTAAAATTGGCCGGCCCGCGGCGTGTATTAGGCTACGTTAGTGCCGCCAATAGGTGCCATTGAGGCCCACATGATCAAATTGTGAGATGTGCGTCACTGCATTAGTTTCACCCCTGTATTCAGCGTTGTCGGCAGATA
Organism: Flabesymbios commensalis; assembly: GCA_964017125.1. Lineage (NCBI taxonomy): Eukaryota > Metazoa > Annelida > Polychaeta > Terebellida > Flabelligeridae > Flabesymbios > Flabesymbios commensalis. The sequence continues at coordinate 82,898,457 of OZ024906.1, forward strand.
GGCTGAGTGGGAAGAATGCAAAACATACCAGCAACATTTCAATACAATGAAGTATAGTAGAAAACGAGCTGCTAGTGATATAAATGTACATAGGCATATACATGTTATTATCAGTTGATTATAGTCGAAATGTTGCTGCTTCTGATAAACCAAATATTGTTACTGATAAATCTTTGCGGAATTTCATATTTAGTAACATCGCATAATCTCGCGATTTTGTTACGGTGACGATAGCGTTAGGCCTACACACCAACAATCACAGACTACCATGTGTTGGCCTACATGCCCCACGTGATGTGCACGCGAACATGCGCGTGCACTCTCATTACATTGAACACGGGACGCCACTGCCCACCTAAAGTTGGCCGTCGTACACAACGCTGGCAGAACACCAAAACAACAATGACCAAGGGAAGCCTTTTCACAGGATGGAGCCTGTGTCTTGTGGTAGGCCTAAACCTGTTTCGTAAACGTAGATAATAATGATAATAATAATAATATTAAACTTTATTTTAGAGAGTAGACCATTTAGTAGGGCCCCACATGGCACTAATTTGCAACGGGCCCTCTTTATACACATGCAATAGTACAATGATTTAAATATATCTGAGTCAACTAGCTGTCAAGAAAAATATTTTCTTACACAAACTCCCACGTAAAACGGCTATTGGACAATTGCAATTGACATTCTATCCATATCACTGAACTGTTACTTCCACTAGTCATTAATGTAGTGTTTTTCAGTATTTCAGATTCTTGTTTTTGCAATTGCTGTGCCATAGTTAGTTGTACAATATCATATTCTACACGTGCCATGTGTGTGCTCATGTTTTTATTTTGTTTAGTAGTATAATGTTTTTTACCTTGTTTAATAGTATCATTCAATAGTACAGTAGATCCTGTCACCAACGACCTTGCTTCTGCCAGACAAAAAAAGTCGTTGGTGACAGAAAGTCGCTGGTCACAGGAATGAGGTTTTGCTGTAAATTTTGCGGGTGCGGCGGCTGGTTCAATGTCGGATAAATGACGGCGACATTCACCCACCATTGACTGGTAGTCATTGTGGAACAAAGCACGCGGTTGCCGCAACAGCTAGCTATGCTAATCACGCTAACAGAGCACACGTTATATAAGCCCAGGTAGCTTCTGATACTTTACAGGCATGAGGCGTTGTATATTTACATTAAATGTGTCACTATAGGACAGATAATGTAGCCCTGGTGAAACAAAAAAATAACTGGTGAAACAAAAAGGGAACAGTTATTCATTACTGATGATTATTATATACCTATGCTGTTACTTGCCCCAATAACATAGTTTCGGCCTTGTGCAATAACAGTTACTTTGTCCGTTCAGTGTTTACTATTTATCATTGAAGACAAAGATGTTTGAGGGCAAATACTCAGTATTTGCCCTCTTTCGTTGTTATTGCCCTCTTTCGTCTCGTATTACACTTTTACTAAACCAGCAATAATTTTGTGGAGCCTCCATTTTATTGCCCCACTCACTAAAGATTTAAAAAACGTAATAACTTTGTGATATGTGGTCAGATTTACTCGCTGTTAATTTTAATATGTTTTTCTCTGTGTAATCATGCAGTCTTTTTATAATATTTAGGTAAATCTGAAAGGTTCGTAGCCATAGGTTAAGGTCAAGGATGTAATTAAGACTGTCTATCATGTCTATAGCCTATAGGCCTAGGCCTACATCATATATTTATTCAAGGTTTATGTTATGTTAATTTATACGATGTAATCTTTCGATGAAAACACATTTTAGGCCTGTGCTTGTGTTTGTGTATCTAGTTTATGCTTAGCTGGCCATGTTAGCAGGTAGAACTACATCAGACAGTAGGCTATAGACTATACTATAGGGGCCTTAGATAGTAGGCTATAACAGTCCGTTATCACTGTAAAGCCTGTAGACACGCCACATGTGCGTTAGGGTACATTCAGGCGTACACCCCTCCCCATTCACTGCTGTGAGATATGCGGGTGCTAATCGCCTTAGTATAGGCCTACACACATGCAGGTTGTAAGGTTCAGACATTTTTATAATAGTCCTCTTTATTATGTCTGATGTCAAACATATTGTTTATAAATTCATAGGCCTACCTGTCATCGGTCGGCTACAGGTAAGGCCCTAGACCTCTACGTAGCCTAGCATATAGGCCTAGGCCTAAACTGAGATTTAGTCTTTGATTATAATGTGAGGATGTGTAGGATATCCCGGTTCCTGAGGCCCTGCAAGCAGGTAAGAGCTACTCAGCCCAAACAAAGATTAAGAGTGGGACTAACCAGCTAACAGTAGGATAAGTTAGCCTATTCAGGTGACAAAACAGAATTACAAGGTATATAATAAATACAACATAACCCTTGTGTTTTCAGTATTGGCCCTATTATTTTGTCTCGGTGGCCGTATTTTGCCTCGGCCTCCGGCCTCGACAAAATACTGGCCACCTCAACAAAATACTAGTGCCAATACTCAAAACACAGGGTTATATTGTCTATATAATACACATGTGTGTTTACACTAACAGGAGCATTATGCCCACACTAGGACGTTTGTACCGTCCCCGTCCCAGCAGACACAATACGTTGAATCAATGTTGTATTAACGTTGTTCTACCATCTACGACGCTGGACCAACGTTCATCCATCATTGAATCAATGTCTTGTGTCTGCTGGGTATATGCGACCGGACCACACTCATATAGGACGTTCGCTAGGTGTGAATACACACGCGTAGACTGCTCATTAAGGCAGTGTATTATATTAAAGTGACTGGGGGATTAGTTATGTCCCGACGCGATGTTGTTCTAAATTTCGATCAAAATTTGGATGATTGCATCGACAGCATATCCATGAGACGTTTGTTGTGGAATATGCCAGGAAGGTGAAAGATCCCATGTCGACGCAATCTTTGTGGAACCACAATGTCAATGACAGGGTTGGGAATACCCAGGATATCCCCAAGCAATTAACAGTCATTTTTTCTGATTGATTGAAACTCAAAAAGCCTTTCACTTCAGTTTTAGCTTATTGATGGGCATCACTGTGACTGTGTTAACTGGTTAATACAGGAGCTCAACTCTCCCGGGGCGGCGAGGAGGAAAGGAGCACACCCGACACTTAAATTCCCATTCCCCACTTTATATCTTGTCTTCTTTGTTTTTCTATTCTTCGCAATCACATTTTCTTTTTCCTTATTATATCCAGAAATAGAGAAATTCATGATAAAAGTGGGAACAAACACATGACAAATGTCACAATGTGGAAAAAGTTCACAAACTTACTGGCGACATCCACACCACCTCCACCGCACGACATGATTTTAAATTAAAAAAATGTTCCCTAAAATATTTTTGTAGACCAGCTTAGGCCTATGTCATGAGTGTAACTGTAATTAGTGAAAATGTATATGTTATGACAATGTCATGATGACCGACAATATGTGTAAAGCATCATAAAAAGGCTTTTTGTCTCCTTTTCGTCTTCAGTTCAGCGTGGAATCGCCTTGTTTGTTTGTTTGTTTGTTTGTTTGTTTGTTTAGGTTAGCTAGCCCGCATGCAGGCTGCCCGGGCCTTCCGATAATTATCGATCGATCACAATCCCGCCTTTAGTCCAGTTGCTTTTTACTCGGAGCTGTGTATCACTAAGCCGGTGGGCCACTTCAAGAGCCGAATTCAGTGCTCACAGACTTCCTTTGTACATCCACGGCAGCTAAAGCAACCATAGAACCCAATGGTGATCATGTGCATAGATGACGAGACTTTCCGCTTAAGACACCTTCTCATATACACAGGTTCCACACTGGAGAACTGGCGGAAGGATCAGCCCAACAGTCCACAGGTCCGTCTCAGGTGGCAGTCAGGCAGTTAGGCAGTCGAACTTCATCATAAGCAAAACGGCATGGGGATGAATGAATAGGAACCAACAAGTGTCTGCCAGAATAGATTCACCATAGCGGTATGACAAGGCTTGAAGGAAATCACCATGCATACATCTCAAGACCGGCCATGATGAAGAAAACGGAAATCAACAAGTGTCTGCCAGAATAGATTCACCATAGCGGTATGACAAGCTTAAATTGATTCCCGCGCTTACATCCCAGAGAAACTCTAAAGACCCACTGCCCTCCCTATGAAACTTCTACAACCCGCTAGAGGAAATCAACAAGTGTCTGCCAGAATAGATTCACCATAGCGGTATGACAAGCTTAGATTGATTCCCGCGCATACACCCCTGTGAAACTACTTAGGCCCACTGCCCTCCCTGTGGAACTTCTACGACCCGCTGCCTTCCCTGCAAGACAACTAAGACCCACTGCCCTCCCTGGGAATTTCTACGATCCGCTATCAATCCAGTGAAACTACTAAGGCCCGCTGCTCTCCCTGAGAAATTACTAAGACCCGCTGCCCTCCCTGTGAAACTACTAAAAACCGCTGCCCTTCTTTTGGAGCTTCAACTTGTTTTGCCAAGCAACTGATATACAAACCATTCGGAATAAAATATACACGATGGCATTTTTAGCACTAAAAAACAGCTGCAATATCAATACGGCGAAATGTACAAAAGTGTCTCCTTGTCATAGACTCACATGGTGTACAGTTTAGAGTGGCAGGATCTTACAAGTGGAAATGGGTTCAGGAGAGCTTTCCTATCTTGTACGACGGTCTCTTCCCTCTATTCACTAACAGTGCCTCGATTGCTACCTTGAGTAGTCGTTAAGAAAAACTGAAGGAGAGCTGGGGGCCGAGGTCGGGGTACTCGTAGTAAGGTTGTCTATAGTCGCCGTCAAATTAAAAATGATCAACCAGGATCGCATGATTTTCGGCGATTTCTCCGTCAATTTTAAACCGATTTCCTTGAAATTTTGCAGAGGCCATTTTCTATTAAAATCCTAACAGGGGTAAAAATTTCGCAAAATTATACTTAATATTTCAAAAGTTAGACCATTTGGCATGTAATTAAATTCTAAAATTAGTTTAATGGGGTTAAAGAGGAACGTCGTAATTTCAATTTATTACATGTCAAATGGTCCAACTTTTGAAATACGCTATATATTTCACGAAATTTTCAGGGCTGTTAGGATTTCAATAGAAAATGGCCTTCGCAAAATTTGAAGAAAATCGGTTTAGAATTGACGGAGAAATCGCCGAAAATTATGCGATCCTGGTTAATTTGACGGCAGGTATAGCCTGATACTCAGGAATCTGATTGTTTGTAGCACTTGGTCTCGTGTCTAGGTTTCAGAGCAAATCGACACTTGTGGGAAGGCCCATAGCGCTGATCGGCCTACGGCGCTGAATTGTGTACAGCCGCTGTCCTGCCACAGAAATAAACTGTGCCCAGTTCGGGGTTAAATCGCAATTCGCCGAATTACCTGCAGTGTACACGTCTTCACTACCATATTTGACGCATATATGTGAAGATTTTTTATTGTTAGAAAAGGAAAGTAAGTTTATATTCATGTTATTTATCCGAAACTACACTTGAGGCTACCAAGTGATCTCGGGAGTGGGGTGGGGTGGAAACGCGAGATTTTGTGAGATGACGTCATCGCATGTGGTATCTGCCGCTTTTCTTGTGCTTCACGCACGTGTTTTTGTGTTGATAAACAACTTTAAGGCAGTCTGAGCGTGCGCCTTCAGCGGACGAATTCTCCTCACATAGATGTCGCTCATGTCGCACTGGCGAAGGTTGATGCAAACTATGTCGCCGTGAATTGTAGTTGTATTTTACCTAAATTCAGTTCAGAGCTCAGAGACGTTGTTTACTCGGCTAGAAAGGCCCGGTGTCACTACTTTTTCGTTCCACATGCAATATTGATCCACATGTGCGCATGCGCATCTGTGTAGAACAATAAAGCAGTGCCCCCCCCCCCCCACACACACACACACACTGCTTTATTGCTCCACTTGCAATATCGTTCCACATGTGCGCATGAGTATGCCTAGCCTCTGAGTGGAAAAATACTGGGCACATGTAGAAGGAAAATGCATGTGAAATGATAATGCAGGGGTCACTGTAATATTGTTTCACATACATTTTCGTTCCACATGTGCGCATGCTCACACTGCCCATGCCCATGCCCAGCTTCTGCCCATACCCAGCTTCTCAGTGGAAAGATACATAGGATAGTCTACTTGTGGAAGGAAAATGCATGTGGAACAATAATGCAGGGGTCACTGTATTATTGTTCCACATGCATTTTCTTTCACATATGATATAGCCTATACATTCTAGGCTAGTCTATCTGCCTATTGCATTGGCACAATAGGCAGATAGGCTTATCTTCTCACACAAGGCTCGCTTCTCCCGAGGTCGTAGACCGAGGCTTTGTTGAATCAGTGTTAAAACCATTTATTGGAGTGGGGACATTCAAGCAGCACTAAGCAGCACATGTCTGGTGGCCTAGAATATTACAGGAAGTATCACAGACAGCTCCCACCACATCTCACCAGACACGAGGCGTTACATGCGGCAGGGTTTGATTAATGTTGAGCCAGTGTCGCAGACAGTGGGCTAACATTAAGTTGGCATTTGGTTGAAAAATTAATGAATATTCAATATCTAAATCATCCTCCCTACCCCAATAGGTGGATGATAACACTGCTTCAGCAAGGCTCGGTCTGCAACCTCGAGAGCGGCGAGCCCGGCTGTCAGGAAGATGGATAGGCTAGGCTTGAAATGAATTAATGTTGAATCAATCAATTCCACTGTTTTCAACTTTGTTCAAACGTTAAGCCAAGCTAAGGACATGAAGGAGGGTCCAAGCCTAAATGCAGTATCTGCTTACTTCTAAAGTAAGCAGATAGGCCTACATGTAGTCCCTACAGTTGAGCAGCTTTCAACTCCAAGGGATGTAAAGAGCACTATAAAATGTAAAAGGTAATCGCCGCATAACTTGTTGAAAAAAATTCACTCTAGTATATTATTGACCTAATGATTTACCTTACTTTATGATAATTACGTACCTTAATAACTGGCCATACTTGACATGGTTCTGTTTTTGCTTCCGGCATGTTCAACTTTTCTAGCGTGGTTATAATAAATATGAATCATGAAATAACTTCATTGTTTATTTAATATCAACAGGTTATGGGTCCATCGACGCTACCACTGCGCCGGGCAATATTGTAAGAAAAGTGGTGTTTCGTCATTTGACCGTTAGTGAATGGATGGTTGAACTTTTATGTGATTTAAAAGGTCCGTGGAGCACTGACGGCGGCGACAACAATCCAGACAAAAATGAATTCACATGTTGTGAGTATTATTCATTTGAAGGGTAAAAATTACCCAACATCGAAGGTGCAATGTCAAATGGCATTGATGAAAGAAGGCTTGTGGGGAATTGTGCAAGGCATTGAAGCCAACCCAGGGGCCGACAATGCTGAACGATTGGCTAAATTCAACTACAGGTGGGACAAGGCACTCACAATTATTGTACTTGCAATAGACCCGTCATTGTTGTTTTTAATTGGAGACCCTGTGAGTCCAGTTGCCGTGTGGAAGAAACTCGCTGACCAGTTTCAAAAGAAAACGTGGGCGAACAAGCTGCATCTTCGTAAGCGTTTATATTCTTTATGACTTAAAGAAGGAGGCTCTGTGCAAGAGCATATTAAAACGCTAACAAAAACATTAATGAATTGTCAGTGGTTGGAGATGTTATAACAGATGAAGATTGCGTAGTCCATTTACTAGCTAGCCTGCCTGACTCGTATAATGTCCTAGTTACAGCACTAGAGGCTAGTGAAGAAGTACCAAAAATGAAAATCGTAACGCAAAGATTGCTGCACGAAGAACGTAAGTCTACTAGTAAAATTTGTAAACCCGGTGAAAGTGAAAAAGCAATGGCCGCGAAACGACATATTAATAGAAAGAAAGTTGGGCCACAGTGCTACGAGTGTAAAAATTTTGGACATATTAAAAAGGACTGCCACCATTCAAAAGGAAAAATCAACGAAAAGAAAATGATAAATCCTAGACATCATAAGGCTCACCATACAAAATTGGGCGCTAACGTATATGATTCTGACAGTGACTGTGCTGGTTTAATAGTGCATCATGTGTTATCTACGCTTGAAGTTCAGTTGGATCAGTGTATAGTTGACTCTGGAGCCACCTGTCACATGTGCAATGATAAAGGATTATTTGATAATTTCTTTGATTTAACACAGGCTCAGGATGTTACTCTGGGTGATGGACATCATTTGAAAGTGGTAGGCAGATGATCGGTCACTTTAGAACTAGAATTGTCAAAAGACAGAGTTAAAAAGTGTAAACTACATGATGTTCTCTATGTACCAAATTTGTCATTCAATCTTTTGAGCGTCGCTAAAGCAAGTGATTTTGTCAGCAGTACAGTGTTTGATGATGAAGGATGTCAATTTCTAAATGCTAACGGTGAAATAGTAGCCACAGGCTTGAAAAATCATCATTTGTATTACCTGAATATTGAACAAAATAAACATGCTGCAGCAGCTGTAAAGAAAAATGAGAATATTGACTTATGGCATAGAAGACATGGACATTTGGTCAGACATAATATGAAAAGACTTTCTCATGAAAACATGGTGATTGGTTTTAATGGTGATATGTCAGATTGTTCAAATGAAGATGTGTGTGAACCATGAGCTGATGGTAAGCAGCATCGGACAAAATTTCCAACTAACGGCGAAAAAAGAAGTGATACTATCTTAGGCCTGGTACACAGTGATGTTTGCGGTATGATGAGTACCCAGTCACTAGGTGGCGCAAATTATTTTTTGACTTTTATTGACGACAAGTCCCGATATATACGTGGGTGTATGTTTTGAAGCGCAAAGACAAAGTCTTTTAGAAATTTAAAGAGTGGAAATCATTTGTCGAGAAATCAACAGGTGAAAAACTCAAGATTTTCAGAACGGATAATGGTGGAGAATATACTTCAGATGTTTTTGAACAGTATTTACGAAAAGATGGTATTGAGCATCACCTTACGACACCTAAAAATCCTGAACAAAACGGAGTCCCTTAAAGAATGAACAGAACAATAGTGGAGATGGCTCGCTGTATGTTTTCGGAATCAAAACTACCCAAGAAATTTTGGACGGAGACAGTCAATATGGCAGTATATATACGTAACAGAAGTCCGACCAATGCCGTCAAAGGAATGACGCCATATCAGTGTTTATTTGGCGAAAAACCAAGAGTCGCTATGATGAAGGTGTTTGGCTGTTTGACCTATTCTCATATTCCTAAAGACGAGAGAAAGAAATTTGATGTTAAAACAAGAAAATGTATTTTCTGGGATATAGCACTAATGTTAAAGCCTATAGACTGTATGATTGTGATCGTCAGAAAATTATGCATAGCAGAGATATTTTCGACGAATTTAAACGAGGCGTTGAAAATAATTCTGAGTATTTAGTTGAGAAGGAGTCAGACACAGAACTAAAGATAATTTCTCAAACTGACGTTGACGATGGTGAAGCTCTAGAAGAATTACATGAAATGAGGCCGGTTCGTGACATATGGTGAATGGGTCAATATCACAAGTGACAGACCTGCACCAAATTCAGCAAGTGAAGCATTAAAAAGTCATAAGAAAAAGGACTGGCGATCAGCAATGTGGGAAAAACTTTGGGACTGGACAAAACTGGTCCGAGACGCGAGGTGGTCCGCTTATTGAGGTGTTCCGGAACCGGGGTTATACTGTACATACATCAAATCGAATTTATCAAAAACATGTTGTTTGTTCATTCTGCAAAGATATTGAAAAGTCAAAAAAATAAATTAGACTATTTTATTTTTAGGTGCACTCAGTAGGTTGGTGATACACGTACATTATCGTGGAACCTGCTTTATAACTGGTCAGTCTAAACTAGTTCCAGCAAACATGAGACGTTCACCCAATGTTGGTACAAAGTTGGCCCACTGTCTATGACGCTGGCCCAACATTGTACTAGCATTGGGTGAACGTCTTGTGTTTGCTGGTTTAGGACTAGATACCAAATGACACAAATTGACACTCCATCATACATAAACCGATAAGGGTTTCATATCTAGCATTGGGTGAACGTCTTGTGTTTTCTGGTTTAGGACTAGATACCAAATGACACAAATTGACACTCTATCATACATAAACCGATAAGGGTTTCATATCCATTAGAGATGACAAACATGGCCCATGCAATAGCATTTTCATAAAATCACGTGACTCGCAGTTTAAAATTGAAAGTAGGGGAACTTTGGCCCAGCATTGTACTATAGTAGACACTAATAATCCCGGAAATGTCCAAATCTGGTGAAAGGATGCATAAAGGTTCCATAACCTTATATTCTCATATGGTAAATAAACTACTTTGAGTAAATAACCACACAAAATGGTGGGTTAATACTTTCACCCATTGGGCCAAAGTAGCCACACTCAGTAAAACTATTGAAACAAGTTTTCCTATAAGATAATTATGTTTGTTTTCAGATTATGTCTTAGGGCATGTTCAAATAAACGTTTAAGTTCTATAATATCACGTCCTATCTGATATAGATTGAGTAAAATAAAATACACCCAAATTGTGGGTTACTTCGCCTAGTTTGGGTCAAAGTAACCAAAAGTTCACAACCAATATGGTTTATTTTGCTCAGCGTGAAACGTGGGAAAAATTGTTTAGCTATGGATATAATTACTTTTGACGCCATATTTTAGATGCATAAGAGATAAGGGCCTTCGTCTTTTGAACTAGTATCTAACTACACCATCGATTAAAAATAAATCTTCAAAAAAAAGTGTACCTTACTTGTGTACTAGTTCTTGGCCTAATATGTTCACATAGCATTTTGTACATTTACCTGCTTGGTGTGAACAGGAAGTAGGGTTTAATCTTATTTTAGAGTGGCATACGTTGCAGAATGAGCCTGTGCAAATTATAGAGATGTAACAAATTCAGGTGCTGAACATACGTGCTAGTTCTAGACAAAATGAATTAGGCATAGACCTATAAAAGAACATAATGGTACAAAAAATCTAAAGAAAAATTTCTTTGTTACATGTGAGTTGGACATTGGTGGAAGATAACTAGGTAGAGAGAGAAAAAAAGCTAATTTATTATGGTAACGGATAGATAGTAAAATAAAAATAAAAATTTACACACTACATGGCCACCCCTGCAAATTCCCAGAGGGTGAGCTGGGACGATTGCCCTCAGCAATCCAGGAAATAACATGAAAAATTCCAATATCCAATATGTGAATGAACAATATCAAATGCTTCAGGCCAGAAGTGATGTAAGTCAGGATAACTGAGTACAAATTTAAGTTGTTTATTCGATTCTTACAATCATTCATACTTTCATGTGACTCAACGTAAACTGAAATCAGAGAAATGTTGTAAAGGCAACAGCCAACCATATCAAAGCTTTCCTATCCATCTCTCAATGGGATTCGATCCAGTTTCTATGACAAATCACAAAAACTCCATCAAGACACCATTTGTTGTGAGACAGGCACAGACTGAATCCACAATCATGAGCAAATATTCAGCACAGAAACCAAACAAAACCTCTTGAACCATCGCCCAAAACAGGTATAATGCCGTCCACTGTTAATAAAGCAGGACGGTGATAAGCCGGGCCTTATGAACAAACCAACTGGACGCCGTCGAATATAACAATAGACCAGCAATGTGCAAACCCAGCAGCGCAGCTTAGCCCGGGGTGTAGTTGTCACTTAGTGCGAGTATTGCATTTTGAGCTTGAATACAATAATGTGTTGGTGGTTGCAAGCTCTCATATTTTCATCTTTTTGCTGACACACACGCTTTCGTTGTTAAGTAGTTCACTGTAATCTGTAGATTGACACATTGTATTGACATTTTGATGTGACGTATTCTAGCCGAGTTACGGATATTAGTCAGGTCGTCGAGGGTGGAACCATGCAAATCGGAAAATATTCCCATGTGCATCAATAATCAGTGAACAATTTTGTATATATACAAAATTATTCGTGGATTATTGATGTATGTTATGTTTCGATTGATATGAGCAAGCATGCCAGATTGACATCTTTGAGCATTTTGAATTATCATTGAAAACCGAACGAACCCGGTCATTAAAAGGCATATATTGGGAATTGTAGACTATGGGGGGGGGGGGGAGGGGGGTGTGTAGCGCAGTCTAATGGGTATAATAAAAATAAGTATGTAATGTAAATATATAATCCATATTTAAAATAAATGTGTCATTATTTTCTTTTTTATTAACGATACCAATTGATCACAAAACTTAATTTAAAATAAAAAAACATTTCATTTGGTGACTCTAGTGACATCTAGTGAATATAATTTCGCAGCCATAGTAGATATGCCACAAGTAGTCTAACACGTTACATGACATGCAGGCCTACTATCAGGACTATATGTCTACACATGCTAGACCAATAGCGGGGGCATTTTTAAGCTTGTCGTGGACGTTACGGTTATTAAACCTAGCTAGGCCTACTTATTTATAAATGTTATGCCATTTCTGACTAATTTAGGAGTGCAACCGGGCCATTTATGGACCTCAAATTACAATGATGAGCTCCTGTGACCTTCAAGTACCACAAGGTCAAAACTTGATCATCAGAGGTTATAGTGCGATACAATTAATATGTTAAAGGGACTCAATCAGGCTAAAATCACCAAAAAATAGGTGATTATATTTTGGCTTCTTGACCCTTTCCATGCCCAATAATTCAGCCCCTGCCAATTTCTACAATGCCTAATTACTCGAGCATAATGGTTATTTTGACTAAAAAAAACGAATTAAGATTCATCAGTAGGCCTACAGAACATCATTCATAGTGAACTCCCATATTTGTAACTGGCAATGTATGGTGGGACGAGTTGGGGTTGCACGTTACTGGGGTTGAACGCAAAGGTCATGTCCAAGGTCATATGAAGGGCGATCTCGATAAAAAATACAACAAATTGCCATTTTTATGCCTTCCAACTTGATTTATGCGTGAGCTAAGTGTTATATATGACTGTAGTTGGATCATTCAAGGTCAAGCACCATTTCAGAAGGTGTCGCAAGTAGTTTTAAGGTACCCGAGGAGTACCCGAGTACTGATAGCCCCTTCGGATTTCCCTTATTTTCAGCTTTGGATAAATTCACTATTCAATTCCCCTTTCTCCAGGACTAAAATTGAATGCCAAAAGTGACCAAATATAGTGTGAAACTATGCCTTGAATTGCAACAAATTTACATATGACTGTGTGGAAAGGGTAACACGGGTTGGAGCTCCACTATACTGAGGTGGTGTGCAAAGGTCATTCCAAGGTCATATCAAGGTCATAAATAGGTCAAATTCGATGAAAAATACAAACAATACCATTTTATGCCTTCCAACTTGATTTATGCGTGAGCTAAATGTTATATATGACTGTAGTTGGATCATTCAGGGTCAAGCACTATTTCAGACGGTGTTTTAAGTAGTTTTAGGGTAATAACGGTACCTGAGGAGTGACATTATTCGTGCAGGACGAGATTCAAAAAGGCATAGTCGTTGCGCTACCCAGGAATTCTCATAACACATATTCAGAACAAGAGGTCAAGCCAGTAAGACAGACGCTGAATAATGCTGACTAATGAGGATGCAAACTGATACCATTGGTTTCTCGCATTGAGGTTTAAATTTCACGTCAACCAGAAATAGTGTGACATGACCCCAGATAGGCCTATAGGCCTATATAGCAGACATTAGATAACGACGAGTCACTCAACAAAAACAGCCGTAATATGCACCAATGCTTGGTTGATGTTGGCGCAATGTCTCAGATGCTGGGCCAACATTAAACCAGCATCTGTTGAACGGCTTGTGTTTGCTGCAGAGAGTGGATAAATTGACATACTATACCCGCTATATGAATAAGAGTACACCTACATACACTGTTGAGCTGTTGCTCACCTAGTTGTCTATGGCATTGTGATTGTATACAGGTGAACTGTTTTAATTCACGCCAAACATCAACACCGCCACTGTTTTGTGAATCAACCCAACAAAATGCCCATACACGGCCCAACCAGAGCGTAGCAGCGGTCGGTACCAGTCAAACAGTCACCACATGGCACTGTAGCACACGCCCATAATGTTTTGAAGCACACTGGATGTATTGGACCACACTTGGCGACTGTTCAGCATAATAGTGAATTAACTGTAATTTAAACAAGCCCGGACGCGGTCCAGGATTGGCATTGTAATCAGTATTAAAATTCCCGGACACAATCCGCGAAAGACATGGAATGGGTTAATATGACCATATGATGTAGGCCTAAACATGTCTACAGACTAGAACTGCAAAAGTTTTTATTTTTTTGTGCTGCGCATTTACCAGTTAGGCTAGATATAGAGACAAAATTCCCGATTTCTTATTTCGGACATGCATGTCCAAAATAAGAAATACGAGAATTTCGTCAAAATTGTGTCTTAACTTTCAACACGTGATCACGTCTCAACCAATCAGTAAGCTTAAGACTGACGTAATTCTACTGACTTAAGTTCAATTGAAGTTGGTGAAACCGGTCCATGGTCATATTAAAAGGCCAAAATAAAATCACCGATTTTTAAATGATTTTAGCCTGATTGAGTCCCTTTAAGCCGTCACTCATGTGGCGGTCAAGAGAAGGCCTGACGGCGGCACAATCCTGGATTATTGCTAGCCTCACCAGCTGTGGAAGACCATCAATCCACCGACATTTAGCCGCTCCACTGATCGAGGTCTGATCACTGTCACACCCATCCCGTGTCCACACAAGACCATGCAGCAGGTAGACTGGACACCTGTCTGACACTTCGCCGGTCTTCGGACAGTGACTGGCGACCTCGTCAGCTATGCAGCAGGGAGCCTGATACTCTTCTTCTTCTTCTTCTTCGTGTGGACAGCGTTCACTCCTTTCTTGGAGCATTGCACGCCGTGGTGTGTGTGCACAAATTACGTGTCGGAAACTGGTGTTAAGAGTGCTAGTTGTAACCCGAAGAAAAACAGGAGGTTACAGCAAAACAAAAATTGTACAGTGAATTGAAAGGTGAATTTAAAAACCCTGCGGTTTACATAGTATTTAGTCGTAGGCGGAAGGAGTCTAGTGTCGGTGAGGAGACAACATGGAGTGGGAGGCTGTTCCAGACTGGTATAGTGCATAGTAAGAAAGAAAATTTGTAAGGGTCATTTGACGGGCGCAGTAGAATATACCTCCACGGATGGAATCCTCGTGTTTGTCTCGTGGATAGGGTCAACCACCTCTGCCAGGGATCTTCCATTGTCGTATGCACTATTCTGTACATTGTATAAAGTCTCATATTAGGCCTACTGCGACGCCCAGCAAGGGATTCCCAGCCAAGGTGGCTAACCATCTCGCTAACACTGCTGGTGTTATGCCAGCGGTTGCAGACATACCTTGCAGCACGTCTCTGCACCATCTCCACTTTTTTAATATTATCAGATGTGTGTGTGGGCTCCAAACCGTGGAGGCATATTCAAGGTGAGGTCGGACTAAAGATAGATATGCTTGGGTCTTGACAGCCTGCGATGAAATTTTCAAGTTTCTGCGCAGGAGGCCAAGAACGCTATTAGCTTTTGCTGTAACATTGTTAACACTGAGGAGGACTGCGATGTCAATATTTAAAGAACATTCGACTATGATGCCAACCCTACAATACATTTTCTGAGAACATGCCCAATCACACAGGTAGACAAAAATAGTGACGTCTGTTCTACGAAAAAATAACGATGACTAGCATTCTGACATGCTACACCAATTATTTCCGCAGTGTCAGACACCTCTTGCCAACCAAGCAGGTAGTATCGAAAATAATTGAATAAATATCCTATTTATGATATTTGACTTCACAAAGTTAACTATTTAAATGTATTTTTTATCATCCTTTGAAACAGATACATGTTTGCTTGTCTGAATGATTTACTTTTTCTGTGCACAGTTGGTTTGTTTTACAATTTTCAAGCAGTTGACCCGACGCCGGCTGATCCATTTTGTCAACGTGTTCATCCGGGTCTTTCTAATTCTATATCCAATATATTTTTCTTTCATCAAAAAGGAGTCTCATTCATTTGTCTGAGACCGAGTAAACCTAGACTAGACCTAGACTATTACTTTTTGACTTCGTCTTCGATTTTTTAATGTCACCAGATCGTGGACCCACTGGAACTGTCTAGATCTAGGCCTAACGTCACGAGTAACGTTACTTAGTTTGACGAAGTTTGTCAGTTTGTGTTGTCTTTTCACTTTTGTCATGTTTTGATTTTGAAATTTGACTTGAGGATAAGGATTTGTAGTTTTAAGCCCAAGGTAGGCCTAGAGGCTAGCCTAGACCCTAGAATTCTACAAATTGAAAAAAAACATTTAAATTTAGGCCTAATGACCTAGTCCTAGGCCTAGTACAGTAGTAGTAATGTTAAACTTCAAAGTTGAACTGTTGAAGTTGAATCAATTGAAGTTGAATGCTTAAAGGGACATGCCCAGGTCTAAAATCATAAAAAAATCGGTGATTTTATTTTAGCTTCTTAATATGACCATATGATGTAAACATGTCCATGGACTAGAACTGCAATTTTTTTTAAATATTTGTGCTGCGCATTCACCAGTAAGGCTGGATAAACGTCCTTTATCTCACATGGCCACATGTAACACGAAAAAAATGTGGTGGTGTCCTAGAGCTTATAATTATATCATTTAAAAGTCTGTGGTAAAATTGTGTTCCATCTTCCATCAGTTTATAATAAATAATGATTTTTTTCCAAATTTTCTAAAATTTGGTTACATAATTTATTAGTGGCAGCTTATTTCTACATATTTCTTGGGAACAGATGATGACGGAACAGCGAGGTTTCCCTGTATATCTAAAAAGCAATTAGGGCCTATATTAGATATGGATATGTACTGTACTATAATAACTGAGAATACCAGCCTCAAAGGGTTTATCATATGCATATATTATGTGCAGGCCTACATAAGAAAACAACATAGTGTGGAGTTAATTTATGCCATGAACCACTTATATTCCCACCTGCAGAGTTAAATTAAAGCTCCGTAAAATATGTTGTTGTTAATATCGATTATAAATATATTTAATTTTTTAAATTGTGCCAAGTAAATTATTATGTTTTATTGTGCACAAATTAAACATAAAGGATCAGGGGGTTTGAAATATAAAATAAATGGAGATGTCCAATATTACCCATTATTGCCCATTAAAACCCATATTTATCCATATCGCCCATTATTGCCCACTGGGCCGAGTAATATTAATATTATCCTGATTTTTTGCCAACCCTGTCAATATTCACTAGCCTAGAGAATCTAGGCCCTATATTTTAAGTAGTCTAGACTCACAAAATTTAATATGATGTACAGGCCAGTCCATACAATTTGAATTGTTTCAAGATTATTTTCTTAACCCTTTACCCGCCGGTGTCGCATATACTCGGGTTTTCATTTTTTATTAGCACTTTAAGTACCAACTTTTTAACATGCTAAAGAGAAAATATGACATCAATCAGCAATATTTGAAAACGGTTGACCTCCATTTTTTCAAATCTGAATAATTTTCACTCGAAGTTGTGGATCGCTTCAGCGAGACACAATTTCAAGTGGGTGAAAATTCAGATTGAATAATTTAGCGGTTAAAGGATTAAGCAGACATTTACACTTTAATTTAGGAGAGAGTACAACCCAAGATTCCTAAATATCACATAAATTTTATAGAACATAGTCTGGTCCTCCTTTTAATTTTGATATTTAACAATAAATTTATCTATTTCTCGTGTTTTTTTATGTTTTCAGGATGGAGCTGGCTGTGAGCATTTTTGTCTTTTGCTCAGCATTTCTGTCCACCATTGCAGTAGACAGAAGCAACTTTAAAACTTGTGACCAGAGTGGTTTTTGCAAGTGTGTATTTCCAGTAACAAATGATGCTTGTGTCTAAGAACCAATAATATAAAAAATTGTATATAATAATTATAATAAATAAATGATAAAATAATATAATAAGTTTAGAGAAAGATTAAATAATATTTTTTATGCCTACATATTTTGCAGAATTCAAATATCAACAACATTTAAAAAAAAAACTGATAAACTAAAATTATGTTTTATATTCCTTTATCTTGCAGAAGTAGAGTTGATTGAATAATACATTACTTTTTTAATTTCTTATCTATTGTAGATTCACAAAATAATTACCTCAATCATTCTATTGAATTAATAAAATATATTTTGAATACTTTAAATATTTATTAATGTAAGATTATCACTTACAATACATTAAATATGGGCTGGAAAGTGATGTAATCATTGTCAAGTTTTTCCAACTTTTTTGATGTTGAATGAGTAGGTGTGCAAATCCCAACAATTGCTCTGATTTACAAAAATATTTTTGCACCTTGGCATATTTTTTGCAGCCCTCAGATTGTACCCTGCAAAAAAACTCAAATGTTTTTTTATTGAATGTGTTAATAATTCACCCACCATGTAAAGATTTGCAGTTAATGCCAGGTGACCGAGCTCACTAGAAAAAATTAATATCACCAAATATAAACCCCTGCCTGTCAATAAGAATAATGCCAGAGCTAAGGCACGTGCTGAAAGTGCCCCAGACATGGCCCCCTTAAATTTCTTTGAAATCTAGGGCTTATGAATGCATTCCAGGGTTTCCCCCAAAGCGTCCAAGCGTCACGGCACCATGACGCTTTAATTTTTTACCCTGACGCTTCAGTAAGTGCCGTGACGCTTCACTAACTGCCGTGACGCTTCAGGAAATTCTGTGCAACATTTGCATCGTGTTGCGATGTCCAGCGATACAGATCAACGTTAGATCTTACAGCATTACATTGGCCTATTGTATTGCCGCATCGCTCGTCTGTGCGCATGCCCAGTGGTCATATGATGTCACGTGGTCAGGCACTGTTGGCGGGTCTATCAGCGTGTATCTGGCTGCATTCGCCCAGCAAACAGTCGATAGTTACAGTATAGTACGTGTAGTACGTTGATATAATGTTGACTTAATGTTGGTTCATCGTCTGCAACGCTGGGTCAACATTAAAGCGCGTTGTTCCACCTGCCGCGTTTGCCGCGATAACAGAGCTGACGCCTGGTGTGTCACAATCCTCTACCGTGTCTACACGAACCCAACGTCAACACAGCGTTGTTTAGGCAATGAAGCGTGCTGGCGGAGATCAGTTGGGGTGTAACTTATGATATTCTCAGAAAGCAAAACAAGTGATGCCGACCTTGTTTGTGTTCATTAAAGGCTGGACTGATGTCACCAGATGCTTGTATTTAAACCAACTTGTTTTCTGGTATTAGCAAGTTCTGGTGATAATCCGACGGCTGGCACTGATCTATTAAGGCCTAATTAATTTATTTCTTAACCACAAACAAACAGCATGCTATTGAACAGATCTTTTGTTGACCAATTTTGAATCATTACGTTATGCCTAGTGTCTAATGGTCTAACGATTTTTTCTAATTCATTTTTGTGAATAAAAAGTGTAGGCTAGTCTATTGTTTTTAATTATTCACAATGCGATTTAATCCAATAGTCATGTCAGACAAGAATCATCTCATGGTATTTCTCTGTTATCATAGTTTGATACAGGGGCATAACTAGACAGAGTAGGCCTAGACACAACATATTTCATTCGTCACTGCATAGGCCTCTAGTCATATTTAAAAATAATTTGCTGTGTACATATGAGAAAATTGGTGGTCTATATCACAAGGGTTTTAAATGTCAAACTGGCACTCAGTTTCTATATATCAGTCTACATGCCGAATCAGTGTTTAATTTTTTACCAGCACAAAGAGTGGATACAAATTACTGCTATCAGCCACCAAAATGCATATAAAGAGGTTTTCTGATTAAAATTCCAAGGGGGAGCATGCCCCCAGACCCCCTAGACTAAGCGCGCCGCAAATTGTGCGCCGCGCGCGAATTGTGCGCCGCACTGAAACCGAGCCGCCAAATACCATGATGCTTTCTCATTTTTCTGGGGGAAACCCTGCATTCTAAGGCATCTTTGGTACATACATCATCAGGACTTTCCCCAAAGCGCTGTTTCATCCCAGCGCCGCGCTGCCAAAATGCCTTCACATTTTTTTTAATGGCCTCAACCTCGGAAATTAGCTCCAGATTCTGCCAGAATGCACCATTTCAAGACTTTATTTTGAATTTTTTAGGGGGCATACCCCCCCTTGCACTGCGCGTCTCTGGTGCGCGCTTCTGCATCACTAGTTCACAACACCGACAGCGCACTTTTAAAAATTCCCCCCACTCTATTATTTTTTTCCGGGGAAAGTCCTGATCATGATCCACCATTATTTTAAAATGCAAATAGAATAAATACGAACTCAACTCCATTGACACAGTAGACTTATCATATGAGAGTTTGTTGCATCTTTTCACAAATAGCATGTCAACTGCAAGGCTTGACAAATCCCGTGCCCTGACGCCCGGGACTACCACTTTGTGCCGGGCCACCACCATTCATCTAACTCAAGCCCGTCGGGCCACCAGTCTTTAGGCGCCGATGTGTGTTCAGTAATACTGACCAGTGCACGGATAGTCTGCAGTAGCTGTAAGAAGACTACCGCGGCCGTTGTCTCAGTACGTTTGTGCCCTAACAAACACAAGCTGTTGACCCATCGTTGTTTAGGTCAGCGTCGTAGACGGTGGACCAACATCATATCAACATTGAGTCTTGTGTTTGTCAGGACAAGACAGGCGTGTTGGGGGAGGGGGTTTTATTAAAACTTACACAGCGCTTGTCTGTATTGCGGCGATGTAAGAGAAGATGGCCCAGCACTGGCATGGCTCTGGTCCATCATCACATGCTGTCCAAGGCATAGCTATAATCCCCAGCAGATACAGAAAATGTCATGACGTGTCCTCCCAATGATGGTCTAATTGTTGTTGGCCCACCGTCTACGACGCTGTCACAAACTTAAAATAACTATGGGTAGACATATGCAATGATGGCCCAGCATTAAAACCCAGTGGGTGAATGTGTTAACTTAGCTGTGTGTACCACGGACACGCCTACCTGTATGCACTGTCTGCGAGGCTGGCCTACAACCAGCACCATTTCACCCTGTAGTGTTGTCCAGGTGAACATCGTTATAACACGAATTGTTACAACAACGATCGTTTATAACACAGTAAGGTCATGGACCCCAAAATTTGGGACCCCTTTTCTAGCATTTTTCCAGAATAACGTGTTATAATTTCCAAATTTACTAGATTTATTGAAATAGTAAACAGTATGTGCATTGCGTATATCGCAGACAACGCCAACACGCATCATGTTAACTCAGCTAATGCCCAGCGTTGAAACAATGTCTGGCCAACGCTGGGTCTACACATAATGCCCGGCAGTGAGGCGAAAATTAGTGGCTCCTGGAGACGCTTTGGTATCTTTGTATTGTATAATACCGCATAATATAATTATTTCATAGAAATCGTGTTATAAAATTGTAAAGAACGTATTGTATTCGAATAGATGATTATTAGTCTAAAGATCGTGTTATAAATTTCTGAAGATCATGTTATAAATTTATTTATAACATTTTAAATTTATTTATAAATTTATTGAAGATCGTGTTCTAATTAATTCAGATCACCGTACCAGATAACGATATCCTTCTAAAGATACGACCTTTTGAAATTACCTGTTCACAGACTGTGTCACGTCTGCAGATGTCTGCCGGCCCTGTACTGACAATATAAGACTTTTAATGTTTCCAGATCGTTGGGACGCATATCAGATTATAGTAGCTGAAAAATGCTTTCCGGTGATATAACTATTTTTACTATATCTTAAATACTTTTTCTGTTAATAATTTAAAACCAAGTTTAAATGGGTTTTTTAATGTAAATATTTATTTACATGCGCTGCAGTTAACATCCAGTGCACCCTTGACATTACAAGGTGCACTACACCGATAATTAGCAGGGGACTACAGCGGTGTCCGTGTGTTCGCTCGTTGTGATAAACATCCCACTTCAAATACCTAACTTTTTCAATTATGGTCGTACGTACATGTAATAAACATCACCAGAAAGCTTAATAAATGCTGAAAATAATGATCTAAATTAGATAATAATAGTATAGTAAAAATGTATATACTTTACTATTAATCGGTCTTCGTCGATCATGTGGGATCCCTGTGTCTTCTGAGGCTTGATTTAGCTTATGACATGTTGGATTCCAGATTCAGACTCGTTCTCCCTGTGATTCTGGGTCACCCTCGTTGACCTTTCTGGAGCCGGGTGCGGCTGTTCATATACATGAACACATATTTCCTACAATAGCGCCCAAACTCGCAAAGTTATTGATTTGAAAAATAAGGCAGGGTATAGCAGTCCATCCTCATTAAGAATAAACGTAAACGGGGTACGCCGCCACGAGACGCCAAGCCGATGCCGCCATTGATGACGCTGGCCCAGCATTAGAATAACACTGCACCAACATCTCGCGCCGACCATTTTCACAGCCACGTGCATTACAGTGCCTCAGAGTGTATACACATGAAGATAATATCTGTGCTGGTGCGTGTGTTGTCCCTATTGTCTGTTTAACGTCAATTTTGGTCAGCATAGAAGACGCCCGCCTCGTTTGTTTGCCATTGAATATTGCATTGAGAATACAGTGTACCTATATGACATTTGTTTTAAATTTTTAAAATTATATTATACACATTTATTGTATTGTGTGCAATTAAATTTTAATAATGCTCGCTTAGTATTACATGCAAAAGATAATCAGGGCATTAAATACATCGTGTTACACACTACGCACAATGATAACTAATAGTATGCTATAATTCAAACATATTGCCGTAATTGTAGAACGAAATAGCACATTGGTATGGCATAGTGCCAGATAAAGGAAACACAACACATATCTGTCATTGCAAGTGACCCTTGAGGTGTCGCCCCGACATTGCCTGATAAGCGGCCGTAATTGGACTTATAACTACTGAAATGTCATTTTTTTTATCATACATGTGGTTATATAACCAGGCATAAAGAGTAGGCCAAATGTATATACATATGATTCTGGATAACGATACCTTCCTCAAATAATTAGCATTAACTAGCATTTACGGGGTCGCCAGACATCACACAGTTTTGAGACAGACACCTGCCCCGCTAATCCCTGATCCCTGAAGCTCGTGCTATACCGATTCAATGTTGGCCCATTATCTTCGACGTCGGCACACCACTGATCCAACACGTGTTTAATGCTGTGCATTTGACGTGCTCATACCATTGGCGCCCGGACACACATGAGGCATTGACCCTGTGTTGATTTAACATTGGGCCAGCGTCGCAGACGTTGGGCCAACATCAGAACATCGAGTGGGGGTCTTCAGTTTGCTTAGGACGTCGTAGTGCGGTCATAACGCACCTGTTACGATAAACACACATGTTTTTCTCATTAAGTAATCAATAACTGTTCCCTTTTTGTTTTATAAGTTGTTTTTTATTACCGGTATTTTAATAAAGGCATACTATAAATAATGTATTAATATAATCATGATAACCTTAATACGTCTTAGGAACATTCAAATATGACCATGATCATATGTTATCGCTATACGATCGAATCTAATAATACATCGATGTCTGAATATTGGAACGAGTATCGTAACGGTCAGGGCTGTAACGGAACGAGACAAACTCGAGTCCCGTTACAGCCCTGACCGTTACGATACGAGTTCCAATATTCAGACAACGATGTCTTATTCTGTTAATTAAACATACGAACAATCACACACACATAAAAACTCTTATTAAAAGTTTACTTGGTAAACAGGTGGGCCTAAACAAATTCTGATAATATTATGTCCACGCAGTTTTAATGTAGCCTAGGTCTATCTCTTTAGGCTAGCTAAAAATTGGGTCAGGCAGCTAGGGAAAATGCACATTGACTCACGTTAGACGTAAAAACCTGTCAATTTCTCTCTAGACGCAATCTACAAGACAGTGTCACGCCAGGGTCATGTATCATGACAATTTCAATGGTTCTGTTTTGTAGGCGTCACCGAGCGATGCAAGATGGCCAGTCTCCTTACATGGTAATGATGGAAAGTATTGCTATTCAAGATAACACATTTGCTGTAACCATCATTAATACTGATAACCAGGTATCCCTCAGACTTGATGTGACAGCTCTTATTGATAACACTGCTAGATTACGTATAACTGAAGAAAAACCTATAAAGGAGAGATATGAACCACCCGTTGGTGATGTACTGACTAAGGAACCGTCTCAGCAAAAGTGAGAAATATTTTATTCATTATATAGATGATTGTTAGATTCTTAGGTATTTTATTGATATCTGGATATCAGTACGCAGATATGTACATGTAACTTCAGTGATAATAGTTATACTTTTGTAATAGGCTTATGTTTAGATAACAGGAGACAATCACCTAAAATAGCATGAATCTTAAAAGCAGCACTTGGCCATTGCTTTATTATTTAATTATCAGTGTAGCTCACATAATTTATACTATTCACTTCAGCATATATTTATTCAGTTATACAGTACTTAATAATAGTTGGAAGTGCAGAACTTTTTCTAACTGAATATCACATGCTGTTGACCTGCCATGTTATAAGATTAAACCTTTTAAAAGTTGTCAGTGTGCCTTGCTACCGCGACCCACAACTTCAAGTGGGCAAAAATTACTTACATTTGTACAATTTGAATCAAAACATATGTTAATCTAGCATATTTAATGTTCATTTCTCTTTCAAATTTTCTTGTATGATTATCACGCAAACCCTTTTGCCCAAAATGAACCAAGCGCAGCCTGCTGTGGGTCGCCCAGTAATTTCAAAAAATTTGAATTTTTTTAACTTTTGTTTTGAGTTGTCTTTCTATTTGCTCTTGAAAGGTTGCTAACTGACTGATTTTGTAATATAATGACTTCTACTATCAGTTGTTCATAAAAAAACGTATCAGTGGGAAACCACACATGCTGCAAATTTTATACAGCAGTGTAAGGGTAAAGGGTTAAATTATCAACTAACACATATCATTTCAATTGAATAAAGAGTATTACATTTGGACCTATGCTGCTTTATTTGTTTCTCAATGTTTTTTCAGAATTTCAGTGCAGCATGATTCATCATCAATTGTTGCCAGTTTTCAAGGAAATCAGATTATCATACAGAACAAGCCATTCAGAATTGATTTCGTTGTGGAGAGTGAGCCTGTCATCACCATAAATTCCAGAGGTTTACTGAAATTTGAAGAGTACAGACAACGCAATGAGTGAGTATTCCGTGGAAAATAATATTTAATCATAATCATAATTGTTTTGACCTGGTGATTATTATATGCAAAATGGAGTAGATGCATAGTGTAAATCCATTCTTATTTCACAACATATCACTTCACTTCTGATTCAATGTATCAAAATTAAATAACCATCTTAAATGTAACTATTTAATCTTTTGTGACAGTTAGGCTGTTGACTGACTTTCTTTCATTCAGAACTTGGAAAAAATAGTTAATCCATACACACTGTTAAACTAATTTTTTAGCTTAATTTTTACAGATAAAGAAAACAGATACAGAATATAGTTTTTTTGAAACAGAACATCGCTGTCCCCCAAAAGATGTTAGCATTATAATTGATAGTAATCCCAATGACTGTCATTATTTAATATGTGGTATTCAGTTTCAATTTTGTGTTGTTTGATCTAGTTTTAGTACGTTCTCTTTTCAACCCACACAATTTTGTGTTTTTGGTAAACCCTTTAACTTAAGCGCCAAGTTATCTAATTACCATTTAATCAACTCATTGTGTCTCACTGATACGATCTACAACTTCATGGGGAGTAAAAATGCTTTATATTTGACAAATCTGAATTTTAAATCCTGATAGCCAGACTGATTTTTCACATGCTGTAATATACTTTTAATTTGTGTGGAATTATTTTTAGCGAATTTAGCGCCAGGATTGGGAATTCATATTCTCGCGAATTATTGCTCACCACATTAGTATTTTGTGAACTTTGGGACTGGGTTTTAAAGGGTGTGACTGGCACTGTGGTTATGTAATCTAATGATGTGATTGTCATGCTAACTTGTGAAAGTTAAGTCCAGAATGGCAATGACTGGGGTTTTAAAGGGTGTGACTGGCACTGTGCTGTTGATCGTGCTAGCTTGTGAAAAGTCCTAGGATTGATGTTTAAATGACTGAATGGCAATGACTGAATAACAACATGTGAAACATATTTTTATTAAGAAATTATAACATAAATTGATCCTAATAATTTTTATTTTTTTCCTATTTCATTTTAAACCTGGTGAGTGACAGTAGTTGCTCCCAGATCTATGCAAACACTACACAAATATGTGCACAGATATATTTTTGTTTAATATTCCCACAATGAAACGGATAAGATGAGCTTTTTTTAAAAAAATAAGAGCCAAAAATATATAGATTGATAGGGGTAATGAGCTGCACGTGTAAGGGATTAGCCTCAATGGTCGGTCATCCCCCTCCAATTAATTGGTGACCATACCGTTATGCTTATTTACGATGCTGCATCATAGTGATTACTAGTCGGGAAGCATGGGAATGGTGATGGCCAAGCCAAAACAAATAAACTTCAAAAATTATTTTTTGCGCGAATTCAATAGACCGCAAAATGGTCTAAAATCGGTTTTGAGTGAAAATTAATATCAATTAAATTAAAGTATATTACAGTATAGATAAGTGGAAATTATCTACTATGAAAATCCTTACTTACTAACAGTGTTCTCTGAATTACAAAACATGTGTTCACCTTATCAGTGCATCAAGTTAACATTCTGATTTTGTTAAGCTAATATTAGCATTGCAACTGTTATTTGTTTTGTAAAAGTTTTTTTAGCAATGCGTTTCACATAGTTTGTGCAGTGAGATTATTTGAAAGAACTGATATTCCCAATATGTTATTAAATGAAAAATTACCTCTTATTGAGAGATGCCAAGCTGTCTTATGATTTAAAAATATGGTTAGGATATGAAATGAACAATATGTTGTAATTTTATAAATTTTTCCTACCCTTTTGTGTTTGAGTGTTGTAACTGGTTTACAGTGTCATGATTAGTAACAATATATATCTAACAGCATGTTAACCCTGTTAGGCCCGTATTATCTAATTTAAAATTTCGCCGAGTTCTTGGTGTGTCTCCACTGATACGATTTGCAACTTGAAAGGGGTGAAAATTATTCGGATGTTTGAAATTGAAGGCAGAATTTTTTCAAATCTTGCTCTTTTCAACCCACACAAGTTTGTGTTTTTGATAAACCCTTTAACTTAAGCATGTTAAGCGCCAAGTTATCTAATTAACATTTCACCTAGTCATTGTTTCGGTTTTGAAATGGGCTTTTGAAAGTTTTAGTAAACAGAAATAAAATTATTTTAGTTGTAATTGGTAGTCGAAGGGTTAAGTGTGAAGTTATTTGCCAAGCTTGGAAAGAATTTGCATTTAGTCAGTATTTTCGTTTGATACTATTTTTTTTTTTGGTTCTCATTCACCCTTCCCACTCTCAATTGGTAATATCCTCTCCTCTCCTGGTTTATTCATGTCTCATTCTTTAAGTAATTGTTCTTATCCTGTGAGCCTCATCTTAGTTAACACCCTCTCTGTCGTAATTTGGTGTTGTGCGTGCTCTGCTTCTGTTTTCTAGGGGTTTAATGGGTAGAGTTTTCTCATGGCTTTCCAAACCTTTCAGAGAAGCAGAACCACAGGATCCAGCTGTACCAGAAAAAGATGATCAACACCCTGAAGAAGAGGTAAGAAAAATAATCTAATGAGTATCTTATTGTTTTTTTAAAAAATGTCATAATCCTACACTAATGACAAGTTAAGGCTACTTGACAAACACAATTTTTCAAATTATAGCTTTCAATACTTTATAAGAGAATTTTAGAGGATTCAATTCATTTTTAGCCCGCCTTTTAATTTTAATTAAAAAAGGTGGGCTATTGCAATTGAAGTTCGTCGGCGTCGGCGTCGGCGTCGGCGTTAACATTTACTTGTGGGCGCGATAACTTGAAAAGTTTTTCATGTTTCCTTCCCAAATTTGTTTTGCATGTTACTAATGACCACTTCTCGGACAAGTTCAATAATGGCTGAAAAAAAATTCAAAATGGCCGACTTATTGTGATTTTTCACCTTTTACGTCAATAATTTGACCTTGTTGGCGCGATAACTTGAAAAGTTTTCCACGTATCCTTTTCAAATTTGTTATGCATGTTACTAATGACCAGTTCTCGGACAAGTTCAATAATGGCCGGAAAAAAAAAAAAAATGGCCGATTTATTGCGATTTTTCACATTTTACGTCAATAATTTGACCTTGTGGGCGCGATAACTTGAAAAGTTTTTCACATATCCTTTTCAAATTTGTTATGCATGTTACTAATGACCAGTTCTCGGACAAGTTCAATAATGGCCGAAAAAAAAAAAAATGGCCGATTTATTGTGATTTTTCACATTTTACGTCAATAATTTGCCCTTGTGGGCGCGATAACTTGAAAAGTTTTTCACATATCCTCTTCAAATTGGTTATGCATGTTACTAATAAGTAGTTCTTGGACAAGTTCAATAATGACCGGAAAAAAAAAAAAATGGCCGATTTATTGCGATTTTTCACATTTTACGTCAATAATTTGACCTTGTGGGCGCGAAAACTTGAAAAGTTTTTCACATATCCTCTTCAAATTGGTTATGCATATTACTAATAAGTAGTTCTTGGAGATGTTCAATAATGGCTGAAAAAAAAAAAAAAATGGCCGATTTATTGCGATTTTTAGCCCGCCTTTTAATTTTAATTAAAAAAGGTGGGCTATTGCAATTGAAGTTCGGCGTCGTCGGCGTCGGCGTCGGCGTCGGCGTCGGCGTCGGCGTCGGCGTCGGCGTTAACATTTACTTGTGGGCGCGATAACTTGAGAGGTTTTTCATGTTTCCTTCCCAAATTTGTTTTGCATGTTACTAATGACCACTTCTCGGACAAGTTCAATAATGGCTGAAAAAAAATTCAAAATGGCCGACTTATTGCGATTTTTCACCTTTTACGTCAATAATTTGACCTTGTGGGCGCGATAACTTGAAAAGTTTTTCACATATCCTTTTCAAATTTGTTATGCATGTTACTAATGACCAGTTCTCGGACAAGTTCAATAATGGCCGAAAAAAAAAAAGAAATGGCCGATTTATTGCGATTTTTCACATTTTACGTCAATTATTTGACCTTGTGGGCGCGATAAGTTGAAAAGTTTTTCACATATCCTCTTTAAATTGGTTATGCATGTTACTAATAAGTAGTTCTTGGACAAGTTCAATAATGGCCGAAAAAAAAAAAAAAATGGCCGATTTATTGCGATTTTTCTCATTTTACGTCAATAATTTGACCCTGTGGGCGCGATAACTTGAAAAGTTTTTCACATATTCTCTTCAAATTTGTTATGTATGTTACTTATAAGTAGTTCTTGGACAAGTTCAATAATGGCTGAAAAAAAAAAAAAAATGGCCGATTTATTGTGATTTTTCTCATTTTACGTCAATAATTTGACCTTGTGGGCGCGATAACTTGAAAAGTTTTTCACATATCCTCTTCAAATTTGTTATGCATGCTACTAATAAGTAGTTCTTGGACAAGTTCAATAATGGCTGAAAAAAAATTCAAAATGGCCGATTTATTGCGATTTTTCTCATTTTACGTCAATAATTTGACCTTGTAGGCACGATAACTTCAACATTTTCACAAGTATCCTCTTCAAGTTTGTTATGCATGTTACTAATAAGCAGTTCTTGGACAAGCTCAATAATGGCCGGTAAAAAAATCAAAATGGTCGACTTATTGCGATTTTTCACATTTATTTTACGTCCATAATTTGACCTTGTGGGCGCGATAACTTGAAAAGCGGCTAGTTTAACATACCATTTATATCTTGCGTTGTTATTTACGTGATGACATTCGACTTTACTTTCTTTATCATAATTCGGCGGCGGGCTATTATCGAGTGTGCTCTTGTTCTCATTTTACGTCAATAATTTGACCCTGTGGGCGCGATAACTTGAAAAGTTTTTCACATATTCTCTTCAAATTTGTTATGTATGTTACTTATAAGTAGTTCTTGGACAAGTTCAATAATGGCTGAAAAAAAAAAAAAAAATGGCCGATTTATTGTGATTTTTCTCATTTTACGTCAATAATTTGACCTTGTGGGCGCGATAACTTGAAAAGTTTTTCGCATATCCTCTTCAAATTTGTTATGCATGTTACTAATAAGTAGTTCTTGGACAAGTTCAATAATGGCTGAAAAAAAATTCAGAATGGGCGATTTATTGCGATTTTTCTCATTTTACGTCAATAATTTGACCTTGTAGGCGCGATAACTTCAACATTTTCACAAGTATCCTCCTCAAGTTTGTTATGCATGTTACTAATAAGCAATTCTTGGACAAGCTCAATAATGGCCGGTAAAAAAATCAAAATGGTCAACTTATTGCCATTTTTCACATTTATTTTACGTCCATAATTTGACCTTGTGGGCGCGATAACTTGAAAAGCGGCTGGTTTAACATACCATTTATATCTTGGGTTGTTATTTACGTGATGACATTCGTCTTTACTTTCTTTATCATAATTCGGCGGCGGGCTATTATCGAGTGTGCTCTTGTTTACATTTATTTTCCATGTTTTGGTTTCATGAAATTATAACTGCACAATGCCCAACGATGTTAACATCAAGGTCTTGCACTCTAATATTAGATAAACCACCAAGATAGCCAGCAATAAGTTCTGGTATTCTGCAAAAATAACCGGGAGATGCAGATTACCTGACTAACATTGATGTCAAATTTAGGTCCTAAACCAAAAATGGTCGCACTTGTTATTTTTGTTTCAGTTTTTTTTAAGTTTGTGGATTTTCCTGTTGATGACCACAAAAAATGCAAATGAACCTTGCATCTAATTAACATAGCACAAAATATCTTTTGGTTTGTAGGGTGATGGTGACTCACAAGAGGAGGAGAAAGAGGAAAAAGAAGAGAAGGAAGAGGAAAACCATGAAGAGCCTGATATGTGGGAAGAGACCTTCAAATCTCATAAAGACACAAAACCATTTGGTAAAAAACAGTACAAATTGTACATACCCGAGTTTGTATGAATACCCGAGTGGTAAAATAGTCAAATAAGTAACACTGGGTGATGCCTGATATCACTCCTGGTCAGAAGATGTTTTCACTCGTCACACCAGTCGGAGTCCTCTAATATTTATATATTTAAAGCCCTGCTTGACCGGTTTTGATGAATAAGATTGTAGAGCGGGAAAATAATCCCAATTGATAACTGATATGTCAGCTTTTCCATTAATAATAACTAACTGGTTAATATCTTTTGCAATTGATATCTTCTGTTAAAAAGTGTTGTTGTTAACATAGTTAAGTTTTAGTATGCAATATATCGTCCTCCTGGGTATGAAAGGCTGTATCTGCCACTTTGTCGAGTGGCAGATCCACCCTTTCATGTTCAAGGGGATGAATTATTATCGAACCTATGAAGAATTGTCTTAAATTTACAGGCCCAAGTTCCGTGGGGATGGACATCAGTTTTCCAGGTTTTGAGTATGTGTATGGAATACCTGAACATGCAGACACATTGGCCTTAAAATCCACAAAGTGAGTAAATGTTGGTCTAATGTTGGGCAGACATGCAGACAGTGGTCCAGTATTAAACCAACATCGCCAGATATTACCGATAACCAGTTTAAACAGGGATGTGATTTTTAGGAATTTCTGATTTTTTATCAAACAACTCAGTCGAATTGTGCAAATATTTGCAAAATATGCTAAAGATAACAATTAGAATTCTTTTTCTTTTGTTTACATTGCTCACTTAACCCTTTTAACTCTGAACTCCTGGGCACACTTGCATCCCCACCGCTGAGTTCCTAGTGAGGGGGGGTTGCGAAAAAATCGAAATATTTTGTAATGTCAGATTTGTATGAAGACAACAGCAGGATCTTGGCAGAGATGCCAGTTTTCCGGAAATTACCGGATTTCCGTTTTTTTTGTTTTTTTTAATGATACTGTATAACCTAAAAATGGCTTTTTCGACCTAAAATGTTTTTTCTCAACTTCAAAAAAAATAAATCCGGATTTTTTTCCTTGACCCACTGGCATCTCGGTCTTAGCTTATGAGCAAATAATAACATGAGAAGGAGTTGTGCTTTACTGGTGGATAACACCAAGGTCATGTCAAGGTCTCATCAAGGTCATTTCAAGATCAAACTCGCAAAAAATATTGAGAATACCCACTTATTATCAATTTCACGCTGTTTTGTGGTGCAGTCATCCATGATGAAAGGACTGATGGTGACACATATGAGGTCGGGTTTCATTTCAGCACACATTTTTAGGAAATCTAGGGCAGTGCTGATCATTGCCCTTATTGCACCCCCATTCCTACAAGCAAAATTACAATTATGCAGCAGCTTGTAGCATCAGCTTGGGCTTCCATCGCAAAATATTGATACATAATTGGGTATGGAGGTTGACATGGGTTGGAGTTGTGCTTTACTACATGGAAGCCGCCCAAAATAAGCGTGAAGGTTATGTCAAGGTCATGTAAAATGTCAGGTTTATCAGTTTATGGGTGATGTGTACTAAATGCGTAATGATTAGGTAATGTGTAATGCTTAGGTGTGCAGCCATGCAATCCGCACTGCTGCGATATATGTCATCTGAATGTTATTATAGCATTTTTAACATGATGATGATGCCAAAGGAAGGTATGGTTTGTTTTATTGTATTCTTTGATAACAGAAATATATGGTTTTGTAAAAAATCAAGTCTCTATCTCAATTATTGAGAAAGTTCTGATAATTTTATGGCGGTATTTTTTGAATTTTTCATTCTAAAATAATCCTTTAAGAATGACAGCTCTACGTCGGGCCAGATATTATTATGAGGTGCCATCCACGCACAATAAAAAAAAAAGAAACAAATTTTTATCAGCAAAAACAAGCCTGAAGGCTACCACCATGATTTTGCCCCCGAGTATACTCAGAGGCTGCGTTTAAAGGGTTAATTGCCAGCTTTAAATGGGCGTAAAAAATTCAATTTTTAATCTAGAATAATATAATTTACAATACACCCTTTTTAATAACAACACGCCACACACTGACAAAAGCTGAACTGTTTTGTTCAGACTAATGTTGCACACTTTTCAATAACAGCACGCCACACAGTGACCAAAACTGCTTTGTTCAGACTAATGTTCACGCGCAAACTTGTGCAAAGAGTGTATTGGTACTTCATTGTGTATCGGTGATGATAACCCAGTTCACATGCTGTGTGTGTTTCAGGGGTGGTGAGCCATACAGACTTTACAACTTGGATGTTTTTGAGTACGAGTTGAATAACCCAATGGCATTGTATGGTTCTGTACCAGTGATGCTTGCTCACAAGTAAGTGTGATGTCTCTAATTTTAACCATTGTGCTGCTGAATTGTTTGTTTTTATTTCTCATGCATTTAGGGCTGGAATTGCTGACACAATTTCCAGTATCAAATGAAGATAAATATTTTTAGTTATAAAAATTTGATATCTGCAAAAAAATGAATGATTCAATTATCTTGGCATTTACCATACACTATTTTATTAATTTCAGTGACATTTAATTTAGTTTGCGACTTGTTTGGAACCGTATATAATAGGTCCCAGCAGCACAAAAGTTTATGTATGGTATTGTGAAAAAAGACCAATTATTGTTAAGGTCTAAATTAAAAATAAGCTGGTCTTTTTGGTCTGGCACGCGGAAAACCCCCCCCCCCCCCTGCCTTGTGACTTTTTTTAACACAGCAAAATTAGAAACAAACTTTTTTTCAAGGCCTGGCAGAAGAAAAAATACAGACCCTCCCTCATGACTTTTTTCATCTGCTGTGAAATCCAAAACAAGCTTTTTTTTAAGCTGGCCTAAGCAGAATTACTCAAACAAAAATTCTTTAAAATTATAAATTAAAATAATAATGTTTTTCGTTTATATTTTACTGTAGATAAGTTATATTTAAATTTACAATCTTGTCTATTATATCGATTAGAGAAAGTATGTAAATATTTGGTACCAATATGAAGAACATTTCAAAACAACAGATATAATTTTGCCATGTCATAATTAAGTTGCCGGTCTTGTACTTACAAGTAAAAACTTCAATTATTTTATCGTCACATCCAGATTAATGCTTATTTCATTAATTTAATTTTTTCAGTGAGAAAAGGACTGTTGGTATGTTTTGGTTGAATGCTGCTGAAACGTGGGTGGATCTGAACTCAAATGTTGCAGATAAGGTACATCAAATTGTTCCCTTTTTAATCCTTTTTGCTACCCAGCTTTTAATTTAAATACTAAGTCACTTTTTCCTGTGAAATTGCTACTGCGTGAATGAAAAGTACCTTATTATGTAAAATATCCAAGTGCAATATGTCAGTGAATAAATTTACCCGTCCTGTTATCTTATTTAAATTCACAACTTAAGTACAGTAAAATTCAGGGTTTCCCCCTAAGCATCATGGTACCATGATGCTTTTAACTTTTTCCTACCCAGCTTTTAATTTAAATACTCAGTCACTTTTCCCTGTGAAATTGCTACTGCATGAATGAAAAGTACCTTATTATGTGAAATATCCAAGTGCAATATGTCAGTGATTTAAATTAACCGTCCCATTATCTTATTTAAATTCACAACTTAAGTACGGTAAAATTCAGGGTTTCCCCCAACGCTTCAGTAACTCCCATGACACGCTTTTCCTAATGCCATGATGCTTCAGTAAAACCATTAAATGCTCTCCCCAACCTGCCATTTATATTATCAAATGCTTGGTTTTTATTAGTTGTATGGGCAATATATATAAAGAAGTTTTAATATTAAAATTTTCCGGGAGTGGGGTATACCACCGGACCACAGACAACGCGCGCCGCGCTGAACCCGAACCATCAGTTACCATTCATGATGCTTTCTCATTTTTCTGGGGGAAACCCTGAAATTACTCATACCCTGTTTTTATTTGAAACCAATCATTTGCAAATCTTGGATGTATAAACGCTCTTTTCATTCTCAATAACTGATATTACCTTCTAATAAATAGTCGTGTGAAAGGGTTAATGATCAATTTGTACAGTAGAACCTCACTAAGCGGACCACCCAAGGGACTTTGCAAAAGTGTTCCCATTAGCAAGGTGGTCCCCTAAGTCAGCGTTGGACACTGACAGTGGTCCAAGACCCCCAGAATTTATGTCGGACCACCAGAACATCATAGTGGTCCGGTGGACCACTAAAATATCCAGCCCTCAGAATTGTAACAATAACATGCTAAAAAATTTAAACAATCTTGGCCTGGCTCTTGCCCTTTTCATAGAACAAAACACGTGTTCGTAATCATGAGGGGCATGCATTCTTGAGGTTGAGATCAATCATCATCCATGTTGTGGTTTTACAAAATTAATAATGTGTGAAAAAAAATGTTTCAAGATTTTGTTGTTATCAGGTCCTGTGGACCACTGCTCATAAAAGTTTGTGTCAATCCCTGTAAGTGAAATTCTACATTATACCTTATGATATATGAACAACATTTGCATACGCCAAGTACAGTATGTGTATAATTACTTACGTGAAAAAGAGATAAAACAAACAAAAAGCAAACACATACAATAATAAAAATATTTATTCAATTAGCCTTAAATTACATGTACATAAAACATTTATTTTACATTAAAAAAATCATCAAGTGAAGTTTGTCGCAGTTTGCATGCTGCCTTCACAGCTGCAACACGCAAACTATCCTGCGCAGTCATCAACTTTTCAGTTGTATCAGAGAGTCTTTTTTCACAGCAAAATGCTAGAATAGAATCTATTCCATTCAAAGCATCTGCAAATGTTTTATGCGTGGTGGGTGGATCTTGTTGGTTGTCATCACAGGTGTCAGGCTCACTTTCTGTACCGTCGTCAAGTAGATCTTCTGTGGCAGGAGCACAGCTATCAATGTCTATGTATTCTGAGACATCAATGGGTTCTTGTAATGCTAATCTGGTTGTAGCTAATCTTAGCAGCTGCATCAGGGGCACATCATCTTCATCGTCATCTTCTATAGGCGGCTTTTCAACAGGAGAAATTGCCACACTTAGCAAAACATTTCTCCACAGTGGTTGCTTTGACGGCTTTTACTGCTGAAGCTGCCCAATGACAAGCGTCTAACACATTCACTGACTTCTGTACATCTGCTACAGACTTGATGCTCTCCATCTTTCCCAGTGCAGCACGTAGAAGTCTTGTCTTGTAATGAGCCTTGACATTCTATATTATCCCTTGATCTAGTGGCTGCAGAACAGAGGTAGTGTTGGCTGGCAGAAACACCAGACGCACATTAGAGAGATCTCTTCTTGGGTGAGAAGGGGCATTGTCCAAAAGTAACACAACGTTTCTCTTCTGTGATTTCATTTTTTGATTGAAACCACGCAGCCATCATCAAACAACACTGTTGTCATCCATGCTTTCTTGTTGACCTTCCAGGTTACTGGTAGTCGATCGTTGCCTGGATTGCGAAAGCATCTTGGCTTTGCTGCCCTCCCTATCACTAGAGGGCGTTCAAATTCACCAGAGTTCACACACAGTGCTAATGTTATCCTCTCCTTAGCCTTCTTGCCGCCTGTACATTCTTTTCTCTTGGCGCATAGGGTGCGGTCTGGCAATGCACGATAAACAAGACTGTCTCATCCATGTTGTAGATGTCCTTAGGAGCATATCCATCAATAATTGTGGGCAGCTTTCCCTTTCATTCGTCCACTAGCTGCACATCCACACTGGCTCTTTCTCCAACTGATGCTATGACGAGCTTTGAATCGCTCCAGCCAACCATTAGTGGCCTTAAAATCAGGAACATTCTAACGTTTGGCATAATCCAAAGCTTTCTGTTGAATAAACGGCCCAGACACAGGTAGATTTAGTGACCGAGTATGGTTGAACCAACGCCATGTAGCGGCATCAATCAGAAGAGATTCACACTATGACTGAGTAATGGCACTACTGTTTAGATAATCAACACTACCGAGACACACAGTGCTCCCATAAATCACACCATGAAAAGTTTGTGAAAACGCAGATGACGATTACAATAGAGGTGCTATGTCAAATGTTATGGTGTATACATAGCAAACATAAGATTTAGACCCATTTCTGACTTAATGTTGGCCAACAATCTAATATGTCGGCCGAATAATAACCCAACATTGGTTCATTGTCTCATATTTGCTGGGTCACTAATATCCCTTCAATTGATCCAGGCAGACCTTGTGAACACCATGGCATTGATAATGTGGCGCAGCCTATGAACATGATAAATCACAGGCGTAACTGCCGACTCTTATTACAAATTAAAATCAGTTGATTTGTTATTTCATGTAAATATCAGTAATAATACAATTAATATGAAATCATCATTGAAACCATGAGACTTAATAACTAGCATAAAAGTTAGTAAGAGTACAGATACAGAATTAAAATCACAGGTTATTTAAGTTTGACATTTTGATCTCTGAGGATCAAATACCCGGCAGAGGAGACAAGAGAGTTGCAACTTCCAATTAATCACGATTACCTTATTATAATTTTATTTAGTAGCCAATTGTGATTAATTTTCTAAAAAAAGTTACAAAAAAAATGGTATTGGCCTACAAAACTTTGCAAAGATACAGAATACAGGTGAACATCGATATAACACGAATCGTTACAACACGGATCGGTTATAACACGGTAAGGTCATGGACCCCAAAATTTAGGACCCCTTTTCTAGCTTTTTACAGAATACCGTGTTATAATTTCCAAATCTACAAGATTGATTGAAAGAGTAAACAGTTTGTGCATCGCGTACACTAATCGCTATCACTGACAACGCCAACACGCATTATGTTAGCTCAGCGAATGCTAAACGTTACGCCCAGCATTGAAACAATGATTGGCCAGCGCTGGGTCTACACATGTGAACGCCGAAAAGTGTGCCGTGTCATGTCATGATACCTGGCAGTGAGGCGAGAATAAGTAACACGCTGGAGACGCTTTGATATCTTCGTATATTATAATACGGCATAATATAATTCACTCATAAAAATCGTGTTATAAAATTGTAAAGAGCGTATTGTATTCGAATAGATAATTATTAGTCTAATGATCGTGTTATAAATTTCCGAAGATCGTGTTTTAAATTTATTGAAGATCGTGTTATAATTAATTAAGATTATAGGAAATTTGTAAAGAACGTATTGTATTCGAACAGTTAATTATTATAATTAGTCTAAAGATCATGTTATAAAGTTCTGAAGATCGTGTTATAAATTTAATGAAGATCATGTTTTTATTATGTCATAATGCCGGGCAGTGAGGCGAGAATAAGTGGCTCGTCGAAGACGCTTTGATATCTTTGTATATTATAATGCGGTATAATAGAAATCGTGTTATATATTTGTAAAGAACGTATTGTATTTGAACGGATTTTTATTAGTCTAAAGATCGTGTTATAAATTTCTGAAGATCGTGTTATAAATTTATTGAAGATCGTGCTATAATTATTTCAGATTATCAGATTATAGCGCAAAAAATGATTATAGTTTTGTAGACATTTTAAATCGTGCTATGTACACAAAGTAAAGAATGGTATGTATTTAAGAAAGATCGTGATATATTATGTTTACAGATACAGATTATAGCACGAAAAATAATCCATCTGTAGATCGTGCTATATATTTAATAACGATGGTATCGCATTATGTATTTAAGAAAAAGCGTATTATATTTATATATAAGTTTGTCGACTTAATACGTCTTGTTAGGCCTGCAAATCGAAGACTACGGAGACGGAGACTACGTACTGAGTGTTGTACAAACGTCACCTGATAAAGTGTAGACACCGCCAGAGTTGTCGAGACTCGCGCCTATAGACTGGAGCAAATCTCACAAGCTCTCGTGAAGTATTTTCTGACGAGATTATGTGAGGGTGCATAAGCTGTCAATCACCGCACCTGACCTCTTGACGTGGGGGGAGTCAGAAAGAGAGGGGGTATCTGAACCAATCAGCGTGAGGACAGTGATGTCAATCATCAACTGCAGAGGTGATAGCAGTGACAGACACAGCTGATATATCTTTCACATTTATTATATTGTGTGCAATTAAATAAAAATAATGCTCGCGTAGTATTACATGCAAATGATAATCAAGGTATCAAATACATCGTGTTACACACTGCGCACAATGATATGTATACACATGTAATAAAGAACTAAAATATAGCAAATTTGCTACTCCTCTGCTGCATAAAGATGTGTAATTTATTGTTATTTTTATAGTGTTCATTCTGTATACATTTGTACGATAGAATAGTTGTAAAACGTTACAATTGTTACGCCGCAAAACTTATGATAATTTTTTTTATAATATTGTTGTTATTATTATAAGTTATAGCTGTAACATAACACGTTACACCTGTGCAAACAAGACAGCTTATAATAACGATAGTCTTCCTATTATTACTCATCCGTTTTTGGTATCGTTTCTGGTTGATTTTTTGTATAACACGATTCACTTATAACACGATTTGACTCATTGGAACCTAACTATCGTGTTATAACGATGTTCACCTGTACAAAGATTAAACTCAGCATTAAATAAGATTCATTTTGAGCAAACAGATGGCTGTCGTTTGTGTGCAAGCAAGCGTGAAGGCGCGACGTCCACCATGTAGGGCCCGTAGTAATTTTATTACCTAGACTGCCAGCTAAATATCACCATGCAGAGTGTACAGCTCACACGGACCATAGAGGTTATCAGGTGGTTATAGGGCTAAGTCTTATCTTGATAACTATTGCTGGTTGCCGTTTGTGGGCAACCAAGTGTGGAGGCGCAACTCAGAAGGTGTGAGTGATCTGTCTCTGATCCAAGGGATTTAAAAATTTGACCCTTGATGTCCCATGTGGTCCGCTTAGCGAGGTTGAGACTGTTTTCGTGCAAAAAAGTGGTCCGAGACATGAATGGGAAAAACTTTGTGAATGGACAAATGTGGTACAAGACGCGAAGTGGTCCGCTTACTGAGGTGGTCCGGAACCGAGGTTATACTGTATCTATTTTTATCATATATTGTTATTTTACTGCCAAAACAAATTTCTGATATCGAATGATTTTTTCAATCATTCACCAAGTCCAATTTATTTATCAAAGTAACTGTTAAAAGTAGGCTAAATGCATTAGAGTGTGAAAATGAATGGTGTTTGTCCTGTAAACAAACAAATAATATATGTGAAAAAATTTGATAGCAATTGATTGAAGTGTTTTGTATGTTATGGTTTTTCAGAACATGTTTTCTAAGTTGGTAGACTTTATCAAGCGTGACAGTGAGATCCCACAGATTGACAGTCATTGGTTCTCTGAAAGTGGAATCATAGATGTGTTTATAATGTTAGGATCCAAGCCCAAAGATGTCTTCAGGCAGTACGCCAGCTTGACTGGTACCACACCACTCCCACCGGTAAAAAATACATATTACTTGATCTTTGATATATGTAGTTATATATTTACATTTGTATATCATATATACCTTTTTATTTGTGAAGGTATATACCTTTTGTTTACAGACATCTTCGCAGAAAGTAGCTTCACAATATTTCACTGCTCTCATTTGTTTCAGTTATTTGCCATTGCATACCACCAGTCAAGATGGAACTATAATGATGAACAAGATGTGAAAAAGTTAGATAACTTCTACCATCTGAATTTTTTTTTTTTTAATTTCAATAAATTGCAAATTTTTGCCTACTCATTAAACAGATTTTTTCATTTAGAAAATTAGCAGTTAAAATATAGCGTCTGAATCTATTATTTGAAAAAAAAATGTGCACCCTTTATGCAATGCAAAATCTGGTAGTCCTTCATAATCAAATGTCATTTACATGGAAATGAGTGGGGTTGGCTGTAATGTAAATATTATGGTTTAGTGAAGAAAAACGACCCAATTGCTTTGATCACTACATGACAATACACAGCAAGAGTGTCCATTAAAAGCTGTTAATAAGTTTATTTCTTTTGCTGATTGAACCTAACACCTCACTTAATTTGAAGGTTTTAGAAAATATTCAAGCCTCCCAGAAAACACTGTTTACCCAATATTATTTTAATGTTGTCCTATGTCAACGATGCTGCTCCAGCATCAAACTAACTTTGGGTCACCACCTTGTGTTTTATGGGCCAGGCCAATAGATACATCAGCTTATAAACAACATGTATTTTTTTCAGTGTGGATGCAGGTTTTGACGAAGCTGACATTCCTCTTGATGTTATATGGCTTGATATTGAACACACAGATGGAAAACGGTCAGTAAATAAATCCATGATTTTGTAATAATTGACCATTCATCCCTGTCTGTTCAACCGTCTTTTCCCTTAGTCACAGCTTTTCACAATTATCTTTAATGGCAGATAGACACATGTATATAT
Organism: Flabesymbios commensalis; assembly: GCA_964017125.1. Lineage (NCBI taxonomy): Eukaryota > Metazoa > Annelida > Polychaeta > Terebellida > Flabelligeridae > Flabesymbios > Flabesymbios commensalis. The sequence goes on from OZ024906.1 coordinate 82,940,044, forward strand.
AAAGAATCACTTGCAGCTGAATTAGAAGCCCCCTCCTCCATCGAAGGCATTAGTGCATTCACGGCACACTCTTCCTTGGGGGAAGTTGGACATTTCTAAAAATGTATAAACTTTGAGATTATTTGAGTCTTATAAACAGTGGCCCAATGTTAAACTAACATTGTTTCAACCTGTGCATTTTGCATGGGTTAATTCCAGTATATATATATACAGGAAACATTTTGTTTGAAAATGATTGATTAGCAATCTTCACCTCCAAGCTATGAATCACATCATACATTACTATCATTCATTAAAATTAAATTGATCGATTTTGAAATAGATAGCAAATTAATTACATAGGTTTTCACTACGAGATACTGAACAAAATTTTCCCTGATGTATTGCACTTGTTTATATGTATGCGACTGATAGAAATTTTGATGTCTGTGAGCCGTGAATATTGCAGGGCACAAATTAAGGTGCACAAATGCGGGATTCCCGCTGTTTTTACTTGGATCCTCCCGCACCATTTTCTGGTCTCCATGGGCACAACATATGTCAGATGTAATCATGTTTATTTCATCATGTTACCAGGCTTGATAACAAGATTGGATTTCCTCTGTTATCCCTAATAAACATGATAACGCGCCGGGTGGTGATGCATAGTGGGGGGTGCGTTTGTTCCGTGTGCGGCCAGTGCTGGTGTTTTGATTATGACGTCACACTTCCGTGTGTCCCGCTGTCTGTTCACGCTGTCAAAGTGATATTTAAACTGTAACCGTAACGGCTTTGGTTTATTTGTGAGCTCACCATTGCAAATGCTGGAACATCTTTGGCACATCATTGTGCCGCCATATCTCCTCTCATTTAAATGCTGGCTTGATGTTGGCCCATCATCAACGACGCTGGCCCAACATCAAGCCAGCATTTGTTAGACGTCTATGTTTGCTGGGTGGCAGGTGATTAGATTCCTTGCTGCTACCAAACACACCACTCACCAAGGCAGGCAAAGTTGGCTGGCCAAGCGGCACTTAGTCGGGCACATAGTGAAGTAGACTGGTCATCAACATGTGAGCTCACCATTGCAAATGCTGGAACATCTTTGGCACATCATTGTGCCGCCATATCTCCTCTCATTTAAATGCTGGCTTGATGTTGGCCCATCATCAACGACGCTGGCCCAACATCAAGCCAGCATTTGTTAGAGGCCTATGTTTGCTGGGTGGCAGGTGATTAGATTCCTTGCTGCTACCAAACACACCACTCACCAAGGCAGGCAAAGTTGGCTGGCCAAGCGGCACTTAGTCGGGCACATAGTGAAGTAGACTGGTCATCAACATAATTTATATATCTACTCGTTACCCTTGCATCTGTCGTGACATCTAAAATGAAAACAACACTATTTTTTGCAATCACATTGGCCTAGTTAATTTTTTAATGTGACACCCTGTACACTTCTCCCTCATAAAAAATACAAGGGGGGACAGTCCCCCCTTTGAGTGAAAAATCCCCGTTCTAAATATTTCCAGGGGAGGGACAGTCTCCCCTAAAATCTAAACGCTAATTTGTGCCCTGAATATTGGTACTTGTTTTATATTGGCAGTTTTGGTCGTTTGATAAAAAACGCCAATGTTCCTCTCTGCCATAAAGACTGTTCCTATTCAGGGTTCTGTCAGTAGGGGTAAGTCAGCCAATATTAATCTTAAACAAACTGCCCAAGTTTAAATCAACCAATATCTTCCGGTTTACAGTATTATCCTGATTTTCCGCCAGGATTGTTCGAGCAAGTTGGTTCCTTCCTCAGAATATTTTTTTAAATTTTAGCGCTAATAATTTTTTTCAGCTGAAATGACAACCAAATATGGAAAATACTTTTTATGGTGGATATCCTCCCTTTTGGTATTGAATGGGAGGGGGGTGGACCCTGTCATCTGAAATGCTAAACCCGAGTCTAGACAAGAATGTGAAACAATATGTTGAAATGAATGATACACAATACAGTGAATCTATGATATCTACATGTATAATTTTGATGTGACCACCATGCTTTCACACAGGTCTTATTATGAACTGTCATTTTTAAACATACCTATTGTTTTTTGCAAGTTCAATTGTGTTATAAGTCTACCAATTTATATAGTGATATATATTATATTTTCAATTGTAAGTTGACTACACGTAAGCAATGTTTTCAACCAATAAAGTTCTAATCACGCCTATATCCGCTTACAGCCTTTATATTGGTTCTTCAAACAAGAATATTTGAAGGAGAAATTGGCTTTGAATTTGCTAGATTAAAGTATGGTATGATTCAAATTGTGCATACTGGTATTTAAATAATTTTTATCCACTTTTTTTGTGGATCATGGTAGTCAGACACAACTTTAAGTGGGTAGAATTTGTACTTCTTTAATGTAGCTCTATAAGGGTTAATAGTAGTCTTTTGTTTCGGAAAAAATGAAAAAATTAGTGTATGCTCATCTGTGGGTATTTTTTCACCTAAATAAAATCATGCACTAAATAATTTTAGTGACTTTTAACAGTTATTTTACTTGGGATAATGCTCGATTCCCAAACCCAACTGAGATGTTGGAGCGCCTCTCTTCCAAGAGTCGACGTATGGTCACTGCGGTTGATCCCCACGTGAAAGAAGATGATGAATATTTAATGTATACTGAAACTAAAAAGCATGGTTATCTTATCTCTGATAAAAATGGTGATGTGTACCATGGTTTTTGCTGGCCAGGTAGATTTGAATCGCTTTTTGTTTAACATATTTATTGTTTCAGTTCATGTTTGTCAAATATTAACCTGCATTCAATATTATATATAGTAGAGCCTACAGTGAGCTCATCAGACAGCATACTTTGCTCGCAATAGACTTTTTGTGAGAGTGAAACCTTGGAAATGACTCTAAGTGCATACATGATAGGTCTTGCATGTTTTATTTACAAATTTCGCAACTGTTAGTGACTTCTTTCTATAACTTGTTTTTGTGCATAACCTTTGAGCAGGCTCTACTGTATAATAAAATAGTTGCTTCATAATATCAAGGTTATGGTTCTGGATGTATGTCAACTGCTTTTATATTGCAATCATATATTTGTGGAACCATTTAAATGTCAGCTGTGGAAATATAATGTTGACATTTTTTGTGTAGATTTTTCAGTTGATTTTTTTCTAATGAAGCAGTTACAGAAATCGGGTAGTCAACAACGGACAGTTTATTTCTTCACTGTTAAGCATTAAAATATCACACCATTTATGAGATTTGAAAACTCTATTTCAATGATCCAATGATATTGCATTCTTGCAGAGGGGAAAAATATGATATTGAATTCTTCCTTATCTGAGATTGTTTGATTTCTAAATCTATCATTTATTTATAGATGGCTCAATGTCTTTTAGTCAGATTTTTCACATATAGTAATCTGTCATACACAAATTCCTAACCTCATGAGAAATAAAAAGCTGTTTATTTTTGTAATATTCCTTCATATAATTATTCCTACAGCTATTTCACATGGGATAAGCACAAGTTCCCCACACCAGCAGATATGATTGATCATGTTGCTTCCAAAGGAAGAAAGATGGTAACCATTATTGATCCTCATATCAAACGTGATGATGACTACTTTTTGCATAAAGAAGGCCGTGATCTGGGCTATTATATAAAAAACAAAGACAATCAAGATTATGATGGTTGGTGTTGGCCTGGTAAGCATAAAAACTAGTCTCCATTGTCATTTAGAAACAATGGGTGTATATAAGGGATGCAGTTATAGCCAATGATTTCAAATTAAAAGCCCTTCTCCACTATATTTAACTAGTTTCAAACAAGTTTCAAATCAAGTAAAATGTCACTGAAATTCATTTGTTGTAGCTGCTCTGTCATGAAAAAATTTGGGTGTTGTCTAATTATTTTTCATTAGTAAAACTATTTTTCATCAGCTGCTTGAAATTGTGTCCAGCTTCAAATGAAAAAATAATTCAGCAGCACAAGGGTTAAAAAATTCAATGCTCACTAGATGGTGTCAATATGAAAGCCACAATACTACTACTGTACTACATTAAGTTTTATAAAGGGATTCTCCATATGATTTGTAATCCTTTAAATGGTTCCAAGTATCTCAGGCTATTTTCACATTATAATTTTAGTTTGCATTATTAATATGGTCATGGCTATTGGAATATTATTACAATCAACAATTTTTTCAACTATCGTATATCCCCGCGTATAATGCGATGTTTTTTCTTAGCTATTCATGTCACAAAAAGGCACCTCGTATTATACATAGATGTAGAATTTAATACAATTTTTTAGCTCTGTAGCGGTAGTTCAGCAGTAAGTTTTCTAGCGGTAGAATCGTAGGTTAGTCGGCGTGTATGGTAAGCAGGCCTATACACACGATACAACAAGACTGTGCCTTTCCAACTAGTAGCAAACAAGAGACGTTCACCCAGTGCTGGTACAATGTTGGGCCACCGTCAGCGACGCTGAATGTGTCGTGTTTGCTGGGAGCCCCCGTCTCACATTCCCGCCGACGCGCGTGGCACGTTTGACAACCACGGGCAGATATATGACGCCGTTAGTCTGCAACCAATTCACACTCCTGACCTGTTCATTTATATTAATAATGATTTAATCAAAGATCGCCTTTCACAGTGCTGGTCATATGAGGCGTGTGATCACACGCACACGCCATCACACGCCTAAAACAAAGTTGAGGTGTAGGAAAAACAGCACGCCTCCTACAATGTACAGATACAAAGGCAACACTTAGTCGAGTGCGAATCCTCCTTCAGTCCTTGATCACACTCCTTGCTCATTCAAGGAGTGTCATTTTCCGCACACCACTATTTTTCAAACCACCAGCACTGCTTTCATATGGGCGTGTTCTATTGTGTACGACAAATCTGAACATGATATTTTCCTATTGGAATGAGAGAATGCGTTGATGAAATATAACAGGATATCACTGTTTATATCTCCTATCGCAAATTCTATACATGTAGGCCTCAGAATGTCCATATTGCTGAGATAACATTAACACCTACCGCTGTTGCCGCGGCTGATACGGTATTGAGCAAATGGTGGTATCTGTTAGCTATAGTTCATGAAGCGCTGCTGTGTTATTGCACCCGGACACCTTATACAACCAAACACCTCTTGTGTCTAGACAATGCGGCTAGTCTGCAAATGTTTTACAATCACATTGCATCTTGGAATGTTCTTATTTGAGCACGACGATGTTAAAATGTGGTCTTTGTAATAGATAAATTAAAATAATATAAATTTGTCGGCGAAATATAAATACGGGTATTTTAAAATCTGTGTGTATATATATGTAGCCTATGCAGGCCTCAGAATGTCTGCCCATCGAGACAATCCCGATGACATCCACTCTGCCGTGGAAAATGGAAATACAGTATCTGCTTACTTTACAAGTAAGCAGATACTGCCCTTTGGTTTTGTAGAGCTGTACTGTTGCCGCTATTCCCGTCGTTGAGCATCGTCTATGCAGGTGTCACAGCGCTATTTAGTATAAGATAATATCCATGCCTCACATTTAGATGGCCCGGAACGCTGCCGACCGGGACGCTGCCGACATCCAAAATTTGAGGTCGTATTATACAGAGGGGTAGACGTTTTTCAGGTCATCCTAGGCCTCAAATCTTAACTCGTATTATACATGGCGTCGCACTATACGCGGGGATATACGGTATTTCTCTTGTATTCAAATGTCATCGGTGTAAATACAGCCATGTAAAAATTGTGTTGTATCAACAATTTGTTTGTATTTGCTTGCTTCCACTTACCTCTCTGTAGTAGTCTGGTTGTAACAAAACAATTCAATCTCATGACTGCTCTATCTTTACATGGAAAAGCTTGCGAACTAATTTTTGTAAGTTAAAAGATAGACACTTGTTGTAGAATTATAAATATAATTGGGTTTAATTCAGTTTGACAAAAATGTGCATGCTTTTTATTTTATGGTTAAAGATTAATGGAAGATGTCCATAAAGAACTAAATTTTCTGGTCAATTAAAAAAAAGATAATTCAACAATGATTTCACTCATTGTAATTATAGACACATGCCTTTTTGTAAAAATTTAAACTTTTGCAGTTATTGTATGACTACCGTACAAAGATGTAATTACATGGTAAAGAGAGAATTAAAGTACCGGTACATGTAGGATACTGTACGGAAAAATATATTGCATTGGTCAGTTTATGATGTTGAAAGTAATATTTAAAAACCTTCACCATTTTAGGTTCATCTGGATGGCTGGATTTCTTGAATCCTGACATTCGCATGTTTTGGGCACAGAAGTTTCTGCCCAGTGCTTATGAAGGCTCCACACTTGACTTGTACACGTGGAATGACATGAATGAGCCCTCTGTATTCAATGGACCAGAGACAACCATGCACAAAGATGCCAAACATTTTGGTGGATGGGAACACAGGGATGTTCATAACATATACGGCACTTATGTGGTAAGTCATTTTATCCGTAACCCTTTAAGCACCGTTGTCACTTTTATACACTACATGGCATGTTTAAATTAATTCTCTGAGCTTTCAGAGCTTGATATATTATACTTCAATATTTGAAATCAGGTCATTTTGATTTGAAATTGGTTCATTTTTTGTCCACATTAAAGTGGGCATCTGCCACGAAATGTGATGGAGTGATGCTTCATCATGATTTTTTTGGGAATGTGGATGATAATCTATAATCATCACTTCACAAATGCTTTGGTTTGAGGAATTCCAGTTTTAATAAGCATTTTTTATTCAATTAGTATTTTATATTGTTGTATCAATATTTTATAAGAAAAATAATTATTCAAACTTGTGGGGTAAAGCGCAAAACACACCAACATGATTTCCCTTATCAAACACTCTATTTGATCATTGCCAAATCAAACCAGCGCGCCGACACACGTGAGCATGATAGGCAACGTGATAACTGTTACATTTTTCTCGCGCTTCGCAGAGGTTGGCACACTGGTTTTTGCACCTCACATGTCGCGTTGGTCATCGTGTTGGTCGTCGCGTTGGTGTGTGGACAATCAAGTGATTTTTTTGTCGCTCCTCACTTGCCTAATCGCGCTCGCGTTTGCATATTAGTGTGTTTTGCACTTAAGTAAACAGCTATTTCTTTGCTTTGTAAATAAATGAAGATTTACTTTCAAGATGACGTGATATAAGATGAGTAAAAACTTTCTCATGGAGCAAAGTGGTACACAATTTTAATGAAAAGAGAAAAGTATAACATTAACACTTGAGCTGCTGGGACCATATATAACAGGTTTCGAGCCAGGTTCAATCCAAATAAAATATCACTTAAATTGATCAAATAGCTTGTGTGGATTTTCCTTTTTCATTTTTTTTTTTCAATTTGAAAGGTGTTTATTTTCTGTTAATAGTAATACTTTTTTGTTATCTGAAGCTGGTTTCGAGCCAGGTTCAATCCAAATAAAATATCACTTAAATTGATTAAATAGCTTGTGTAGATTTTCCTTTTTCCTTTTTTTTTCAATTTGAAAGGTGTTTATTTTCTGTTAATAGTAATACTTTTTTGTTATCTGAAGCTGGTTTCGAGCCAGGTTCAATCCAAATAAAATATCACTTAAATTGATCAAATAGCTTGTGTAGATTTTCCTTTTTCATTTTTTTTCAATTTTAAAGGTGTTTATTTTCTGTTAATAGTAATACTTTTTTGTTATCTGAAGCTGGAAATTTGCGTTAGCAATTCCAGCTTCAGATAAACGAAAAATAGATACAAACAATTCAGCAGCACAAGGATTAATTCTTGAACAGACTGTAAAATAAAGATTGCTTAATAATGGTAGAAATTAAATTCACAGAATCAAATTTGAACTACAGTGCTGCAGTATAAGCTAAATGAATTTGCAGTCTCAGTATTTTTCTTTCAGCATCGTGCCAGCATGGAGGGTCAACTTTTGAGAACAGACAATAAACGAAGAGCTTTTGTACTCAGCCGTGCTTTTTTTGCTGGGTCACAAAGATATGGTAAGCGAAATAAGTTATGTCTGAAAGTGTCCTATCACCCGGAACATGTATTGTTTATTACTTTTAACTTTTAATCCATAGCGCTATTGTACTTTTTTGAATTTAACAGCCTACAAACTATGTAGGGTAAAATCTATTTTTGGAAAAAAATTGTCTGGACACAAAAAGTAACTTGATTAAGAAAACAATAGGCAAACAAGCCAAAAACTGTTTTGCAGCCAAGTGCTTATCTTGGCACAAATCATGTCACAAAATATCACAATATATAGCATAATAGGGTACTCTGTGATACTATTGATGAATTTGGTCTATGTCTTGAGTTATTAAATAGAACTAAAAATGATCTGTATTGTTAAATTTGAAATGAAGTGAATGAAAAAGCACAAATTTTGTAGACCATAGTATAGATGTTGATGGTTTATATGTTGTTGATTACAGGGGCTGTATGGACAGGAGATAACATGGGAGAATGGAGTCATCTGAAAATCTCCATCCCCATGGTTCTCTCTCTTAATCTGGTCGGGATCACATTCAGCGGTGCTGATATCGGTGGTTTCTTCAAAAATCCAGAGGCGGAGCTCCTCACTCGCTGGTATCAGGTGAGGATGTCACCCTCTAGCAGCCAAAGTGTATGATAGCTGATAGGGGAGGATTTGGTGTACAAAATTAATATTTCTTTGTTCGGGCTATTGTACTATGACTATATGGGATCATAAAATTTGAGGAGAAAGAACATTTTTGTAGAATAATGAAAATAATGAATAACCTTATTGTTCAATATTCCAGGCTTTTAAAACCTACTAATTTGCACACAATTTTTTTTCAAAAAGTTGATCTTTATGAGTATGCTAATCACACTTACACTAATGTATTATCAGATGGTAGTTAATGTATTCAGCACAATTTACGTTGGAAAAAGGTCCCAACAAATTTGATAAGCATACCTTCCTGCTCAAACAGGTTTTCAAAGGCCACATTTGTTAAAATACTGCAACCTTATGTCTTAGCCATGCAGCAATTATTTGAAAACAAAGTCATGAATCTTCAGGGTATGAGTTTCTTGTCAAGCATTTTTGTGGCAGGTTCATACTTATGGTTGCAGTATTTTTTACAAAGTGAAAGAGTCCTAAATTTTTTAGCTATTGATCTTTAAAAAAATTGAATTTGCTCCCCCTAAAGCTGGGAAATGTTGTTTTTTTGTAATGCTGTCTCATATTACAGGCAGCGTCTTATCAGCCATTCTTCAGAGCTCACGCCCATCTGGACACACGGCGTCGTGAACCATGGCTTGTACCTGAGGAGCATGAGAAGGCCATCCGTCAGGCAGTGCGGGCCAGATACGCTCTGCTTCCTTTCTGGTACACACTATATTTTCAATCTGAACTATCTGGAGAACCTATTGTCAAACCTCTCTGGGTGGAGTTTCCTGAAGACAAAAACAGCTTTGTAGTAGAAGACCAACATTTAGTCGGTAAGCTATTTATATTAACATTTCTATTGCATCAGGTACATAACTTATCTGTGAACGGTGTTCATCAAATCGTTAACCTTATTGAACCTTCTATTTTGTGCCATAATAGGTTTTATCTTTACATTTTATTAAGATGATTTACTTTTTTTTATTTATCAGTAACAGGTTTTTTTGTAAATGTGAATTTTATGGAAGGTTTTTCAGCAAACACTCCTTTGTTTAACATCTGAATTATCAGTGTTTTATTAATACCAAATCAACTGGAACAGTTAACAATTTCCCATTAAGTTATCTATTTAAATTTTCACTCCTTGAAGTAGTGTCTCGCTACGGCGACCAACAATAGGGTGAAAATTATTTATATTTGTTTGCAAGTCTTGGATGTTTAAACACTCATTTCATTTCAATAATAGTGATTAGATTGGCAAATAACACAGAATATATCTTAATTCTTACAAAGCTGGGATCAACTTTAGACGTAAGAATTTTACGTCTAAAGTCGATGTCCGCACTGTAGGAGTAAAAATATTTATATTGACCGTAGACCCATAACACAGGTATTCAAATGAAGCGGAAAGAGCTGACTCATTTTATGATGATTTCAAATTGAGAAAAACTATTTGTTCTCTTGGTGTGTGTACAAATATTTCAACTGTTGAGGGTTAAGAAAGCTTGTTATTTTTACCAGGCACTGCACTGCTGGTACATCCTGTAACCGATCCTGGTGCTACAGGAGTCCATATATATTTACCAGGACAAGAGCAAGTAAGATCATTTTCCTGATTGTCACAACATGATGATATTTTGGAAAATTAATAATTTATGAAAAAAATTATACTTCAGTTCTAAGCTTCCATATGATAAATTATCTTTGGGAATTTTGTAAAATCCTGTCATTTTTATTCGCAATTCACATCTCTGACAAGATGAATTGAAATGAAGAAATCGCTATGTGCTAATATGGTTAATATCTAATTAAGGCTCCTCCCTGCCAGGGGGAGGCTTTTTGTTTTTGTACCGTTTCGCCTGCGGCATGGACTTCCTATACCATGTCACCCTGATATCTACAAAACCGCTTTTTGTATTCATTTGGTGTTAAACATGCTGGATACAAGTATTAATTCCTGGGCTGCATCAATTTTTTAGAAAGTTCGGGAAAATATTCTGGTCATGGCGGCCATCTTTAATCTTTTTTCGTCAAATTAGGACCTTGTCACCCTTATAACTTCAAAGCCGCTTATCCGATATACTCAATATTAACAATACTGCATAGCAGTATGAATTTCTAGCCTGCATCAATTTTTCAGAAAGTTTGGAAGTATATCCGGGTCATGGCAGCCATCTTTAATCTATTTTCGTCAAATGATGACCTTGTCACCCTGATAACTTCAAAGCCGCTCATCCGAAATACTCAATATTCAACATACTGCATAGCAGTATTAATTCCTAGACTGCATCAATTTTTCAGAAATTTTGGGAAAATATCTGGGTCATGGCGGCCATCTTTATTCTCATTTCGTCAAATTAGAACCTTGTCACCCTGATAACTTCAAAGCCGCTTATCCGATACACTCAATATTCAACGTACTGCATGCTAGTATTAATTCCTAGACTGCATCAATTTTGCAGAAAGTTCTGAAAAATATCCGGGTCTTGGCGGCCATCTTTTAATTTTTTGTGGTCAAAATACCACCAAGTCAGCCTTAAGCTGCTAACCTCTGCCTCATAATATTACTTGATAATTACATGTACAAGTTGATTATCTTGTAAAATTACATTTAATGTATAACTTTTGTTTGAAAAGTGCGAGGGGGAGCCTTCTTGGGTGTTTTACATGGTAAACACTTACTTCTAGTTATATCTAATTTAAATTAATGATACATAGTTCATAATTTTATCAAATATAATAATTAGTCAATGTTATGTGATACACAAACAAATGACACATCCCTTCAGTAATGTGTGCTAACATTTATTATTACTCGTAAATTTTCAGCTTTGGTATGATATTGACACAAATGCAGCTTACCCAGGAGGACAGAATATTTATATGGCGACCAATTTGGAAAAAGTAAGATTAACTGCATTTCATCACATTTATTATAAAGATTTATGATTCCTTGATATGAGAGGACTGCCACGGATAAACACTTTAATACCAAAGTGTTTTCATCTTATATGTTATTGTTATAGTTTATGGTTATTTAAAAAAACTAACTGTCCTAAAATGAATTAGTAAGCCTATGGATATGTAACAAAACTTTAATCAATTTTAAGGTTTTTAAAATTACTTCCCATCATATCATTTTCTTTTTGAGCCTGCCTTTTAATTTTTTCAAAAGTTGAGCTACTGCAATTTGTATTCGTCAGCGTTAACATTTCCTTGTGGGCACAATAACTTGCTTGAGTGTTTTCATGTATCCTGCTCAAATTTCTTTTGTAATAAGCAGCTCTAGGACAGTTCAATAATTGCCAAAATACGTCGTTAATTTCACCTAAAAAGTTCTTTATTTAAAAAGGTGGGTTATTGCAATTGAAGTTGGCGGCGTCGACGTCAACATTTACTTGCACGATAACTTTTTGTTTCCTGCTCAATTTTGTTCTGCATGTTGCTAGTAGCAAATTCTCGGTAAAGCTCAATCATAGCTAAAAAATCAAAATGAATTTTATCTTGTGGACGCAATAACTTCAAAAGTTTTTCATTTATCTTACCTAAATTTGTTCTGCATGTTGTTAATAATCAGTGCTCTGACAAGTTCAATAATGGCAGCATGCTCTTGTTTTGCTTAAAATTGATTTTTTTGTACAGGTGCCAGTTTTCCAGAAAGGTGGTACAATTATACCTAGAAAAATGCGTATTCGGCGAGCATCAGCTTTGATGGTTCACGATCCTTATACCTTATATGTAGCATTGAATAAAAAAGTGAGTACTTGATAGTGTGCATATTTAAATTAATGCAGCAGTAACTTAGAAACCAGGCACAACATACTCCTATAACACTTCAAAGCTACTTTCCCATATAATAATATTATGTATATTTCCATACATCATCCGTATGCCTTACAGATTGGATATGGATATGGACAACATACCTAAGGAGAGGATTACGTAACAGTTAAAATATACAGTATTGGTGGATTTCAGCCTTTGTCATGCAGAATTATTTGTTTCCATTTTTCATTCATTTGAAACTGGAATTGCTAACACAATTAACAGCTTTAACTTACAAAATGTTTTGTAGTAATGAAAAATAGACACATCAAATTGAATTACCCAATTTTATTTAATTATTTAATAAATTTTATTAATTCCCTGTGAATCTACCACAAAATATCTCATCGAATTCAGTGGGATTTCATTAGTTTTAAAATTTTGAGTTGATATATGGGAACATAGAGAATCACTTGAGTCTGGAATCATTGTGTGCAAAAAAACGTTTGGGTCTCATCGATTTATTTGTTAGTTTTTACACAAAAGGTGCCTTGGCTTAGTTTACACCGCACTAATTTGACATTAATTTTCTTTGCTTTTCTGTCTGCCTCATAAGTAATTATACAATTGAAAGTTATGTCTCTGTATAAGGACCCACAACTTCAAGTGGGTAAAAAGCTATTTACATGTGTAAAACTTGAATTAAAACGCATGGCAGTATAGCAAAATTTAATGCATATTTCTCCTTAAAATGATCTTGTTTGTAGTACAAATAAAAAGTCTAAAAACACTATTGATGTTATTAGCAATGTAAGGTTTACCTAGTCCTTCATCGTATGTTGTTTTCTTTTTTCAGAATGAAGCTCAAGGAGAGTTGTATATAGATGATTATGATACATTCCAATACAAAGAGGGGAAATTTATCTACAGAAGCTTCACTTTTAAAAATAATCAATTATCTAACCAGTAGGTGTATTTTGTTTTTGTCATCAGTCAATTTTGTAGTCATAATGCTCTATTCACTAAATGTATTACCAAATATAGTGTGTACTCATAGATGCCAGTTGCCAGTTTTCCAGAAATTCCTGGAATTTTGTTTTTTTGTAACTCTGATAATAAATCTGGATTCCCAATTAATGGCCTGAATGTGATCTCTTTCATCTTCCAGATAGTAAAATCAGCCCCCTGCCATCTTTTGCGTACTATCCAGTAAACGCAACAAATGTTGTTGCAAATATTGTTGAGCCACTATCACAGACGGAGGCCCAACATTAAACCAACAGTTTTTAAGTGTGTCATGTTTGCTGTGTATACCTTAATAACTTCAAACTGTATTAGATTTCCAAAAGGGGTGTGTGTGGCGCCTAAGATTTATTTGAAAAGAAAACACTATTTATTTTCAGAAATATTAATCCATTATGGGACCCTACCCTGTTTCAAACAAAGTCCTGGTTGGAGAGAGTAATAATCACAGGTTTTCATGGAGCACCAGCCTCTGTGGAGCTTTTTGAAGAAGGTGAGTTATTCTTCAGAGTCCGAAATATCAACCCTTGTCCTCCTAGGCCTGTATATATTTTTATGCTAACATCATATTATAAAATTCTGAAGATCCAAAGAAGCTCTGGAAATCTATAAACAACATCCTTCATAGATTTCCTGCTCCCTCTTTGCCTGAGAATTTATCACTCAAGACAATTTGTGAAAAATTCTCAAACTTTTTTGTTGATAAAAGTACTATTATTCGCTCAAAATTTCCTGACAATAATGAACTCCCAAACGTGCATCCCTCGTACGACATAATTTTTTTAATGAATACTTTGACTTTGGCAACAGAAGCAGAGATCAAGAAAATAATCATGAAATCAAAAAGTACCTCAAGTGATCTTGATCCATTTCCTACTAGCTTGCTGAAGGATTGTCTCGACGTCCTAATTAAACCAATCACTAGTATCATCAATAAATCTCTCCAAGAGGGTGTTTTTCCGGCCCAGTTCAAAAAAGCATATATTAGTCCTTTTCTAAAAAAAAAAACTCTAGATAAAAATAAACTTAAAAATTACCGTCCAGTTTCAAACCTCAGTTTTACATCAAAGATATTGGAGAAAGTTGTCGCATCTCGCCTACTTTCCCACATGGAATCAAATTCGATGTCCAATAATTTGCAATCAGCATACAAGAAATTCCACTCCACTGAATCAGCTCTTTTAAAGGTCGAAAACGATGTTTTACTCAATATGGAGAAGGGCAGAGTGACAGCACTCGCCCTCCTTGCCCTATCGGCTGCTTTTGACACAATTGACCACCTCACGCTAATTAGCCGCTTGTCATCGTGGTATGGAATTTCTGGTACAGCTCTTGTCTGGTTTACATCGTACTTGAGCAACCGATGTCAAAAGGTGAAAATTCACGATTATATTTCCGAAGCGGTTTATATATCTTTCGGTGTACCCCAGGGCTCTGTCCTTGGACCTATACTTTTTACCCTATATACTGCTCCCCTCAGTCACGTCATCGCTGAGCATGATGTAGAACACCATCTCTATGCCGATGACACACAAATTTATATATCTCTATCCGGTTCTAAAGCTTCAGAATCCCTAACTGATTTGAAATCCCGTGTGACTGATGTTTTCACTTGGATGACAAATTCGAAGCTAAAGCTAAATCCAAGTAAAACCGAGTTTATCATCATCGGTTCTAAAAAACAAAGAGAAAAGTTCAAAGATCTATCCCCTATATTATCACTTGACCATGACACACTTCCTAAAGCATTCGTTAGAAATTTGGGATTCATTTTTGATTGTGATTTTAACTTCAAACAACAACTCTCTCAGACTTGCAAAATATGCTTCTATCACATCCGTGATTTTAGGCGTATTAGGAAGTACCTTAGCCCTGAAGCTGCAAAATCTGTTGCATGTGCTCTAGTCACTAGTCATCTTGACTATTGCAATTCCCTTTTGTACAATCTTCCTGACAGGGACATTGAAAGATTGCAGAGGGTACAAAATTGTCTGGCACGTGTAGTCTGTAAAGCTTCTCGTTTTAGCAGATCTAAGCCTCTCTTAAATTTTCTTCATTGGCTACCAGTAAAATACCACATACGCTTCAAACTCTGTACCATCACTTTTAAAGCCTTCCTTTTTCACCAACCTACATATCTCTTTAATTATTTAGTACCACTTCAAAATTCAAGACTGCTTAGATCATCCAACACAAATATGTTAACTGTTCCACGTTTTCGAACAAAATGGGGCTCAAGGGCTTTTGCAATTGCAGCTCCCTCCACCTGGAATTCACTGCCGGTTAATTTGAGAACTGCGAGTACAGTCACCTCATTTAAAAAAATGCTGAAGACTTTTCTTTTCGATTCGGCTTTCCCCCCTAATTCCTCGGAGATTCGGCGCCCAGTTGATGACTTACGCTTTGACTCTCGACATTGAGCTGATTTCGATTCTGCGTTTCTGAGCTCGCATCTCCGAGGATCTAGGTGCTATAGAAGTTACCGAATTGAATTGAATATATATGCTATAAATGCGGTTTCAAGTAAATTTCAAATCAATCAAATGTCAATCAAAGTAATAGAATAGTCTGTGGTGGACTGAATTGATATAATTTCAGATATTTTTTATAAGGCCGGTGTGTGCACCCGTGCGGAGAAGTTACCGAATTGAATTGAATATATATGCTATAAATGCGGTTTCAAGTAAATTTCAAATCAATAAAATGTCAATCAAAGTAATAGAATAGTCTGTGGTGGACTGAATTGATATAATTTCGGATATTTTTTAATAAGGCCGGTGTGTGCACCCGTGCGGAGAAGGTTAAGAGATATTTTTGTCATTTGAAACTGAAAATTGTATTAGCCATTACAGCTTGAAATGATGAAAATTAGCAACAAACAATTCAGCAGGACATTTAATTCACTTTGGGTGGGAATTTCTGTAGCCCTTCACAGCTCAACAGGTAATAACAAGTTATTTGTATTTCAGAGTTATATTTTTCAAGGCATTATATATTTTCAAGGAGTGATATATAATTATATTATATTCTTTGTTTCATTTATGTGTAGGTGCACAGCCCGTCTCCTTGCAGTCGAGCTATGATGCCAAACAGCGCACTCTTACCATTCGTAAGCCAGCAGTGAACATAGCCAGTGAATGGACGATACAGCTGAGATAAGGCCTGTGACAACTAGCAAAAATAGAAACTAGCAGCTGTGTTACCCATGAACTTCATCTATAAAAAATAATGCTATATATATATATATCATGAAGGGATTTATCATGCAGATAATGATTTGTATGCTATTCTAACATATTTTCTATTGAAGGCATGCAGGCCATTGATATATCATCCTGCATTCCGATTCATCTACATGCGCATTGCTTTATAGAATACTAATAATAATGAGGATGTAGTAAAAGAGGATTTTTGTTCAGGAATTGACAGCTTTAACTTACATACAATTTACTTCGTTCATACAGGAAATAATGAAATATCTCCTGTGGCTTTGCATGGAGGCTGCATCGCTTTATTTAAATTAGGTCCTCAAAGTTTTATTTTATATTTTTTTTGCATATCTCCTAATTATTCAAATAATTAATCTCATATTTACTACACAAGTCACACTTCCTCTTATAATGAAACGGCTGCTAGAAAAAATTCATAAAAAACAGCATTTAATCTGGAAATGTACTGTCATTCAATTATGTCTTGCCCTTTAAAATCAAATATTTTTAAAATGTTTTTCGAAATCATATCCCTGCTCATTACAATATCATGTGTCAAGCTTACAGCCGCCTTATTTTTTAATGCCTCAATTTCTTTAAAAAAAGAATTTCTGAGATTCGGGTAAGCTTATGCTTATAGCATTACAATTTACTGCAAAACAATTCATAAATACATTGAGTTTTTCTAAGGCCTGCTCTTGAGTTATCAACTACTATTGTCATTTCACCTTTCTCTGTGATAATTCTTATCGTCATAGGTTACAGCAGTTGTACTTTTTCAAGTAGGAAATATTAGATAATGTGTGTTTTCTTATTGAAAATAAGATGTGCATGATAGCAATGCCGGTGCCATAAAAATAATTCGAAGGGACAAATTTAAATAATATGTCCGTAGTAATTAATGATATGATGACATTTTCTGTAGTTTACAATACTGTTGTTAGGCCTCTCCAGTGCAATGGAAAATTGGCAGCAATATGTATTGAATATAACTGCTATTAACGTGTTCTTTTATAGGCAATCCTAATTATGAAGAGTGATGATATTGATCTGCTCAATAATATGTCTGATATTCCTAATATCTGAGCATTGGCCAAAACAATGTTAATGCAATTGAGAGAACACTCATGTGAGCAGTCTACTTAGCCAATTCAGACATACTGTGAACTTTTTAATTAAAGATTGCAGTTTATGAGAAAATGTATCTAAATCACTATTTAGAGAAAGCAAATATTGCTCTCTCACATGGCTACAGTACACCTCCACAGCGTTTTTTGTTGCAAACAAATGAGATTTGCATATCAGTATTTTCCGCTCGTGGTGTATATGGTGATCGAGAATGGCTAAAAACTTCACCTTGTCATATTGCCTGAAAATTACTAATTTATAATGTTATTACTTAATGACCATTTGCTACAGCGTTTGATTCAAATTGTCCATCACTTTGATGAATGGGTTGCTGTTGCCACCAACACTTGAATGGATGATTCTGATATCCGTGAAATTTAAATCTGGCTCAATCATTCATGAATCTTCAATATACTTTTGCATGTTTGATTATCAACACCAATAAACCGTACTGTGACATAGCACTTATCCAATGTGTTCACAATAAGGGGATTTGAATAACCATTTACAAAAATACTATATCTAGCAGTACATGTATCAAACACAGTTGTTCTGTCCATCGTAGAGACTGTTGCTGGAGCTTGTTATTATAAGCTGATTGACGGAGAGAATTTGGTAATGTAGGGTGAGATAGAATGAGATACTATTGGGGTAATGTTGGGGGTGATGCAGAATTCTATTCTGCAAATGTATCGTAATTTCTTTGTTTTTCTTAGTTGCTTTTTTTACTTTTGATGTTAGACGTGGTTTATCCTAAAGCTCTATACTGCTGACTTTACTTTTGTAAACTTCACTTCCAACTGATATGGGAGATAAGCTTAACTAACATTGTTACGATGCGAGTCTGAGGTGCTTCAACATCCAGTTTGGTCGAGTTCGAAGTGATTACTATCTATTCTTTCCTAACAAAATTTCTCTTATTATTTAGAACTAAAACAATTCAGCTGTAGTAAACGTAGTTATTTTTTTGTGGGGATTCTGTACCATAAATGTATTATTGTGCAGTTAGATTTCAAACCACAGTACAATAAACTATCACTGTGGCAAAGTCAATACCCTGTGGCTTCTGTACACATGTGTATGCGTATGCTACACCCTGCCACCAACTTCACTTGTTTGTATCCACGCGTGTTGTTAACATACGAAATTGTCGACTTGAACATGATGGTGATTTTTAAGAGCGTCCCCCATACTGAAATATGGTTAATATAATAAATAATCATGGATATTCTACAAACAATATAGATACCTGTATTTGATATTACACTGCAGTTGTTATGTTCCGTGTACATGTATTGCAAGCAGAGTCCATGTATGTGAACTGCTTATCAAGTTCGCGTTATGTGGTTGCTATCACACCAGTTGTGTTGTGGGAGAAAAAATGGTCTACAATTGAGGGAAGGACAGTCCCTGGTGAATGTGTAACGATGTTTGTGCTGTACTCTTTACTATAGTTTTGGAAAAACGATCATGAGCATCTGGCGCCATGATTTAATAACCGTATAAAATTGTCATTAAATATGTTTTCAATCTGATTAAGTGAGATATTAATTTGTAGGTTCACACCACAAAATTGGTGCACCGATAAATAATTTGTTATTCAAATATTTAAAATAAACCCTTTGGTATATAAAGTCATTAATAGAGTCAGCTTCGATGATGCTGACGTTTCCTTTTTATGATCAGTGACATACCCTACTATGACAGATGGTCATATTATTGTTCATTGTTGAAATTTTTTCATAATATGATATTCTGCAATTGAGGTGAAACGCATTATAGAGTAGGATCTCGACAGCTGATTCTCATAATAATAATAATAACTGATTCGAGTAAATGTAACACTGTCTTGTTTTTGTCAATAAAACTTCTAAATGTTTCTGTGTGTTAATTTTATACTTGGTTTCCTTCGTTATATGTGTACCGCACTACTGTACACATTCAATGCTCAACACGATTATAGTATGTTAAATCATTTTTAGTTGGAATGAAAGGAGCGTTTAAACATCATTTTTTGCAAATGTTTGTCTCAAATTAAACAAATATAAGTCATTTTCACCCACTTGGGAGTTGTGGGTCGCGGTAACGAGACACCACTTCAAGTGGGTGAAAATTTAAATTAGATATCTTAGCGCTTCAACATCTGCTATGATTGCTCAACAGTAAGTCGGCACTGGTTGATAAGTGTTATTAAGCATCCCGATACTATTCCACCGCGGGCGTATCAGAAATTTAGCTCTCACTAAAAAGTTAACTGATGATTTTTTTTTTACAGACATGACATATTTTTTTGGTTTGGCACCGGCCATTTTCCAAGATGGCTGCCCAAAAATGTTGTGGGCACGATATCTTAATAACTGTTGAATGGATTGCATTCAAATTTTAGAGGGTGATTCTCTGGGTATTTCTGATAATCTGATTAACTTTGTGTGAAGAATCCATTGATAACAAGATGGCAGATGGAGGACATTTTGAAAATATACCCACCCAAAAAACTTGTGGGCGCGATTACTTGTATTATTAAGAATCTTAAAATCCTTTTGTTGTGAATATTCAAGTCTCTACCCACTATGTGGTGGTGGAGACTTATTGTTTTTGCTGAGTCGGCCCGCCGCTGCATTTTATTTCTACTCTCGCTCGAAAACCCCTGCTCGGATTATTTCCAAATATTTGCAGTATGCATATTGGCCCTGGGGAATTCGCCTGGTAATTTTTTTATATGTTTTCAGTTTTTTCAACAAAATCCAAGAAGGCCGCCAAAATCCTGTCACTCTCTAGAGCTTGAACCGCTTCGTGGATTTGTTTCATGTTTGTTTTAAAGGAAAGACCTTACCCTGGACGTGTGCTGAAAAGGTTTTGGTGTGATTCTGATAATAAAAATTTAGATTTTTTTACGTTTCATAATTTTAGCGGATATTTCATTTTTTGCTTATTTTGGCCATTATCAAAATTTGGTAATATAGCCATACACTAAATATTTCCAGTTTGCATATTGACCCTAGGAAATTTGTCCGGTAATTTTGTTTGTGTTTTTCAGCTTCTTCAACAAAATCCACGCCGCTGGCTCCGCCGCCGCATTTTGTTTCTGCTCTCACTCGAAAACCCTTGCTCAGATTATTTCCAAACTTTTGCAGTATGCATATTGGCCCTAGGGAATTTGCCAGGTAATTTTTTTGCGTTTTTCAGCTCCTTCAACAAAATCCAAGATGGCCGCCAAAATCCTTGTCGCTCTCTAGAGCTTGAACCGCTTCATTGATTTGTTAGCTCCCGCCGTCACCGTAGGTGAGCGAAGGGAGCTATGGATTCTACCTCCGTTTTTTTTTGGCCTCTTCTTTTGCCTATAACTTTGTGAGAAAATAAGCTAGGATAACAATTTTTGGTATGTGGGTTACTTCCAGGTGGCTAATGGACGGGTTAAAATATTTTTAATCTGAATTCAATACGCAAGGTTGCAGAGGAGAAAATGATGATGTGACGGCGTTGGGCCGTTGGGCCGTTGGGCCGTTGGGCCGTCCGTAAACAATTCGTTTCCGGAGCATATCTCTGAAAGTACTTGTCCGATTGTCTTCAAATTTTACACACAACACCCCTGGGGGGTCTAGTTGTGCCTTTTGGGGTATTTGAACTTTGACCTACTTCTGGTTCAGAACTATGACCTATTTAGACGTTTTGACGCGCACTTCGTTTCCGGAGCAGATCTCGAAAAGTACTGGGCCGATGACAGTCATATTGCACATACATGTTCTCTAAGGTCCCTAGTTGTGCCTTTTCAGGTTTTTGGACCTTGACCTTGAAGTTGACCCAGCACTTTGACCTAATTTATAACATCGGTAAATCCGACTGAAAGATTTTGCGGAATATCATGAAAACCGCTCAAGATAGCTACACCATTACTATAAAACAAATTGTGAGGTTTCAGGAGAGGATGCATCTTGAAAAATTTCAAGTCGATAAAATTAAAAATGGCCGCCTATCGGCCATTATTCACCTCGACAGGCCTGATATTGCGGAATATCATGAAAACCGCTCAAGATAGCTACACCATTAATATCAAATAAATTGTAAGGTTTCAGGAGAGGATGCATCCTGAAAAAATTGAAGTTGAGAAAATTCAAAATGGCCGCCTATCAGCCATTATTCACCTCGACAGGCCTGATATTGTGGAATATCATGAAAACCGCTCAAGATATCTACACCATTACTATAAAACAAATTGTAAGGCTTCAGGAGAGGATGTATTTTGAAAAAAATCATTTTGTCAAAGTTCAAAATGGCCGCCAATCAGCCATAATTCACTTTCACATGGCCGTTATTTGGTAAACCGTGCTAGATGGCTAGACCATTACTATAAAATAAAATGTGTGATTTCAGGAGAGGATGCATCTTGGAAAAATTTGACTCGATAAAATTCAAAATGGTCGCTTATCGGCCATTATTCACTTTCACATGGCCGCTATTTGGTCAACCGTGCTAGATGGCTAGACCATTACTGTAAAACGAAATGTGAGATTTCAGATGAGGATGCATCTTGAAAAAAATTGACTTGATCAAATTTAAAATGGCCGCCTTTTCGGCCATTATTCATTTTCACATGGCTGATATTTGGTAAACCGTGCTAGATGGCTAGACCATTACCTGATTACTATAAAACAAAGTGTGAGTTTTCGGAGGAGAATGCACCCTGAAAATTTTAAACTTACGAATTCAAAATGGCCGACAATCAGCATTATTTACCTCGATAGGCCTGATATCAGGTAAACCGTGCTAGATAGCTAGACCATTACTATAAAACAAAATGTGACGTTTCGAGAGAGGATGCCTTTTAAAAACTTTCGACTCAATCGAATTCAAAATGGCCGCCTATCGGCCACTATTTACTTGCACATTGCTGATATTTGGTAAACCGTGTTAGATAGCTGGACCATTACTATAAAACAAAATGTGAGATTACAAGAGAGGATGCATCTTGAAAAAAATTGACTCGATCAAATTCAAAATGGCCGCCTATCGGCCATTATTCACTTTCACATAGCCGGTTTTTAGTAACCGTACTAGATGGCTAGACCATTACTATAAAACAAAATGTGAGATTTCAAGAGAGGATGCATCTTGAAAAATTTTGACTTGATCAAATTCAAAATGGCCTCCTATCGGCCATTATTCACTTTCACATGGGCGATATCTGGTAAACCGTGCTAGATGGCTAGACCATTACTATAGAATGAAATGTGAGATTTCAGCTGAGGATGCATCTTGGAAAATTTTGACTTGATCAAATTCAAAATGGCCGCCTTTAGGCCATTATTCACTTTCACATGGCCGATATTTGGTAAACCGTGCTAGATAGCTAGACGATTACTATAGAATGAAATGTGAGATTTCAGCTGAGGATGCATCTTGAAAAATTCTGACTCGTTCAAATTCAAAATGGCCCCCTATCGGCCATTATTTACTTTCACAAACCCAATATTTTGCAAACTGTGTTAGATGTTAGTCCATTACTATAAAACAAAATTTGAGGTTTCGGGGGAGGATGCACCCTAAGTTTTTGACTAATTTATATCGAATTCAAAATGACCGTAAATCAGCTATTAGTTACCTCGATTGGCCTGATATAGGGTAAACCGTGCCAGATAGGTAGACCATTACTGGGATACTGATTAGGATCATTAATTTCAATGGAGGTTTGCAATCTCTGACAGACTGTCTAGTTCTTATCCCACTTTTAGACTGGGCTTCTTAGACCTAGTTGTCTTGCGTCTTGTTGACCTAGCCTAGGACTACATTAAAAACCCTACACGAAATTGCTTAAATCAAATTCTAATTCGTCGCGGGAGCTCCTGGACTTATGTAGTCTTGTTTCAAGTTCGTTTTAAAGGAAATACCTTACCCTGGACGTGTGCAGATTAGTTTTTAGTGTGATTATGATAATAAAAACTTATGTTTTAGGATTATAGCTGATATTTCAGTTTTGCTCGTTTTGTCTATTATAAAAATTTGGTAATATAGTTATACAGCTCAAATGTTATCTTTTCGTACTGGCCCTGAGAAATTTGTCTGGAGAAATGTGAAATCGCATCACATGTTACTCTTAAGAGCTTGAACTGCTTCAACGATTTGTTCCAAGGAAGCAACTTAGATTTCGGTGTGATTCTGACATCACATTTAGATTAAAAATTGGTTAGAATAAAAATTGGTGACAGTACTGTATTTCTCTATAATTGATGTATTTTGGTTGCTGAATCTATGTGGGGAGGGTGGAGACGCAATTAAGCTTTGCCCCTCAGACAAATCTAGTTATTATTTTTCCTAATATATGACCTGGAAGACTTTCCCAAAAATTGTGCATGCGATTCTTCTGAACAGTTTGTTGGATTGCATTCTAATTTGACTTGACTGTTTTCCAAATATTTATCAACTATAAAAAAGATCCATTAAAATAAAAATGGTGATGACTGATAGTTTAAGATTAGCACCAGTAGTGGGTGGGGGGGGGGGGGGGGGGGTGTAGATATTTGTTCATCAAAATTGTATATGTTCAACCTTTGAATATAGGTATACCTGACTCTTGCCATAGCAGCAGCATTACAGCACGAAAGGAATCGGCTCATTTTATTCTCGGTATATTTTAACTTCCAGATCTCCGAACAATAACATTTTCAGTCGCTTGAAGTTGTGTATTGCTACCCCGCTCCACAGCTTCAAATGACTGAAAATGACTTGGATTTGTAAAATTTACTTTGCATGTTTTCTCAATATCACAGATGTAAGACGATGTTTCCCTATTAGAATCTGGGCACACAATGTTTGTAAAAACACGGAAAAGTTCGACGAAGTCCTAAGTTCGACGAAGTATGATTTACAGCTCCCTAATCGTGCTGTACATCTTATGAGTGATTTTGAAGTATCTTCTAATGCAAAACCGGTTTAAAATTGCATATGTTAATATGAAATTACAATCCATGTTACTGAAATGAATGTTGTGGTAAATCTGAAAATTCATGAAGTAGTAACTTAATAGATTGATAAATTATATTAGTAATATCACATTCTATAAATTTCCACTTGGAAATAGAGTTAGCCTCCAAGGCAAGGCCTTTTGGAGGGCGGTCGAACTTAGGCACTTAGACTATATCACTTTTTGATATCCTAAGTTCGACCAGATGTATTTAAATATAAATCAGGCTTGCCAGAAAAATAAGTTCATTACGTTTTGAATCCACTACAGACTACTGTCAGTCAAACAGGGAGCTGATTTTTTTGTATTATTTATATTCACAAAAAATACATCTGACAATTTTTTTTCAAAAAGGGAGGGGTATTTCCTTCTGCGGAAATACCCCACCGCCTTGAAACTTTATTATATTGTTTTACACTTTTTAGTTTGTCGACTCGACAAACTTTTAAGCTGGTTTTCCACACAAACGTCTGTCGTTAACTTCCGTTACTATATGTTCTGTCTGTGCAATGCCAGAAGGCAATATCTGCTCCCTGGTATACTAGTCATTTACTGCTTTTTAACTGGCGTCCCGTCTCTTCCTGCCATAGCGCTGCCAATAGGCCGTATTTGTTCACTTGTAAATCAAGTATATACTTCCTTTCCGCTGATGTCACTGCCTCCTTCTGGCTTGCACTGACCCAATGTTGGTTAAATGTTGTGCCATCATCTATGACACTCTTCCAACATTGAACCAACATTGTGTCAGGGTATTGAGTTGCTGGTGTTCCCTGCAAAAATGAGACCTTTAGCCAATGCTGTATTACAGCTGAGCCATGGTCGTAGACGATGGGCCAGCAGTACGCTAGCATTGGGTGAACGTTTATCTTGTTAAGGCCTATATACTGGTATGCCAATGCTGGGCTAATGTCGGCCTAGTGTTGTA
Source organism: Flabesymbios commensalis (assembly GCA_964017125.1). Taxonomy (NCBI): domain Eukaryota; kingdom Metazoa; phylum Annelida; class Polychaeta; order Terebellida; family Flabelligeridae; genus Flabesymbios; species Flabesymbios commensalis. The sequence goes on from OZ024906.1 coordinate 82,965,715, forward strand.
AACGGTGGGCCACTATCAGGCTAACATTGTGTCAATGACTCGAGTTTGCTGATCGGCTGTGACCGCAACCCAGCAGACACGAGGCATTGACCCATGTTGTTCTAATGCTGGCCCGCCGTCTTCGATGCCGGCACAACATTAAAACAACATTGGGTCAAGGCCTCGTGATAGCTGGGTAGGTGTTCATGAATGCCAGCAGTCTGTCGCTGGCGGGCTAGCCACCTTCCCCCACCCCTCTCTGCCTCACTTGACACAACCGTGTTATGTTACGCAATATAACAATTAGGTCTTGGCTAAGATATTTATCTCCAAAAATTGCAAATTTTGTATTATTAAAATTAGATTTTTGGACTCGGCGGTAAAAGGCATTGCACATTGATATAATTTATACACTTCTGGTGTGAAAAATGACCGAATAATGTAATTTAAAGTATGGTGAACTATACATTTTTATTTAGTAAGTTTATTTTGCCTGAGTTTGTGTCCTATTTAGGGGAAATAGGGGTACTGTGTGTGAGAAACGGTTGACATTTCTGAACACCAGTCCTTGTGAATATGTCCAATATAACGTTTGGGGTCCCTAGGTTAGGTAGGCCTACTTTCGTCTTTAAGAAGTGTTCAGATAAAATATATGTTCATAATTAAATATAGTGATTAGACCGTAAAGGGTTTTCATTGAAATAATATTGGCCAAGCGTCGCAGACAGTAGCCCAGCATTACATCAGCATTGGGCCAATGTATCGTGTTATCTGGTGTTTCTGGCGCCTGATGTAAAGAATACCCAGTGCCTGACTTATAAAGAGTAGGCCTAATTGTGGGATTCCCACAAAAAAAACTGGCCCAACATCATTCTATCGCTGCGCCACACTTTTAGCAATATCTTTGTTTTTGACGCAACAAGTTAATTTTAGTGGGCCATAGGATTTTTTAAGATAAAGCCCTGCCTGCTGAATTAAAGGGACTGGCTCAGGATAAAATCATTAAAAAATCAGTGATTCTATTTTGGCTTATTAATATGACCATATAATGTAAACATGTCCATAGAATAGAACTGCAAAAGTTTTTTTTAATTTTTGTGCTGTGCATTTACCAGTTAGGCTAGATATAGAGACGAAATTCCCTTATTTCTTATTTTTAGACATGGTAGTGCCGCCAATAAATGCCCATTACGGCGCACACTGTCAAATTGTGAGCTGTGTATCGCTGTATTAGTTTCAGTATTAGTATTCAGCGTTGTTAGAAATGAAATGAATCGGGCTTTAGGCCACCTTTGTGCACATATAGGCTAAACTGGGCCAGGAGAACCTCCTGCGGATGGTGAGATGATTGAGATGACACTGTCCTCCAGACACAGGATTCGAAATTCGAGCCCTGGCGGTCTGAGGCCGAGCACGCTACCTCTCGGTCACGGAGAGCGTTGTTAGAACAGAGTCAAGGTTCGTCATCCCATGATCCAAAACATAGGCCTATATGCTTACCAATACAATTTAAATGAAATATGGCAGAAAACGAGCTACTGAAACCAAAATGTAGTTGAAATGTTGCTGATTCCAACGAAATATTGGACTGTCACCTGTAACCTGACTGTAACCTCGCCACAAGGTAACCTCGCCACAGGTAATCTCGCCACAGATTTGGTAACCTCGCCACAGAAGGCTAAGTAAATTCGCCACAGCTTCGCCACACCTGTTGTATCCGCATTTATCAATGTATTTTCAAAGGGAAATCTCTACCTTGAACGTGGTATAGATGTCTATATAAACTTAGACTATATGTGCCATTAAAATCAAAAGCAAAAAAAATCTAAAAAAATGGACCAATATATAACGAACAATAATAGGCCTACAAATTTATTTTGTACAGCAAATATTGTAGAAAATTTGTTCATTGTGACTAATAATACTAATATATTAACCCTTAAACCGCTGAATTGAATAATTTAAATTTTCATACACTTGGAGTTGTGTCTCACTACCTTGACCCACAACTTTAAGTGAGAGAAAACAACTCGTATTTGATTAATTTGTAATTTAAGACTAAGCAATTTACAAATCTTGATGTTTAAATGGCTAATAAAACGGATTAAAGCGACTACAGTCACGCTTAGCGGTTTAAGGTGAATAGGTGTAGGCCCAGCGGCAACAACAGAGGAAGTTGATGACACTGCCCCAAGAAGAGATCCGAAAGCACCCGATCGACTCCAATAACACTCGATATTGTTGACGCAATTGATTGACACAAGTGATATTAACTCATGTGAGTGCGTGGTGACGTGAAGTCGATTGGGCCTACTTGCAAACGCTGAATGTTAAACCATTTTTCTTCTTCCGGTTTTAATAATAGCATAATCATAATCGCCAATATGAATCTTTGATATTTCCATCAGCATGAACACCTGATGAACGTTTAATATGGAATATGAGGTGATATGAATGACCTTTAAGTGTTTTATTTGTTGTTGGGAAAATGCCCCCTTTTTGAAATAATAATGGGTCACATGCCCCATCGTCTAAGGCCAATGCCCCATCCCCTCCGAAAAATCATGGCCCTTGGCCCCCTTTTTCCAATTTATAAATCGGGCACTGAATATGTAATAGTACCAATCTCATACATATAATTTTAACTATTTATATTGCCGTATATTAACCAACTGCGTCCCTATGTTCGGGCTATATTCAAGTTAAAGTGAACGTAGATTTTAATCTAAGTCTATGCTAAAAACACAAATAGTAGGCCTAATTTATGTTCTTGTATTATGGACCCTATCGATGGAAGCTGATATTCAACATCACATTGTAATAAAGGCCTAAATATCACGCTAATAGGGATCTAATTAGAAGTTACTAAAATGTGTGGCACCAAAGCCATATCTTTATTTTTAATTGAATTTACAAATAGTAATATTATTAATAAATGATGTTCCTTTAATGCTGGGGAAACGATGTAGAGGGCGGCACAACAATAAACTAAATATCCAGTTATCCCTGGTTTAATGCTAGTCCACCATCTGCACTGCTGGCCCAACATTAAACTATGCTTTGTACGCATCGCGTTGACTACTACAGTGAGGCAATACCGCTGGAGTACAATCACACGTGTCTTGCCATAGAGTTAACTCTATATTTGGTCTGGCGAAACTTCTGAAATTCGAAACCTTTGAGTGTTGATCCACTGTTCGCCGTATCGTATTTGCTGGGATGCACCTAAAAGTATGCAAACTTTAGAAGTGGATATATGTATATTAAAAACATGCCTTGAAGTAATAATATGTAGGGTTATAAAGTGTCTATAAAGCAGCTGGGCCAATAGTGTTTTTTTAATGACACAGCATCATAGTTGAATTCACGCTTTCCCATTCGTTGATGGTTTTCTACCAATTACTGGCCAGCCGTCAATGATGAAGACGAGGACCAGCCGTGTATGTGGATTATAAAACTTTAAAATATATATTTTTCATTTTTGCAATAAATGAAAATCAAAGTGGAACAAGGAGCACTATTACGGCAGAACCAGAGTAAAAACATACCTGTCAATTATAAGAGGTAATGGATAGCAATGACATGACCAATATATATTATGCACATTTAATATGTTGTGCAGAATAAAATATGAGAAATGTTGGGCAGCGCCCCTGACGGTGAACCAATATTAAATCCACAGGTAATGTGTTTGTATATATGTAATAACAATACCGAAGGGCGGAGGGGGGGGGGGGGTCCTGGGGCCTGCTAGGAAAGTCAGAGATCGCGGATTCGTCTCCTGCTCTGGCATTCAAGTTTCAAAGAAACAAAATGTTACCTCCCTGTTCAATTGTAAATATTGATTATTGTGGGCAGCCTCCGTGACCGAGAGTTAGGTGTGCTCGGCCGTAGACCAACAGGGCTCAATTTCGAATCCTGTGTCTGGAGGGCAGTGACACCTCATTCATCTCACCATCCTCAGGTTCTCCTTACCCAGTTTAGCCTATATGTGTACAAATGTGGTGTAGAGCCCCATTTATTTCATTTCATAGCATTTGATACAGCCAACTAACACCTGGCTCAACGTTGGCCTGTCAACATTACAGCAACATTTCAGCAAAGATCGTGTGAGTTGAGAAAGCCTTCATGGGTCCTTATCCTTAGGTCTACTGTGTGTATTGTGATTTCCATAATTGGCATTACGTAAGAGGGTGCAGTGAAAGTGTATTACGTCCACATGTGATAATGATGGATTAGGGCTACTGTATATTTCATGGCTGAGTAAGAAACATTAAAAGCTGATAATTTACAGCTTTGTTAGGCCTATTTTAGACAGAAGAAGTAAAATTGAAAATTAAAGATTTCGTGAAAATTTCTGGCTAACTGGGGCATTATAAAAGTCCCAGAAGAAGTAATAATTGCACTTTTGTAATATTAACATTGTAGTCCTGTGAAATGATTCTTTGTCAAGCATATTTCATCAGGTGCAGTGCTTCAGAACGTGTGTAAAATCAGCAAAATGTATTATGGGAACCGAACATAATAATATAAATGCCAATGATCGATATAAAAGATATACATCTTTTCATGATAATGCATCTTAGTGTATAGATATACATTCCCTGACACATTTATAGCTGATTTTTTGCAATGCTGTTGACAAACGTCAAGGCCCCTGGGCCTCTTGTTTGTATTGTTCCATTCGGGAAATAAATATGTTTAAACCAAACTTTATTATATATTCAAACTAGTCAATTTAGCTGCTCCAGCAATTAAGTCTTGCCAACATACACAGTAAAAGATAGAAATTTGAAAAAGAAGGTGGTCTAATTTAGGCATCAGTAGGTGCAACTACAAGAATATAACTAAATGTATAGTCCTTTATTGCTTTGCATGATGGAAAAAAAATAACTCCATGATATAACAGCCATATGGCATGCTGCCATACTCTGGGGTGGTGGAGAGTAGAAAAACTGGCAAGAATTTATAAATTTCCTAAAAAGTTCGAACTTAGGGCACTTTGTTCTGCTCAAGCTCTAGAGGTTAAAGCTGCAGACCACTCGATGTATGTTTCTGGTTTTAGTTGTGCCCCAGTTGCCTATATTTCTGTAATCATCGTGGTCCTTACTGGGTACATATATGCCCCACTGTTCGTAGCCTACACGGTGGACTTATCCTTTAAGGGGTGCGTTGAGCATACTCACCAGACAAATTATTTGAGTGCTGTACTGGACTATACATGCTGCGTGGTATACGTTTTATGCACTAGGCTACGTAGTATATATATTCTGAATAATATTTATTAAGTCAATATTCTATAATCCATCACAATAATCATGTTCTGAGCTTCTATTTGATATATTATTAAAGGAGTAGTCCACGGTGTACAAACAGCGGGACACATCTGTACACGGATAGAGCCATGCTGATTACAGAAATAGAAGCAACTAGAGTACAACTAAAACCGGAAACACACAGAGAGTGGTCTATAGCTTTAAACTTAATGTAGTCATGTGACTTTGATTCACAATGAGTTGTGGATTGCGACAAGCTTCCAAATGAAAATAGTACGGCCTACCTATACATTATGTCATGATATGGGAAAATACAAATCAGCCTTAACGTTATCATATTATGATAGCGCTGATGTTGTATTCTATTTTCTGCTTATGAACAAAATGGCAACAACGACAGGCTGACACACTGACAGATTATACGCTGCATATTGCCGACATGACTCATTCGTGGAATGCCTGAGTTACTTTTAAGCAGTATATATAGGAGCGGGCTGCGACACTTTCCTCAGCATCTAGATGTGAACAATTTATAGTGGCTTCAAACTAAACGCTACTTAATCCTAAATAGTATTTATAATTTCAGTGATATATTTATGTGATTATATTTGCTTAAAAAAATAATTATTCTGCTCTTTTTAAAAACAGAATGGCAAGCTTCAAATGAAAATTGGTTACACATAGGCCTTGTACATTCTTAAAACTGGAAACACTAAAACGAGAGGCAGTGCTTTTTACCATCTGTATCGGGACAATTTGATGCAATTAGAATTGTATGGCTTGAAAGAATTCACGAAAAGGCCAGGTTATCAGATAGTAAATTTAAGGCCAGCAATGTCATTTTAAAGACTATTCAGCAGTTTTTGTTTTGGTTGCCAGTGATATGCACCTTCAAATCACATCGGAAACCGGTTATGTTTCCCCACTATTAAATGGCATGTCTACGGTTAAAATAAAATGCTGGTCTTATCCACAAACTATCAACAAATTGCAAAATGCAGTGAATGTTTTACACAGGAGATCTCCACGCTTGGTAATATGTTGTTTTTGTGATCAATGTCTAGAAAAATAAATAATGGATGATCGACCAAGAGCGGCCTAACGTCCTCTTTACTTGGGTCGTAAACGGTGATAATATTGTCTCTGCGTCTCTCCAGTGACGTGTATAGCATGTGCTCTTCATCCACCTGCATCTCTTGGCTGTGTGTAAACTCCTCCGTGATATAGAAAATAATCCAATCTGCTTTTTCAATGTATCCCCGCGCATTATATTCCAATGTCCCACATGTGTCGTCAAAAAGACAACCATAACTCCCCTTTTTCTGCAGTTGGCAGTGGAAGTTCAAAGCGGCTATACTGTCTGCGTGGTTCTGTCTGTGATAGAAAATTACATACTGGTACTCTCTAGTGGTGGACGCTATGTTTATGTCCTCTAGCAGATCTAAGAAAAAGATAAAGTCACCTGTTGTTATTATGAATCATCAATTCCTTTTTAGGTGATTTATTCTATTAAAAATTCAAGCTATATTTGAAACTAAAGGAGGAAATTTAAATCTACATTTACATTTATTAACACAAATTTGCTGACTGTTCATGCCTAAATAATAGTTGGCAGTGTCCTATAGTGATTAGTGCGTGGTTGACAGAAGCTCTATTAGAGACAACATAACTGACAAAAATTGGGCATAAATTAGTTTTTAATATAACTGGATGTCAATATGATAACGGCATATAGATTGCTTTGCAGCTAGGTAATTAAACCATTTCGGTATAAACTGTGATTTTTTGTGAATTTATATTGTCATCTAAAAACAAATTATTAATAATAATATTAGAAAAATAATACTAAATAAACGCATAAAAAATAGCAAGAAATAAGAACAATTGTAAAAAATATATATGAAGAAACAATTTGAATTCATTGATCTATGATTTGTAAATTAAATACATAATGTGAATTTTGAGCCATTTTACCGATATTGCTGAGCAAAAAAGTGTTCTAACACTACCGGGTATCGTAAAGTTTAAGCTGATTGTTAATTCCATCTTATCCAATACATTTTTGTATTAACTTCACTTAACAGCTTAGCTCATAATTTGATATTTGTCACTAAAAATTTGAAGTTGGTCTTATCGAACTCAGATTTGTTCATTTGACATTATAACAAAACAGAAAATACAATTTAACATTTAGGATGATTTGTCGGGAGACCTCTATTAATCCACTATGTGTCGCTCTCACAGGGGCCACCCTAACCTCTCATTTCCATTAGAAAATTGAACAAATCTTAACTTTATGATGATAATAAGAGAACGTTAAGGTGGGCTTACTATGGACATATTGTGTAGAAAACTAAAATGTAAATTATAATAATAGCAACGAAATGTTTTTTTCTGTCAAAGTTTTGTTTGCGAATAACTCACCTTTTCTCTCTTCATCAGAATCCATCGACAGCAGCTATAATATACAGTTGAACCTCTTTCTAATCAACCTAGACCATACTGCAGCTATATTTGTATATGGACATTATCTAGCTGACTGGTTCTCTAAGTGGCAGATACAGCTCATATATATGTGTAACGTCTGAAGTGGTCGCTACGTTGGGCGAGGATAGCACCAGCTATAGATCCAACACACCTCACAATACAGTAACTTTGTCAAGTGGATTAGGCCTGTTTTCGTTCCCATAATTTGATGTACAAACCAGAGTCGCTTTTCCAATTTTTAAATCAACCTTATATTTTAATTCACAATAAAAGTAATGGCATGTAGGCTACAGGCTGACACTTTATAAAAATAAATTTTCACTATAATATATCATAAACGCATCAACTGGTGGCGAGAAAAGGGTGATTCTCAACGCTGATAATGTATTCACTCTTATAGTCGTTAACAGGTATGTATTGACTTTAGTGATGAATACCCATCAAATTCGATAAGTTGAGCCGATTTTAGTCCACCATCTGCAACGCTGGCAAGGCGCCATGTCTGATGAGAACCACCCAGATGGTCGTCGCAGTGGCCATTGTTACATTGTCATCTAATAAATCCACTTTGCATTAATATAATATAGTAATATAATTTAACCACAAGAGCGCAACATAATAACATTTAGATTTTTAACCATTTGAAGTTGTGTCTCGCGACAAGTGGATAAAAGTCACTCACATAATTATCCTCAATTACAATCAAAACTTTTCCCAATCTACTAAGTTTAATGCTGAAATTTTCTTTTGTGAAAGTAAAACATAGGCCTAAATGCCGAAAACGGCTATAGATTTGATAGCCCTCATTACAGCTAGGTATAGATTTGATAGCCCTTATTACAGCTGGGTATTTCCATTCACATTAAGGGGAGGGGGGGGGGGGTTGCTGAGTAATTCACATCTCCAGGTGAATGGCTGTTGAGAGGTTTAGACGATACTGCTAGTAGAACACCCAATATTGAACACGAGATGTTTGTTTAACGACCTATATATTAGGCTCTGTAACATGTCTAGGCCTACACGTAGCCTAGAGCTATTATTTAGCTTTTTTAATTTCTTATTTTGTGCAGTAGTATAAAAAAAGTATCCATACGATGTTATTTGTATTGATCAATATCAAATATTTATATACAGACCTATATCAACAGCAATATAGGACTGTAATTTATGATAAACAAATAAGTACGCATTACAGATAGATAAAATACATGTAAAACATTCCCCCATCACCCTGAAGAAGGTTGAACCTAGATAGCGAAGAATAAACATTAAAGTGATATTTTTCAGTCAGGGCGACTAGGCATGGTAAACGGTGCATGAGGGAATGACAATCATTTCGACTACAAAAATATACTTCATTTGTCAATTGAATTTTAAAAATCAATGATCGAAGAGGCCCGGTGCTCAGATAAGATTCTAAAACAATGTTTATTTATGACATTTATGAGCTAAGCTGTTAATTAATTCACTAAAGGCACGTACTGACTAAGATGGACTTTTATATACGCTTAATTTTCCAGATCGTCTTAGAATTTAGAACGTACCAGTAAATATAAGAAACAAAGTGAATGCTGGGTCGATGCTGGGCAAGCGTCGCATACGCTGATTCAGTATTTCCAACATTATTCATACAACTTGTTACGCCCAATAGAATTCACATTTTCATTATGATGCCTTTCATCTGTGTAAGTAATTTTGTTCATAAAAAGGGATTGGTAATTCAAGGGTCATGTTGGATAACCCTTTTAGCGCGGGAACCGTCTTTAGACACCAGAACCTGACGTCTGTAGATGCAGATTCTGAAGTCTAAAGACCATCCCCGCACTGAAAGAATTTATCATTTTAATCTTAGACCTATGGCATATAGGTATTCGAAAGAAGCGGAAAGATCTAAAAAAGACATTTATGATGATTTCAAATTGAAAAAACCTTTTAGGTCTCCATAGTTTATATAAAAATATTTCAGCGTTTTAACCCAGCAAACACGATACATTAACCCGATGTTGGTCCACCGTCTACGACGCTGGCTCAAAACTGGACCAACATTGGGTTGATGTATCGTATTTTCTGGATAATTAAAAATACTGCAGTAGCTGCAGTGCTACTCAGAAGAGCCTGATTTATGTTTCCTCTTGACGGTTAAGGTGGATGGTCCTATGCCCACCTAGCTGACCCCTTCCTGAATTAACATTTAGAAGCCCCTTCGCATTTACGAACTAGGGGGTCTACATGGCATAGTTTGAATCAATGGGAAAATATTAAAATCTTTATTTCAAATATTACATTTGGTTATTTAATAAAATCAGGATATTTTATTCACCTTGAACTCGGAATTTCGGCAGAAATGTACAGGTGTACAGGGAACTGATAATAAACGACAGTGTGCTTGGTTAGTTTAACAGACTATAGGACCTACTGCTAAGTAAAATCAAAAGGCTGCATCTGCTTACTTGAAAAATAGGCAGATACTGCATTTTGGCTTTGTACAATGTCAAAAGGCGGTATCTGCTTACGTGAAAATTAAGCAGATATAGACTACATGGCAGTAGACTTCATATGAAGTAGGCATCTACCCACGCCTAACAAACTAGCAGAGATAATGTACTACACAGGCCTAACGTTATATCCAATCGATAATGTCCATAACCTCCAATTTGTAATATCGCGTTGCCATTGTATTATATTATATATGAAGCAATCAAAACCTCATCCACAATAATTTAACAATTAACCCTTTATCTCCTCAGTATGCGAATTGTTCTCACAATAATATTCCCATCTCAAAGTAAATCAAAACATTTTACTGTTTTGTAAACTACGAGATGAGAAACAAATGCAAGCTTAAAATAATAAAAATATTGTTTTTTTGTAATAGGACTAAGGTTGTATCAAAATACGTCCTATGACGCCGATGTGCTGTCCTCTTAATTTCTGACTTACATGGGGTTCAAACGTATTTAATCATGGAAGCCCGGTCTGATACAATCTTGCTACTTAAGTTATTATCTCCAGAAAGTGACTACATCAATGTGCTGGTTAGCAACTCAAATTATGTGATCCTGATCTAGTAATACACAAATATTTTGCATTTTTCATATCAAAATTATTTTTAAGTTTCAGGAACTTCACCACAGTAGATCTATAGAGAGAGCATAATAAATATGGGAATTCAATTATATGGTGGAATTTATTTTAACGTGAGGACAAAATGATAACGAAATTAAAGGACTTTGCTCTTCACCAATACGCATGACTTTGTTTATCACAACATTGGTGTTTGTTTCTGTAGCCCACAGGTTATCTACAATTAGGGCGCCATCACAACTGAACAGCTGGTTCTACACAAAAGCCGAACACTACGGTAACACAACAATGTGCGCAGCTACCCCACACGCTAAAAACAGCATGGTAAGACAGGGCAATATCTATGCCACTGCATTTTTTACCCCGTCACAGAGAGGATGATATCAACACACCTCTATCTACCGATCGAGATAGGACAGTGTCCTAAATCAACGCCTTATCTGTATTCTTGACCACACAGTGAAGAAGAGGTGTTGAGTTGTGGTTGGTCCAATGTCTGGCCGTTGTACCAACAGTAAATTACCATAGGAATGATAGGATCAACGTGTTGTGTTCGCTGGTCATGACTAAGTACACTTCACACGCAGGTCTACGTGTACACCCACATCTAACCACAGCTACTTAACAGCTACATCCGCAGTGTATATCGTCGCCTCGGAGCTAAAGGATCCTATCTGACACTCGTCAGAGTGGCAGATAGGATCCTTTAGCTCCGTGGCGACGATATATCTGACAATAACTGCATTTAATAGCTTTAAATATGACTGTGTATTGGCGGTGGAAGTGTAAAATCGCTACAGAAACAAACACCGAGTGTTGTGATAAAATTGCCTTACATCTTTTTCTGTACGATCATGGCAATATCGCGACAGAAGGAAGCCCGAAGCCGGGACTATGCCCTACTCTTATTTCGAATGAATTCAAGAGTTCTTTATAGTTCACAGTACCATAGGCAGCACTGTACACTCCATGCCTTTGAACAGCTTGGAACGCAACCACGATTACAAACATCTGGCCCGACCGAGATTCGAATCTGCCATAATAATAATAAGATATTAGCACAGAGTGGCTACCAAGAGACTATGCATTGTAAACCATATATTTTTGCCTGAAGTGTATCCTCTTGACCAGGTGTAGTACAAAGCCCAAACTAAAAGATTATAGAGTCATCTGGGCCTATAGTGTAGTCTAAGCCCATGGTTTGCTAAAAATAGTCAGTACAAGGTAAGTCTACGTTTCACTCCTGACAACGGACCCAGTTAACGTTTCGAAGGTCATGTTTCATTTTCAAACAAATACAGTAATTACAGGGATACTCCATAGCGGCAACTTACGTTCAGCAGTTTTTTTAATAAAAGAAATGCATAGTTGTAGTACGATCCATTGGGAATACGCTCCGATTATAGCGTGCACAAAATATGGAGGTTCGACATTACTTCCACAGCAATGGTCTAGCAATCTGGCACGGTTTGCCAGATATGAGGCCTATTAAAGTTGATTATGGCCGGTAGTCAGCCATTTTTGAATTTGATCAAGTTGAACTTTGTCAGGCCATATCCCTCCCTGAAACCGCACATTTTGTTTTATTGTAATGGTCTAGCTATCTGGTACAGTTTGTCAGATATGAGGCATATTCAAGTTAATTATGTCTCACCCTCTGTAGACAGAGGTGGGACATATTGGTTTACCTCTGTCTGCTCAGTGTGTTTGTCCAGCGGTTTCTATCTTGCAGGCGAGGCGGAGGCCGCCCCAGCAAACAGGAGACGTTGACCAAATGCTGGGCTAATGTTCGCCCACCATCTACGACGCTGAGCCATCATTAGCCCAGTATTGGGTTACCATGTTGTCACAAAAAGCGGGCCAACATTAACCCAGCTTTGGTTCAAAGCATCGTCCAGTAGGCCTATATGCTATGCAAGCCCACCATTGACCTGGCAATGTGTCGGTGTAACATGCATTAGTCCGATGCCAGGCCATTGTGTAGGACGCTGGCCAACATTTAAACGGCCATTGGGGCATTGTATACAAAGTGCACGCACTCCCGCCAGCATGAAGTACTGACTAGGGCCGATTTTATATGGATACTGGCCAGCACCGGCAACGGTGGTCCAGCGTGGAACCGGCATTGGTTGACGTGTCGTGTTTGCTCGGCATAGTGTGGTAGGCCGCTGATACGGGTCCACTTAGTAGGCGTCTCACTGACCTGACCCTTTCACCAATGATTAATTTAGATAGTTAAAATACATGTACTTAACAAAAAAAAGAACGCAACACCACTTTATGGATATATTGTTCAAAATATTGCATATTCTTCAAGAAACTGAAATACACCACTCATTTATTGGTTATTAAAAATGAGTATCTGCCAGTTTTTTTGACGTGGGTCACCCACAGTAATGCATATGACCCATTTCTGCATGTTGCACTGCCAAAAAGAATTGACCCACGCGTTCCTCCATTGACTGATGTCACTCACTTGTGGCTGCTTGGCCTCAATGCGTAACATTAGTTTCTGCACAGAAACACACATTTGTCTACCGCACAGGGATCTTCAGTGCATTATTTGTCCACATCTTTCCTATTGTGGCCTATCAGAGGTCATTTGGTGTCTTGAAATCTGGTGTTGATATCAGTATTGCTAGCCTGTTTTCTGGCAATTTGAGCCATAGCCAAAACATCATTTTTGCACAAATGAACTTACTTATTCTGAAAAAGTACTTTTTGTTCCCCCACCCCAGCCCGCAAAATTGCTTAATTTCAGATGAACCGCATTGGGATCATGGTCAGCTGGCCCATGACCTTGAAAGTTGACTTCTTTGATTTGAAGGTCATCTGTCCGTTATTGAGGTCAAAACACAAAATGCGGATACACACCAACATCATTTAAATCAATCGAAAGGTTTTGAGTAAATTACACGAAATAAGAGCATTTTGAAATTGTTGCATTTCTTTTTCTGCCAACTATTTATCCAATAATGCATCAATGACGGGCCAGCGTCGCAGAGAGTAGCCCACCTTTGAACCAACATTATGGATAGTAGAAACCTCTGAGATGCCACATTTCACAATAAAAATAATATTTGTAATGACAGAGGGGATATGCCCCCAAATGGCCCAAGTGTTTTATATGTCCAAGTGTCTCATCTATATCCCAAGTGTCCCGGAGTCCCAAAAGGCCCATGTGTCTCAAATGGCCCTTATGTCTCATGTGTCCCATATGTCCAATGTGTTCCAAATTTACCATGTGTCCGAATGCCCTGTGTGTCCAAAATGTCACATGTGTCCAATAAAAACCCCAAAGCCCTACAGATTATGATGGAAAATATTTCTGCAATGCCAATATAAATCACATGGGAGGTCAAGAGCCATTTATTAACATTAATTACAAAATCCATTGACACTAAAATCTATTAGCTATCAACCTTTATGCTGCGGGAGAGGTGACCCTTCTAGTTATTACACGGCCGACAGTCGGCCATTTTGAATTTGATCAAGTTGAAATTTTTTTCAGGGCATAATTATGGCCGATGGTCGGCCACTTAAGTAGGTCAATCATATACACTTTCTAAAGGATGCGTGTGCAATATGAAAGAAATCTCCCCATAGGTTTCCGAAATCTGCTCCGGAAACGAAATGCGGATAGATGGCCGGACGGACATCTGAGGCGATGCCATAACCCCCCACCCCAACTTACTTCGTCGGGTGGAAGATAAAATAGACATGAAAGGTCTCATCCGCAATACAATATTTTTTTTAAAGATCAATAATTTCAAAATAAAAATACTTTTAGGGGATTTTCATAAACATTGCCCTCAATTGGCCTCAAAGTACATGTATTACATTCAATAGATTCAATTGTTTGTGACATGTTGTGGTAGAAAGTAAAGTACAATACACGGAAAATGATCTTAAACGACAATTTGTGCAGTTTTATGTTTTTTTATTATTAAATGTACAAATAAATAAATAAATTATGATACAAGTCATTGTTTATATTATTAATAAATATATCTGTACAAAATATATATGCACATAAATTAGTCAAAAATAATTTTACTCAACATGTAAATACTGGATCACGCCATACAATATCTAGAGACAAAAAAATATGGTAATTATTGATGCTTATAAACACAACAAATACAAGATGTTGAGCCGCTTTTGTTTTCATCTGTTTTAAGTACATTAAAACAACATTGGGTCAACATCGCTGGAAGCGACCCTTTATACCCAGCAAGAACAAACATTCTTAGCATCCTGTTTTCCTGACTCACTACGCTACTGGCAATGTGTTAGTTACACTTCATCATGTTTATACTTTGGCTTGATTGGCAAGTAAAAATGCTCACAGAATGTGAATTTGCTGACCTCCCTTTGGTGCTAAGACAATGTCTTTGGCAAGTAACAACATTTATTAAATATCATATCGAATGAGCCATTTAAAAGAGTGGCAGATACTGTACTTTGTCTCTGAGCGATGTCGGCTATCACGCAAATTTTAATACGATATGGAGACATGTAATTAATAGATTTAGGTAGTTGATATATTACATGTATACAGTGAAAACACTGATAATGAGTAAAGGACAGAATAAAAAGATTAGCTAAATCAGCGGAGGTAATCACATATCATCGACACGATAAAACCTCGTAAATAAAAATATGTTTATACTAAACCTACAAGGTTTTATCAGAAGGCCGACAATATGTGATTCTTGATTAATTGCATGCTCTGGTTAATTTATTTAAACAGCACTTTTTAACCCTTGTGCTACTGAGTTTCTTGCGAGTATTTTTCATGAAAAATAGACATGTCCCAAATTGAATTATTCGACTAACTAAGCATCTACCAAAAGATCTGTTACAAATATTAGTAGTATTTTATTTAGTCTGGAATTTACTTGAAACTGTATATTTATATATAATTATACGTTTCCCGCAGCTGAAGGGTTGAGGTTGATCTTCTGGTTACATACATCTGCATATATACGTGTCTTGTCTGGCATATTTTGAAAAGAATTCATCAGAAAATGCCAAGTGCTACCAATTTAAATAAGAGCATAAATCTAAACTTGTGAACCAGTTTCACCTAATCGACCTCATTATTTGAAGGAAGTATACATTTTTACAGTGATTAATACGACATTTTTATCTTCTTGGTAAATAATAATTAAGAAACATATTTAAATATAAATATATATATATTTTTGGGGATTATACTTAGACCAGAGTCACAATCTTTAACAGCACGAATATCTTTTCAAGTGGTTTCAAAGTATAATTTGATAATCATTTGACAATTGACAAGATAAATAGCCACTTGAGTGTCTGTCCAGTGTCCATGTATCTGCGTCATGATGTATTCAGAACAATGCGAAGATGGAGGAACAGCGGTTTTATCGTCAGCAGATTCAACTTTTTCCTCTGATAGCTTGTAGGTTTCTTATATCTAAACAACATGAAAATGTTTGAAAGGTAAATATAACGTGCCAGTTCATAGCTCAGATTTCTATCTCAAGAAAGAAAATGTCATGTTTTAACAGTATGTTCGGAAGGACTTATGTCCATAAGATGTCAAGATCATTAATGCAAGATTATCTTCTACTACAAATTTCAAAAAGGATAAAGTAGAAATTGGATTTTCATTTATCCATTATGCAGCTCTTTAATCTTCAGCTAATTCATTACCTACATCTCAACCCTTACATCGCTGGAATATTTAAAAATAAAACCAAGAGACCAAAGGGCTTTTTTCAATTTGAAATCATCATAAATATCTGAGTTAGCTCTTTCTGCTTCATTTGGATACCTATGTTATCGGTCTATTAGTCCAGGGCTATTAGATAATAACCCGGAAGAAATTCGTAACAAGCTGAAAATTTTAGCATACCGGTATGTTCTTGAAACAACATAGAAAAAAATATCAAAAGTCCTCTAAAATCCGCCTGGTATTAGTGCCCGAAATTGGGGTATTAAGGGGTAAATAGGGGTAAACAATGGGTATTAACAATACATTTAAAAGTATTCAGCCTAAATTCATAAAATTTGTATCTAAATATATGTTTTAGCACCTGCTGAATACATTAAAATTATTTGTATTAATTTTGTGCCACCCTTTCATCCCCAAGAGTGGTAAATAGGAAAAATAGGGATAATATCCATAGCTTATGAGCTATTTGACCTAGATTCATAAAATTTGTATCTAGCATAGGCGAAAAAGCAAAAACACTTTTTTAAATTCGGCGACCTCCCTTTAATCGCCAGCAACAACTTTTTATATCAATTTCCGACCACCCTTTCCTCGAAAAAGTGGTAAATAGAAGTAAAATTGGGGTGATAACCATAACTTAATGAGTTATTTGACCTAGATTCATAAAATTTGTATCCAAACATACCCGGGATGTTTAATATTATCATTTGTATTAATATTTTACCACCTTTCCATCCCCAAAGCTAAGAAATAGCATAATAACCACAAATTGTGAGCTATTTTACCCAGATTTATAAAATTGTTAGGGCCTACCTGGATATGTTTTACCATGGGAGAAAATGCAAAATCATTTTAAACTTATGCGACAACCAGCAACAAAAGGTTATGATGCTGTAAAATCACCCTTTCATCCCGAAAAGTGGTAAATAGGGGTAAGATGTGAGCGATATTTGACTTACTTAGATTCATAAAATTGGTATCTAGATTATATATTTTAGCGTCCGAGAAAAAATAATGAAACCGTTTTTAAAAGTTTAATAGTTTAAAATTTAATAGTTTAAGCTCTTTGAAATAAACTCGAATTAACTGTTTTATTATGTGATTAACAATCTAAATTATACGAGAAAATATTTTTGGGAATGCAAAGGTTGTTAAAAATGAATACAACATCATATACATTTTCGTTTTTTGAGATTAAATGGTGATGGCTGGTTTTTCTTTCGATTAGGCCTACACTTTTTTGTTTGATGCTAGGACAAATATATAAATACCAATTTTATGAATCTCCGTCAAATTTATGGTTATTCTCATAATTTTCCATTATTTGCAACTTTCGGGAAAGAAAGGGCTGTTCAATATTGATATAAGTAATTGTAGTGGATTCCTCAGGAGCTAAAACATATGTTTAAAAACATTTTTTGTAACTTTAGACTCCATAGCTCATAACCTATGGTTATCACCCCCCATTTTACCCATATTTACCTCTTATGGAGAGGAAAGGGTTGGTAGTTAAGGGGAGGTCGCTAAATTTTAGAAGTGTTTTAAAACAAATTACTCGATGCTAGATACACAGTTTATCAATCTAGGTCAAATAGATCATAAATTATGGTTATCACCTCTATTTTACCCTATTTACCACTTCTGGGGATGAAACGGTGGCTAAAAATTAAAACAAATATTTTTAATGGATTCCGCAGGGGAATAAACATATGTTTAGATACAATTTTTATGAATCCGGGTTAAATAGTTTTAAAGTTATTGTTATTATTCCCTTTATTACCCCTATTTACCCCCCTTATTACCCTCATTTCGGGCACTAATATCAGGGGGATCTTAGAGGACTTTTGATATGTGTTTCTATGTTGTCTCAACAATATATGCTGAAATTTTCAGCTTGTTACGAATTTGTTCCAGGTCTCTATGAGTATTAGACTAATACCCCTGGACTATATGGCCATTATAAATATTTTACTCGATCTATCCAGGGATCGACTTCAGACGGCAGAATCTGAAATCCACAAATGTCGGATACAGACATCTAAAGTCGATCCATCCCCTGAAATATATATATCTATATTTAAAAGGTTCTGACAACAAAACATCACTGAACAATAAGAACACAAACTGATTATTAATTAAACCCAAACAGATTTATGTAGCACATGGTTATGATTGTTTTCCAGCAATGAATCCATATGTAAAAGTATTTTTCATACTCACAGTTCCAGAGCAGTGGAACCATCTGTGATTTCATCTTTCTCCATACATGCCCAGCACTTTGTGCTCACTATTTTTTTCTTGGGTTTATAATGCTTAAACTCAAAGAAAACAGTGAAACCTGAAAAAAGTACATTGGATAACATAATTACTTTGGTCATACAATAATCCTGAGTATAAATCTATCAGGAACTATGTGATACACCTTTGTATATACCAACAACAGAGAATGTCTACTATTATCAGATAATGGCTTTTGAACATTAGTATTTGCTTTCGTCATTCAGGGTTCATACTCTCATGAAGAAACAGAATTCCAGGATTTTTCCAGGACTTTTCCAGGACCTAATAAGATTTTTCAAGGACTTACGTATACACAATAACTCGTACATATATTTCCCCAAAACAACTTGAATCTACATATTACATATCTTTTAAAATTTATAATAAAATTGGGCAGGTGGATCTATTTCAACTTGTTCTAAAAAGGGTAACTTAATTATTAGACTCTAGCAAATACTATTTTTGCAATCTCTTTTCTCTTTATTTAAAATTCCAGGACTTTCAAGCACTTTTAACAAAATTCCAGGACTTTCAAGGCCAGGATTTTTATTTTTTAAATTCAAGGACTTTCCAGGATTTCCAGGACCAGTGCGAACCCTGGTCATTTGAATCTGGATATGATTGTACGAAGTCTGCCAAGTAATGATCCTGACTTACTGATCAGTTAGTACAGCAATTTTTATTAGTTACGATACAACTGCACCCAGATTTTGATGCAAATCCACTTTACAATAGAAACATTCCCCCTAGAAAAAATGGATGAAAAAATATTTCACATATCAGGCAGGAATATTGATAAAGATACATGTACAACAATAATGTGTGCTTAAGCAGACAATGTGTACATTTAAGGCTGCCTTTGTACAATTTGAGTAGGGCTCAAATCTAACAAGTTGGGTTTCAAATGAAAAAATTACCCCCCGAATACACACTATTGTTATATTTGACGTACCAGGCGGGAGTATTTCTAGAGGTTTCTGCAGGTTGACATCCACTCCAAACAGGATGCTGAAATCTTCTTTACGTGAGGTAACAGGAGTATCCTGAACTTGAGAAATATCAAAACCGCTGCTATCTGAAAATCATTTTCTGATCTGTGAAATCAAAATGCTAAAACTGTGTAGATTGTGAAATGTTCAAGTAACTACACCTAAGGGTAATAAGATCAATTGTTTATTGAAGCAGAATCTGCCATCATTGCTTCAAGTGCTGGATAATAAAAGAAAAAATATTTTTTGACTAATAATTTTTGTGTTTGCACACCATGGTGCCTGTTGTATACTGTTCAGCTTAACACCTAACACTGCATATTATTCCTTAATTTCAACTGGAAAAATGTCATACTTTTTTTCAAATACATGATAAATTTGACTTAAAATAGTATGTTAATTTCTATACAAACCCTTGATGCTGATAGTTATAAAGGGATCAATGTACTGTGCAGGCTCCCTCAGATCTATTCTGTTTATGTGTATAGTGACGGGTGTGTGATCAGGCAGCAAACGAATCGGCGGTAGCAGACTCCCTTTTACTACAACAATGAAAAAACATGCAGAAAAGAAGCAGTTACTGAACTATTACATGTGACACACTGCAATTCTTAACTAATCAATTATTTAATTTCATTTACAGATATAAGTTTTGTATCAAAATTGAATTGAAATAAAATGCCACTGATATTAACCCTTTAACTGCAAAAAAATTCCACCCACTTGAAGTTGTGTTTCGATGACGTGATCCACAACTTCAAGTCAGTGATAATTATTCAGATTTGACAAAATGGAGGTCACTGATCTTGAAATCTTGTTGATTGATGTCATTTTTTATATTTAACATGTTCAAAAGCTGGCATTTAATGGGCTTATAAAACAAATGAAAAAACAAACAAATATAATCGGGATGGGCAGTTAAAGGGTTGAAAAAAGTTCTGATGCTTCAGCAGTACAAGAGTAAGTGCCCAGCAAATACAAACAGGTATATAAATAAACAATCTTATAAGAAGATCTGGTGAACACTGGAAAAACTTTGTTCAAGTGATCACATATCTAACCAACAGGTCACAATTTGACCATTTATTTAAAATAAAAGCAGTTGTGATAAGAGAAGTACACCTGTCACTACTTACAGCGTGGGTCAATCTCATCTTCTTCCAAGTCAGCATCATCTGCTGATATCCTGCTGCTACTGTTAAATATACATGAATTCAGCAAAGTTTGTCATGACGGGTAAATATATATTAAGTCTTAAATCGCTACATTTTCAACCATCTGGAGTTGTGTCTCACGGTGGGTGAAAATTACTGATATTTAGTTTAATTTTAAGACTAAACATTTGCAAATATTGTTTAAATGAACCTTTCATTCCCAATAACTGTGATTTAACCTGCTAATAAATCAGATAAAAATACTGTGCAAGCACTCAAACACTTCTCGGCTGATGCTGTGACTCAAAATGGACACAGCTGCTGCCAATACAGTATGCCAAGAATAGAAGACCAAGATGAAAAAATCAAGATGGCTATTACAGCCTCGTTTTGGATCGCACATGAAAATGGACAATGCCAATAAACTCGCATACTCTGAAAACCTCAAAATGCCAAGCCACCATTGTAAAAAAAAAATTAGTCCGGAAACTGAACTGATCATTCAAAATCAAATAAAGTCAATAATCACCTCAAAATCAAAGGTAAAAAATTAGGTCAAAGGTCATAACCCCCAAAAGGCACATCTACACTCCCTGAGGGATTTGTGTGTGCAGTATGAAAACAATTCAGGAAATGCTTTGCGAGATATCATCCGGAAACTGAACTTATTATCCACAATCAATTAAAATCAATAATCGCCTTAAAATCAAAGGTCAAAAACTAGGTCAAAGGTCATAACCCCAAAAAGGCACATCTACACCCCCTAAGGGATGTGTGTATGCAATATGAAAGCAATCCGGCTAATGGTTTCAGAGATATCGTCCGGAAACGAAACACGGACGCACGGCCAGACATGGTGATGACAATATCCCCCGCCCCTACTTCGCGGGCGGGGGATAAAAATGACTTTTGCAATAATAATGTTTTGAGTATGTGATGCAGTATACCTAGCAAACACAAAACATTTGTGTAACATTTGTACAATGTTGGACCAACGTCAAAGACGTTGGGCCGACATTGCACAAATGTTATACAAATATTTTGTGTTTGCTGTGTATATGATGTACATGTATAGAAATCTGATTCCTACCTGTTGTATGATGTGTGGTTACTGTTGCTATCTAGATTAGCGTCAGGATAAGATGATAAGCAGACAGATTGTGCTGGGTGTGTACGCACGTTCAGAGGGAAATCCTTCACTTCCTCTGTACACACATTTCGCAGACCTAAAATCACATTTACATAAACTTTGACTAAGGGTTTAATTTCAGACTGAAACAATAAATTAGTTAATTGAATTAAAATGAGATTTTAAATTATACTAGCATCTTTAAAAGATAACTTTGACATATCTATATTGTTGGAATAGGATTTAAGGTTTAAAAACTTTTGTGCCCACAATCTTGTTGGATGCCTGGTGATCATCGCTGGTGGGTCTACAATTCCCCTGGCCCTAAGGCATGGCAGCTATTCTCTTTCCAGTTGCTCAGTTAGGTTCAATCAATACATACATATTATGACACAATTACTTATCTACATTCGCAACATTTAATGTCAAAATTGCAAATATTGCTCATACATTCTTTATACTGTCTATGTCAAGTGTTTATTTAATTAGTTTACTAAATAATCAGCATATAGATTTTGATAGAAAAGATAAAAAAACAAATGTCGGCTTTTATATAAAAAAATGTTCTGCTCTACAAACATCACATTCTTGGCTATGAGATGATGTATCTGGCACTGAACAGAGAGTCAGATAACGGACCCTTTCATCTCAAAGGAGATAACATAACTAAATGACAGATAAGCTATGCATAACTCACAATTTTCAACTGTCCTTAGGGTCGGTAAGCTAATGTCTTGATTATCATCAGAAGACTGCAAATGAAATAAGTACACTACATGATATCATTTATACAGAAAGGCCAGTATTATCTAAAAAAAATGTTATTTCATGATCAATTCATGAAATATAATAATTATACTAGTCTTTGTTGTTTTAGTTATCACTGACGATAATATTATATATTGCTTCTACAATGAATAGCGATAATATGGGCCTATTTGTTCCCTGTTATCTACTGACAAAAAAGCATTAGTATGTTGGGATGTCAAAAATCCTCCAAGATCCGTAATTTTCTTTATTAAATAGAAAATCAAAATACATACTGCTTTGTATAGTGATGGAGAGTGATTTCATTTAAATATCTTCCTGTATGTTTCTGGTGAGAAGGGGTTGAAATTGATATAAAAGTTGAAAGGTGTCTGATATCAACAAAATTGATCTAACCACAGTTAGCACCGTTTTTACACACTTCCATAATTTTCCCAATTTTCTAATGTGAATTAAGTAGCAAGACACAATGACATACATTGACCCAATGGTGACTAAATGCTGACGCAGCATTAAGCCAACATTTGCTGAATGGGATCAAATGATTAAGGTATACATTCATCTCACCTGCAGGCTTCGTATTCTCAGCTCCAGACACGCCGCAATTTTGTTCAATATTTTCTGTAAAAACAAATTCTAAATAAATAAATCCCCAAAATACAGGCCACACAGAATTGTTGTTCGCTATTTTATGGTACACAACTTCCACTTTACAATATATAAATCCAGAGAGTTAATGATTTGGAATAATTAAGGAAATTCAAAATTCACCTTCTGGCTATCGGTAAATCTTGCAGAATTTGGTGTACTCTCCGATCTAATGTGTCCGGATACTCTGCAAAAAAAATTTACTTTTAATTTATGCAATTCATTTTATACAAATAAATATGATGAGAATTATTTTCTCAAACAGGGTTAATACTCCCAGAAAGAAACAGAATTCCAGGACTTTTCGAGGACTTTCCCAGGACCTAATCTGATTTTTCAAGGACTTAAGTGTACACAATAACTCACACATTTATTTCCCCAAAACAAGTTGAAACTATACTTTCTATATCTTTTAAAATTGATAATAAAATCGAGCAGTTAGATCTATTTCAACTTGTTCTAAAAAGTGTAACTTGATTATTAGACCCTAGCAAATACCATTTTTGCAATTTCTATTTATAATTCCAGGACTTTCAAGCACTTTTAACAAAATTCCGGGACTTTCAAGGCCTGGATTTTTATTTTTCAAATTCAAGGACTTTCCAGGATTTCCAGGACCAGTGCGAACCCTGCTCAAAGCTAATCCACTGCTGATCAGCTGATATATTATTTCAAACATTTTTAATTTTAACATTTTTAATTTTCAATCTTTTTATTGTGATTATTGAAGAACAAAAAGATTATTTTGATTTTCCGTAATTTTGCTATGTTTTCTGTTTCCTTGTTTTGCTGAATTGTTTGTAATAATCTGGAATACCCAATTTCCGGCTTCAAATGACACACAATAAACACCTTGACTAATCAATTAAATCTATAAGGGCCTAGCTAACTCTTGTACTGTTACATACGTATATATGGTTTCCATTCAGATTTTAAACTATGTCATTGAAATTGATAATATAGTTTCAGGGTTCCTACTCCACTGTGTGAATTTTTTTCCTTGAGTTTTCCATGAGTTTTCCATGACAAAATTGATTTTTCCCATGAAAAAAATTCAGGCATATACCGGGCATACAATTGTTGAAGAATATATCTAGCTCGATCACATCACACAGACTTGATAAAAATGTGCATCACAACATTTTTTTTATTCACATATATTTTTTCCATGAGTTTTCTATTAGTTTTGGCATTTTTCACAAATTCCATGAGTTTTCCAGGCCTGGAAAATAAAATTGAAATTTTCCAGGTTTTGCATGAAGCGTAGGAACCCTGAGTGTGCGGTATAAGTTCAGTTAGTCAAAAAAAAAATTTATAAGATGTGTAGTTTCAATAAACAAAGATGTTTTTTGTCATTTTAGTCCGGCAGCAGTTGTCATGATCTACTGCGCCCATCTTGCCAACTCTAGTTTTTTGCTTTTATATCATCAATGGCATCCCAATGAACAATAATTCACTTGTTGCCAACTTTTTTTTTACTTACTTTTTGAAAAAAATGACGTTTTAAGTATTTGACCGTTAAAATCACCAGCTATACGTATTCTAATGAAAATAAAACATCAAAAACATTAATTTTTCGCCCTTTTTCTTTCACATATGTAATATAATATGACACTGAAGCATTGTTATGATATACAATGTTTATTTTCGTGTTTTTAATTAAAAAAAATACAAAAATACTCTTTTTATTAACGAATAAATAGTTATGGCTGAGGAAAGCGGAATAAACAAAGTTAATGAGAGGTAGAGAGACAACAAACTATCAGTATCAGTTTGTGATAAAAAACATGCAATTAGTTACACTCTAAAGTACAAAATAGTAATCGTCTAGATTGATCTCTACAGGCCTATCAGGTATAGGCTCCTACAGTGTCATAAGATTCATCCCCGCATCCACACAGGTATAAGCAACGCTAATTGGATTTTTTTTAAAACCCACACAACACGAGAACCTTTTCTACAGTTACATTTTCGAAGCTCAAGCAAAGCCTCAGGAGCTGGAGGGTTGACTCAGGACACTGGTATAAGTTTGCCATCTAATAATTCTCAGTAATAGTGGGTGGGTGATAAAAATTGGGGGCAAGGTTTGTGTGATAATTTCCATATTGGAGCCATATAGAAAGCTCTATGGACATTGGGTATTAATGTCTCTAAAGTTGGAGATAATTGCTGACCGATTGTAAAAATGTTTTATAATGGGCTTATCAGTTCTTTTGAAAGCATACCACCCGATGAGTGCTTCTGCCTTATTTGGACCCAACTTCAGGTAACATTTATATATAGATATCCGCTTTTTTGTCTTCCTGAAAAGTGTAGTGGACATGGAAAGAAAGCATTTGTATCTACAGACAAAAATCAAGGGTAGTGTTAGAGTTCTTGTGCATTACATCAAATGCATTTAGTAGTACAAGTTGATCACTTTCTTCAAAGTGGTGCAGACCAGATGTCATCTCTGGCATGCTGACTATATCAGATAGAGGACAATTAGCCTCCGTCACTGTATGATGCATAATCTAGACTTTCTGTGGTTTCCCCTGGTAATGACAATATTGGATAAGCTTTTCTGTGAGGTTTTTTCAAGCTCTGCTCTTGTTTTGATGTGGGAAAGAAAAGACTTGGCATTACTAATTTCAGTACCACCATGTACATGGTAGTGGATCGGTGTTGTTATACTGTTTGCTTGTATCTAGTAGTTTCTTTCAGAGAATTTGACACATATTGATAAAAAACAATCCTAATTTCTTCATAGTTAGTTTTACTGTTTTCAGCTACAATAGCCACGAACTTTTTAGGAAAATACATTGCATTTGTCACTTCTAGTGTTTTAGTTACCATATTGACCACACTCATTGCATCTATTATCAAACCAGATGAAACACCCATCTCAATATCAATGACCTAACCATCTGGTAGTGGCATATTGGATATTAGAAATACTACTTGTGCTTTGTCAGATTGCATGATCATTGATCCATCTGGGTGAAAATTAGATGGTGAGACCACATTAAATTCAAAATCTCTGATGGCTTCTTAATGACAAAATCAGTTCGACTCTTGACTGCAGCAAGAAAGCGAGATACCAAAGCTCTTTCCTGTTTGATTGTCACAATCTGGCCACTAACTCTAGTTTTTACAGTAGCTCCAACGTGTTTGAAGTATGAGCGATTGTTTTTCTTTTGAGAATCCCTGAAATTGGTTGTTTTTTTAATCATACGTTTGGTCACAAGTTTATCCAATGCCATCCTTCCACAATTATCTCAATCCTCAATATCACGAAATAATTTTTCAGGAACAAGAGCAACAGTAGCCAGATTAAGCATATCACACTTCAGAAAAGGATTGCCCTCTTCAGTGATAATGGTGATGATCTTTGCTACATTTATCAAAAGTCGACTTTCTCCTATAGCTGTGTGATGAACAGAGCTTTACATTATGATTTGAATTCCAGCATATTCTATAAATTCTTGCACAATTTTGCAGAGAGTTGGAGCTATTATAAAGTACTTCTCGAGGGCATGCTCATTGCCCATGATACCGATGAAACCACCTTTTATCTTCATTTTTTTATGTTCTTGTTCGATGCAGTGATCTGCATAAAATTAACACCATCCAGAAATACCCATGTTTCCGGGTCATTGTGTTGTAATTCTAGCAAATCAGCAGCATAAACTGGGCCCCAGCGTCCATAATTTTAATGAATATCATCAAACAAACCATATTGAGTCGTCTTGGAGATATTAATTATTTCTGGCTTGATGTAGTAAGGAATTTATTCTGTGGTTAGTAGCTTGGCCAGAGGAGCATCACCTGTTGATAATTATGTTGATTGCCATCAACTGAACAAGACTTCAAGGAACGTTTGAAAATAGAACATTTACAAACTTCTCGGTGAAGAATTGTCTTGATGCTTGAGCCACGTATAATCCATTGCTACACAATTCAAGCCATATAATATTCCCATTATCTTTCAGCAAATAGTAACGGTCAAGTAGGCCATATTAAGAGTGTGGCCTAGAGGAGCGAGAATAGGTGAGCGACAAATTATCTTGTTTATTAAGATCATAGCAATTCATATCAAAAACCTAAATTATAAGACAATGAATACAGGTTCAGCTATAGAAACATATACACATGTGGAGAATGTGATATACACACGATACTGAATTAGGCATGTTGGACCTGAATTTGTTACCTTTGACCTTGAACTATAGCCTTGACCTTCGCCCAATGATAGTTACTATTAATATTACATCAGTATACAAACAATACAACTAATAGCTATCTGTTATATATGACAATTATGAAACATTATAATGAAATGACCAATATGTCAAAATTGTCATATAGACGTTCAATAAAACCTTAAATATTTTTGGACGGACGGACGGATTGACGGACGGATGGACGGAAGGAAGCCCGTACAAACGGACGAACCGAGGCACAGACAATCTGACCACACATTTCCTCCGGCCACATGATAATGAGGCCTAAGATACACCCACACAATCTAGATTATTTTCTACCAGGAAAAAAACGTCTCTCGGTTTTTTATTATTTTTGTGTCAAAATTTATAAACATCGGTGAAACCTTAAAAAATTAGGAAAAAGCTTGGCAACAAGTTGCAATTGATTTATTAACATATAATCTTGAACAATAGCAAAAAAAACTAGAGTTGGCAAATTTGGCGCAGTAGCCCCATGATATCAACAACCGCCGCCTGACTATTTGGAGCTTGGAATTGTGTTAGCAATTCCAGTTTCAAATTATGAAAAATACAATTCAAAGAATTCAGCAGGACAAGGGTTAACATGGTTAATACATGCAATCTACAGGGAGATACATGTTTTCTGGGTTTGGAGGGAGTGTGTGATAGTTTATTTTCATTTTCTTAATCTAAACTAATCAGTACACTTTACTTTATAAATAAAGAATTTTGGCAAAAATCCATACGACACCTTTGATAAAATTGTGTTGCTTCCAAGCGCTGGCCCCACAAGTCAAATTCCATACCCTTTTGAAAGGAAGCTGTCCACTTGGAAACTAATTCACGAGCCAGCACGTTCTCCATGTCAGCGACTGGTTACATAAGTACCACAGATGTAAATAATTCTACTAGAAAACAAAATCAGATCTCATATGTCCAGTGCTCAAAAATAACTGTTCTGCTGGCTCCAGATGAAGAAATTCCATCCAATTCGCATTCTCTGTTATCTAGTGATGGTGATTGTTTCAAATTCAGTTGCAATTGAAACAACCGATGATCACAGTAATTCGGTTGATTTTTTAAGCATGCATGCCTTAGGTAGCATGCATGGAGGACGTTATCATGGGTATGAGTAAAATAAAAACAACATATTGTACATATGAATATATTATTGCGATCCGTCAAAAAATATTTTTTCTAGCTGGTTTGATAGCCGTGCTCTTCCTGTTCCATTAACTGAAAGAATTTTTAAAAAATCTTCATTACTTTTTGTTTTATGATATTTTTATTATTTTAAACTTAGTTATGTAATCGGTAAAATTAAATTTTAAATGATGTCATAAATGATTGTAATAAAGCCACGGGGAGCTACCTTCTCGCATGGCGGGTCACATATGCATAATACTAACAAAATTATAACCCATATCTGATTAGAACAAATGTTGTGAATCAAACCATGATTACATTTTTTAACTACAGAGAGACCTCGATGTTCCGTCATCATCTGTTCCCAAGAAATATGACGTAACTTCGAATATGGCAGAGTTTCGGAGCAGCTCCCCCACCCCCCTTCAAGCTGTGTTGGAACCGAGGATATATATATCTGATTCATACTGTAATGTTATTATATTAGTACATGCATTGGTTATGCGAACAAAATAACAACATAAATATGATTTTATTACTTCAAATATTCAATTAAATGATTTTATTATTTTTACAGGGGCCTATATAATTACATGATTTTTTTTAAATAATATTTGTTTCAATTGTTAATTTACCCGAATAATAATGCTGTCATATGGTAGTCGAAATGACTCCAAGCAATATCACTAAACTGTGTTGACAGATCGCTGTGATCAAATCTAACACATTTCACTGTGTACAGCACCGTGCTCTGACTTTTATGTTGCCGGACGTGCGACTATTGTCTTCCTGTTATTGTAGGGCTTTACATACTGGTGTAAACAATGGTAAACAATGGTAAACCATTCAACGCTCAAATGGGTGTTGACACTTCCTGCTAACCGAAACAATTAATTAATCTTTAGCGGCTACATACGAAATTAAACATTGTGCCAAGTATGACTGAATATTCTTTCAATGTGGGAGAATTTGGCTTACACCCAGGAAACATTCACTCAATGTTGGTACAATGCGAGACCATCGCCTCAGACACTTGCCCAACATTGTACCAACATTGGGTAAACATCTCGTGTTTGCTGGGCTGTGTCATATTACTGCCGTCAAGAAGTGTTATGTAGATCGAGCGGCTCCTCCTTTGTTGGGGGTACGGTGTCAAAGGCAGTGGCCCAGCATTAAACAAATGTTCACATCGTGAACATGTGTTTGCCTGGTTTTATTTGCTATTAGCCTCTCACTAATCCCTTACACGTTAGGTGCATTTAGTCAGCATTGGAGAAATGTTTTGAAAAGGACATATAGCAATGCCACAATCACTATACTAACAAGTGGCGTTCACACAATTAGCGTGACTGACCCTCATCTGGTGACAGAACAATGAGACGCTTAAGTCAGTGTTTTCCCCAATGCGACTTAGCGCATTGGTACCGAGACGCCTCAGTTTCGTCCGAGACGCTAAAAAACCCTTTAATTCCTAATTTCTTTTGAATTGGCCATGAATTTAGCCACGAAACAGCATTTTCCAGAAAGCCGATACTCTTCGGACAAATCCTGGGTAAAACACTGTTAAGTCATGCATTAATTTAACCCTTTCGTCACCGAGATTTGATGACGGAGGCGGACAACGTGACGGAACAACAGGACACTTAATGCATTGATTCAACCCTTGCGTCTCGAAATTTGATGACGGAGGCGGACATCAGAATGGCAGAACATAGAAGCAAAAATACATTGGGCAGATCCGTTCCCGTCAAAACCATGACAGATGTAGAAGATGACGGAACATCAGAGGATGGTTCTCCGAGGCATGTCTGTATTATTGATTGATAAAAGATGACAAGATGTATTAATACCAGTTGACAGAAACGCACCGTACCGCAGATCAAATTATGATGCTGGCCAAGATGTTGTGATACAAAGTAATGATAAAATAAAAGGCCTCAACACGGTGTCATGTGTTGTTGCAATGGTTTATTTCACTCTACCATGTCCATCATCATACCTTTGAACCGAGTACAGAAACTAAAACATATGACTGTACCCAAGGAGCCAATAAGTGGAACCGATCCATCAGTCCCCAACCCTTCTTCCAACCTCATACCAGCCTGGACAGACCACTAAACTAGACACTCCTCTAAACAGCTTTGAAAAGGCATGGAAAGACTTGGAACATAATCTCTAATATAGTCCAGGGGTATTAACTATTAGTGCCTGATATCGGGGTGATAAGGGGTAAATAGGGTTGATGAAGTGTAGTAACGATAACTTCACAAAAATTGTATGTAAACATAAGTTTTATCATACAAGGAGTCTATTTCAATCATTTGTATTTATTATTTACCACCCTTTCATTGCCAAAAAGGATAAATAATGGTAAAATGGAGGTAATAATCATAGCTTATGAGCTATTGTATAGCTTATGAGGTATTTGACCTAGATTTACGAAATTGGTGTTTAAACATATGTTTTAGCACCTGAGTAATCCATTAAAATTACTTATATTAACATTTATGAGAACAACCATAACTTATGAGCTATTGGACGAAGGTTTATAAAATTGGTAACTAGATATTTGTCCTAGCATCGGAGAAAAAATACAAAAAATACGAATAAAAAATCAACCAAACTAAATTTTATGTGATGCTGTATTTATCCTCCCAACCCGTTTGGCCCCCTTACTATAATGCCACCTGGTGAATATTTGTCAAGCAGGGGCCAGTGCTGCTCTACTGGCGATATGCTGCACATAAGTATGTATGCAGCATAGCAGAGCGGCCACTTGTCATTAGGCCTAATAACCTGATAACAATAGAATAGACATAGATCAAACACCACTGCTATATAAACTGACAAAATCAAATAAGTCTAGTGTGTAGACAAGAGTAAGGCTAGTTAAAAGTTAG
Organism: Flabesymbios commensalis; assembly: GCA_964017125.1. Taxonomy (NCBI): domain Eukaryota; kingdom Metazoa; phylum Annelida; class Polychaeta; order Terebellida; family Flabelligeridae; genus Flabesymbios; species Flabesymbios commensalis. The sequence continues at coordinate 82,997,470 of OZ024906.1, forward strand.
AATGTAAGAGTAGAGGGTGTAATATTTTGGACAGAGCATGCAGGGAGGGTATTTCGGAACTTGATTTATTCAGCTAATAGTAAACAACTTTAGGTCACATGATCACCTGTCAGTTGACATACCGTACTTGCTGGACGATACCACGCACTGGTCTATCATGTCTATACCACGCAAAAGGTCAAAATAGGCCTTCCTTAGTGCTTGAGCCTTACACACCGCGCACTCGTCATTTACCGCGCAATTCAAAATATCGCCGTCACTCGGCAGTCGCCAATGCTAATGGTGTGTTAGTAAGATTGATCTGTGATGGCTTGGGTCCTGAATAGGCCTATATTAGATAGTGTCTAGTATTATCATAATATAGAATAATAATAATTAACAATTCTTTCATGTTTAGTTAAACGTGTTGCGGTTCAATAGAGTCACGTAATTAACACGAATAGACCTACGCACATCCCTCTACGTCAGGGATCGTCATTCGGCCACGCGAGAACCAGCTAGTAGCCAGTACACATACCCCCGCCAGACGGTAATCATGTGATTGCTGCATCGAAGGTGTGACATTTTACAGCCACGGGCTGCGGTTAACCTGCACATAATGCATATCATCTTCAATTGTTTTTATGTGGGTATGACGATATATACAATGAACGTTGATGGAAATGAGTCAGGCGCCAACGCGATGACAAAACTACTGACCTTTCACAGCTAAGAGCTCTAGTTTGAGCGATCAGACATGTCAGACAGATTAATCAGTGATCAAGATGCATATATCGCGCACCTGTTCTACATCTCGCTGGAGCTAAAAAAAAAAAGTAGCTCGATATCGTCCGGTAATTACAGTAGTAAAAAAAAACGGGGTCATGACCACTTTGACAGAAAACTCATCAATGGCGGAATCACATTAGCTTAGAGATCAAGGGTCCATTTTTAATCAATAAATACTTCAGACTGGCTTCAAGACCGGAGCTGACCGTCATTCAGTAAATGTAAGCTATGGCGACCGGCCTTACGTATTCACGCTTTATGCCTAAATACTTTTATCTTTTGATATTACTGTAGTTCAAAATGACTCCTGCCTTTGAATTTTTATTTTTCAAACCAACTCTCCCCCTCACTCTAATTTCCTATGAGCAGCCAACCCCTCCCAACAGCCACTTTTTGCCAACATTTAGGGGGCCGTTGATAGTAGGTTCTACTGTAGGCCTACATAGTCTCACCCCCCTAAATGAGCCAAAATCCAAGGGGGGTGGCTACTGATTGGAGAGTCCCTACCCAAATTACTGCTTTTAATGGTTGTTTCCGCTTCTGATTAATTAAGAAAAATACAGGAATGCTGTAATTCTGTGGATAAATTGTAAGCTGTTTTCTGTGATATTAGGTATAAATGTGAGATTTTCTGATAGACAGAGGGGGTGAGAGGGATTTGTGTCTATTCTGGGAATGGGCGCAAGAATATTTAGGGACATCTGGGCACTCTGGACCTTTTTCCACATAAGGGGGCCCAGCTCACAATCCAATTGGCTGGCATACCATTTTCGGAGCTGTTTTTCAAAAAGGACAGCTTAGGCCTTGTTATAGTGTGTCACATTGGAGTGTAGCTAGGGACAAAAGTAGTGAAATCGGCCCTTAGAATGTTGGCATTATACCTGTCTGACACTTCATTTCTAAACGGGGAGGTGGATGTTGTTTAAAGACTCCAGAAATTCGAACAAAACGGCCGTCATTTATATTGTTCATCCCAGCTCGATTTGAATTTTCAGTTGTTTATATTTTCCTAACGTGATCTTTAAAATTAATTAAAAGTGAACAGAAGTAATATATATATAAAAATAGATCCTAATTATATGATCTTTATATATTACTCCTGTTTTAAGCCCATTTGAGTGGGTTTTAACATTGAAATGGGCTTAAAACAGGAGTAATATATAAGAACCAAACGTTATTAATTTCCTTTGCTTGTAATTTGAACTACTCGATGCCTTGGGGGGTGTATCCCCCTGGAAAAAAAGGGCGTTCTTTTGGGGATTTACTCAAGCAAAAAGGGGCATGGAGATGTTTTGGGGGGATAACAATACAAAATAACGCCAAAATGGGCTTATTAGTTCTGACCTATTTAATATGGTGAACTAATGGTGAATGGGCTTCTTAGTTTAGAGCCATTTAATATGGATAAGTAATGGTGAGTGGGCTTATTAGTTTAGACCCAATATGTACATATTACGGTGTTTTAGTGCATACCGACAATTTCATTTATTGTAATAATTAGGGAACTGAAAGACGGGCAATATACATATGACCGTTTTTTAGTACAGAATTACACTGTGTCATTTTACGGTTCTAGGGAACTAATGGTGAATGGGCTTTAAATTTTGAACCTATTTCATGATAAAAGATAACTAAAAGACGGGCAAGATATTATTCAACTCATGTACATATTACTGTTTTTCAGTGCATACCGGCGATTTCATTTAACCCTTTGAGCCCTCACGATGCATTAAAGCATCATTTTACATCCCTGAAAACATACTTAATTTTCCTACAATTAAGGGTTTTAAAACAAATATTTCACTTCAAGTCATCTTCATCCACTACAAGTCGAGAATTGCGAGAGCAATTCGCGGCTTGTAGTGGATGAAGGTGATAATGGTAAATTCCGGCTTGAAAGGGTTAATGTAATAAGGGAACTGAAAGACGGGCAATATTCAATATTATATATTACCCGAATCTGTTGAAATATGAGATTTTTTTCTCATTGTTTCCTTTATATTTTTTTTCAAACCCACATAGTAACATAACAATCGCTTGTAGGCCTACACATCGCTGCATTGGTTTATTTCCTTTCGCGGTGGCGCATTCACTGTGGAACTGTGGTGTATGAGCCTAGTGTTCGTAATTAAACGAAACCAAATTAATTGATGGGTCTATTTCCGAACACCTCCCAAACGATTCTAGGCTATCATGACCAAAAATTGTTTTTTGATGTTTTTTTTATATCTAAGAGGTGCATTGTAAAGTACATTTGCCCATATAAATAATAATTCCACGATTGATAATACATATCATAAACATACCATTATCCTCCGTGTAATTACCTTATTTTTTAAAGACATATCTACTTTACGACATTTTGACAGTGACTTTTTGAAATAGCAAAATTAATAGATATGAAATTGGTCCATAATCTGATAATAACAGTAAGTGACAGAACAGTTACGCACAACGGGCAGCTCTGCCTTACACAATTCATTCATGTCTAGCCAGCAACGGGATGAAATGTTTACAATGTTCAGAATAACCCCCCGTTCAGAAATACCCTAACCCGCTCTAGGTCTACAGCATAATTTTTATTTTAATAATAAAATAGGTCTATATATGGTATTGAGCATAGTGGTATGAGTTGGTGGGGAGATTGGTAAGAGTTGGTAGATAGGTTGGTACGAGTTGGTAGGTATTTGGTACGAGTTGGTCTGAAGACGAGTTGTAGGCTACATGGTACGAACTGTCCTGTTACCAGTTGGACGATAATGAATGAAATGAGCACAAAATACAAAAACTAGACTAGTCTACTAGGCCTAGGTGTAATATTAGACTACAAAAATAATCATAAGTTTAATAGTTGAAATACAAATGATACATTCTTACAATTCATGTTCAATTCAGTATTATTAGGATTTTAATAAATTCCCTCAAGTCCAACAGCAGCTGTTGTTAACTTACTCTCAACTAGGGCCCAGGGCCATTCATTTCTGTGCTTGGGACTACGTCTTCACGCGGATTGCAACAGATCATGTTACCACCCCCACTCGTGCCATTCTTGCCACATAGATCCTAGTAAACACTAAATATTTATACAAGCATTTTATACAATGTTGGATCAGCACTGGGGCGGCGTTGTGTAAATGTAATTACAAATGTTTTGTGTTTACTGGGATGTGGCTCAAATAAGATCACATTCTTTAAAATAGATGGCCCCAGGCCACACACCTGATAGGTGGATGGCCTCAGGCCACACATTTGATAAGTGGATGGTCCCAGGCCACACACTTTAAATAGATGGCCCCAGGCCATATACTTCAACTTAGTAGCCTATATGCGGCCTGCAGCCACACATTTTAAAAGGTGATGGCCCCAGGCCACACACTTCAGGTTGATGGCCCCAGGCCACACACTGTAGGTTGATGGCCCCAGGCCACACACTTTAGGTTGATGGCCCCAGGCCACACACTTTCAGTTGATGGCCCCAGGCCACACACTAATTTAAGTTGATGGCCCCAGGCCACACACTATAGACTGATAGCTCCAGGCCACACACTTTAAGTTGATGGCCCCAGGCCACACACTTTCAATTGATGGCCCCAGGCCACACACTTTCAGTTGATGGCCCCAGGCCACACACTGTAGGTTGATGGCCCCAGGCCACACACTTTAGGTTGATGGCCCCAGGCCACACACTGTAGGTTGATGGCCCCAGGCCACACACTGTAGGTTGATGGCCCCAGGCCACACACTTTAGGTTGATGGCCCCAGGCCACACACTCCCAGTTGATGGCCCCAGGCCACACTTTAAATAGATGGCCCCAGGCCACACCCAGGCCCCACCCCATACACGCTTAGTTGATGGCCCTAGGCCACACACTTCATTAGATATGCTCCCAGACCACACAGTTTCAGTTGATGGCTCCAGGCCACACACTTTAAATAGATGGCCCCAGGCCACACACCTTTTAGTTGATGGTTCCATGACACACACTTCAAATGGATGGCTGCAGGCCACATACCGGTACTTTAGTAGGCCCAGATAACATCAAGTATGTGGCCTGGGGCCATCAACTGATAGTGTGTGGCCTGGGGCCATCAAATTAAAGTCTGTGGCCTGGGGCCATCTATTTGAAGTATGTGGGCTTGTGGCCTGGGGCCATCAACTGATAATGTGTGGCCTGGAGCTATCAAGGGCAAAGTGTGTGGCCTGGGGCCATCAACTTGAAGTGTGTGGCTTGGGGCCATTTATTTGAAGTATATGGCCTGGGGCCATCTACGTATCAGTTGTGTGGCCTGGGGCCATCTAAGCATGGTTTATTAAAGTTTAAGTACACCTAATTTGGATGGCCCTAGGCCACACACTTTGGAATTGATGGCGTAGTAAAATATCGATTCGAAAGTAGTTCTCAGGATATAAGATGGCCCTAGGCCCTAGTTGAGAGTAGAAAAACAACGACTGCAGTTCAACAATGTTTGTCCAGGCAAGTTTTTTTAATTTCCGGATGCACTCGATCATAGACTGGTATAGTTTAGTCAACATTGTCAACCGGTCCTGGAAACGGAGTGCCAGACAGGTGCCCCGTCTATGTTTAGTTTTAAATCGTCTTGCATATGATTTTTTTTATGGGCCTGGTTTGTAGACCTAGTCTATACAAAGTGTCTCTGTGACCTTTTATTAATAAAAGATTATGGGTCATTTCATCCAAAAATGTACATTTGCCTAAAATACAGGGCAAATTGGTAGTGGTCTGGTAGAAAAAAAGAACAAGAAACAAGTACATACAGAATGTTTTAATAAATAGTTCAGGGTAGTGTGCAAATAACTTAGGATGATTTTTATTGTCATGGATAAACACCAGTGTTGTAAATTATATCTAAAACAACCCCTTTTTTACAAAAAACGATTTTTTAGGAAGTAAACTACTCAGTAGATTTCATCTTTGACTATTTAGTCAAATTATATGTTTAGCACAGATATAGTCTAGGGTAAAAAACTTGAAGTGCCCGCAGATATATCAATATAATTAAATTATACAGAGAAGCAGAATAAGTTGAAGCAACAGACTGAGAAAAACTAGTGTAAAAGTAGGTGTATCTTTCATAACAAATGAAAAAAGGTGTATTTCAGTGGGGTAAAATAAAACAACGAATAAATTTGAAATACATAGTTTGATGTCACGTACTAGATTAACAGAACTGGTAACGTGAAAGGTGACAAGTAAAATCACAGCTAAAACATAGAGCTACAATTCTTTAAAACCTCTTTTGTATGGTTATATTGCAGACATACTGAATCATGCTCATATTATTGTAAAATTGACGTCAATATAAAAAAAATGCCAAAACCTCTCATTTACTTAATAAAAAAACACAATTTAAATTAACATTGCCTCGACAATTGCACCAAACACACAAAAATACATTATTAGGCACATCATGACTGGAATTAAGCACATCATGCAATCTCAAAATCAACCCTTGAAACACAAATATAGAATTACAACAAGACACTAAAAAAACACTTAATTTTATTGTATACATTAGCTAAACACTTAACTACACAAAACTTGACCTCAAATAGTCATTTTTGGCTTATTTGGAACATTGCCACATTTGTGATAAATAGGCCTACAAATTTAGGCTACATCAAAATGACCTGAAAATTAACAATTTTTGTTTTTTTTCTATTTGTTTCGGATTGTTTTCGCTTTCTCAGAATGCTCTTTTTTACTTACTCTGCTCCTATCAACATCCTATCAATCTCCCTATCCCTCCATTATCGCTGTAATTAAGTTCGAACGTTGTCGTCCAAACTTGTTCTAATTCTAAATCAACTTTTTTTTCCTTCTTATTATTATTCTACGGCCCAATTGGCCACGCCATTTCTCACCCAGTTTACAAGTAATGAACTTGGCACAATGATCCTTAGGTATTGAAGTTAGTTGCGATAGCTTTTTTCTGCAATCCTGTCAGTGTATCTGGGTCTAATCCAGATTTTATAGATCCATTATGGATCATCCATTGTAGATTTTTGCCACGCTATTTCTTAACAAGTAATCGACTTCAAATCTTGCCACAATGATCCTTAGGTATTGAAGTTAGTTGCTAAAGCTTTTTTTGCAATCCTGACAGTGGATCTGGATCTAATCCGGATTTCATAGATCCACTATATGGATCATCCATTGTAGATTTTTGCCACCCTATTTCTCACTCAGTTAACAAGTAATCAACTTCAAATCTTGAGAGAGAGGATAACCAGAGAAAAGCTAGCCAGAAGTACAAAGTCGCAAACGGTCACAAATGGTCACAAATGGCCACAAATGGTCGCAAATGATCGCAAGCGGTCGCAAATGATCGCAAACAATTACAAACCATCGAAAATGATCGGAGCTGGTCGCAAGCGGTTGTGGATGCTTGCAAACGGTAGCAGATTGTCACAAGCAGTCGCAAATGTTCCAAATTTCCAAATGGTCTAAGCATTCCAAATGTTTCAAATGTTCCATGTTTCAAATGCCCCAAATGTTCCAAATGTTTCAAAAGATCCAAAAGTTCTAGATTTTCCGAATGTTTCAAATGTCCCAAATAGTCCATATGTCGCAAAAAGTCGCAAAAGTCAATGTCAAAACTTAACTGTTACTTTACTGTTACTTGAAAAGTCACAGTTGTTTCTAGTTGAGTAGTACGTTCTCTAACCATTTCTGGAAAATGAAGATTTTTTTGTAAAAACCTTTTGTTAATCCTCCAACCGTTCATTGTGACTATTTTTTTAATACATTTATCAGCCTAGTAAATCACTGTTATTGGGAATGAAATGTGTGATTGATCGTCGTATTTTGTCTGAAATTAATTCTCATCCATTTAATTAGTGGGCCACTGTACATAGCAAGATACAACTTGAGGTAGGTAGCAATTTTAATTATTTAATTCCTCGGTTTAAGGGTTAAACAGCCACAGTATTAGGACATACATCAATCCGCAAAGTTGAGAGAAAAATAATAGTTTAAATAAGGTTTTAATGCAAAACAGTTTGTTTTTCATCCACTGGATATTGTGAAAACATGTAAAAAACAAACATGCTAAAAAAGTTTTAAAATAAATTGCCTGATTATTTTATAAAAAATGTTTGAATATGTGGAAGGTGACAAAATGCATATGGTGACACATGACACAAAGCAAATAATTGTTTTTCAGAAATTTTTTAAATACTTTTTGAAAATTCAAGTGATGTGCCTAATTTTAATTGTTGATTCTCAAACCTCAATAAAACAGCTGGGCTGTGCAAATACATAGTCTAAGTATTGTATGACAAATAAAATACAATACGAAGCAGTTGTAATTCACGAAAGCTTACAGGAGATGATCAGGCAAAAACAAATATGTTTGCATGATGTGTCTAATTTTTTGTTAGGCACATCATCTCACTTTTTAATTTTTTCTAATTAAAAACGTCCAAAAAGCTTATCTCAATATTATTGGCATGCGCAATGGACGGATATGACAAAGAGCACATAACTAAGCATTGATATTTTTAGACATCAATGCCAAAGTAAAAAAACAGCTTCGAACATTAATTGTTTTTCATCCTAAATGTTGACACAGTGATGTGCGTAATTGCGTAATTTAAAATTGGACATTGTCATGTGAATAAATTTCCCGCTGAAAGTTGGTGGTGAATGAAAGGAAGATAGAATGACAAGGCGCTATCTGACTAAAATGTAAAAGCTCTAATTGTCTAAGGTAGAAGAGGGGAAGAAAATAAAAATTAGGCACATCATGCACGATAACAGTTTGTGTAAGTTTGACAGACATGCCACCTTCCAATTCATGAGCAGGTGATCTATTCGCCCATGGCATCGGAGGAGATCCTGTTGACAATAATAGTAGATCTGTTTGCACATTTTCATTGCTAATAATTGTTTACTTCAAGTCTAACATTCCACTTTATGAATTTTTTTGTTTACTTGGTTTGGTATACGTCTAAAAAAGATTATCTGACGGTAAAAGGGACACAAAACTTATCTTTAAAACATCTGGGAATAAGTTGCAGACAATGTCGTAAGAACGGTTGCCTCAGTCACTACTTTAGACAGGTAGAAAATGGTAAAAAATGTATTTGAGACATATTCTATTCATGATTTCTAATTTCACAAAATGTAGTAAAAGAAATGCTTTGCATGGGGGTTATTTTTTGTAAGTTATGATACTCTTCCGTGTTCAGTTCATCCAGGCCGCTTTATTTAACACGTTTTAATTTATTTAATCTGCTAAATGATTATATACAAAACGTGATGTGCCTAATAAATGTGTGTATAAACATGGAAAACCCTGGCAGTTTCACCTCCAACTATGCTGCCTCATTGTTATTTCTCTGCTAATAATATTAGATATTCAATGTCTATCTATCTGTATACCCATTGAAAATTACGATCAATTTTTTTATGCAAGTATGCATTATTGAATATTTATTAGGCACATCACAGGTGAATGTGTATAGAGCGAGTAAGAAAAAACTGTGCATTGCTCGTACATCAATACTTGAAAAAACATTGCCCCACATAATAATAATGATAATAATATTTTTCAGTTTTGTTTGTTATAATAAATCCATAAATGTCAATGGTAAATGACATTATATTTTATCCTTTTATATTATGGATTGTCATGGGGTTGTTCACATTGCAGAATCATGACGGGAGGCCAGCATAAACAAAATTACGAATAAAACACACTCTACTTCAGGCAACCTTGCAGGCGTGATGAAATAAATATCATCCCATATTAGTGTGTTTTCAAATCACCACATATATCATTTTATGTCAAAGAATGATCCTGTATGAAATGTTTTGTGGGTATCAGGTCGTTTCGGCCTCTTGCCCGTTCAGCCCACTCCCGTTCGACCCCTTACCCGTCCGGCCCCTTACCCGTTCGGCCCCCTAATATTAGTATGCAATGCTTCCCCTGGGCCTAGCCTGTCAGTCAGCGTGGTCAGAGCGTTACCCGTTCGGCCCCCTGCTGTGGTATACAATTATATATACCCCTGTATATACCTATAAGCTTACTACTACTACACTGAACAACCTGCCTACATTGTGAACACAGTGTGGAATAGGGGTACTGACGATCTCGGCCCACGACCATCTCGGACCAGGTGACCTCGGCCCACTTTGGTGACTTCAGCTCAAAGTGGTCTGAGTGACCTCGGCCCACTTTTCTGAGGCAGTGTTACTGGGCCGAAGTCACCAAAGTGGGCCGAGGTTACAGGGCCGAGGTCACCATAATGGGCCGAGATCGCCACTTTTAAAATATTTTATGTATGTATTTCATAAGGCCCAATAATGAAATTTAAAGACGAGAAGGTATATGCATGTATGTATGTTTCGAGTTTCACTAAGTAGATCTATTAAAATGATCTTTTTTTTCATAACAGATTATGTTAGGCAAAAGCATATTAGCACATCCCTCGATTGCTACTTTTTATTATGCTATAAATATTTGTGGAATTAAACTATTGATATTTGGACATCATTTATTTTTCTGTACCACCTACGAATGTATTTGTATGTTGTTATTATTATTATTCAATCATAGCCCTTAACCATCCACACTACAGCCTGAAAATCACGACGATTAGATTACGGCACCCTTTAAACCCCGTGGTAAACAATATAATGGCGTTAACATATAAATTGGCGCTCACGTCTGCGTCAAGTAGGCCTATTATCACTACAGACTGTTTCACCAGATCCTGAGAGTAGCCTTTTTTCCATTTACTGAGGCGCTATTCAAAAAATTTGTGTGATTTTTTTGGGAATCATTTTTTGGGGACAATTTGGCATGGGATAAAATTCTTGTTTCACGGTAATGGTGAAATGAGAGCTGTATTTTTGAAAATTTCTCACATGTCAAATTGTCTAATTTCCATAATACACAACATAATTCTACCAAATTTTCAGGGAAGCTGGCGGGGGGGGGGGGTTAAATAGGTGTCCAGTCATGTTGGACCTATGCCATGTGGGACACCCTATATTACATACCAAGTCGGACTGCATTGGTCAACCATGTCGGCCATAATAATGAGACACAACCATGTCGGACCTCTCATTGGTTACCAATTCGGACCTACTAGACTGTGGATTTAATTTGATGATAGGCGGCCGTTATTTAACATGTTTAATATAATATTAATTTTAGTGCACGAAATTATTATTTGTAATGTTTTTGACAATTTTTTTTAAAATTATTTTAGCTTTGAAACTTGAAGGAAAGTGAGACGACCGATAGATTTAGCATTGACGACATGATCCCCTCAAAGATTCAACTGAAGATATCAATTTTAATTAATTTAATTTGAATGCACCAAATAATTATTTCTGATGTTTAAGTTTTTGATAATTTTAATTTCAGTTTATTTTAGCCTTGAAGAAAAGTAAGACGATCGCTAGATTCAGCATTGACGACCTGATCCTCGCAAGAGTGATTTAATCAATTTGAAACACAATTGGCTGTATGTTCAATATTTTCATTTTGTAAAATATTTTATAAACGCTGCAGTGAGTTTATTCTAAAACATTTAATATTTGGGTAATATGACTACATTATTTCTTGTCATCGCCATTATGGATAACTATCAAGGGACCGCCGTGGAAATAATTCTCAGCAGAAAACTTTGTGTTTTTATTATTTATGTATTTATACTATAGACCAAGTTTTGTTTCTATGTCAATGGTTAACTGAATAAATATATCTATCTGTGGGCTATTCTTCCTAGCTGTAAAATTAGCATTAAATTAAGTTGTACTTAACCCCTACACCTCTAAGCAATCCAATGGCACAGCATATAACACATCCTGCTCAGAAACAATACTAGTGTTAAGGGATTAGCAGTTAGAGCGGGCCTCGATTCACGACTGTGTCCGAAGGTGTGATACACGTTATTTCAAACAATAATGAGCCACCATCAAGACACAAATCATTCTACCTTGAAACTCTAAGCAGTACAAGTATAGTTTTGATATGGATTCTCTCTGTATTCAGTGCACTATGCCGGTTAGGGATCGCCAGCAAGGCATCCAGTGTGATAGTTGTGAGAGCTGGCAGCATCGTACCTGCAACACTGGTATCACACAGCAGCAGTATAGACAGGCTGTTCGTGGTGCCAATATGATACTCGTGGCTGAAAGCACTCGGCTTGAAACTATGGATATATCAGATTCTGAAGGAGACTTAACCAACATGATCACATATCAGGTAATTAATGACACCACTGACGCCAACGTTTTAATGGACTATCCGAGCTACAATGTGCCTGTACCAATACAGGAAGAATCATTAGAAAACGTTGCACCACTCGACGTTCCTATTGATAATCAACCCATAAACTATGAAGTGATGGAAAGGGCCTCACAGAGGGGCCAGATAAAGCTGGCAGAGAGTGTTGGATATACATATACAGTCAAGAAAAGATGGGCCAGTGGAGAAGTCACATGGCGATGCAGCGTGAGGAACTATCGAACCAAGATAGTTTGCTCTGCCACTGTGAGGCAAAGTGACAATGACTTTGTGCCAGGTGGGCAGCCCCATATACATCAACCTGCTGCTGGTGGAGGCCTTGCTGCCAAGGTCCAGCGAGATGTAAAAGAAAGAGCTGCAGCTGACCTCATCTTATCTGCAGCCAGGATAGTGGATGACGTCCTCATAGATCGTCTAGATGAAGCTCCTGCACCTGCTGTTCCAAAGCCTGTGAACCTCGCACGACAAGCAGATCGACGCCGACGGAAGGATCGCCCCATAGAGCCTACTAATTTGGACTTCATCGTCAACGAAAAACACATCTCTGATGACTTCCTGCAAGCTGATGTGCGTGTTGGAGAACGTCGCCACCTTGTGTTTGCAACTCCCTCCCAGCTGAACTTACTTGCCAAGGCTAAAACCTGGTATATATGCTACGCTCAATGTTGTGAAGTCACCATTCTCATAGCTGTTCTCCATACACGCCTTTGTGAAACAAGATGAGAACATCAAGCAGTTGCCTCTTGCTTACGTCCTGATGTCGGGAAAGAGGCGACGCGACTACAAGAAAGTGCTACAAGCCATCCTGGACTTGCTATAAAATAAGATCAGAGATAAGATTTATTTAAAGTCGCACATGCTATCACAAGAAATCGCCATTGAAGCAGCAGTGGATATTCCGATCCAAGGCTGTGTCTTCCACTGGACCCAGGCGGTACGGAGGAAAGTCTTGATCTTGATCTTGATATGTACTGGGATAAAACCACCTATTGGCGTATCACTTCCAGGGAGTGGTTGGCATGCGCGATTGATTAGTTCAGTTTGCTTAAGCCTTGTTTTAGTGCTGGCACTGATACGGCCGACGTGCACCCACAAGGCAAATTATTCCAGTCCTTTAGAGACCTGGGGAAAAACGATTGTCTATAGGTCTCTGTGTTGGTGCGAATTTGTTTATATGAACCTTTGGTTCCTGCTCTGGTTTGACTTTGGTTATTCTGAAGTATGTGTTCAGTGGGAACCATGACTTCACCCCTCACCACCTTCATGAACAGCACCATTCTGAGGTTATGACTTCTTTTCAGGCTTTCCTAGCCGAGCTCGGATAGCATAGCACTGATACTGCTGTGCCGCTCATAGTTCCCAGTCACAAACCTAGCTGCCCTTCGCTGCACTTTCTCTAATTTATCAGGCTCTGTTGTTTTGTAAAAGTCTCAGACTGCTGCAGAGTATTCTAGGCCAGCTCTGATTAGTGTATTGTAGGCCGTTGATTTGAGTTGCCTCGGGCAGTATTTCAGATTCCGTCGGAGAAAAGCTAAGGTGTTGTTTGCTTTTCCACAAATGTTGGTAATATGTGCCTACCAGGATAGATCTTGCTGCCACATTACCCCTAGGTATGGATTTGTATCGACTTGACTCAATTCCTGTCCCATGAGTTGGTATGTAAACTGCTTAGGTACACGTGGTTTGCAAATCCGTAGGATGTAGCACTTCTTTGCGTTAAATCTTATACCCCGGCTGTCAGCCCATTCCTGTAAGGCAAGTAGATCATGTTGGAGTTGGATCTGGTCTGCTCTTGACTTGACCTCTCTGTATATCAGACAGTCATCAGCAAACATGCGTACAGTAGATTTAACTCTCTCTGGCAAGTCTTTTATGTGGCACAGGAAGAGTAATGGGCCGAGGACGGTCCCTTTAAGGACGCCTGATCCACGTCTGCATCACTACATGTTTCTCCATTCACCACAACACATTGCTTTCTGTTTCTCAGGAATGAGTATTTTCACGTATACCGTAGTGATCTAATTTCTTAAGCAGTCCATCATGGGGGACGGTGTCGAACGCTTTGCTAAAGTTGAGTATTGCCACGTCAACTTGGTTGTTCCTGTCGAACATGGCTGTGATATCTTGTGATGTTATCAAGAGTTGCGATTCACAGGAATGTCGTTTCCTGAAGCCGTGTTGTGGTGGCATTAGAATGTAATAATCGTCAAGGTGTTGTTTTCTGACATGGTGGCATACTATATGCTCTAGGATTTTGCAGCATACGCATGTCAACGACAATGGGCGGTAATTCCCTGCCTCCTGTTAGCTACCTTTCTTAAATACTGGAGATATATTAGCTCTTGACCAGTCTGTGGGCAAGTTAAATGTATGTATGGACAGGCGGAAGATCTCTGCGAGTGCCGGAGAAATTTCATCTGCTGTTTCCTTTAGAATGGTATTAGGAGGGTTGTCTGGACCGCTTGTTTTTTTTATTTTCAGGTCACTTAGCAGTTTCTGCACACCAGGTACATCAATCTGTATGTCTTGCATATCTGGTACCTTTTCACCTGGCACTGTACGTAGGGAATGGTTTTCCTGCTTTCTTGATGAAGACTGAGCTGAACTGCTGGTTCAGTATTTCTACTTTTGATCTTTCATCACTGTGCAGTTTACCTTTATCTTTTAAAGAGGCCACGCCGACACTGTCTTATTTTTTGGATTTGAAATATTTCTAAAAGGGCTTCGATTTTTTAGCCGTTACTAATTATTCTAGGACTTGGTTGACGTAGTCCCAGTGTGCCGATCGTATTGCCTTCTGTACGGTACTTTAGTTTTGTGACGTTTAAAAGTATGCATTTTCTCCGGATTACCTTTCGCCTTAGAGTATAGTCGATGTTTTTTCCGCACCTGTCGCTTAGGTTTGTTGTTGAACCAGGGTAGATTGAATCGTCGTGTGGCCTTTTTGAATGGAACTTCTTTTTCTTGTATGTCTAGTAGGCCGTCTCTAAACGTGCACCATGTTGTTTCAACTGTGAGTTTACTTCCCTTTATACCAGCTACAACGCCATCTGACATAGTTTTAGCCCCCTTCCTGATGGTGTCCTAATCAACTTTGCTGTATTTGTAGATCTTGTGTGGTTTTGGTTTGTTATAAATAAAGGGCCCAGTCAAGTCCATTGAAGTCCAGTCAATGGGATTGTCAACTGATTACACCAGTGATCAGGGCACTTAACGTCTATGTGCGACGTTTAATGGCTCCCCCATCCATCCCTCAGGAACATATTTGACTTTGAATTGGTACTCCAGCAGCACCTCCTTTTTGGGGTATCAGGCTGGAGGGGGGAATAGGCTGGTGGACTTAGTCAACCAGCTGACTCTTGAACGCTGCCACAGTTTTTGATTCTATGGCAGCTGCCGGAAGAGAATTCCAATCAGGGATGGTTCGATGCCAAAAAGAATTTTGTCCCAGTGTGGTGTTAGCTCTAAAATGTCTATGGGCCTGATTGTGCCCACCACGTGTTCTTCTGTCCGCTGGGATTAAACGGTCATTGATAGGAATTTCGACTAGCTCATTTAAAATTTTGAACATGCTTACGAGTCTAGAATTTTTACGTCTTGTTTTTAAGTCAGTCAAGCTCAGGTTCTGAATGAGAGATGTCACACTGGCTGTTTGTCCATAATTTAGGGTGACAAATATTACTGCTGATCTTTGAATTTTTTCTAATTTATCAATATCTTTTTGTCTAAAGGGTCCCCAAACTGCTGAAGAGTATTCTAAGGATGATCTGACCAGGGAGAAATAGGCAGTCTCCTTTAGTTTAGGGGGACATGCCTTCAGGTTCCTCCGAAGAAAGCCCAGAGTGGGATTTGCTCTACTTGTAATTCTGTTAATGTGGGCCTCCCATTCCAGGGTCTCGCTAAGGCAAACACCAATATATGGTGTTGAAGAAACGTTCACTAGGGGTTGAAACACATCCCCCATCGATCTGCCCAGTCCTGTAACGCAGATAAGTCTCTCTGCAGCTGCTCCTGATCTGCTTGACACTTTATCGGGCGATACAGGAGGCAGTCATCTGCAAAGAGACGAACCTGCGAGGAGACCGTGGAAGGGAGGTCATTAATATAGGTCAAAAAGAGTAGGGGTCCGAGAACAGTAGGGGCCTACCCTGGGGCACACCGGACCTCACGCGAGCTGATTCTGAAGAGCTGCCATCATGGTTCCCGGTCAACTCGGACCCTAACCAACTCGGATCCTGCTACAAACAGTGTCCGAGTTGGTTCACGGCAGTGTCCGACTTGGTAATGGTAGAATAGTGTCCGAGCTGGCAGACACGCCTAAAACCAACTCGGACCCTACAAAGAATAAATATAAAAGTATTTTAATTGCATTTTCAATTAAAATGATTTTTAAAGCACGGAAAGTTGAAAATGTCTGTCGCGTCAATCCAAACAAGCAACCATGCACTGCCTAGTATTAACAGTATTAGAGGGGCCAGATAAAGCTGGCAGAGAGTGTTGGATATACATATACAGTCAAGAAAAGATGGGCCAGTGGAGAAGTCACATGGCGATGCAGCGTGAGGAACTATCGAACCAAGATAGTTTGCTCTGCCACTGTGAGGCAAAGTGACAATGACTTTGTGCCAGGTGGGCAGCCCCATATACATCAACCTGCTGCTGGTGGAGGCCTTGCTGCCAAGGTCCAGCGAGATGTAAAAGAAAGAGCTGCAGCTGACCTCATCTTATCTGCAGCCAGGATAGTGGATGACGTCCTCATAGATCGTCTAGATGAAGCTCCTGCACCTGCTGTTCCAAAGCCTGTGAACCTCGCACGACAAGCAGATCGACGCCGACGGAAGGATCGCCCCATAGAGCCTACTAATTTGGACTTCATCGTCAACGAAAAACACATCTCTGATGACTTCCTGCAAGCTGATGTGCGTGTTGGAGAACGTCGCCACCTTGTGTTTGCAACTCCCTCCCAGCTGAACTTACTTGCCAAGGCTAAAACCTGGTATATATGCTACGCTCAATGTTGTGAAGTCACCATTCTCATAGCTGTTCTCCATACACGCCTTTGTGAAACAAGATGAGAACATCAAGCAGTTGCCTCTTGCTTACGTCCTGATGTCGGGAAAGAGGCGACGCGACTACAAGAAAGTGCTACAAGCCATCCTGGACTTGCTATAAAATAAGATCAGAGATAAGATTTATTTAAAGTCGCACATGCTATCACAAGAAATCGCCATTGAAGCAGCAGTGGATATTCCGATCCAAGGCTGTGTCTTCCACTGGACCCAGGCGGTACGGAGGAAAGTCTTGATCTTGATCTTGATATGTACTGGGATAAAACCACCTATTGGCGTATCACTTCCAGGGAGTGGTTGGCATGCGCGATTGATTAGTTCAGTTTGCTTAAGCCTTGTTTTAGTGCTGGCACTGATACGGCCGACGTGCACCCACAAGGCAAATTATTCCAGTCCTTTAGAGACCTGGGGAAAAACGATTGTCTATAGGTCTCTGTGTTGGTGCGAATTTGTTTATATGAACCTTTGGTTCCTGCTCTGGTTTGACTTTGGTTATTCTGAAGTATGTGTTCAGTGGGAACCATGACTTCACCCCTCACCACCTTCATGAACAGCACCATTCTGAGGTTATGACTTCTTTTCAGGCTTTCCTAGCCGAGCTCGGATAGCATAGCACTGATACTGCTGTGCCGCTCATAGTTCCCAGTCACAAACCTAGCTGCCCTTCGCTGCACTTTCTCTAATTTATCAGGCTCTGTTGTTTTGTAAAAGTCTCAGACTGCTGCAGAGTATTCTAGGCCAGCTCTGATTAGTGTATTGTAGGCCGTTGATTTGAGTTGCCTCGGGCAGTATTTCAGATTCCGTCGGAGAAAAGCTAAGGTGTTGTTTGCTTTTCCACAAATGTTGGTAATATGTGCCTACCAGGATAGATCTTGCTGCCACATTACCCCTAGGTATGGATTTGTATCGACTTGACTCAATTCCTGTCCCATGAGTTGGTATGTAAACTGCTTAGGTACACGTGGTTTGCAAATCCGTAGGATGTAGCACTTCTTTGCGTTAAATCTTATACCCCGGCTGTCAGCCCATTCCTGTAAGGCAAGTAGATCATGTTGGAGTTGGATCTGGTCTGCTCTTGACTTGACCTCTCTGTATATCAGACAGTCATCAGCAAACATGCGTACAGTAGATTTAACTCTCTCTGGCAAGTCTTTTATGTGGCACAGGAAGAGTAATGGGCCGAGGACGGTCCCTTTAAGGACGCCTGATCCACGTCTGCATCACTACATGTTTCTCCATTCACCACAACACATTGCTTTCTGTTTCTCAGGAATGAGTATTTTCACGTATACCGTAGTGATCTAATTTCTTAAGCAGTCCATCATGGGGGACGGTGTCGAACGCTTTGCTAAAGTTGAGTATTGCCACGTCAACTTGGTTGTTCCTGTCGAACATGGCTGTGATATCTTGTGATGTTATCAAGAGTTGCGATTCACAGGAATGTCGTTTCCTGAAGCCGTGTTGTGGTGGCATTAGAATGTAATAATCGTCAAGGTGTTGTTTTCTGACATGGTGGCATACTATATGCTCTAGGATTTTGCAGCATACGCATGTCAACGACAATGGGCGGTAATTCCCTGCCTCCTGTTAGCTACCTTTCTTAAATACTGGAGATATATTAGCTCTTGACCAGTCTGTGGGCAAGTTAAATGTATGTATGGACAGGCGGAAGATCTCTGCGAGTGCCGGAGAAATTTCATCTGCTGTTTCCTTTAGAATGGTATTAGGAGGGTTGTCTGGACCGCTTGTTTTTTTTATTTTCAGGTCACTTAGCAGTTTCTGCACACCAGGTACATCAATCTGTATGTCTTGCATATCTGGTACCTTTTCACCTGGCACTGTACGTAGGGAATGGTTTTCCTGCTTTCTTGATGAAGACTGAGCTGAACTGCTGGTTCAGTATTTCTACTTTTGATCTTTCATCACTGTGCAGTTTACCTTTATCTTTTAAAGAGGCCACGCCGACACTGTCTTATTTTTTGGATTTGAAATATTTCTAAAAGGGCTTCGATTTTTTAGCCGTTACTAATTATTCTAGGACTTGGTTGACGTAGTCCCAGTGTGCCGATCGTATTGCCTTCTGTACGGTACTTTAGTTTTGTGACGTTTAAAAGTATGCATTTTCTCCGGATTACCTTTCGCCTTAGAGTATAGTCGATGTTTTTTCCGCACCTGTCGCTTAGGTTTGTTGTTGAACCAGGGTAGATTGAATCGTCGTGTGGCCTTTTTGAATGGAACTTCTTTTTCTTGTATGTCTAGTAGGCCGTCTCTAAACGTGCACCATGTTGTTTCAACTGTGAGTTTACTTCCCTTTATACCAGCTACAACGCCATCTGACATAGTTTTAGCCCCCTTCCTGATGGTGTCCTAATCAACTTTGCTGTATTTGTAGATCTTGTGTGGTTTTGGTTTGTTATAAATAAAGGGCCCAGTCAAGTCCATTGAAGTCCAGTCAATGGGATTGTCAACTGATTACACCAGTGATCAGGGCACTTAACGTCTATGTGCGACGTTTAATGGCTCCCCCATCCATCCCTCAGGAACATATTTGACTTTGAATTGGTACTCCAGCAGCACCTCCTTTTTGGGGTATCAGGCTGGAGGGGGGAATAGGCTGGTGGACTTAGTCAACCAGCTGACTCTTGAACGCTGCCACAGTTTTTGATTCTATGGCAGCTGCCGGAAGAGAATTCCAATCAGGGATGGTTCGATGCCAAAAAGAATTTTGTCCCAGTGTGGTGTTAGCTCTAAAATGTCTATGGGCCTGATTGTGCCCACCACGTGTTCTTCTGTCCGCTGGGATTAAACGGTCATTGATAGGAATTTCGACTAGCTCATTTAAAATTTTGAACATGCTTACGAGTCTAGAATTTTTACGTCTTGTTTTTAAGTCAGTCAAGCTCAGGTTCTGAATGAGAGATGTCACACTGGCTGTTTGTCCATAATTTAGGGTGACAAATATTACTGCTGATCTTTGAATTTTTTCTAATTTATCAATATCTTTTTGTCTAAAGGGTCCCCAAACTGCTGAAGAGTATTCTAAGGATGATCTGACCAGGGAGAAATAGGCAGTCTCCTTTAGTTTAGGGGGACATGCCTTCAGGTTCCTCCGAAGAAAGCCCAGAGTGGGATTTGCTCTACTTGTAATTCTGTTAATGTGGGCCTCCCATTCCAGGGTCTCGCTAAGGCAAACACCAATATATGGTGTTGAAGAAACGTTCACTAGGGGTTGAAACACATCCCCCATCGATCTGCCCAGTCCTGTAACGCAGATAAGTCTCTCTGCAGCTGCTCCTGATCTGCTTGACACTTTATCGGGCGATACAGGAGGCAGTCATCTGCAAAGAGACGAACCTGCGAGGAGACCGTGGAAGGGAGGTCATTAATATAGGTCAAAAAGAGTAGGGGTCCGAGAACAGTAGGGGCCTACCCTGGGGCACACCGGACCTCACGCGAGCTGATTCTGAAGAGCTGCCATCATGGTTCCCGGTCAACTCGGACCCTAACCAACTCGGATCCTGCTACAAACAGTGTCCGAGTTGGTTCACGGCAGTGTCCGACTTGGTAATGGTAGAATAGTGTCCGAGCTGGCAGACACGCCTAAAACCAACTCGGACCCTACAAAGAATAAATATAAAAGTATTTTAATTGCATTTTCAATTAAAATGATTTTTAAAGCACGGAAAGTTGAAAATGTCTGTCGCGTCAATCCAAACAAGCAACCATGCACTGCCTAGTATTAACACAAAAAATATCTTTTAGCCAAAAGAGCCTACGATTAAAATTAATGTGATTAATTTTTTAGCAATATCAGTTATTTAACAAAAATATCTTTTAACAATACGGCCCATATTCAAGAACAAGTGTTAAAATATATCCAGGGGTCTAACTGTGAACTCACAGCTAGAGCCGCTCGTGAAATGCCAGCAGCTTTGATGAGTTGCGAGTCTTTGATTAATTCGCTCCACTAATGCTCGCGAAATGTCAATGAAAAGGAATGTGTGTGGTGTTTTGATGTAATATTTGATGCTATTGATACATTTCCGCACAGTCATTAAAAAGTTATGAGCGTTTTTTCGGACCTTAGAGTTGAGATTGTTCTCACCGCCATGTTGTTTTATTTTTTCTGGTTTTGATAATTAATAAAAAATATTGTCACTGGTCATGCTGCTTGTATTGTCTTGTTCTTTTCTATTTTGATAAATAGTATTTAATATTACCTTGTCCCAGGAGCAGACGTATGCTTAATAACAGGACTCATGATTTCCAATGTGAGGAAAACATGTATATTACATACTACATACGAACGTATCACAGATAAAAGATATCACAGTATATACATTAAAAATATTAGCTAAAATATGCGTGGTAGAGTTTCTATTTAAAAAGTCATCTTTATTAACCCTTTAACCGACAAATTATTAAAAGGCGGCAATGAATGTGATAATAATTAAGTGAAAAACCGAATAAAATCGGCACCGACGGTTAAAGGGTTAAACACGGTATAAAATGCAATTAACTACAACAGTTGATAAAACGCCATATAAAACGCAATTGGCTTCAACAGTAGACAAAACACCATGTAAAACGTATGTAGCTTCAACAGTAGACAAAACACCATGTGAAACGTAATTAGCTTCAACAGTGGATATAACACCACCTAAACGCGATTAACATCAATAGCAGAGTAACAACTCAACAGAGTGATGACATGTCCTATCCACTAGTGAGGTGTGATATACTGGAAAGCACAATAAACCCTCCCCATGCTGAAGACGAGATTTATATCCTTATTTAATAACTAGTATGTTTATATTTGTTGTTATATATTATCTTCTAATAAATAACAACCACAAAACAAAAAATATATCACATTTTTCCCTCTTGTAGTAAGGCGTCCAGCTATGTTCGCGCCGACGCTAAATTAACGCTATCACAGCTTGTAATTTAATCTAGCTGATTCAACTTTAACATGTTTAGTATGTTTAGTCTACTACTTTTGGGGTTCTATTGGTCAGAAAATTTTGAATCCAATTAGGAGTTGTTCCCCGAATTCCATAGTGGTCAAGTTTGTGCAAGAGGCGTTGGTGGGGGACAACGTCGAAGGCCTTACTAAAATCCAAGACAACAACATCTGTTTGTGTCTTGCTTTCAAAATTTTGAATAAATTTATCAGTTGTAATCAAAAGCTGGCTTTTGCATGAGTGTTTTGATCGAAAGCCATTCTGTACAGGTGTTAAAATTTTGTTTTTCGAAAAAATGGGACATAATTTGTTTACAAATGATGTGTTCGAGTAATTTGACACAAACACATGTGAGGGATATCGGCCTGTAGTTTGCCGGAGAGTGCCGATCCCCTTTTTTAAAGACAGGGGCAACATTAGCCTCTACCCAGTCATCTGGTAATTTGCCTGTCTTTAGAGATTAGTCGAAAATAATTTTAAGAAAGGGAGATATTTAACCCTCAAGTAATTTAGTTACACCTTGAACGGTAATTTCGAATTTAGGCATTTCAGTATTCGGTGGTCCTGGTAATTTAGGTATATTCTTAGTGTCTTCCGAGGTAAAAACTGAGCAAAATTGGTTGTTTAGCATTTCGGCCTTACGTCTGCTATCTGAATGCAGCTGGCCGTTTTCCTTCAAGGGAGAGACACAATTTCCATCCTGACGTTTAGATTTAATATAACGCCAGAGTGGTTTTGAATTTTTTTGTTCCAAAGATTCAGAAAGTTTGTTTTTCAAAAAAGACCACCTGGCAGACCCGATGGCACGCTTCGTCCGCAGTTTACATAATTTATATTTTGCCCAAAGGTCAGCTTTATTCGTACGCTTGGCTTTGCTATATAAAGATGCTTTTTCCGAATAGATGCAAGGAGTGATTTGGATAGCCAAGGTAGATTTTCCCGAGGGGAAGTCATTTTA
Source organism: Flabesymbios commensalis (assembly GCA_964017125.1). Lineage (NCBI taxonomy): Eukaryota > Metazoa > Annelida > Polychaeta > Terebellida > Flabelligeridae > Flabesymbios > Flabesymbios commensalis. The sequence goes on from OZ024906.1 coordinate 83,020,512, forward strand.
GTTGGTATAAATTTGTCCAGGCATTAGTTTAGGATGGATTTAAGTTTCAACCAATTTTCATTAACAGAACGGCTGGGACTGTTTTCTGAATAGGAAGTCCAGCAGCTCCTAATTTGTTGCCTGATAGCTACCCAATTAGCCTTTTTGAACTATCGCACTGGGCGGGGTTTTGTACGACGGTAGGGTGGGTCAATATCCAGTTCAGTCACAACAGCACAGTGATCTGAGATTCCAGGTACACGATGAGAATATTTTATCAAACCTGTTTTATTTGTGATCAGGAGGTCCAAAATATGTTCTTCTCTAGTTGGTTCTTTATGAATTTGGGCCAAGGCATGCGTATCTAGCTAGGCTTGACAAAAGCAGCTCGCATTGTGATTTCTTTGCTGCTTTAGGATTTACTACTCCATTGTCCAAGTCAATACCAATTTTGGAGTCAGGAGGTCAGCCCATAAAATTTCACAGTTGGTTTTTAAATCAGGGAGGAGGGTCATGTCATAATGTTTTCTGACAGCAAAAAAGACTTCCGAATCTCGATCTCTACGCAAAACTTGGTATTCAGGAGGAAAAATTTCACTGGTAGTGGTAGCCTATCCTTGTCAAGCCAAGATTCAGTTCCGAGGATACAATCAGGTCGATAAAAAAATTGCTTATCAGCAACCTAGCAAAGTGAAACGAACATGAACCAAAGATGTATAGACTACCCGGCAAACACAGAACATTTGTATAAGTATAAGTTGGTCCACCATTGCATAAATGTTATGCACATGTTTTGTGTTTGATGGGTAGACTACTTGTAGGGTAGACTACTTGTGTGTCAGATAGAATTTGTCGGTGATCGCCATGCGAAATTATCTTGGGTCGAACACGCTCTACAGGTGGGTTGTGGGATTGAATATTATGTTTCTGTAAATTTTGTGGTTGGAGAAGGATTTTAGACGTATAATGTTGGGATTTTTAAGTGATATTCGCTCATTATGAATAGTTACTGTGAGTATTATTACTTTAATAGTTTTAGTAGTTAATTCGTCAAATAAATGTGTTATTTATAAGATAAATTATATGCCAGTCTGCCAGTCAAATCCGTGTAAACATCGACATGGTAACCGACTCCGGCGTTTTTTTGTCATTACATTGCATTATGTCAACTGACATGACTGACGTGCAGTTGAGTCAGAACTGTCAAATGTGTCAACTGTCATCCTGCATGTCTTCCTGCAGACTGGACCGGTCATGTCTCATGAGTTGACCGTCACTTCTTTCACTTTCAACATGTTCAAGTTCCATGGTTTAGGTAAATTGAGCCCTGATACTGATGATAGTCTACTGATACTAGTGATAGTCCAGAACTATAGAATGTCGAATGATAGGCCCTAGTCTGGCCTAGACCTAGACAGTAAAACAGTGCCTTGGTCAGACATTCGAAAGGGCAGGGTAAATTTCAGAGTGTGAGGGCACAATTGTAGTAACGAGCCGCGCAGCGGCGAGCTGCCCGAGCGCGCTGCGTGCGCAGCGGGTGCGGCACAATCTGGTGGGATTATTACTTAATATTCACTCTGTGAATTTGCTTTTTTATTGTTCATATTTTGTGTTTCAAATAATAGGGGGTCCGGGGGTCTCCCCCCCAGGAAAATTAGGATTTTCCATTCTAAAATGGTCGCTTCTCCTGCAATCTGGTGGGATTATTACTTAATATTCACTCTGTGATTTTGCTTTTTTATTGTTCATATTTTGTGTTTCAAATAATAAAATAAAAACACGAAATATCTACCAAAAATTACCAAACAAATTCACAGAATTTGGGATTTTTACTTAATGTTCACTTTCTGAATCTGCTATTTTTTGGTAGATCTTTTGTGTTTCAAATAAAACACGAAATATGTACAAAAAAATTTCAACCAAAAGTTATACCTGGAGATCGCCGGACATGTGAGTTGAATAGAAGTAAAAAAAAAATAATTTGAGCCAGTAAATATTTTTTAAATGGCAAAAACCGTGGTTCGCGATATTGGGCGTACGACCTATAGTAGCCATTGTAGGCTAAGCCTGTACTGATAGTGGTACTTGTACTCATTCTCCACACATAGATGTCGCTCAGGTCAACCCCGCTCTCTATAATCTCTGAAGTCAGAATGACTTGTACTATAAGTACAGTAGTCAGTCAGACTGTCACAGTGTCACTGTCTAGCTAGTGAGTAGGGCCTAGTGGTAATCGTCCATTTTTGTAATACTAATACTAGGGGCCTAGGTCTAGATCTATTTTAAAAAATCATTTGTAGTTATAATATAGTTTTCTTTAATTTACGAACAGGCTTGCCGAACGGAGTTTTCAGTCATTCATCAATTCATTCAGTATGGCACTAACTTTATAGGCTATGGTCAGTAGACCCTATGGCTATTCAGTAACGTTATGCATGGGCGATAATATGTGAAAATTCCGTATGGAAAACTCTGGTCGGCGAGTCCGTTCATCAAATTTAAAATATAGTGTTGATACTGTGATAGCGTTCTAAAGCATACCGAGCAGTAAAGAAATTTGTCATGAGTGCCGACCCTGTGGCACTTTTGTGTAAAGACGACAGCTTTCGCTTTTTAGAGGGCATTTTGAATTTCAATAGAATAGAATACATGGAATAGTAAGATATGGTCTCACCACCCCAAATGCCAGTCCCATTGAAACACATGTAAACTGCCTCAATTCCGCAGGCCGATTTCACCATTTTTCACCCTATTAGATATTTAGTGTGACATATCAGGATAAAGCTTGAGTTGTCCTTGTTCGAAAACAGGCCCGCTATGGGTATGCTTACCAGACAGATTTCAAGCTACGCCCCCTAGCGTGTAAAAAGGTCACTACTGTTAAAATTGGGCTATAATCCGTACTCTCTTTCACAGAAGAGACACACATCATTTTAACCCACTGTATTCCTGCGAGGTTATCATGAAACAGTTATATCTGATATCCTTGACAAAGAAGTTAACGTGTGCTTATTAAATATTCACAAAATTATAACTTCTTTGTATTTTATTTTGTTTCAATAGAGGTTGGAACAGCCGCATCAAAAATATTTTGTGTGATGATTCCATCATTAGTAGACACCTCCTTTGATTTCGGCTTATTTAGGGTGGTGAGACCATATGTAGAGATATAATTTTCTTGGTTTATTTTATTTCGGCCTGGTATGAAGCTTGAAGGTGTTCTGAACAATATTGTTTTTGAATTAGGCAAATATATTGAAAACTGTTGCTCTCGGAGCCCTTTGAATAATTATTGATATCATGAAAATGGCCTGGTTTCCATCAAAGTCGCATTGAATAAAACAGTTAAATGAAGTGGCTATTCCCGCCTCTATTTCGTCACGCAAAGTCGTCATGGTTACCTTGTATTTCAAAAATTGTTGTTGAAATATGCCACACATATTAGAATGGTCTGTTATTAGTAGCATCCATACTTAAATTCACTATTTTTTTCTTTTTATTCGGGCCCGTATGACAATCAAACTACCAACCATTTCATCCATGACTTATATCATCAAAACACGGCCTCTTCAGATCTCTTCTAGACATAGTTATCATATTTATTCACCAATTATATACTTTTTAATCAAAACTATTACACTTAGATTGTTACAGCGATGGTAAAACTCAATAAAATATAGATATCAAGCTCCAGATGTTTCATCAAGCAGCTGGAATATGTCAAGAAAGGACCAGAACACACAAACCCCTTGTGTCTAGACTACTGATGGTCTCACCACCCCAAATGCCAGTCCCATTGAAACACATGTAAACTGCCTCAATTCCGCAGGCCGATTTCACCATTTTTCACCCTATTAGATATTTAGTGTGACATATCAGGATAAAGCTTGAGTTGTCCTTGTTCGAAAACAGGCCCTCTATGGGTATGCTTACCAGACAGATTTTAAGCTACGCCTCTAGCGTGTAAAAAGGTCACTACTGTTAAAATTGGGCTATAATCCGTACTCTCTTTCACAGAAGAGACACACATCATTTTAACCCACTGTATCCCTGCGAGGTTATCATGAAACAGTTATATCTGATATCCTTGACAAAGAAGTTAACGTGTGCTTATTAAATATTCACAAAATTATAACTTCTTTGTATTTTATTTTGTTTCAATAGAGGTTGGAACAGCCGCATCAAAAATATTTTGTGTGATGATTCCATCATTAGTAGACACCTCCTTGGATTTCGGCTTATTTAGGGTGGTGAGACCATATTGCAACGTGTATCTAACGACGCTGACGGACGAATGGGCCCATGGGGTCAGTTCACTTGGCAGACTAGTTTAGGTCGGAAGCAGCGCCATACAGCATTTACGGCAGCCATGAATTTACAAAGGTACCGTAGTATAAATGTGAGCGCTGAATTCGATTCTTGAATGACCCACACAGCTCTTAGCAAAAAGCAACTGGACTAATTGCGGAATCGGATTGATCAATATATTATTGGAAGGCCTGTGCAGAATGCATGTGGGCTAGCTAAACCAAACAACAAACGGCTAGTGAGGCAGGGCGCCTGTGATTAGGGCAGGGCGTTGTTTATCAGGGCAGGGCGTTGTTGTAAAGGGCAGGGCGCAGGGGGACGAAGGCAGGGCGCAACGCCCCTCTAAATAGTCCTAGAAAAGGCACTGTAAAAGTCACTTTAAATCTGTCACTTTCGTGTTGCATGTTTTTCGCTCATTGCTCAAGCAATTTTCATCCGATTCTCATGAAATTTGACAAGCATTAGTTTCTACTCTTACGGCACCTGCCCTGAAAATTTCAGGGGAAAATATTATGTAGTTTAAAAGTTAGACCATTTGACATGTAGTTTTTGCGAATTGTGACGCTCCTCTATAAACCCATTGAACGCTATCAGCTTGAATCACGAAATTCCACTACATGTCAAATGGTCTAGCTTTTTAAATACTCATTCAAATTTTACGAAATTTTCAGGGTAGGCGCCGGAATAGTTAAAAAGAGTGCTTGCAAAATTTCATGGAAATTGATTTAGAATTGACTGAGAAATCAGCGAAAAACACCCAACGCTGGTGGAAGTTGACTGCAACTATAGTCTAACGTTAGTAAATTTATTATTTTATTGTAACTTACTTCGTTAGTCATGTGACCTTAAAGAAACTGAAACTAAATTATATGAACTTGGTCTTTGCGCCCTACAGTGGAAGGAATCGTTGACATCATTCCCGAAACTACCTAACGGTTAGGGAGTCTACTTATATTACACACAAAGTAGAATATAAAGTCAAAGAGGAAAGTTACTTGACGTGTAATTTATCATAATCTAAAAGATCTTTGTTAGCTCAGCTTCGTTTAGGGGTGCTTCCCTTACTCCCCCTTAACCATTGAAACTGGTAGATATACAGGCAAAAGTATCGAATTGAGAGTTTGTGTTGTATGTGACAGTAATGAGATAGAGAATGAATTGCACTTTATTTGTCAGGGCCTAAAAAAAAATATTGTTTGTTTCCGATTTCCGACCGACCCTATCAAAACAGTTCAGGGATGAGTTACCGACTGTAGTCAAAGTAACTCTGAAAAACGTTACGAAAAGGAGAGTGGGGTCAAAAAGTGTCAAAAAAAACAAAAAATCGTTACGTAATGTACAGATAAGACATGCATGAAAGTGAATTTGGCACCAAATAATATAAAATAAAATTCTTACCTACCGATTGGTTGAAGTGACAAAAAAATAAAATAAAAAATAAAATAAAATAAATTTCCTACCTACCCACTGGTTAAACTGGCAACAAATCGGAAACAAACATATATTTTGTTTTGGCCCAATGTTCACGCTACAGTGAATTACGAAAAGAACTGTATGATTTTATTGCTGTCACAATACAAGACATAAACTTTTATACGTTAGGTGATGAAGATAAATTGTGCCTCATAATGTCAAACCAACATATAACATATAAACTGGCCTGGTTTGTACAGACAGCTTGGAATGAGCGACAAAATATTTTGTACAATAAATAGTAATCGGTGATGATTCGGTGTTGGGCCAATGCTTTTTACATTGACCCAGCACTCAATCATCACCACATTGAATATCATTATTATATAATGTTTCTTATTTATACCCTCTCTTTTGTGGTTATGCTGGTAATCATCTCACAGCTGGCACGGGGCGTTGACCCTGCGTGTTGAGTGTTGACTAAGTACTCAGTCATGGCATTGATGCGGCATTGGGTCAACGCCTCGTGTTTGCTCTGATTGTCTTTAAAATAGTTCATTTACATGTTCACCCGGCAGATACCAGACGTTGAGCCGGAGTTGTTTTGATGTTGAGGCAACGTCGAAGAAGATGGGCCAACATTAGAGCAGCATTGGTTCAGCGTCTCGTTTCTGCTGGGTGGCTTGTCAGCACTGTTGACCCAATCAGCAGAGTTAGCTATACTTCCAACTTGTTATTCTACAGACCTCTCTTTCAGTGCTGCGCCAACGTCTCCGAACATTGGCCCAGCAACTGACAAACTATTTCACGTTTTTAATACGTACACATTTATATATAAAGCAGTTGGTGTACTAGGTACTTACACATTTGAACATGTCAATATATTAAAAAATAAAAAATTGTGTATTAGGTGCAGCAGGTTCTAGCTCATAGATGTTTATAGCAGAAAATATATATGTAATATTTCCAGTCAGTGTTATATTATAATCCGCTGCTTCAGTGCTGCGCCAACGTCTCACGCGTTGGCCCAGCATTAAAGCAGCGTTGAACCAACTGTGGCTTTCAGAATTTCACGTTTGCATACACCTGCTATATTGTTCAACTCTGGCGAACACGAGACGGTGCCGGTGCTGGTGGAGAGACGGCCGACATCATAGACGTTGGACCGTCGCTTTGCCAGGGCCGGGTCGATAAGGTGTGTTTGCTGGGGGAGCATCACCATCATGACCATTGTACATTGATATGCCTAAACATTTTCACTCCTCGTTTTTATACCTCATTCTCATGCATACTTATTATTATTTAAACAGACTAATAAGCCTAAAGGGCTGGGTACTCAATGAAACTGACTATATTTGTTGTTTTGCTTTATTTTTTACTTGTCAGTATAATAAACTAATTGAAGTTGAAGTTGTTTGTTTGTACCGGTACATGCTATAATTTTTTTTTCTATAGGCCTATATATTCATTTCATGTATTTTGTATATATAATAAATGTTTTGAGGGCCCCAAGGCCCAGGGCCAAGGAAGATTGGCAAATGCTCATTGGGCTTACCCTCTTGAAATAAAGGTATTATTATTATTATATAATGTCAATGTCGACACTTCCCAGTTGATTGTTGGCTCATCGTCTATGACGCTGGCCCAACATCAACTCAGCATTGGTTCAACATCTTGTGTTTGCTGGGTTGCCTGACTCAACGCCTCAAGTCAAGACTTAAAATAGACTAGGTAGGCTACATCAATAAAAAGTCATTTTGCTGGTTTTTTTCATGTTATTTCATGATTTATGTGAATTTGTGGGCCACTGCAATAAAAAGCATATTTTTCTCTGTTTGTTTTTTTGCTCACTATTACTGGTACAGTGGTAGAAATAAAGGTAGAATTAAACATGTTAAACATGTTAAAAGCTTTATTTCTTTTGAATGGCACTTTTATCAACTTTTCCGGGGGTTCCCATCATTAGATTTCTCGCAATATCCAAAAATGATGACAGCTCTTGCCCTTTTAATTTCATAATAGTTGCAACAAATCCTTGAAGTGGAATGTTGTAGCCCCTTCTGATAATTTTTTTACACAGGTTGCAAAAAATTGAAATAGGCTACTATGATATACTTTAATTTCGCGGGTATCAATTTTCGCACAAATCCCGATTTTTTACCACTTCACTGTCTTTTAAATTCGCGCAAAAATAATTTTTAGAGTTAATATTTTTTTGGCCTGGAGACTTGTATTTTTTATCTCGCTGTCTAAAAGTTGTGCCCTCAATGTTGCAAATTCCAGAAGGGATACAGACTCCAAAAAATCAGCCCTGAAGCAGCTGAAGAAAACTAAGATTAAAGAAGATAAATAATATTGAGAGTTTTAGTTTTTAGATACATCAAAGCAACCAATGAGCATAATGAGTGCCCCGCAATTCATTAATGCCACTATCAAATATTAATGTGGTTTATGGACCTGCAGTGCTTACATCATTGAGAAATGGAAAAAAAATGCAAAGTCAGCAGTTATTTATTTTCGGTCGTGTCAAAAGAAGTTAAAAAATAAACAACTAAAATTTTAATTTTCTTAATTATTTTTTCTCCACCATGTGACATTCACACAAGTTTTTTGATTTTAATTTTCGCTGATATTCACAATATTATATCAACCCTTTCAGGCCTGAATTTACCATTGTCATCTTCATCCACCAGAAGTCGTGAATTGCTGTCACAATTCTCGACTTGTAGTGGATGAAGATGATTTGAAGTGGGTGAAAAAATTCAAGAAAACTGCCATGTATTGGTGAACCAGTTTCATGGAATTTTCGTTCTAAAACACTTAGTTGTGGGAAAATTAGGTCTGTTTTCAGGGATGTAAAATTAAGCTTTAATGCATCGTGAGGGCTTAAAGGGTTAAAGTACCGTATAAATTTATTATAATGATCGTCCAAGGCATTAATTAGAATACCCCGCGATACAACAGGGAGGAGGGAGCACTTATTAGAGTAGTTTTTGAAAAAAAATTGGCTTGTGAAATCATGGTATCCTCACGCCATTCAGTGCATGTCCCTAGAAAGCTTTTATAAGCAGACACAAGAACAAACACATGTGCATCAAGCTGCGTGCGCATCTAAAATCTGTGTCATAGCGGGAAGGCCATAAATGTAAGCATTAGGGCCGGATTGACCGAATGCGGTGATACTATACATGTATGTGCCGGTTTGAGTAGCCTACATGGGCCCAGCTACAGGTTTAAGATAATAATACATCTCTGCAGTGACTAGCGGCAGCCAGACAGTTGATCCCACAGTAGTCTAATTATATGAACATATGATTAGATGATTTTTGCACATTAATTCAAATATCATTGACCCATAGTTTTCACACATGTCCCTATGTTTTAGCTATGGTTCATCATGTTATGAATATAATCTTAACAACACATAGCAGTCATAGGGACAAACGATCCACAAAAATCACCAACTTTTGGCCAAACTAAAACTGACTGGTGAGTGACTGGGAAGCTAGAAAAGGGGTGCGATTATTACTTTGGGATCATCAATTTTGTCTCTAAATCAGGGGGTGGGGTGGGCATTTATTGGAATATATGGGCGTTTATTTTAATAAATACGGTACATACCGGTGCTTCAGACACTGGCCAAAAGTGGCTCAAAATGACACAAGATTTCACTTTTTAAATTCGCCTTCTGTCCGGTTTAAAAATAACCATTAACTATAAAAAAACATTTTCAGAAAGGGAAGTCATTTTTTTTGCCATTGCCCTATAAGTTGATTAAAACTGAATAAAAAATTATTTTTTTCATGATTTTCTTTATTAGCTCATCCGGCCTTTAGGCCTAGATGAGCTTATACCATCGTGTTGCGTCTGTCGTCTGTCGTCTGTCCACAATTCACAAGAAATGCTTCTCCCTCAATTCTTATCCGATTTCAATTCTGTTTGGTTTGTTTGAAAGAGCTTGGACCTGTGCATTAAACAGCCTCACGGGTTTGAGAAAGTTTAATTATTAATTAACTTATGACCTAATTAAGCGCTAATTAGGGCACTCTGTCCACCATTCACAAGAAATGCTCCTCCTCCCTCAATTCTTATCCGATTTCAGTTCTGTTTGGTTTGTTTGAAAGAGTTTGGGCCTGTGCGTTAACCTTCCTCACGAATTTGAGAAATTTTAATTATTAATTAACTTATGACCTAATTAAGACCTAATTAGGGCACTCCCTGGTCAGATCATCCTTGTATAATGTGATTATTATTATTCTATGAGATGATGAAGAAGTGAAGGCCTTAACGCGGTAAATTTGTAAGTTGCAGGGTTTATTGGTCTGCTACACCATTATGTAGCTATTTTTCTAGTTCATCTTCAGATGGTACCACACCAATATTGAGCTGCTCTGATCAGACATGTGATCTATTACATGCATTCTATTACTATAACTTTGAAATTCTTCTATTACTTTTACAGTCTTTGAGTTATATTACTATTACTATTAATCTCCCATATCTATCAATTACTATTACAATAACTTTTCGTCACCATTTCCAAAGCAATAACAAGCTATACTTGTACTGTATTGATATTTTACATATACATTTTATAATATTAAACATCATATAATTAGAGACTATTTATAAATACAAATTAAATATATTCTTATTAATTTAATGTATAATTGGCATTTAGTTAGATGTATTGCAATCTAGACACTACGTAAGCTGTTTGACACATTATTGCAATGGGATCTGATAGCCATGATAAATACGTAAATATCGGATTATAATATAATACTTACTTAGTATCTACAGATCCAGATAACCAATATATTAGTTAGAACATGAAATGTTTATTTTATGATGGCTAGCTAGTGTGCAAGAAAATATAATGGTTGTTTCTAGAAAAGATATGTTTAAATTCAACATTATCTTCTATATTTGTTTCTGGCGTATAGTCCAGTGTGGTTTCTAAGACCAGAAGGGACTGGGTTAATTATGTTTCGTCAGCCAGTAATTATCACCGTCACGGTCTATGCACTATACACTTGCTCTGACCGTTAGAACCAAAAGATCACAGATCTTTTACCAAGAGAGCCTGGCAATGGCTTGTTTGGATAATGTTTAAGCGCCTCATTCACCATCAATAACAGTAATTAAAACTTGTGCTTTGTTCTCCACACATTAAACTTTTTAAAAAGATATTAATGTCGCCAACTGACATGCCTCCCAGCAAACATGATATGTTGTTTTAATGTTGGCCCACCCTCTGCAATGTTGGCATACAACATGTGCTTATACACTGAGGGCGCCAAGAGAACTAATACAAATCAGCACCATGTTAAATAATTGTGCATTTGATTTGAGAAATAATTGAAAAAAAAAATCCATCCTAATTAATTAATATCTTTTCTGAGATTAGGGGCATAGGTTAAATTGATGCGAATACTCTAGTGAAAATATAGCAGTGTAATATAAACGTAATAGGCCATTATCTATTACTTGGCCATCTATTACAATTACTATCACTTTCTTTTTTTCGCGATCTATTACTACTACAGTGACATTGCTGCTATTGCATATTACTATTACTGTTTCCCCATCCTTCGCTCTGATGTACCCTTAATTCTTTTGTGGTATGAGAGGTATGAGTCATGTTACCGTGGTATGTTTTTCTTACAGCTGTAATAGGCAGCTTCCCAGCAAACACGACAGATCGCCCCAATGTTGGACCAATCTTGGTCCGACAGGATGGGTCGATGTGTCGTGTGTTCTGGGTTAGGTTTGGAGTGTTTTAGTGTGGCAAAACGCGGTAATCTGAGTGGTTCATAGTGTCTCATATCGTAGCAGTCACAAAATGGTGACATTCCCTCTAGATAGAGAGTTCTTGTCATTTTTTGTGATAACTTAATTTTTTTTGTGTGTGTGATCATAGTATATAGCAATACATATAATCGACACAAGTCATTAAATCAATGTTGGAGTAACGTTGGTCCACCGTCTACGACGCTGTACCAACGTTAAACCAACATTGATTTGATGTCTTGTGTCTGCTGGGTATCTCCACTTATGTCAGCCGCTACAAAAGTCATCTTGGCCACTCACAATCTTATGTCAGCCCTTAAAAAAGTGATCTTGGTCACTGCAAAAGTGATCTTGACTACTAAAAAAGCCATCACAGTCACTTTAAAAATCGTCTCAGCCACCACATGGGTGATCTTGGCCACATACCAACTGATTTTGGCCACTGACGAAGTGATCACAGTCACGCTAAAAGTTATCTCAGGCGTTGGAAAAGTGATCTTGGCCACTAACAATCTTATGTCAGCCCATAAAAAAGTGATCTCGGTCACCGCAAAAGTGATCTTGACGACTCAAGAAGTCATCGCAGTCACTTTAAAAATTCCCTCAGCCACGACAAAGGTGATCTTGGCCACAAACAAACTGATCTTGGCCACTGAAGAAGTGATGACAGCAACTTTAAATGTTATCTCAGCCGCTACAGAAGTTATCTTGGCCACTGAAGAAGTGATCACAGCGACTTTAAAAGTTATCTCAGCTACTACAAAAATGATCTTGGAAACTGAAGAAGTGATCACAGCGACTTTAAAAGTTATCTCAGCTACTACAAAAATGATCTTGGAAACTGAAGAAGTGATCACAGCGACTTTAAAAGTTATCTCAGCTACTACAAAAATGATCTTGGAAACTGAAGATGTGATCACAGCGACTTGGAGTATTATTAAATTGTATCTTAGCCAATACAAAAGTGGCCTTGGCCACTGAAGAAGTGATCACAGTCACGTTAAACGTTATCTCAGCCTCTACAAAATTGATCTTGGCCACAAACATTCTTATGTCAGCCTCTAAAAAGTAATCTCGGTAACTGCAAAAGTGATCTTGACGACTAAATAAACTGATCTTGATCACAGAAAAAGTGATCACAGCAACCTTAAATGTTATCTCAGCCACTACAAAAGTGATCTTGACCACTGAAGAAGTGATCACAGCCACTTTAAATGTTACCTCAGCCACTACAAAAGTGATATCACATCATATTTACTGGGAGGTTATGCTAGATTAATATAGAAAAAGTTTGCTGTTGCTACTAATTTTTTTTTCGAAATGCTTTTTAAATGTAAAGTAGGCTACATATCTTCTGTTATCCAAAATATGTAATTTTGTGACACTGTTGGATTTAAAAAATATAAATAATTCAACGAAACGGATACATCTACCATTTGAAATTTCATCACTTTATTCCACAGCTACATCACAAGACAAAGATGACATATTGCAAAAAAATATATTTTTCGTATTGTGACGGTCCTCTTGGATTTTAAAATTGCTCTAATCTACCTCTAATTCATTTTAAATAATTCCGGGCCCAACAGTAACATAATTTCAGAGGGGAACCCTTGCAGTCATGGATGGAATAAAAGGATGGACACTACGTTCCTTTGTGGTTTGAAGGTGATCAGGTTCCAGATGGCCTTTTTTACGGAGACAAGGACAAAAGATTGACGAGGATGATGATGACAATGATGACCACCATCAGAATCAGGATGAAAGTGACAAAATGGACGAGATCAACAAAGGCGCAAGCGATTGCGACGATGCAAAAATGTTATCAATTTCATCATAGGAATAATTACATACATGTCTAAGCTTTCAATAAAACAAATCAATATTGATTTAGGTCGAATTACGCTGTTTTTGTACTTGAAATTGACCTGGCCTTTGACCTTGAACTCTGAATGTCACGTAATTAGGTCGAAAGCATCAGGGAAACGTGGAAACATAATATTGGATATAAGGATTATCCAAATCGCATTGGTGGTGGTTACAGAGATATAACATTTTGTAGTTCTCACGCGATAATTTGTGTTAAACGGGAGAGTTAGAGGTAACCGTGGTAACACTTACAAAAATGGCCCTACAATAATTGCCTCATGTCTGATAATAAATGTTTTCTGAAATATTGTTTAAAACACATATTTTGACGTTTTAAATAAAACAATATTGATTAATGTCGCATTTTGTTGTGTTTATGCACAATTTGACCTTGAAATTGACCTTGACCTTTGACCTTGACCTCTGACGGTCCTGAAACTATGTCAAACGGGTCGGGGATGCGTGAAAATAAGTGACACTTAAGACCACCGGTTTCATAAGCCCCAGAGTATACCACAACAGGATGATAAGGTCGAAAAAAGGAATACAATTTTGCAGATAAATGGCCCTATCCCAGGGACTAACTCGGCCTCTGGGGATTTTTCACATCCAATCAGCCTTATCGCATGAGATGTGGATACTAATCTAATTTCAAAGTGAATGATATCTAGTTCTCCTTGGCAGATATTATGTTCCTTCAACGACGACATTTTGTAAGTTGTTAATAATGGTCCAATGATGATGCAACGCAGTGAACATATGATGGTAATTCTTGCTTAATAGTAATTTATTGATACATGTAAGACAGCGTCGAAGATGATGGGCCAACATTAAACTGACATTCAATGTGGTGTGTTTTCTTGCCGTGCTGTCCCAGCTGACTATTATTAATTATCATTAGACTTTAAATAATGTTCAGTGTGTTTGTTTTGTTTTTAATCATAATAAATGTAAATACTAATGACATGTATGCCCAAGTGGGCTGGGGGTATTTTGTATACTGCCATTAAATATTCTCTCTCGACTATATATATATATATATATATATATATATATGAGTAATGTACCTGTAGTGCACACCTGTAGTAACCTGGTAACTTGATTGTGCAACATAGCCATTCATAAGTTGTTACCGCAGCATGTGAGAAGTCACTCAATACAAATATTAATGTGGTCAATGATTTGTACAGCTATATCGACCACACGCCATGCACGTATACTTTATTATCATCATTACTGGACGCTAATTAGTGACAATTTTACCTGTCTACTTCCACCCACTCCTGTATAACACGAGACGTTCACCCGATGCTGGCTTTTTGTTGGCCATCCCCTCCTAGCAAACACTCAGACGCTGGCCCAACATTGACCCCAACATCACGGTTCATTTTTTCGTGTTCGCTCTTTAGCTTCGCTCTGTCTTGTGGCATTCATTCATTCATTCATTCATTCATTCATTCATTCATTCATTCATTCATTCATTCATTCATTCATTCATTCATTCATTCATTCATTCATTCATTCATTTATTCATTCATTCATTCATTCATTCATTCATTCATTCATTCATTCATTCATTCATTCTTCCCCTGCTCTTGCATTCAAGTTTAAAAGAAACAAAAATGTTTCTTCCCTGCTCACTCGTAAAGATTCACTATGAGGGGTAGCGTGCTCGGCCTCAGACCGCCAGGGTTCGAATTTCGAATCCTGTGTCTGGAGGGCCCGGCAGTGTCATCTCATTCATCTCATCATCGTCAGGAGGCTCTATTGGCCCAGTTTATATATATATGTAGGTGGCTAAAACCCCATTCATTTTATTTTCATTTTTTTCGGACATTCATTCATTCGTTCTCTCGACTTGCACCACAATGACACGCGACTCTTGATAATTTATAGGTACCATTTATGGGCCTGTCGTTATCACAATTATTGTCAAGCTGTGCCTGTCCGGTGCGCGCGTAATTGCAATAAACGCTAATTTCGGCCTACTCAGTCATCAAGTATGCCGTCTATATCGAGGTACATTTCCTACGTCTATATTGACATCTGTGTTCTACCATGAATTCGTTCAAATTACCATGATTACATTCGGCTGCTGTGAAGCTTCGTGAATGAAGCCTTTTGTCACGAGATGGATGCGTAGATGTTTTTTAGATATATATCAATTTTATTTGATTAGTGTAATCTAGACACACTATTAATGGGGGGTACGTCATCGCCTGTGACTAATCTAAGTATTTACACGCATATATCGATCCTCTCCACGCAGTTTATCCATATGTGGGCCAACAACCAGACATGTGCGAACTTAGGACGACGTGGCTGATTTCAGACACAAAATGCACGTATACGTACAGTGTACTGAAAAAAAGAAACGATTTTTTACCAGTTTATTTGAGTTGCACACTGTCCCAAATTAATCATTAGAGTTCGAAATTATTCAATTGAAATCTTGATCCACTTGGTTTAAACATATTTATTTTCCGATTGGAACAATACAAAAAAACGTAATCATGGTAATACAGGGCCCCTTTCATCCACTTGAAGTTGTGTCTCGCTACCGCGACCCACAACTTCAAGTGGTTGAAACTTACTCATATTGAGACCAACCATTTGCAAATCATAATGTACATATCAATACACATTTTCTTACAAATAACAGTAATTTGATAAAATACTGTAGATTAACCCTTGCATGGCTGAAATACTTTAATATAAACCATGGTCGGAGACCAAAGTTTTTTTCAATTTGATCAACATAAATGTCCTTGCTATCTCTTTCCGATTCATTTGAATACCTATGCCATTAGAAATATGTTTACTCTTACAGTGCTTGGATGGACTTTAGACGTCAGATTGTGACGTCTAAAGTCGATTCCCGCTTTCTAAGGGTTAAATACGACACTAGTCGTGCTTCGCGGTGTGAGTGTTCAGGCAGCTTATTATGTATGTCTCATGTTGTATTGACTGCCGGATAGCCGGACGCGTGACAACTGTCAACGGCTGATTGGCGCTGTGTATGTCTCATGTTGTATTGACTGCCGGATAGCCGGACGCGTGACAACTGTCAACGGCTGATTGGCGCTGTGTATGTCTCATGTTGTATTGACTGCCGGATAGCCAGACGTCTGGCAACTGTCAACGGCTGATTGGCGCTGTGTATGTCTCATGTTGTATTGACTGCTGGATAGCCAGACGCGTGGCAACTGTCAACGGCTGATTGGCACTGTGTATGTCTCATGTTGTATTGTCTGCTGGATAGCCAGACGCGTGCCAACTCTCAACGGCTGATTGGCGCTGTGTATGTCTCATGTTGTATTGTCTGCCGGATAGCCAGACACGTGACAACTGTCAACGGCTGATTGGCGCTGTGTATGTCTCATGTTTTATTGTCTGCTGGATAGCCAGACGCGTGACAACTGTCAACGGCTGATTGGCGCTGTGTATGTCTCATGTTGTATTGTCTGCTGGATAGCCAGACGCGTGACAACTGTCAACGGCTGATTGGCGCTGTGTATGTCTCATGTTGTATTGTCTGCTGGATAGCCAGACGCGTGACAACTGTCAACGGCTGATTTGCGCTGTGTATGGCTCATGTTGTATTGACTGCTGGATAGCCAGACGCGTGACAACTGTCAACTGCTGATTGGCGCTGTGTATGTCTCATGTTGTATTGACTGCCGGATAGCCAGACGCGTGACAACTGTCAACGGCTGATTGGCGCTGTGTATGTCTCATGTTGTATTTATTGTCTGCTGGATAGCCAGACGCGTGACAACTGTCAACGGCTGCTTGGCGCTGTGTATGTCTCATGTTGTATTGACTGCCGGATAGCCAGACGCGTGACAACTGTCAACGGCTGATTGGCGCTGTGTATGTCTCATGTTGTATTGTCTGCTGGATAGCCAGACGCGTGGCAACTGTCAACGGCTGATTGGCGCTGTGTATGTCTCATGTTGTATTGACTGCCGGATAGCCAGACGCGTGACAACTGTCAACGGCTGATTGGCGCTGTGTATGTCTCATGTTGTATTTATTGTCTGCTGGATAGCCAGACGCGTGACAACTGTCAACGGCTGATTGGCGCTGTGTATGTCTCATGTTGTATTGTCTGCCGGATAGCCAGACGCGTGACAACTGTCAACAGCTGATTGGCGCTGTGTATGTCTCATGTTGTATTGACTGCCGGATAGCCAGACGCGTGACAACTGTCAACGGTTGATTGGCGCTGTGTATGTCTCATGTTGTATTGTCTGCTGGATAGCCAGACGCGTGACAACTGTCAACGGCTGATTGGCGCTGTGTATGTCTCATGTTGTATTGACTGCCGGATAGCCAGACGCCTTGCAACTGTCAACGACTGATTGGCGCTGTGTATGTCTCATGTTGTATTGACTGCCGGATAGCCAGACGCGTGGCAACTGTCAACGGCTGATTGGCGCTGTGTATGTCTCATGTTGTATTGACTGCCGGATAGCCAGACGCCTGGCAACTGTCAACGGCTGATTGGCGCTGTGTATGTCTCATGTTGTATTGACTGCCGGATGGCCAGACACGTGACAACTGTCAACGGCTGATTGGCGCTGTGTATGTCTCATGTTTTATTGTCTGCCGGATAGCCAGACGCCTGGCAACTGTCAACGGCTGATTGGCGCTGTGTATGTCTCATGTTGTATTGACTGCCGGATAGGATAGCCAGACACGTGACAACTGTCAACGGCTGATTGGCGCTGTGTATGTCTCATGCTGTATTGACTGCCGGATAGCCGGACGCGTGACAAAGGGTGTATCTGCTGCAGGCAGATATACACCCTTTCACCACTATTTAGGAATACGCAATTCCTTCGAATACATTGTGGGACGTAATGATTGAACGTTGTAACATCTACTAATACTGCCGTGCAAAGCCAAAAGGCAGTATCTGCTTACTTAACAAGTTTGTGGGCACTACTATCATCATCATGCGTCAGCTCAAAATTTTGCCTTCGATTAAAATTGGTGAATTCCAATCGTTAATGATCTAATGTTTGCGAGTCTTAACATGCTTAAGGGTGATAAATATAATATTGGCAGACTCATCTGTAACTCTGGGAAATTTGATTCGTAGACACCTATTATCACTTTTACCTTTAAAGCGCCATATTAAAGTATTTAACCCTTTCAGTGCGGGAACCGACTTTAGACATCAGAATGTGACGTCTAAAGTCGATCCCCGCGATGAAAAAGTAAAATATTTATAATGGTCGTAGACCTATAACATATACCGGCCGGCTATTCAAATGAAGCCGAAAGAGCTAAAGTTCTAAGACGTTTATGAAGACGTCATATTGAGAAAAAACCCTTTTGATCTCTTGCTTTATATACAAACATGTCAGCCATTTAAGAGTTAAATTTGTACTCACTTGAAATATATTATATATTGTGCTGCGCTGCCGCGACCCATAACTGGATAACTTCAAGTGTGTAAAATATGGTATATCTGTACAATTTGACTCTTTTCCAATTTTGCAAATATAATGCTCATTCATTTTACAAACTATTTTCAAGCAGAAATGGTAAACGTGACCGACTTTAGACGTCAGCTTCTGACGTCTAAAGTCGATCCCCGCACTGAAACAATTATAAAGTTACATGTATAATGGCCGTATACCTGTATACCCGTAACATAGGTATTTAAATGAAGCCAAGATAGATGACTGAGATATTCATGATGATTTCAAAATTAAAACACCCTTTGGTCTATATTTCAGCGCTTTAAGGGTTAAGTACCTCGTCGCTTTGATGGTTCACATCATGAGGTGACTTCTTTCGAATAAAATTCATCCAAGACAAAAATGGGTTCTCTGTATTCGACGAAACGAAACGAAAATGACGAAACGAAACGAAACTGACGAAACGAAACTGGTTTCCTGTAATCGACGAAACGAAACTGACGAAACTGGTTTCCTGTAATCGACGAAACTGAGTTCCTGTAATCGACGAAACTGTTTTCCTCTACTCAACGAAAAACTGAAGGGACAAAACTGACGTAGGCCGAACGTTATTTAATATTATGGTTTTTAAGTCTCCACCCACTATGTGGTGGTGGAGACTTATTATTTTTGCTGAGTCCGCCCGCCGCCGCCGCCGCCACTTGTTTCTGCTCTCACTCGAAAACCCCTACTCGGATTATTTCCAAATATTTGCAGTATGCATACTGGGGAATTTGTCTGGTAATTTTTTTTCATGCGTTTTTCAGTTTCTTCAACAAAATCCAAGATGGCCGCCAAAATCCTATGGCGCACGCTAGAGCTAGAACCGCTTCATCGATTTGTTTCATGTTTGGTTTAAAGGGAAGACCTTACTCTGGCCGTGAGCTGAAAAGCTTTTGGTGTGATTCTGATAATAAAAACTATGATTTTTTTAAGCTTTAAAATTTTAGTAGATTTTTCAGTTTTGTTCATTTTGGTATCATCAAAACTTGTTAATTAGCTATACACCCCTGCTCAGAGTATTTCTAAATATTTGCAGTATGCATATTGGCCCTTAGGAATTGCCTGATAATTTTTTTTGCGTTTTTTAGCTTTTTCATTAAAATACAAGATGACCGCCAAAATCATATGTAGCTCTCTAGAGCTTGAACCGCTTCCTTGATTTGTTTTATGGTTGGTTCAACGGGAAGACCTTACCCTGCACATGTACTGATTTGTTTTTGGTGTGATTCCAATAATAAAAACTTTTTTTTCCGTTTCAGAATTTTAGCGGATATTTCCGTTTTGTTCATTTTGGCTATCATCAAAATTTGGTAATATAGCTATACACCCCTGATCGGATTATTTCTAAATATTTGCAGTACGCATATTCGCCCTGGGGAATTTGCTGGTAATTTTTTTGGCGTTTTTAAGCTTCTTCAACAAAATCCTATGTCACTCTCTAGAGCTTGAACTGCTGCATGGATTTGTTTCATGTTTGGTTCAAAGGAATTACCCTACCCTGGATGTGTGCTGATTAGCTTTTTGTGTGATAATGATAAAAAAAACTTATTTTTTTTACTTTTCAGGATTTTAGCTGATATTTCAGTTTTGCTCATTTTGGCTATTATCAAAATCTGGTAATATGGTTATACAGCTCAAATTTGATTTTTTGTGTATGCTCAGTGGCCCTGAGAAAAAAGTGAGGAGAATTGTTTTTCTTTTTTATTTTTTTCAACAAAATTCAAGATGGCCGACGAATCACATGTTACTCTGAAGAGCTTGAACTGCTTCACCGATTTGTTCTATGGAAGCAACTTACCCTGGCCATATGCTGATTAGATTTTGGTGTGATTCTGAAATCACATTTTCACGTGGTTTACATAAAAATTTGGTAACAGTACTATATTTCTCTATAATTAATGTACTAAGTGGGGCAGGTGGAGACGCAAGCTTTGCCCCTCAGGCAAATCTAGTCTTTTCCAAGTTAGGGGTTGAAAAAAGATAAGTCTAGGCCTACCACAACATTAAATCAATATTGAGTCAACGTGTGCATAATGTTTAGGTCACCTGGAGATATCGGTAAATACAAGTTTATAAGCTTCGTTGATTTAATGTTCGGTCAGCGCCGCACGCGGTGGACTAATATTACCCTACATAGGCCTACTAATACTGGCTTGTCATCCTATTTGTTTTTTTTTCAAGTTGTTGACCTACCATTGGAACTACGTACGTTGTAACTGACCCATCATCAAACCTGATCACGCAAAGCATTGAGACGTCGACCCAAGGACATTGGTTTTAAGTTGGTTCACCGTTAACAATGATGGCCCAACATCAGACTAACCTCGTGCCAACGTATTAGTCGATTGTATATGATTTAACCTTGCTATTAAAAATATCATAATTGTGCTTAGCGCTTATAGGTTAGCATGTTGCAGTGCTGGTCGTTTGAAAAATAGTGGTGTGTGGAAAATCACACTCCTTGAATGAGCAAGGAGTGTGATCAAGGAGTGTGATTTGCACTCCACTAAGTGTTGCCTTTGTATCTGTACATTGTACGAGGCGTGCTGTTTTTCCTACACCTCAACTTTGTTTTAGGTGTGTGATGGCGTGTGCGTGTGATCACACGCCTCATATCACCAGCACTGATGTTGTTGATAGTGTATACCTGGGGTAGGCCTACATATAGACTGAGAGACGAGGTGTTACCAGCTTCTTCATTTACTAAGACAGATTACCGTAGCGCGGTACAGGGTGGACCACCTTGGGATCACGCCGTAACCTGATATGTACCATACGGAACATATCTCTCAACACATAGAAGTACCATTAACACATATTTCACAGCCTACCTCTGACAGACTGGAAGAATATATATAGCCCAAGCTAACACGAGGCGTTACGACAATGTTAATTTAATGCTGGACCAGCGTAGTGCCCAAAATTGAAACAACATCTGAATAGCATGAGTGGTTATAGAAAGTTGACATTACATCCACTTGTACTTACATCTACAATGCTGGTGACACTATTAACATTAGGTGAACGTCTCAGGGTTCGAAATTCGAGCCGTAGTCATCAGATGAGCTTTAGTCTCGTCATTTCCGTCGATTACAGGAACTCAATTTCGTCAGTTTCGTCGATTACAGGAAACCAGTTTTGTCAGTTTCGTTTCGTCAGTTTCGTTTCGTCGATTACAAGAAACCAGTTTCGTCAGTTTCGTTTCGTTTCGTTCCGTCGACTACAGAAAGCCACAACATGTATGATTCATTAACCTTTTCATCGCTAAACACGACTATAGTCGTTTTTAATTTGTTTTATTAACCGATCAAATCACTGTTATTGGGAACGAAATGAGCCTTTAAACATCAAGATTTGCAAATGTTTGGTCTGAAATTAAACAAATATGAGTAGTTTTCATCCACTTGAAGTTGTGGGTCGCGATAGCGAAAGATAATTTAGCGCTTTAAGTGTTAAAATCAAGACGTTTTGAGCTTTTATTTCATATATTCTCTGTTCGAATTATGGCAGCAATGCATCAATGATCGATGAAAATGTGAAGAAATAATTGTGCGTAAAAGGGCTAATCTTTACAAGTATAAGTTGCCATTGTGATTAAAATGGTTAGCACTACTGGTAGAAGTGTGCTTAGAAGCCAAAGGGAGTGTTAATGGTCCAGGTCCCAGTGCGCAGCGTCTGACAAGGCTCGGTAATACGGCGATAATCATGATAATGGTATTAGTAGACGCTATACAGACGAAGGTCACAGGTACCACCCATCAAGTCCCGTACGACCCTTTCATGGGATAGAGCGCGCAGCACGTCGCCACCCTGCGCGAAATTAACGTCGATACACTGGTTTCAACATTAACTCAAGGTCGCCATTAACGTGATCGCCCAGTCACGTTGAGAAGGGAGAAACAAGGATATTTCTCTGCAGACCCCAGACCGGGACTCCTGCATGACTCTCGATACAGTCCGGCGCTCTGCCAATGCGCCACGCCCCTTTCCCTCGACCCTTTCATACCAAGGTTGTGAAATGATAAACGAATACCGATGGCCCTTACACACGGTATAATATAGACCGTTTGAGCCCTAATATAGACCGTTTGAGCCCGACGCGTCTGTCTAGCTAACACCAAGAAAAGTACCTGTAGCCAGCCGGGCAGGTTCAGCGGGTCTTTATTTACCAATGCAGTGCTATGCTTTGTGTTTATTATTGCAGTATTGTACTTTAGGTTATCTGCTCAGCTCAGCTCTGGCTCCGCGATCCAGATATCAATAGCCTGACCAGATAATGAAATAACTATTGTCGGCACACATGCCGTTTTGTAATCGATGGATTCGAAATGTTCACGAAAAAGATAAGTGTATTTTCAAATGAACCTTAGCCTTTATCCCGCTAAGCACTATTATAGTCGTGTTTTAATGCGTTTAGTTAGCGGATCAAATCACTGTTATTGGGAATGAAATAAGTGTTTAAACATCTAGATTTGCAAATGTTTAGTCTCAAATCAAACAAATATGAGTAATTTTTACCCACTTGAAAGTGTGGGTCGCGGTAGCGAGGCACAACTTCAATTGGGTGAAAATTTAAATGACTTCATTTAGCACTTTAAAGGTTGATAGTATTTGAGATTGTGAAATCTATGTGTGCGCATAAATATACACGTCACTAGATAGTGAAGGGCTAATACCTCCCCCCCCCCTCCCCCCCGCCTGGCATCACCAGCCAGTCAGCTAGACAGAGAGACGGATTCGGCGGTCTACAGCACAATAGGTGTGCGTCGCATCGCTAGAATTAAATCGTTGACCTTGACAATTCTGCATGCACTGATCTGAGGAGGTGTGTGTTCCCACAGACAATAATTGGATCTTGAGATCGTCCGCAGCCGGTTTATCATTACATCCCTTTCTGTACCAGAACATTCACATTGCACCGTCACATGGAGGTTATTCCTTGATGCTGCTAATCGAGTCTACATTTTTTTTGCGCATTTATATCAGGGTCGCATACATTTTCACCAAAATGAACAGACGTCGTCAGCAGCAGGACGAACATGATCATTTACCATGTTTACACCCTGTGGAAATGTGGGTTTGTTTGGTCGGATAATGCTAATTTTATGCCGTCTTTGTACAATTTGAGCCCTACCAGTCTTATTTTGAGCAACTGCGTATTTTAACCCCTCAAGTTTTAACCCTGACAGCGCTGAAATATTTTTCTATAAACCAAGAGAGGATAAAATCACTGTTACTGTGTGTGTAAAAGAAATGAGTGTTTCAACATCAAGATTTACAAATGCTTAGTCTCCATTTCAACCACCTTAATAGGAGTATTTTTCACCCACTTGTAGGGGTACTGGGATGATTGCTAGTAGTAGTACTTTTCGCCCCCATCCGGGGAGGGTCATTAGGGATCTGTTCCGTCTGTTGGATGCTGTGTACGGCATTGTACGGAAGCACTAGTCTACAGCAATCATCCAAGGGCAGCTGCAGCCTCCTCGTATCTGGCCATAATCTTCGGGCGGATTGCCAGTGGCGTACCCTGGTTCCTCCGCTCAACAGCGAAGCCAATGCAGCACCCGCATCAGTGCTGGCGCTGATGTAGGCTGTGGTAGCCTTAAATAACAGGCAATAGCGTGTTTGACATTAGGTCTCTCACGTGGATGAATGGGGTTACCCAGAGGGAGTTATCTTCCTATTGTTACTCTGGATGCTATCCTACCCGAGGATAGCGGAGCTGCGCAAAATGCCACAGAGTTTCGGCATTAAATTGCACAAGGAAAACTCAAGTCTCCGGCCGTCTGGGCATGCCTGTGGGTATATCTCCTAGACATGCCCAGAACCCCTTATCGGGCGAGCGGAGGAAAACGCTCTCAATAACCCACCATGCCCTCACATCACCCCCACCCTCACATCATCATCTGTACATCATTCATCTCATCAATTGACTACAACGTTTTTATCGTATTACAATGTCACTTAAAAGACCTTTTGTGCCGAAGTGACGTAAGGCAAATATTTACTACTACTACTACCCACTTGAAGTTGTGGGTTGAGTGGGTGAACATTTAAATTATGTAACTTATGGCTTAAAAGGTTAAAAAGTAAACATACATGCGTTACTTTGGGTTTTGCACGGAAGAATCGGTGTAGAAAACCTTTGCATATGTCGTCGAAGTGAAGTGCCGAAAAGTGACGTAAAGCAATGATTTACTACTACTTCTATGTCGTCGAAGCGCATGAACAATGGAACAACTGGAACGCTCTGTCAGTGATAGAAAGGAGTTTTTTGTTTCAAACTAGATAACCTGTCGCTTAGAATATCTTCCAGCTCAATAAACAAATATTCGTTGTGTTTAGCGGAAGCACTTCCAGTAGGTTAATTTAAATTTAAATGCCCATTGCGTCAGCCGTGCGCAAAATCTGAAGTTGATCCACAAAGGTAAGAATGTCTGCATGGCCATGACATACATTTACACACACAAGGTATGAATACATGTTCTGTGCTTGTAATTGTAGTATAATAGATGGTACATGAAGTGAATCATCAGCTGCTGACCCAGCCTGCACATGATGCACAAAGCTTGAACCGGTGTTGTTATGATGCTTGCACACCAAAACCACATTAAACCAACATTATATCTAGGGAAAATATTGTTCTCCAAAAATTGTGTAACAGTTTAGCAGCTGTGGCTGTGGCTGTGCATGTGCTAAGCTTCTATTCTTCATTCCAAAAACTGCTACACCAACCTATTGTAATTGTGTAGCTACACCAGACAAATTATTGCCTGCATTATCATGTCAACACTGGTCAACGTGGTACGAAGGGAACGTTTTGTTATATCATGTGTATATAAACATCGGTTGCTATGGCTACAAAATGGTACTGTGAATCATCGTTTCTTATAATGACTACCCGGCAATCACGAGACGTTAAAACAATGCTTGGTCAATGCTGGGCCAGCGTCGTAGACGATGGCCCAGCATTAACCAAGCATTGTTTCAACGTCTCGTGTTTGCCGAGTAGTGTATTATCAGCGGTATATTTTCAAGGCTGTGACCAGCCTGGATTATAACACTCATTGACCCGATATTGATTTAATGTTGTACCACTGTCTACGACGCTGGGCCAGCATTAAAATAAACTCAGGTGACTATGTCGTGCTGCTGGGATAACGATGCCCATCTTGTGTGGGTGACTCAAACCCAGGAAAATAGATCTTGCTCACACCCAGAAAACACAAGACATTGAGCCGTCTGCGACGCTGGCCCATCATTGATCCAACATTGGCTGAATGTCTTGTATGTTTGTTGGGTACTGTAAGAGGTGAGGGGGGGGGGGAGGGGGGGAGTCGTGTTGCAGACAGTACAAAATTAAACATTTTGCGTTATGGCCGCTAAACATGACACTCTTGCCATACCGTGCTCATGATGTTTGCCGACCCTGATCAATTTGTGATAGTCAATGAAATCAGTTTGAAACGAGGTGGCAGGGTTAGAAATTAACTTTCTGGAGCACTGGCCCATTGGACCACCAGCCCCCAAAATCTGGTGGTCCTCTTCCATTTATGGTGGCCCTGTCAAATTTTTAAAAATTGTTTCTGAATACACAACACTTTTACACAATTTTTGGATGGGAAATTTTAGTGGCCTGCCACACCACTGCTACCCACTATTCTGAACAAAGAAATAAATTAATTACGATCTTTTAAACAATTTTGGTCCGGGAATTTCAGTGGCCTGTTGGACCACTGCTACTCAGTGTTCTGGTGGTCCTGCAGAATATTTGGTGGCCTCGGGCCACCAGACCACCACTAATTTCGAGCCCTGGGTGGGTGATAGGGACATATTTTTTTGAAAAAGCACACACGTTATATTATTTTGATGTCGCTTTATAGTATAATTATAGCATAAATTAATTATAATAACGTATACAGGAGATACACCAATTTACCCATGCTGAATCATGTTAATAGTATATGAAGGTTCGAACGACGAAAAAGAAAATAAGAATGGGAATTAGACATCATCCAAAATTTATCAATTAACTAAGCTTGAAAACGTACGTGGGCCTGGAGCTTTACTTCTAAATACTGTCGTTTGCACAGTGAAGTATTCATTCCCCAAATCGCTGTCCGTTATTTATTTAAGACAAGGTACAACGTATTTAATGACCGCCAATAATCATATAATCTGTCCTCTTGGACTTATCTTTATCCGTCCATAAACCACGAGAGGTCTGCCCAGCACTGGTTTAATGCTGGGCCAACGTCCGCGACGGTGTCCCAGCATTAAACCAGTGCTTGGCCGACCTCCCGTATGACGTGAATCGATCGATCGTTTTTGCCGGCATTTTTGTAATGTGAGCATCATTCATTTTTGATAACCATTCAAATGCTACATTACTTGAATTATAGGCCTATTTTTTCATCGACGACATTTGTCATCTTCTGAAACGTGACGCCGATTTTAGCGAAGAAGAGCTCAGAATGTGGAGAGCCTTCTGCGGTGGCAGATTAAGTTCGCCTGTAGAGTTACAATACAGTATTACAGATTTGGTTGTGCATAATTATATGTAATAGATCTTGAATCAATCAATGGCCCTGCTATACACATGGTGTAGTGGTGAAGATACCTTCGTTTATGAGAAAATGATTCATAATATACGTATACTCCTTGTACATGTTGTACTGGCCCGTATATATATATATATATATATATATATATATATATATATATATATATTTTATCTCATACCAAGTTTTGTATTGTAACAGATACATGCATTTTTACTCGACTGCTACAGCTGTGAAGATTTTGAGAAAAGATAATTCTGTGTACACTAAGACTCCACTAGATGAGTAGACAGGGGTCCATATTTCCCGTTGGGAAGGTTTCGTAATGATCCTTTATCTACCTCCTAGTCCCAGATTGAGTTGTAAATTGGATGAGAATTAGGCCACGTCCAACACCCCGTAGGTGTGCATCATGTGTGCACACATGCC
The DNA here is from genome assembly GCA_964017125.1 of Flabesymbios commensalis. NCBI lineage: Eukaryota > Metazoa > Annelida > Polychaeta > Terebellida > Flabelligeridae > Flabesymbios > Flabesymbios commensalis. Next base: position 83,048,338 of record OZ024906.1, read on the forward strand.
ACACTGCCGTAGGTGTGCATCAGTGTGTACACACGCCGCACTGCCGTAGGTGTGCATCATGTGTGTGCACACGCCGCACTGCCGTAGGTGTGCATCAGTGTGTACACACGCCGCACTGCCGTAGGTTTGCATCAGTGTGTACACACGCCGCACTGCCGTAGGTGTGCATCATGTGTGTACACACGCCGCACTGCCGTAGGTGTGCACCAGTGTGAACACACACCGCACTGCCGTAGGTGTGCATCAGTGTGTACACACACCACACTGCTGTAGGTGCATCAGTGTGTACACACGCCGCACTGCCGTAGGTGTGCATCTGTGTGAACACGCACTGCCGTAGGTGTGCATCATGTGTGTACACACACCACACTGCTGTCGGTGTGCATCATGTGTGTACACACGCCGCACTGCCGTAGGTTTGCATCAGTGTGTACACACGCCGCACTGCCGTAGGTGTGCATCATGTGTGTACACACGCCGCACTGCCGTAGGTGTGCATCATGTGTGTACACACACCACAATGCCGTAGGTGTGCATCATGTGTGTACACACACCACACTGCTGTAGGTGTGCATCATGTGTTTACACACGCCGCACTGCCGTAGGTGTGCATCATGTGTGTACACACACCACACTCCGTAGGTGTGCATCATGTGTGTACACACACCACACTGCTGTCGGTGTGCATCATGTGTGTACACACACCACACTGCTGTAGGTGTGCATCATGTGTTTACACACGCCGCACTGCCGTAGGTGTGCATCATGTGTGTACACACACCACACTGCCGTAGGTGTGCATCATGTGTGTACACACGCCGCACTCTTCTATTACCCTCCTTGGCCTAGCCCTAAGTTGTGTCACTTTGTTTTAGATTTGGTCGGCAGCCGATCAATATTAAAGCCTTGACACGCACCATAGATTGGCTAATTGTTGGACGTCTGCCACACATTGCATCAACATTGGGTCCCGCATCTACATCTCACGCCAATTTCAAGTAGCAGTACTAGACTATTGCTACAAATCTTAACTAGACTATAATTAATTTAAGAATGAATTGAATAAAGTTAGGCCCGGTTTTACGCCTATGGTCAGTTGTATCGTCCCTTACATCAGCCCTCCCTAGTTGTATCCTCCCTCGGGTCATGGGTCTGTATCGTCCCTTGGGCCTGTGGCTCCGGGACGATGCAGACCCATGACCGTCTTGAGAATCCAACTAGGTCGGGCTGATATGCGGGACGATATTTAACTTTAGCCATGATATATTCTATAATTATATACGTTTTAAGCAAACTTGAAACATAATAAAACACCACTTAAATAAATTAATAACATATAATCATTCAAATAGCACTAAATATCTAAAATATACCAACTAAAAACTCAGGTCAAAGGTTATTAGTTTGCGCTGCGTATTCATTAGTAGTAATCACATACTGAAAGTATCAAATGTATGGATACGTGAATTATTGTGTTGTTTCTCCTATTAATTGTCACTTTTTGGATTAGCTGTAATTTACTGTACAGTATTCTATGCTGTATAGAGAATGTAAGTTTTATTTATACTCCACAGTAAACTGTTGAAAATATCTTTTCCAATAACTCTTTTGTTTTAAGAATATGTGTCATATATTTAGTTCTATAAATGTACATGTATCTTGTCTGTAATGAGCTGGACGACTGCAACGAATAATTGATTTTTATCCACAGCCTCTTCTGTAGCACTGCTCTGCAAAACCTAAAGACAATATATGTTCACAGTTTACTTGTTAAGTAAGCAGATACTACCTTTTGGCTTTGCAGGGCAGAACAGTCTAGTCGTTCCTGGGTTGTGTGCATATAAATAGATGGTTCTTGGCTTGACCGCCCGGTACGGTTATTCTCGGACAAAATCTGTCTTGATGCCGAGATAAATTGGCCCTGATCAAGTTGATGCGGCCCAAAATTGGAATTTTCTTACGCTGCATGTCTACAGCGAGGGATATTATTTGTCAGTGCGGCGTATGGCGCCTGTCACAAATAACCGTAAGAGAAAGTAAAAGACGCCCGACTACAAAAGTTACACAGGCGAGGATTTCCTCATCAGAACATGTATCCGTGTACGCATGACAAACATAGGTGCACCCTATCTGCTATCTGCTCATTCATCACTTTACGTTGTTTACCTGCTAGTGACATATAATATATATACATATCGTAACATGACATGTATTTGTCATACAAAAACAGTAAATTAAAATAGTGGTAAAACATAATAGGGCAGATCTGAGGCGACCATCCATCTTTAAGACTTTTAAATCGTTCACATAATGGCCACCTAAACATTGCGGAGAAAATTATTGTAAACGGTCTGACAGTACATACTTAAATATAACACAAACAGAAAACTATGAACATAAAAAATGGTATAGCTTGGACGCAACATTTAACTGTATAATTATATTTTGAAGTGCGATTTATAAGTGAATCTGAAAATTACTTGATCAAGATCGTAATCCGGATCCCGGATCCGGATCGTAATGCGGATCATCCACAAAATGTAATGAATTGGTCCTTGGCCCGAGACACACCTACAACGTTCGTTACTTTTATATGTCCGTAATCGTGATCACGGACAAACAAACAGACAAACTAACACGACCAAAAACATTATCTTCTTTGGCGGTGATAATAATACAGGTGAAATATACATGTGCCAAAATAATATTTGTTAATATATTGACATAAACCTATAGAAAAATTAGAGTATGAATTTTATCAAGATTGACTCATGGAGAATCATTGCTGTTATAAAGAATATATAAAACCATTTAAATATTCTTGTTGTGTCTTGCACTCAAAGAACATAACGGTGATTTTAAAAAACAATGCAACTTATAGAAATACTGATGTTTTGAGCTACCGTTTTGGTATTTTACAGTAACTGGACTAGTTTTCATTCATTGTGAAGTGGGAATTGCCGTAGCAATTCACATCCCACATGAGGATGTAATGAAATGTCCAGGTAAAGGGCTATCACATTCCCAATGTTGTTACAGCGCTGGGCCAACGTTGTAGACGTTGATTGTCCCGTGTTCGGTGGGGAGCTGAGTGCCTTTACAGAAGCATCTGGTGTTTCTTTTTGGACATCTGTAAATAGCATGCTATAAGTCCATTGACCCAGTGGGCACCGGACATCATTCTGGCGTCTGCACCTAGAAACACCATTCATAGCTTGTAGTTCCCAGGTGGCCATGGCGTGATGTAGTGAAACAGAATACACGTGGAGTATGAAACGTATCCTGCCAAGTCTAAATTAAATTTCAAAATGAGCGACATTGTAGCGGAGCAGTTTGCTACTCATTTTTAGGCATACACAATGATCACTGATAATATCTTGGTGTAGCAGTTTTTGGCATGGATAATGGTAGTTTTGCACATTCGCACCTGCTAAACATGCTAAACTGCTACACAATTTTTTTGGGACAATTTTTCCCCTGCGATAATTATTATGTGTGATTAGAAATTACGGTAGTTTTATATATGAGCCATGCCTTTAGAAACCGTGATGCGTCGAACTAGTGTTGCGTTAATGTTCGCCCACCGTCTGCGACACTGACCAGTCCAATATACAAGAGCACTGGGCTAAAAAAATTAATTTTTCAGCCACTTGGAATTTGTGTTATTTGTTAAATTTACATCCCAATATATATCAGTGTTTCAAGATTGAAGGCATATTTTATTTTTAACCACTGGTCATACAGGTTCTAACAAAAACACAAAATGTCTACTGTAGTGTTCTGAGGGTTAAAACAACTTTAACTAGAAGAGTCTAGTTTTTTTTGTAAAAGGAACTGGATATGTCTCCTCTCCAGCAGCATAACCATAAAGGTTGATAGCTATCAGATAATGTGTCAATGGCTTTTGTAATTAATGTTACTAAATAGTTCCTCTGGACAGTAGACAGGTAGAGACTATGTATTTTGATGTGGTGGAACCCGTTTTTTTATATCTACAGCATATTCCCCCGCAAGGTTCGCTACTCCTGAGACCTCACTGTGTCAAGACTTGTTGCCGGGACGATGATCTACAGTAACTAAATCGTCTTTAGGCTCAATCAGTTGGGCAACAGTTTTAATATCTTCACACCAGGTGATGGACAAAACAAAACACTCCCAGCAAACTCGAGACGTTGACCCAATGCTGGTCCAATTCTGGCCCACCGTCTGCGACGCTGGCCCATCATAAAACCAGCACTGGTTCAACGCCTGGTGTTTGCTGGGCTGCGGGTCAAGCAGTGCAAGCCGACACCGACCCAATGTCTGGTGAATGTTGGGCCAGCGTCGCCGGTGCTGGCTAGTATCCATTCAACCCTAGTCAGTAGGCCTACTTCATGCTGGTTGTAATAACCGCAGGATGCTTTGAACAAAAGCTGGGTTAATGTTGGCCCGCCGTTTGTGATGCTGGCCCATATTCAGCGTGGCGTCAAACACGACACGATAGCCCAAAACTGGGCTAATGTTGGCTCAGCGTCGTAGACGGTGGGCCAACAATAGCCCGACATTGGGTCAACGTCTCGTGTTTGACCGCCTGTATGGTAGACGGAGAGAACAGAACGCACAGACACAAAACTGATGTGACATGAAAATGAGCGGTGAGAAGTAAACCTATATGACTCCCCTTCTGTGTACAGAGGGGAGACATAATTAAAGGAGGAGGGTTAAGTCAGCGTCTCCTCAGTGTCTAGTTTGCTAGGCTGGTTTGTTAAATTCAGCTCACTTGTAATCAGCAATGAAATATAAATAACAGTGCCAGGAAACACTCGAAAACCTTACATACCCTAGATACATGCCTTATGTGTATGTGCACTCTGTCACTTGATTTACTCGCTGTGCAATAACATAAATATAAAAAATATATATGGCACTAGTTAAGTAATTAATCCACTTGTAAGTGAGCTGAGATATATATCATGATATGCTTGTTTTATTCATCTATATTGATATTTTTCCTGTATCATTGTGATTTGTCATATTGAATTTTTGCGTTTTATTTCAACCACATTGGTTGAATATTGATGTCCAATACTTGCCACATAACGTTGGCAGCTGTTCCCAGGTAGCACCCCAGCAAACACCAGACATTCACCCAATGTTGGTGTAATGTTGGCCCACTGTCTGCTATCCTGGGCCAACAATACACCAACATTGGGACAGGGTGAATGTTTCGTGTTTGCTGCTGGGACACAGTGTTGCCGCCATTCCAGCGCCTGCAGAGCGAAAATCTTCTGCAAAAATATGTCACATTTATTGAATCGCCTTTTATGTATCGCCTTGCTGAATTAATAATCATATGGATTTATCTTAAAAGTTTATAAATCAACCGATATAAATCAGTAAAAATTGACCAAATGTCGACAACGCTGGCCCAATAATAAAACAATTTTAGGTCAACCTCATTTTGCTGGGATTTTGTTGTACACGAAGTAATTGTAGGGAATGGGAAAAACGTTGGCAGATATCTTTAACAGGTTTATTTAATTAAAATGTGAGAGGTGGAATAAAACTAGAACCTTTAACTCATTCTGTTTCTATGTAGTGAATATTTTTGCCGTCATTCCAACGCACACGAGAAATAATCTTAACTGCAAAAATCAACCTGATTTATTTACGGAAATACAATCCCAACACACACAAAAGGCGTTGACTCAATGTTGTTTAATTACTGATCCAGCGTCATAGACGGTGGGCCAACATTAAACCACCATTGATTAGACGGCTTGTGTTTGTTGAGAAGAATAACGTATCGCCATGCTGAGTTCTTATCCGTAGGCCTATGGATTTTTTTGCAAATTATGAAATCAGACGACATTAATTAGTAAAAATGAAGCCCAACAAACTCGGGACATTGAATGTGACTTAATGTTCTTCAAATGTTGGCCCATCGTCCACGGCGCTGAGCCAACAATAAAACAACTTTGGGTCAGTATTTCATGTTTGCTGTGTAGTTGTTGTGCATCAAGATGGAGTAATTGTAGAGAATGTCACTGGATTTCAATGATCATTCTACACAGGACGTGGGTAGACGTCTTTAATTAATTATAATGCGAGACCTGGCCAAAGACGAGAACTGGCATCTCTCTAAATGAATGTTCCAGTTCATATTTAGATTTGTGTTTTAAAGCTTTGCGTCGCATATTTTATTGCCCCTTAGAACGCTGACGTTGACCACAGTAGACATTCTGTGTTTTTACTAGAATATATGCATAACCAGCTGTTAAAATTAAAATATGCTTTCAATCTTGAAACACTGATATATGTTAAATTGTTTGGACTTAAATTTCGTAAATAACCCACATTTTCAGTCATTTGAAATTGTGGATCGCGGTAGCACGACACAACTTCAATTGACTGAAAATTTAAATTTAATAGTTCAGTGTTATAGGGGTTAAAGGGCTATTTATAATCCATAAAAATAGGGACGTTCTGATCGTTCATTTGATAAGTATGATTTTATTACAATCGGGTTTATTTTATTCAACCAACAATGTGTTTGAAATGACAGACACATATATGTTAAAACGACTGAAGGATAGACGTGATTAACACTTTAAAGTGTTAACAAATTGTAAGACTTTTTCTGTGCATTGTGTACTGATTGTTCTGACTTACTCTATGTTTACAGAGGATGGTTTCTGTGAGGAGGAGGGGAGGACGCTTGGCGTGGTATTCTGGAGACAGAGTTCACATAGGGAGCCTGTCCCGCTGCTGTCCGTGTGGCCAGTCTGATGTGATCCGTGTGGGAGCTCAGGCTCTGGCTGCCTAACCCCCCACCCCCACCACCCACACTCCACACACACCACACACACACTAGTGTCACACTATGAGTAGTTCTGCCACTGATGACTTATTACAGGCAGGACAACTAGTCAAAGAAAGATGGAAAGTGGTGAGTGAGCAATTTTTTTATCCATCAACTATTCCAGCGAGGGTGAAGCAGTATTTAATTTTTGGTTTTGAAAAAGCATATATATGCTGCCTTTTTCAAAATCAAAAATTAAATATTGCCTCTTTTCAACTCCAGAACTCTGAGCTGTTTAATTTAAATTTGAATCTGTGTCTCGCTACTGCGATCACAACTTCAAGTGACTGAAAAATACTCTTTTCTAGGTTTGTAACATTAGGTCACATAGTTTATTAATTACCATATATATATATATAAGATATTTTTCAGTTCCAAAAACTGTTTACACTACCGAATGCTCCAATTGTGAGATAATTATGACACAAGTGAAAATATGTTTATCAAGTGTACATGTATATTGAATGTGTGTATGTGTACATGGTGTACTACACATACACAAATTGATTATACATACATGAAATGAAGGATAACTATACTACACATTCTGTAGAATAAAAGCATCTATTTTTTGTACAGATTTATTTTTATTTGGTAATCGAAAATACAATAAAGCGAGCACCACTTCAAATCGGTGAAAATGAAAATGTATAATTTGACTCTGTCGTTTAAAGTGGGCGTCCGTTTACTATCAACATCAGCTTACCATGCTTTAATACGAGTACATGCATACCCAGAAAGCACCGTACATGGGTTGACAGCCAATCACACACAGTGAGAGGCCTGTATGTTTAGAGTTGGTCACCAGGTGCTTCTCCTGGTAAAACTGCCATCGTTGTTTCTTTTTGAAGCTACATGTACCAGGGATTTCACCCCGAACATGCAGTTTATTTTATATCCAGGCCCCTTTTCAAATAACTGCACATCGGATCTTTGTCGTTACCGTGAATACACACACGCGTGCAGTACACATGGTACATGCCAGACAGTAAGTAACCAGTCGCCACAGCCAATATGAAGCATTGGCCCAATGTTGTTTTAAAACTGGTCTAGTATCAAAATACCATGGGTTCAATGTTTACTGTTTGCTGGCAGAAATAGTTCTTTGTTTGGACATTTCTCCTCCAATTCCAGACGCGCTTCCAAATAACTGCATCTTTCTCGTCACTTTGGAAACACACACACATAATATACAGTACACTGGTATAGACGAGGCAGAAATATAGCAATCTAGTACCTGTTCTGAGTCATCCAATGTTGACACAATGTTGTTTCACCGTCGGACTAGCGGATGCGCAGCTGACCCAACATTAAGCCCACTGTGTGCCTCAGTGGCGTGTTTCTGTGGCAGGCAGTGGTTGTCATCGTCGTCATTGCGGATTGCAATATCGCATGACACCAGATGTCACCACGTAAGCACAGTAAATAATGTTGAACTTCAATGTTGGGGCAGCGTCGCAGACTGTGGCCCAACAATGGAACAACATTGTTTTCAGGATCCCCGATTGTATTAACTTCACGTGACAGTACCTGTCATTTGAGCACCAGCACGCTGGCACCATGGAGATAGTGGTGCTTACCGTCTCCATGCTGGAACGGTCTCGGATGCTGCAGTTAAATTACCTTTTTCAACATCTCTCTCCAACATCTAAATAATTTACTGATATCTGCTATTTGTTTTTTCATCCTTTACTTTGTGAATTGCACGCACTTATTACGTCACAGGAATGAATGTTACCAAGAATATATAAACCATTTATATATTCTTGATGTTACCCAATTTTATTAAATTCACGGCTAATCACGACTATAATGATTTTCAATCTGTTTTATTAGCAGCTTAAATTGGGAATGAAATGAGTGTTTAAACTTAGTGATTTTCAAATATTTGCTATCAATTTAAACAAATATGAGTATTTTTTACCCACTTGAAGTTGTGGGTCGCGGTATCGACACACAACTTCAAGTGGGTGGAAATTTAATTTGAGAATCTTAGCGGACAAAAGGTTAATAATATATATCAAATGGAACCTACACACGTCCTGCTTTTAATTTAGCATGCATGTACTATTTGATTAATTATATTCGCCACTAGCAGATAAAGGGTTTTAATCATATTCGCTACTTGCAGGTAGGGGGCCTAAGCGGTAATCACGTGGATTACATACATGTACCTTATACAGGGGTATATATCACTATTTTTCTCAGGTATTAATTTTTGTTTCAGAACTCTCAATTCAAGAAGTTTCATCACTGCATTGTTTCAAAATCTCATCATATAATAATGTCGACGCTTTAAGCGCGTGAAGTTAACGGTTTGAAATTGGATCCTGGTGACTGAAAACTAGTTTTATTAATTTTGTCAAACAGTAGTATTTTCAAAGAGTTATGTCTGGACCATCACCGGGATCAACGGGGTGAAAATACAACTCGTTATTGTTAGTTGTATATATATCCGTTCGTCCTACATTATAAATGTTATACAAATGTTGTGTGGTTACCATGGTTACTGGGTATATATATACAACTAACAGTAACGAGTTGTATTTTCACCCCGTTGATCATGTGATGGTGAGGTTCTCACGCAAGCTATTTTTTGATGGATCTCCCCAATCGATCACTTGGCAATAATAGCAGTGACCCATCTAGTGATCGAATATGATCGAGAGCATCAATGATCACCGCGAAGAAACAGAAGCCACGCTGAACCACTGCTGCTAGAATGTTAGGCCGGTGTCGCAGACCGTGGCCCAACTGTAATCCAACATTATGAGCTAAACGTCTGGTGCTTGCCGTGATCTTGGCGTTGAGACTCTGTTTCCGCTAGGAATGTTCGAGTGAGGGGGTCCAAAAGGGGTGGGGGTGTAGGGGTTCTCCCCTTGAATTTTTATCCCCCGCCCGTCCGGCGTCACGTTTTCTTGTGGGCGCAAAAACTCAAAAACTACTGGTCATTTTTTTTTTAAATTTAACCATCACATTCCTAGCAGCATGGGGATGTGCAAGTGATTTTTAGAGATGCTACCAAAATTCAAAAGGGCCGTCAGAGGTCAACTCTGAAAAATTTTGTGAGCGCAAAAACTCTAAAACTTAAAGTCGGAAATAATTCAAATTTTACTATCACATTCCCCATGATATGGAGATGTGCAGGTGACTTTTTCAAGGTTTTACTGAAATTCAAAATGGCCGCCACAGATCAACTTTAATTTTTTGGGGGAGGGGGAGGGGGCGTAAAAACTCAAAAAAATTGCCAAGGTCATTTTTTTTTCAAATTTTAAAATCACATTCCTAGCAAGATGGGGATGTGCAAGTGATTTTTTAAAGATGCTACCAAATTTCAAAATGGCCGCTAGAGGTCAACTCTAAATTTTTTTGTGGGCGCAAAAACTCCAAAACTTTAAGTCGGAAATTATTCAAATTTTACTATCACATTCCCCACGATATGGAGATGTGCAAGTGGTTTTTTAAGGTTTTACTGAAATTTAAAATGGCCGCCATGGATAAACTTCATATTTTTTTTGTGGGCGCAAAAACTGAAAAATTGAAATCAGTAATAAGTCACATTGTACAATCACATTACCCACCATCTGGAAATGTGCATGTGATTTTACTGAAATCAAAAATGGCCACCACAAATCGACTTTTACAATTTTTGTGACCGCAAAAAATTTACCCTAATTTATGGCGGGGATGATATAGGACTTCAGTCCTCTTGTTACATTTTAGTGCTTATAATGATTTATTTTGACTGAAAAATTTTGACAGCCAAATATGAAATATATTTTTCATTTTCTTTGCCAACACGGGGTCCGCGCGGGTCTGGGGTGGTGCTGAGTGCACCCTCCCCCTGGCGGAAACCCTGAGTAAATGAATTACTTCGACTAGCATTGATACATTGACATATCCGGTACAGTCACGTGTTGAGAAAAATGTTGAATATTACTTGTAGGCCTACGTTTGATCCTACTGCACAGTAGAAAACGCCGAACCATTGTCTATTAAATGTTGGTCAGCCTTGTGCAACGCCTGCCCAACATTCAACCAACATTAGTCTTATTTACCGAGTATTGATCAGGTTGATGTTACCGACTCTTCAAATCATAAACTAAAGGCAGTTAAAACCTAACCTCTATATCCAGATATCCTTTGTATTTATTTTATATGTTGGTGTTTTACTGTGGAATGAACCATTTTTCCTCTCTGTGCCGTTGGGTCTACTTTGCATCAACGACGCGCCAACACCCCGTGATAGCTGAACGGTATCCAGTTCTAATGATGTTTGGCACTCGTCGTCAAACTGGCGTGTCAGATGATATCTAGTACATCCAGAATATTGCACCCAACAGACAGACTATCCTAGCAAACAGTAGACTCTGACTGGGCTGGGCCAGCGTCGCAGATAGTGGGTCAACGTTGAAGCAGCAATAGGTTAACTTGCCGTGTCGGCATCTATTATGCACTTGCCAGGCGGCCTAATCACCGTGTTTGAACGTGAAAAATTCATATTCAAATAATTACCTCAGAGGAAATGAAATTAATACAGATTTTGACATCTGAACAGGCGCCGCTAGTAGTTCTAATGATAAATAATTTCAAACAAAAATATGTTTTATTTTTTATACGCACAGCGTACATGGCTTAGTATTATCATGATTATATGTTTTACAAACTACTGTATTGTTTATTACAAATAAGTAGATGTATACCGGTACCTAAATACTCATTAACACGATAAAGGATAAGATGCCACTTTAACATGGTTAATAAAAGGTAAGCATCATTATACTACATGTACTAAGTGTATTTTATGCTGCCTAGAAATATTTAAACTGTCTAAATCCATCCAAACGTTGGCCTATCTAATTCCGTAATCTGGTAATGCTAAATTCCACATGATTATACGGGCAAAATTATTTTATAATTATAAAGTTCTTGTAGTGCAGCAGCAGAGAGACCAAATTTTCGTGGTACCTAAACCGGCGGTACAACATTTGTCCACATGTCTAGAATTGTTCTCAGTGATCTCCAGATACAGAATCTGGTTGATGACATCGCCGGAAATGGGGGCGGACTGAGAATTTGACACTTTTGTACACCTACCCAATTTTTAGAGAAATTGTTCTCTTAAATATGATTTTCGCGTCATTCTCACTCTATCACAATGTTGGGCCAGTTAAATCAAATAGTGTTGTATTTAGTTTTTTCTATCCATCAGGTCATATATCTGTGGAGATAAAAAAGTAAAAAATAATATAATTTTGCAGTAGCATCCCACCTCGAATAGCTATTTTGGATATTGTAAATATGTCGCAAAATATTTTTTTCAAAATTGTCAATTTTTCCTTTCCTTGGCATATCGTTTATGACAACAGGTTATTTTCTGTACAAAAGTCTCCACGAGCGGTAGCGTTTGGTTCAGATATATCCCGTAATTCAGAATCAGGTTACCAATGCTTGATTTTCGAGTAATTGATCATTATCATCAATTTCAGAATGACCGCCGTAAATCCATGATTTCTCCTGAAATGTATTATTAAACATAGTTTTCTTAAATTTCACATCACAATCTCACTTTTTGTATCTAATCTTACATTTTAATGCTTGTTTGAGTACTTACAAATGCTGTAATGTTATTTTTACCACCGAATCCAAGATGGCCCGCCAGAAAATAGTGAAGAAAATGCTCAAAATTTCACATTTTTTTGCAAATAGTTCATAAGAACAGGCTCTAATGGTGTACGATAACCTCCATGAGCGATATCATTTCATTGAGAGACACGTACCCATGAACAAAAATCAGTTGATTAATGCTTGATGTGTTGAATAATTAATAATTATGGCCTATTTCAGAATAGTCCCTGTGAAATCAATTACAGCTAATTCTCGTAAAATGCATTATTGAACATGTTTGTTACACAGTTATCTCACAAATACAATTTAAGTGTCTAATTTTACTTTTTAATGCTCATCATGTCCATTAAAGGGTATTATAACGTGGGAGAAAAGTAGAAATTTACTAAGAAATTTAAGATAGCCGCCGCAACATTGTCAAAATGTCGCACCATTTTACAAATAATGTATGAGCACACGCTCTATTCTATATCTGTATGCGCGGTATTTTTTATTCACGAGACGTCCTATGAGTCAAAATGAAGTTATTAATGCTTGATTTGTTAAGTAATTAATTCTTATGGCCGATTACAAAATGGCCGCCATGAAATCAATGAATACTCCTAAAATGCTTTATTGAACATGGTGTGCATAATATATGTCATCTCACAAACACGGTCTGGGTATTTAATTTTGTATTTATTTAAATTTCAGTGAATCAACTGAAAGTAATGTTAAGTACTTCAAGATGGCAGCAGTAAAAATGACAAGAAAATATGCGTTTGTTCAGCTTTGTCCCCTTCGTCTCCTAAAAAATGAACATTCAGTTTCCTTTAATTATTGTAATTGTTAAACATGTACTACGTAATAATCATAATAGAAGCACTGTTTTGGTGTTTACTCCAGAGATCACAAGCCACCTTAAACGTTATCTCAGCCACTATAAAAGTTATCTTGGCCACTGAAGAAGTGATCACAGCCACATTAAAAGTTATCTCAGCCACTACAAGGGTGATCTTGGGCACTAACATACTGGTGTCAGCCAATGACAAAGTTATCTAAGCCAATACAAAAGTGATTTTGGCCACTGCAAAAGTGATCACATCAACTTTAAAAAGTTATCTCAGCCACTACAGAAGTGATCTTGGCCACTAAAGAAGCGATCACACCCACATTGAAAATGATCTAAGCCACTACAAGAGTGATCTTGACGACTAAATAAGTGATCACAGCGCCTTTAAAAGTTATCTCAGCCATTACACATGTTACACAAGTTATCATGACTACTGAAGAAGTGATCATAACCAATTTAAAAGTTATCTAAGCCATTACAAAGTAATCTTGGCCACTGAAAAAGTGATCACAGCCACTTTAAGAAGTGATTAGAACCACATTAAAAGTTATCTTGACCTACAAATGTGATCTTGACCACTGAAGAAGTGATTACAGCCACCTTAAAACATATGTCAGCCACTACAAAAGTAAACTTGGCCACTGAAGAAGTGATCACAGCCACTTTAAAAGTTATCTCAGCCACTAAAAAAGTGATCTTTGTTACTGTAGTATATTTTAGCACCAGATCGTTTGATTGATTTATTTCTAAAATATTCACAATGAAAGATTATAGTTGAAAAGACATGTTCAATAATGCGTTTAAAAAACATTAATTGCTAATATTTAGAACCGCTTATAATGGTAGTTTCATCCAAATAAAAAAATAACATTTTCTATAGCAAATTAAAATAATATTACTTTAAAAATTACATGGTTTAGAGGCTTAAGACCACCCGTGATAATGTTAAGCAAGCTCATATTTCTTGATAATTTTGCGACGGACATCTTTGATTATATTGTTGGCTTCATTGAAAATTAAGATATTACACCAAAACCGTGTTTATAATATGGCTATTGGGTAAACGATGTTTTATAATGCATTAATTAGACGGTGGCCATTTTGAAATCGGCCAAAATGATTAATTAATTGACAAATCAATAATTAATAACTTAATTTTGACCTGCCAGATGTCTCTGAACCAACTAATACCGCTCACTGAGAACAGAACGTGTGCTCATAAAATGTTTTTAAAAAAATCGAAAATATTATTTGCCATTTTCACGGCGGCCATCTTGAATTGGTTCTTAAATAACATATTCTAGCACTTAAAATATACATAGATATATTCAGTGGAGTCATTCAGTATTAAAATATAATGGACACAAAAAACCGTGTTTCTGAGATAAATATCAAGCAAACCATGTTTAATAATGCATTTGAAGATTAAGCATTGATGTCACGGTGGTCATTTGAAAATCGTCCATATTGATTAAATACTCTGCAAATCAAGCACTTATCATATGATTTTCACACCAGGGTTGTCTTTGAACCAAATGAAACCGATCGTGTGGATTTTCTTACATGATAAAACATGTGCTTCAAAAATATTTGCAAGAAAATGTGAAATTTTGAACATTTTCTGGCCGCCATTTCTGGCCGCCATCTTGGATTCAGTCTTAAATATCACAGTCCAGCATTTGTAAGTACTTGAACGAAGAATAAAATGTAAGATTAGACACTCAAACCGTGCTTGTGATGCGGAATTTAACAAAACCATGTTCAATATTACATATCGGGAAAAATCATGGATTTTACAGCGGCCATTTTGATATTGGCCATGATGATCAATTACGCGACTAATCAAGTATTGGTAACATAATTTTGACCCGAGGGATATACCTGAACCGAATGGTAACGCTCATGGAGACTTTCGTGCAGAACTGAACCTGTTGTCATAAACTCCTTAAATATGGCTCTTTTTTGGTGTCTGCTGCTGTACTATTGGTACCACATCAATTGTGCACTGTACGGCCTCAGCTGGCATGCTAAGTCGTTTATTCTCTGGTGCATTGCTGATAAACAGATAAATGATCGCGTCTGTGAAGATGTACATGTATGCTCTTATCCCATTTCATTCTCCCAAGCCGCACCTCGTCTCTGTATATTCTCCCGCGACATGCTCATGATGCTGCTGAGGTTTGTTGATCTTTGTTTTTGTAGAGAAAAAATAAGTTGCGTGTTTCATTAATAGTAATGGTATCATTAGAACATTTATATATATTCAACCGACGAGGCAATTCTATTGAAAACATCTATTGTTTTTTATTTCTATGTGACATGTATTTTTTTTAACATGATGACAAATTGAACCTTGTTAGAGATTCAAGTCGTCATGTCATAAATTGAACCGTTATAAAAGGGAACAAGCATTCAATCTTTGTGGAAGGGGGGACCTGGAATATTTTTCTGCCATATCTTTTTTTTCTGTGTGCACTCAATTTTTGCGCAACTTCAGCCATTTTTTTCGAGAATCGCAATATCATATGATACTGAATGATACTGAACTACCCAACTCCAGGGGCGAAGCCAATTTATTTTGCAACTTTTCAGTCAAGTTGGAAGCCGAATTATTTTTCAGAAAATCTGTCGACTCCCCCCCCCCCCCCCCTCACCCCCCAGACGAAGATTAAACGGCTGCTGCCCAGTACCTGAATAACTGCCATATCATATCTCATGTTTGCCAATTTTCATAATAGCCGAAAATAATACTTGGCTATGGAAAGTTCATCAAACAAATTCCTTGATAAACCGAAGTTCAAAAAAGCTGTATTTACAAAGAAGAAGGGTTGCTATTAACTTACTAAGATCACACTATAGCGACGCAATTGCAACATCTTCTGGCCTGCCCCGATGGCTCATTCGATCCAAACTCAGAAGTACTGGGTTCGAATATATTTTGTCATTTTTGTACATATGTGCCTCTCATATGTACAAATATGACAAAATATATTCGAACCCAGTGCCTCTCGCACAACAACACCTCCCCCAATCACTCTCAATCCTCCCCCCCCCTCCAAACACAAAATCCTCCAGGAAACCCTGTTCCCACCAATGATATGCTGGCTTGATGTTTGTCCACCGTCTACAAGTACAACGGTGGACCAACATCAATCCATCATTTGGATGAGCGTCATGTGTTTCTGGGCCGCACTCTGAACACACACAGGTGATGAGAGTTGTTTGGTTTGTTTACAGACGCGGAAAGTCGGCGGCGGTGGATTCGGGGAGATCTACGAGGGCACCGATCTGGTGACCAAGGAACAAGTGGCACTAAAGCTGGAGTCAGCCAAGCAGCCCAAACAAGTGCTCAAAATGGAGGTGGCCGTGCTCAAAAAATTACAAGGTGGGTGCCACCACGACTATATATAGTTTGTATATAAATTAGAGATTTAATATTCAGACCTATGTTTTTATCCGCTTATTGCGATAATTGATGTTGTGTTTATTTATATTTCCTTGTACACGTCTGAATGTATTATCAGATTATGGCAAATATGCAGGTGATATATATAAAAAAAATTGTGAATGGTCGACTTGAAGTTACTTGAGGATCTGTTTTAATCATTTTTGTTGATGACATACATGTATGTCTAAAATTATCGCACATTAGAGGAGGAGCGCCGAAGTTAGAATATAACTTGATAACTTCAATGGTTCTTTGGAGTGCAGAGTACCGTAAACACAACTACACACACCAAGCCTTAAAACAGTTTTGAGCACGGTATACACAACCATCTGGCTCGGCCGGATGCGAACCCAGTACCCCCCAGTTTCCTCTCCACGACCGAACCAAATGAGCCACGAAGTCGTCACTCGGCCAATTTATAGATACATTTATCTCAACCCGCACTTTTATCTGTTCTATGAGTCTAGGTATCGTTTCTCTGCTATGTAGGATTTATAGAAAGAATCTTCGCTATACGTCGCATTTCATAATTGATTTTGAGGCTGGCATCGATCTACAGCGCCATAAGTCTGGGTGTATTTACCACCACCCATCGCGGCGATCTCTTTTGTGAGGTCATTCATATATCCACGCAGATGATTGAGTCTCCCATTATGCGCGCGCATACTGAAAACAATTCCCTACCTGGTCATCCATTACGGTTTACCACAAGTGTCTCCGTTCGTTAGGAACGTTGGCCGAACGCTGTCTGCATGCCGGAACAGCAGCTGCGACGCTGGTCCGGCATGCACACTGCCTTGTCGCTTGCATCGCCTGCAATCGATATTATCTACAAATTATGGTGTACATCCA
Organism: Flabesymbios commensalis; assembly: GCA_964017125.1. Classification (NCBI taxonomy): domain Eukaryota; kingdom Metazoa; phylum Annelida; class Polychaeta; order Terebellida; family Flabelligeridae; genus Flabesymbios; species Flabesymbios commensalis. The sequence goes on from OZ024906.1 coordinate 83,065,939, forward strand.
TACACATGATACATAGACATTTGTATGCATGAGCGTCGTGCTCAGTAGAGATGGCCGGAGTGTCTGCTCCTCCGTGAAAACGAATCATCTGCTCAAATAATTATATTGTTTTTGAATAGATTGATGCAGTCGAATTTGGAAAAATATGCAGTTAGATCATATTCGTGCTCTTCAATCACACAATCGTATATTAATTAACACGAGATAAATGTCATTTAAGGGCAGTAGGACAAAACGTGTATGTCATAATTCATCAAAAAAACAGATGGAAAAAGCTCTTAAAACAAGTGTACGAACGCGCAGATAAAATATATATAATATATATATAAATATATATATATATATATATATATATATATATATATATATATATATAAGTAATAACTTTACACCGACTCTACACAATTACACAATAGCCTGTTAATTGTTAGGATCATCATGCCATCAACAACGATTCGACCCAACAACCAGTTTAATTGTCCATTATGTATGTTATGCCTATACCACTAAACACAAGTCATGCAAACTAACAACCAATTCAGTATTATCATGATTATAGAAAACATTGAAAAGATGTTGTATGCAAAGCAAAGACCAATTGGACCTATATAAACTATGGAACACAGGCATGTTTAAAAACCATATACCAGCTGGACATTATATAATCCATCACCATGGAACACACAGCATACAAACCATTTGGACATTATGTATAAACCTTGGAGCACAGATATACTATTGACTGCCATTATAACTCTGCCGTACGAATAGCCACTCCGTACATAATGATAATATGACACCTGCTTCGCCTGTCCAGTCACCAAGTATGTAACTACCGCCATTATTTTATCTTGAAAATCATCTTTTATTTTGGTCTCCAATGTAAAATGGCCCGCTTGGGAAACTCACTTTCCCCATGACCAAAAAGAGGTCATAGCATACGGTGCTTTAGCAGCGATTGATATATTGTCGGAAGGCACGAGCAGCCTGCATGCGGGCTAGCTAAACCAAACGAACAACTTTGAAATTTCACTTTTTCATTCAAATTGCCGCGCAAAACAGTGAAAAAGGAACTTCGCAAACTGCCAAAGTGCATTCGCAATATGTGAATTTTAATTTCGCAATTAGTTAGAATGGATGTAGCACGTGCGAAATGCAAATTCGCATCTAATTCGCATCGAGTTTCGATTTTACCAGCAGGCTTTCTCATTCGCATTGAGCATAACGCTAATGCGAAAGAGAAAGGGAATTCGCATTCGCATTCTCTTTGCATTCGTTTTCGCGTGACACGTTTCAATTGGCACATACGAAGAGAAAATAAATTGGCATTCTCTGACACGTTTCAATTGCACAGTACTGTATATCAACCATGGAACACAGACATACAAACCAAAGATCAGTTGGACATTATAGAAACTATCCAGCACAAACATGAAACCTGTTAACATTGTAAACAGGTTAGTTACATGATAATAATCATCAATGTACACGTAGGTTTAAATTAAAAATAACCAACTTTAATCTATTTATAATTCTCCTCCTCGTAGTTTCATATAACTTGATACTCGATAGACGTCTAAAGTCGATCCCTGCTTTGAAAGAATTACAAATTTATAATTGCCGTAGACCCATAACATAGGTATTCAAGCAAAGTGGAGAGAACTAACTAAGACATTTATGGTGATTTCAAATCGAGAAAAAAACACTTTTTGTCTCCATGGTTTAAAAAAAAATTCAGTGCTTTAAGGGTTTGAACTGTTAAACATGTTAAACCTTGGCCCGATAGAACCATAGACATAAAGTGTACGTTTTCAATCATCTGTCAATTTGAATGAAATAACATTTGAAATGATCAAATATATTTCCTGCTAGTTAATACGTAATTCCATTTGTCTGTGTTACGTGAATTGTGTTTTTTTGTCAATTGAAGCTGAAAATCCCAGCTTCAATTATTTGAAACCTAAAATAGACACTTCCAAAGGGAACGAAAAATGTTATACAAACAATCAATAGGTCAATTGTAAAGCTGCTCGTGGAAGTGGAAGAGAGTGAGATCCAGGAGGTTAAAACCTCCTTGGTGAGATGAATGAGTTACAGAGTGATGAGGCGCAGTTGAGACAGTCTCCATGATGTAAGTGTTTGTTGCAGGCAAGGAGCACGTTTGTCGATTCATCGGCTGCGGACGTAACGATCGGTTCAACTACGTGGTGATGACGCTACAGGCGAAGAACCTGGCTGAGTTACGGAGGGCCCAGCCCCGGGGCTGCTTCACCTTGCAGACCACCCTGAGGCTGGCCACACAGATCCTGCAGGGTATAGAGGCCATACACAGCGTCGGCTTCCTCCACAGAGACATCAAACCGGTATGTCACAATGACCCCCAGCATCCAAAGGTACTATCTGACACTCTCGTGAAGTGACAAATACAACCTTTTCACTCCCAGGTGTTGCATTTATGATGAGCAATGCATTTACATATACCTACTATCAGAAATGCGCAATACAAAATTGTATTATGCATTTTTGCTAGTAGTTATGTTTACATGCGTCATGTGGAATAGTTTCAATACGATTTATTTCAAAGAAAAGGATACAGCCCATCGAAATGAAGAAACTCGCGAAATATCGTATATCCACAATTTATGTAATTATATTTTATAAAATTAGTTAATTTTGATTCACTCCGAGTGATTCATTCATTGTACCATATACATGTACATTTCATGTCACTTATTAGACGCTGAGAACTGATTTAACGATCTTCCCTCTACACCTAAAAATCAATAGAATGGAACTTACTTTTTTTCCTTGGATGTCAAGATTGGTAAGTTTTCTTGAGCAACATCTGTAGATGTACAGATTCCAGGTTGAACAGCAGCCAGTATGATGTATCTGATTATTAGGACTTAGGAGGACATTGACCTGTTAACGGTTAATGGTTTGCCCTGGAGCAGCATGTCACTACTCTCCTCCCCCGTTATAGGGAATGAAATGTGTGTTTGAACATCAAGAAATGTTTGGTCTCAAATTAAACAAATATGAGGAATTTTCATCTACTTGAAGTTGTGGGTCGCGATTTAACTGGGTAAAACATTAAAAAAGATAACTGATCGCTAAAAGGGTGGTGCTTGACGCTTACAGCACGGGTATCGACTTTAGTCGTCAGAATCTAACGTTTGTAGGACGACTAAAATCCATCCCTGCACTGTAAGAATTCAGATATTTATAATGGCCGTAGACCCATAACGTAAGTATTCAGATGAAATGGAAAGAGCTAACTAAGACATTTATGATGATTTCAAATTGAAGAAACTTTTAGTCTGCATGTTTTTTATACGAAAGTATTTCAGCGCTTTGGGGGTTAAAGTTTTAACACAGAATGTGGCAGTCAGCGGACAAGCAATCTGCCTCTGGTGCTCAGCTTAACACTTGATATCCAGGGAGAGTGTAGACGTACGACGGGGATTTAATCTACTTGTTCCTTGTCTAGTTTTGTCCCAGGGCGAGCACTGATTAAATTTGATACCTACGGTGGCAAGCGGCCGATCAATGTGGGTCAGAGTAATATCTTTTGTTGTGGCGTTCACTAGTTTTTACAAAGCTACAGACACCACCCGTTCTATTTAGTCGCCCACTTTGTTTGACGCAAGCTTGTTAATAGGATTACAGTTGAATTATATTTTTGTGAGTTAGCTGAACTGTGGAATTATGAGCAGATGGTTTGACTAATTTCGAAACCACACCAGACTTTGGTATTTATTGGTGACACATCTCTGAATCATCAATATTCGCACACTTTAAAGCAAACACTGATACGTTGATCTTGTGATGGTTTAATATTGGACCAGCGTCATAGACGGTGGCTCAACATTGAACCAACGCAGGATCAACGTATCATTGTTTCCTGGAAGAATAAAAGTATTCCAATGTAGGGCTAGATTATTAATGATCCCAGACTAGTGTGTATGACGATACTTCAATGTGACAGCATGATTACCATTACAGGACAACACATCCCCTCTCACCACCACACATATTTTCTGCTGCTTTCACTTTCACAAATCAATGCTGATGTGAAACGGCAGCAGCAGCTAAATATAGCTTTGAAATTAGCAGTTTTCTACGAAACCACACACTGAACCAAAATAATTTGTGACGAAAATCGGGACGGTGCGCGACATAAATCAGCGGCATCAGGATCCACTCGCGGAGGCGTACAAATCACACGGATCATATATGATGATTACACTAAACTGGTATTACCACCTTGCGCTCCGTTTGCCGCCCGCACTGGTATAAAAATCAGCCTCGCAGAGTGTTTGATCCGCGTTGGGACAGCGTCGTAGACGCTGCCCCAACGCGGATCAAACACGGATCCAACACGGACTGTTATCTAGCGATACGGATTATCGGGATTGTTGAGCTGTGAGACTGTATCACAGTCAATTAGGCATTCCTGACAGCGGGAGCGACGCGGGCCAAATGGGGCAGTGTAAATCTCCCCGCACCCAACACTCGCCTGAATACCTGGGATAATCTGAATGATGGGCGATGTACATTTAATGAGTAGTCGCTTTTGCAATTAGATGATGTTCCTGGAGATATAGTTTAAATTTGCGGCCTAGTGAACAGCGACGTCATGGCCTCGAATAAAATGATTTTTTTGGTCAAGAATATTTCTTTCTCCTGAATCAACGTCATGGAAATCAGATATTTAATTGCCTTAACACGTAGCTAGTTATTTTCATCCACCTCGAGATGTTAATTGCTGCCCCAATTTGTACCTTTATGTAATTAACCTTTTCAGCGTGGGGACCGACATTAGTCCCCGGACTATAGTCCCCGGACTAAAAAAAATTAAATGTGTAATTAATGGCCGTAGACCCATAGCACATGTCCATAATCACGATAGTAACAATATAAGGAGAATGTATTCAAAATATTATTTTTTACACCCTATCACGTCATGTTAAAAGTCTGGTTACGAGACTTTATAAAGGGATAGGGAGTCATCTAAAGATGTTTCATGTTTGTTGAACATTCACCTTAATAATGTATGTCTCTGCGTTTTTTCTCGGCCATTTCTATTTAATATATTGTATTGTGCTATCACCATGATCACAGGGCAATTTTATTTAAAAGTAGTTTATCTACCATTCCTCATTATATTGTGACCGCGGGACATGTAACGTGGGTGTTTATGTTCAGTGTCACTTGTTTGAGACTGTCCATGGTATTTGTGAGCCTCGTAACCATGGTTACTGTTTCAGTAAGTGTTTGCAGCTGATTTTGTAAAGTGAGGTCATCACGGTTCACCAGATTCTGCTCTAACCAGATTAAAACAGCTGGTTCTTTTCATTTTCTTTCATCTTGGTTTGAAAATTGCTGCCACAATAAATCTGATTTATTAAAAATAAAATTCCCCAGTGTAATAATATGTATCAAATGAAAGCTCAGAACCTCTTCTTTTCATGGATTCTAGTATACTGTAGATAAGGTATAATTTTCGCGAGGAGGACAACTTAAGAATCCCGCGAAAATTATTATTAATATAAGCACTACCTATCATCGAAATCGATAATCGAAAGCAAAAATTATTATAATTCTCGAATTCTACACTCCGTAACAGTCACAAAATCACAAATTCTAAACATTCGAAACTTATTAGATCCACAGTATTTATTCGTTGATTTTTCTTTCAAGTGCCATGACTTTTTGTGATGTTTAAGTACGACCCGAAATCTTAAAGGGTTAATGATGGGTTGACTACATAACCTGGTCAACCCATTATTAAGTCTCCACCCACTATGTGGTGGTGGAGACTTATTGTTTTTGCTGAGTCCGCCCGCCGCCGCCACTTGTTTCTGCTTTCACTCGAAAACCCCTACTCGGATTATTTCCAAATATTTGCAGTATGCATACTGGCCCTGGGGAATTTGTCTGGTGATTTTTTTTTGCGTTTTTCAGTTTCTTCAACAAAATCAAAGATGGCCGCCAAAATCCTAGGGCGCAAGCTAGAGCTCGAACCGCTTCATCGATTAGTTTCATGTTTGGTTTAAATGAAAGACCTTACTCTGGCCGTGAGCTGAGAGGCTTTTGGTGTGATTCTGATAATAAAAACTTGATTTTTTTACGTTTTAGTATTTTAGCGGATATTTCTGTTTTGCTAATTTGACCATCATCAAAATTTGGTAGTATAGCCATACAACCCTACTCGGATTATTTCTAAATATTTGCAGTATGCATATTGGCCCTAGGAAATTTGCCCTGTAAATTTTTTTTTTTGCAGTTTTCAGCTACTTCAACAAAATCCAAGATGGCCGCCAAAATCCTAAGTCGTTCTCTAGAGCGTGAGCCGCTTTATGGATTTGTTTCATGTTTGGTTTAAAGGAAAAATCCTACTCTGCACATGTGCTGATTAGTTTTTGGTGTGATTCTGATAAAAAAAACTATGATTTTTTTATGTTTCAGAATTTTAGCGGATTTTTCAGTTTGTTCATTTTGGTTATCATCATGATTTGTTAATTAGCTATACACCCCTGCCAAGAGTATTTCTAAATATTTGCAGTATGCATATTGGCCCTAAGGAATTTGCCTGATAAACTTTTTTTTGCGTTTTTCAGATTCTTCAGGGGTACTGGGATGATTGCTAGTAGTAGTACTTTTTGCCCCCATCTGGGGAGGGTCATTAGGGATCTGTCCCGTCTGTTGGATGCTGTGTACGGCATTGTAGGGAAGCACTAGTCTACAGCAATCATCGAAGGGCAGCTGCAGCCTCCTCGTATCTGGCTATAATCTTCGGGCGGATTGCCAGTGGCGTACCCTGGTTCCTCCGCTCAACAGCGGAGCCAATGCAGCACCCGCATCAGTGCTGGCGCTGATGTAGGCCGTGGTAGCCTTAAATAACCGGCAATAGCGTGTTTGACATTAGGTCTCTCACGTGGGATGAATGGAGTTACCCAGAGGGAGTGATCCTTCCTATTGTTACTCTGGGGACTATCCGACCCGAGGATAGCGGAGCTGCGCGAAATGCCACAGAGTTTCATCATTAAATTGTACAGCGAAACTCAAGTCTCCGGCCGTCTGGGCATGTCTGGGGGTATATCCCCTAGACATGCCCAGAACCCCTTATCGGGCGAGCGAAGGAAAACGCTCTCAATAACCCACCATGCCCTATCACCCCCACCCTCACATTATCATCTGTACATCATTCATCTCAACAACTGACTACAACGTTTTTATCGTATTATAATGTCACTTAAAAGACCTTTTGTGCCGAAAAATGACGTAAAGCAATGATTTACTACTACTACTACTTTCAGCTTCTTCAGCAAAATACAAGATGGCCGCCAAAATCTTATGTTGCTCTCTAGAGCTTGAACCGCTTCCTGGATTTGTTTTATGTTTTGTTTAACGGAAAAACCTTACCCTGCACATGTACTGATTTGTTGTTGGTGTGATTCCGATAATAAAAACTTTGCTTTTTTTACGTTTCATAATTTTAGCGGATATTTCAGTTTTGTTCATTTTGGCTATCAAGAAAATTTGGTAATATAGCTATATACCCCTGATCGGATTATTTCTAAATATTTGCAGCATGCATATTTGCCCTAGGGAATTTGCCCGGTAATTTTTTTTGGCGTTTTTCAGCTTCTTCAACAAAATCCAAGATGGCCGCCAAAATCCTATATCACTCTAGAGCTTGAACTGCTTCATGGATTTGTTTCATATTTGGCTCAAAGGAATAACCCTACCCTGGATGTGTGCTGATTAGCTTTTTGTGTGACTATGATAATAATAACTTATATTTTTTTAACTTTTTAGGACTTTAGCTGATATTTCAGTTTTGCTCATTTTGGCTATTATCAAAATTTGGTAATATGGTTATACAGCTCAAATTTGATCTTTTGTGTATGCTCAGTGGCCCTGAGAAAAAAGTCAGGAGAATTGTTTTTCTTTTTTCATTTTTTCAACAAAATTCAAGATGGCCGACGAATCACATGTTACTCTGAAGAGCTTGAACTGCTTCACCGATTTGTTTCAAGGAAGCAACTTACCCTGGTCATATGCTGATTAGATTTTGGTGTGATTCTGAAATCACATTTTCACGTGGTTTACATAAAAATTTGGTGACAGTACTGTATTTCTCTATAATTAATGTACTGTGGAGACGCAAGCTTTGCCCCTCAGGCAAATCTAGTTAACCCTTTAAGTTTTCTGGGTGGACAGTGGTCCAACATTAAGCCAACACATGCACAGGGACTGGGGAACGTATTTGTCAGCCCCCATAACCATGGTAACCGCCTGTGTGAACACCGGATATTTCCTAATGTTGTTTTTTGGGCCGATGTCGAAGACGTTGGACCAACATCTAAACAGTATTGGGTAAACATCTCGTGTTGACACTGTAAGTGATGGCATCTCATTCGGCAAAGTGAGGTCGTTCAACAGAGTGTACAACAAGCAATCTAGCTGTCCGCGCACGCGTTGAAGGGCCACTTCACCACCACTACCAATCTATTTGAGCTTTGATTATGGAAATATCAATCCCCTGCCTGCTGCTGACAACGGTCCTCATTCACCGCGTCAAACAGACGCTGTTCAGCGTAGATTCAACGCTTAGCTGATGAACGCAAGATAGCGGCCCTGTACCGTATAGGCTTAGCGCTGAACCTGCCTTATTCCGATTTATGTTATTTATTTGCCAATGGTAGAATGATAATCGTATTAACCTTTTTACTGCGTGAACGAGATATTATGCATAATACATATTTGTATTATAAATGCATTTCTGCTAATAACTAATTACTCCTTGCCATTTTCATTGGTTAAAGCTGATATTTCTGACGGAGCTGTCAACTTTCAATAAGTACTTTTAGTAATTAATAACACAGTAATCTGAAAAGTTTGATAGATAATAAAAAATCAGTGTGAATATACTTCAATTAGAAACGTAGGAAACACACCACAGCCCGAATGATTGTGTTAACGCTGAGCCTGCTTAATTTCTGTTGGTATTTTTCACCCATTTGAAGCTGAAAAATTGTTCTAGTTTGGCGATAGGAGAGCTCATTGGTAGCTTAGTTGACCAGTCAAAGACCCCGGGGGTGCCGGGTTCAAATCCTGCTGCGGCCGATATCTTTCCTCGGCGCACACATATTCAGTGACCCAAACTGTTCATATTGATGGGATATTTATAAACAAATAATGAAATGGGTAATATGTCAGAACTGACGAACGGTCAATAAAAGACCGTATAATGACCGTATAATATAACATATAGTAAAACATATGAAAATAGCATCTCCTAAATTAAATTACATTGATTTGAGTGAATATTTATCATGAATTATTGTAGATTAATTCAACAGCATTTTAACTGGTATGGACGGACCTGGCAGGAGTTTTAAGCGACCAAGCTCGCAGTAAGCACGACGCTGGCCCAACAATAAACCACCATAGCATCAACGACTGGTGTTTGTTTGGGTTTGATTGTGTCATTAATCTTAACATTCTGCTGATCATTTGTCCTCACCGTCTTACGAGCAGTCGCCACCGTAATAAAGCCGGTGCCGATATTTTATTGTATTGTATAACTCACGTGAAATCAAATCACTGCCGGGAAGTGTGGGGTAACTCACTCCAGCAAGGTCGGTGAAAATATGATTTGCAGGGGTTTAAAAATAGCAGCAATCGCATAGAATGGCAACAAACATATTCTTACATGGTAGTCCACATGTTCAATTTTCGAGATATCTATTTAACATAAATATAAATAGTTTTTGTCCTGAAGTTAAAATCGCGTCAGCAATTCCATGTTCTATTAATTGAAAATAGTGATGATTTAGATGAGAAATATATAGCAAACGACTTGTCCCACGAATTTATTGCCACGTTGAAACGATTTAAAATGGAACGCTTATCATGGCTTTGCGGGGGAGTGTCTGTTTTCTGCCGCCACCTTACTTCTCCTGACACTCCTCCTATCCTGATAATAATATAATTGTTGAATGCTCGATGATTAATGGCAGATGACTATGTGGACGATGTATCATCTTTTTGGCTGATATTACATGGTTTGAGTGTTCTTGGCATCATGTATCACAAATCCTATCATCTGATCAATTAGTTATAACATAAATAGAAATAAATGAAAATACATCGACTGATCAGCAGATTTGAACCCTGTCATCTGCAACATAATAGACTACACATCTCCTCAAATGAAGTTTCCGTTTAACTGAACATTTTATCATTGGATATTATTATCAATTCGAGTGGTATTTTTAGTTTGTCTGGTGTAGCATGGTGACTTGTGTATGATTGAAACCCCATAATTTTAAGAAATTATATTTAAAATCTGCTACATAATCGGGGGGAAATCATGCTACACAAATTTAATATGTTGGTGAAGTATTTTTGGCATAGCCAATACGACCTTCAGCTGCAGAGCTGGGGCCGTATTCTCGTACAAGCTACCATATATCGTAGGCTTTTTAGTTTGTGTACATCGTGTATGGCATACATGCACCACAGTGAGTGTACACATGATCTACTTGCGACATACACAAGAAAGGCACTGTGGTGAGAAATGCGGCGCCACGGTGAATGAAAATGATACAAATAGCTAGGTGCCAGAACGGTTCAGGCAATCATAATCCATCTAGACCACGGAACATGATGTACAATGTAGGCCTGCATTGACGCATTCAAATCGTCGTCGGATGGTCGTTTATTGTGTCCATCCCGTATTTTAGTGAATAATGTAGTCATATTTATCATTACAGTATTTTTTACTATCAACTGAGAACCTAATTTCGCTGTCGATATTTAGAATTTATTTTTAATAGACTGTGCTTAAAACACTTTTTCAATCTAGACCAGCAAACTTTTGTTTAGCTAAGGCATGTATTTCAAAAGTTACACCATTTGCCATGTACCTTAAATAGTTTGGAATATTTTGAAATGGATTTATGTAAGACGTTACTTTTTTTATTACATGCTATAAAGATTAACATTGAAACTATTCCATATATTTTTTTTTCTGGTTGATTTGGGGAGGAGTGTCTCGAAAATAACGTGTGCAGAATTTCAGTACACTACACTCAGCCAGAAACTACACTCAGAGAAAGCAAGAATCAAATCTTCTCCCAGACTGAAATAAAACACTAACAGCCGATGTTGTAAGCACGTGACTGTGATTTGTATAATAATAGACTGATATCCCAAGCAGAAAAGGAGTTTTAAGCGACCAAGCTCGCAGTAAGCACGACGCTGGCCCAACAATAAACCACCATAGCATCAACGACTGGTGTTTGTTTGGGTTTGATTGTGTCATTAATCTTAACATTCTGCTGATCATTTGTCCTCACCGTCTTACGAGCAGTCGCCACCGTAATAAAGCCGGTGCCGATATTTTATTGTATTGTATAACTCACGTGAAATCAAATCACTGCCGGGAAGTGTGGGGTAACTCACTCCAGCAAGGTCGGTGAAAATATGATTTGCAGGGGTTTAAAAATAGCAGCAATCGCATAGAATGGCAACAAACATATTCTTACATGGTAGTCCACATGTTCAATTTTCGAGATATCTATTTAACATAAATAAAAATAGTTTTTGTCCTGAAGTTAAAATCGCGTCAGCAATTCCATGTTCTATTAATTGAAAATAGTGATGATTTAGATGAGAAATATATAGCAAACGACTTGTCCCACGAATTTATTGCCACGTTGAAACGATTTAAAATGGAACGCTTATCATGGCTTTGCGGGGGAGTGTCTGTTTTCTGCCACCACCTTACTTCTCCTGACACTCCTCCTATCCTGATAATAATATAATTGTTGAATGCTCGATGATTAATGGCAGATGACTATGTGGACGATGTATCATCTTTTTGGCTGATATTACATGGTTTGGCATCATGTATCACAAATCCTATCATCTGATCAATTAGTTATAACATAAATAGAAATAAATGAAAATACATCGACTGATCAGCAGATTTGAACCCTGTCATCTGCAACATAATAGACTACACATCTCCTCAAATGAAGTTTCCGTTTAACTGAACATTTTATCATTGGATATTATTATCAATTCGAGTGGTATTTTTAGTTTGTCTGGTGTAGCATGGTGACTTGTGTATGATTGAAACCCCATAATTTTAAGAAATTATATTTAAAATCTGCTACATAATCGGGGGGAAATCATGCTACACAAATTTAATATGTTGGTGAAGTATTTTTGGCATAGCCAATACGACCTTCAGCTGCAGAGCTGGGGCCGTATTCTCGTACAAGTTACCATATATCGTAGGCTTTTTAGTTTGTGTACATCGTGTATGGCATACATGCACCACAGTGAGTGTACACATGATCTACTTGCGACATACACAAGAAAGGCACTGTGGTGAGAAATGCGGCGCCACGGTGAATGAAAATGATACAAATAGCTAGGTGCCAGAACGGTTCAGGCAATCATAATCCATCTAGACCACGGAACATGATGTACAATGTAGGCCTGCATTGACGCATTCAAATCGTCGTCGGATGGTCGTTTATTGTGTCCATCCCGTATTTTAGTGAATAATGTAGTCATATTTATCATTACAGTATTTTTTACTATCAACTGAGAACCTAATTTCGCTGTCGATATTTAGAATTTATTTTTAATAGACTGTGCTTAAAACTCTTTTTCAATCTAGACCAGCAAACTTTTGTTTAGCTAAGGCATGTATTTCAAAAGTTACACCATTTGCCATGTACCTTAAATAGTTTGGAATATTTTGAAATGGATTTATGTAAGACGTTACTTTTTTTATTACATGCTATAAAGATTAACATTGAAACTATTCCATATATTTTTTTTTCTGGTTGATTTGGGGAGGAGTGTCTCGAAAATAACGTGTGCAGAATTTCAGTACACTACACTCAGCCAGAAACTACACTCAGAGAAAGCAAGAATCAAATCTTCTCCCAGACTGAAATAAAACACTAACAGCCGATGTTGTAAGCACGTGACTGTGATTTGTATAATAATAGACTGATATCCCAAGCAGAAAAGAAGATTTCAAATAGAACGCCCAATATAGCTTTGCGGGGGAGTGTCTTTTCCGTCGCCGACTTACTTTTCCGGACACCCCTGCCCCCCCCCCCCCCCCTCCACCTCACCTGATAGTAATAGCATTTATTTCCTGGAAACACGATACGTAACGTTATGTTCATCCAATGTTACTTTAATGTTGCACCTCTGACGTTTGCTGGGAGCACTTAGCCTTGGAATCTGTCTTGATGATGAATTCATTAGAATGTAAACCATTTTACGTTTGTCCCATTTATATATATTTTGAATAGGAATAATTTCACACTGCAGAATCAAAAAGACGCCTATTGGTGAAGTGCAACGCTTCTCGGCGCCAAATTGTAAACTTTTTCAGAAATCTTTCAAAATATCGTTTGAAAAAAAGCCTAAATATTCAATTTATGTCAAATAAAGGTGTGCACGGAACAATAGTACATCTTACCAACCTCCACACATGGAATTTATATGGAAAAGTTTCATACATTTCTCAGACTAGTGAGAACAGTTTTGGTACCTACCTCAAAACTGGACATGATTCCATTCAAATGTTATTTTTTTTATTCTATTTGCATATAAATCTCCTATAATATGATAGATTATGTTACATTAAGTCTGTTCTACGCCACTGATATCTCATTTATTTCTCTTAATGACCTGCGTAGACAATAAACCGTTGAAATGTTGTAAAATCAGTGTTGCACGCCTATTGGAGCAATGTGGAGACGCCTATTGGTGCAACTATGTATAATTTTGTTACTATTGGTAGGCCTATAATATTAGGTCGAATTTGCTTTATAATCTACGGCTATTTTCTTTAACGGGATAGGCCTTAACCCTTTCACCACTGAAGCCCGTTTTTATGTGCTGAATGCTATGGCATTCAGCACATAAAAACGGGCTTCACTGGTGAAAGGGTTAAGGTCATTGTGCTATGTAGCCTACGGCTCGGACAAATACATTTAAATTTGTAATATAACCTGATAGTCTGGACTATAGCCTAACAGAATGTGAGTTAATAATTAAGCAGCCTCCGCCGCCGGCGCAGTTATTTGTTTTCAAGATAGCTACTAATATATCAATGTAATCTATCTATACTTCACATATCCATTACATACCACTGGCAAATTGTTCTGGTGACATTTTGATCCCCATATCATCAACCCTTTAATTACTATGGCTACTAACGAAGAAATGCTCGTTAGCGCGTTTCAAGAAACAGTTTCCATCAGATCTTCTTTTAATTTGGCAAATATGCTCAGCTATGTCAGCCAATGACCTGATTAACTTTTGGGAGCAAAATATTAAAAAATGGCCGTTGTGCGGCCTTTTTGAATTTGAGTAATTTGTGATATTTAAGTGACTAAAAAAAAATGCAAAATAGCTGGACTATGAATATAAAACAAAATGGAAGGACTCACACAATGATAACCCATGACAAATTTCGCACTAATAATATCGAAAATGGCCGCCAGTCGGCTATTTCAAATTTTTTACCTCATTATCTCGGAAATCTTGCATGATAGCTGATCTAAGAATTTCTGCTCCATCACATACCACCGAATAATTTTTGGTTACATTTTGATTCCCATACAATCGACCCTTTAATTACTATGGCCACTAACAAAGAAATACTCTTTAGCACGTTGCAGAAAAAAGTTTCCAGCAGATCTCCTTTTTATTCGGCTAATATGCACAGCAATGTTAGCCAGTGACCTGAATAACTTTTGGGAGCAAACGATTTTAAAATGGCCGTTTAGCAGCCATTTTGAATTTGAGAAATGTTGTGATATTTACGTAACTCAAAAACAAAGCAAAAAAGCTGGACCATGCATAAATAACAATATGTGAGGACTCACACAAGGATAACCCATGACAAATTTCGCAGACATAAAATCCAAAATAGCCAACTGGCCGTAATTAGCTCCCGCCGTCACCGTAGGTGAGCGAAGGGAGCTATGGATTCTACCTCCGTTTTTTTTGGCCTCTTCTTTTGCCTATAACTTTATGAAAAAATAAGCTAGGATAACAATTTTTGGTATGTGGGTTACTTCCAGGTGGCTAATGGACGGGTTAAAATATTTTTAATCTGAATTCAATACGCAAGGTTGCAGAGGAGAAAATGATGATGTGACGGCGTTGGGCCGTTGGGCCGTTGGGCCGTCCGTAAACAATTCGTTTCCGGAGCATATCTCTGAAAGTACTTGTCCGATTGTCTTCAAATTTTACACACAACACCCCTAGGGGGTCTAGTTGTGCCTTTTGGGGTATTTGAACTTTGACCTACTTCTGGTTCAGAACTATGACCTATTTAGACGTTTTGACGCGCACTTCGTTTCCGGAGCAGATCTCGAAAAGTACTGGGCCGATGACAGTCATATTGCACATACATGTTCTCTAAGGTCCCTAGTTGTGCCTTTTCAGGTTTTTGGACCTTGATCTTGAAGTTGACCCAGCACTTTGACCTAATTTATAACATCGGTAAATCCGACTGAAAGATTTTGCGGAATATCATGAAAACCGCTCAAGATAGCTACACCATTACTATAAAACAAATTGTGAGGTTTCAGGAGAGGATGCATCTTGAAAAATTTCAGGTCGATAAAATTAAAAATGGCCGCCTATCGGTCATTATTCACCTCGACAGGCCTGATATTGCGGAATATCATGAAAACCGCTCAAGATAGCTACACCATTACTATAAAACAAATTGTGAGGTTTCAGGAGAGGATGCATCTTGAAAAATTTGAAGTTGATAAAATTAAAAATGGCCGCCTATCGGCCATTATTCACCTCGACAGGCCTGATATTGCGGAATATCATGAAAACCGCTCAAGATATCTACACCATTACTATAAAACAAATTGTAAGGCTTCAGGAGAGGATGTATTTTGAAAAAAATCCTTTTGGCAAAGTTCAAAATGGCCGCCAATCAGCCATTATTCACTTTCACATGGCTGTTATTTGGTAAACCGTGCTAGATGGCTAGACCATTACTATAAAACAAAATGTGTGATTTTAAGAGAGGATGCATCTTGGAAAAATTTGACTCGATAAAATTCAAAATGGCCGCTTATCGGCCATTATTCACTTTCACATGGCCGTTATTTGGTCAACCGTGCTAGATGGCTAGACCATTACTGTAAAACGAAATGTGAGATTACAGATGAGGATGCATCTTGAAAAAAATTGACTTGATCAAATTTAAAATGGCCGCCTTTTCGGCCATTATTCATTTTCACATGGCTGATATTTGGTAAACCGTGCTAGATGGCTAGACCATTACCTGATTACTATAAAACAAAGTGTGAGTTTTCGGGGGAGGATGCACCCTGAAAATTTTTAACTTACGAATTCAAAATGGCCGACAATCAGCATTATTTACCTTGATAGGCCTGATATCAGGTAAACCGTGCTAGATAGCTAGACCATTACTATAAAACAAAATGTGACGTTTCGAGAGAGGATGCCTTTTAAAAACTTTCGACTCAATCGAATTCAAAATGGCCGCCTATCGGCCACTATTTACTTGCACATTGCTGATATTTGGTAAACCGTGTTAGATAGCTGGACCATTACTATAAAACAAAATGTGAGATTACAAGAGAGGATGCATCTTGAAGAAAATTGACTCGATCAAATTTAAAATGGCCGCCTATCGGCCATTATTCACTTCACATAGCCGGTTTTTAGTAACCGTACTAGATGGCTAGACCATTACTATAAAACAAAATGTGACATTTCAGGAGAGGATGCATCTTGAAAAATTTTGACTTGATCAAATTCAAAATGGCCTCCTATCGGCCATTATTCACTTTCACATGGGCGATATTTGGTAAGCCGTGCTAGATGGCTAGACCATTACTATAGAATGAAATGTGAGATTTCAGCTGAAGATGCATCTTGGAAAATTTTGACTTGATCAAATTCAAAATGGCCGCCTTTAGGCCATTATTCACTTTCACATGGCCGATATTTGGTAAACCGTGCTAGATAGCTAGACGATTACTATAGAATGAAATGTGAGATTTCAGCTGAGGATGCATCTTGAAAAATTCTGACTCGTTCAAATTCAAAATAGCCCCCTATCGGCCATTATTTACTTTCACATGCCCAATATTTTGCAAACTGTGTTAGATGTTAGTCCATTACTATAAAACAAAATTTGAGGTTTCGGGGGAGGATGCACCCTAAGTTTTTAACTAATTTATATCGAATTCAAAATGACCGTAAATCAGCTATTAGTTAACTCGATTGGCCTAGTTCTTAGTCTAGTTCTTATCTTACTCTTAGACTGGGCTTCTTAGACCTAGTTGTCTTGCGTCTTGATTTTTGACCTAGACTAGGACTACATTAATAACCCTATACAAAATTGCTTAAATCAAATTCTAATTCGGAGCGGGAGCTCCTGGACTTATGTAGTCTTGTTTTTAATTGTTTTTTTCTCATTATCTCAGAAATCTTGCACAATAGCTAAAGCGGTACAGCGTTCGAAATAATTGGGCCACTTATTTCGAACGCTGTACCGCTTTATGGGTTCCGTTCCTCCGGGACAACCAAAGTCTGACACGGATAACCATATTTAGCTTCTAGGGTTCTCCGACGGACAACCTTTAAATTTACCTACCATAATCCATATTATCCCTAATAAACGCGGAGACGAAGTTGGGGGCGCGATTCTTATGTGCACTCAAATGTTATTCTGTATTTCACGGCCGCAATCGGCCGCGGCGCCGTCATTAACACTGATTAAGCCAGGCGACATTGGTGAGCGCTCAATGCACGTGCAAGCCCACATCCACTCTCACGCCGCCACTCGTGAACGCTCATAGCAGATGTCACTGGTGTGTTAATACAGGCTGAAACCTTATGCAACCAAGGCCCGCTATATAGACGACGCGCTCGACGACGCGATTACCATCGCATTTTATCTTAGAATGTTTTTATTTGGGCACGACGTGTCTAAATATGGCATTTTGTTTTTAGATACATTAGAATAATAGAAATGTGTCGGCGATATGCTGTATTCATGAATGCTTTAAAAAGACGAAGGCCTAACTGATTAAATTTACATCTAATTTCACACAGTGTGTAGGTCTCAGAATGTCTGCCCGTTTTGATGACGTCATCTACCCTTGCCGACCTTAGCCCGCCATTGATCAAATGGTAGTATATCATCTCTGCAGGGACATCATGTAGACATGTGCGCTAACATTTGTTCAATGCTGTAACACCATAAATGGGCCAATGCCATGGTTGGATCGTCTGATATTAAGCACGTTTCAAGTCCTGTGTCTCGGCGCTACTATAGTAGAACAAGATCCATACCTCACATATTTGGATGACCCGTGGACGCCAACTGCTGACGGCCAAAACATCAGGTAGCACGATAAACAGGGGCAGACGTTTTTCATGATATCTGAAGCTTCAAATCGTACTTTAATAGTGCTTAGACGTCACATGGCGTCTCATTGTACGCCAGGAATATCACAGGGGCGCTTGTAAATCTGGATATTATTGGATAATTTAATTTGTTTAAGCCAGTGTTAGTAGGGAAATATTTTACATTATCGAATACAGATCAAGTGTACTGCAACGCCTATGTTGTCACATTTTTTTCGCGGACAACCTTCATTCATGGCGGACAACCAAAAAGTGACCAATGGTTGTCCGCAGGACAACCTGTCTTCCACACCTTATCGTGAACGCTGCGGTAATATAAAATGAAACTTGAGAAAGTCTGCTGATCTATATCAAATTTAAGATGGCCGACTCCGATAACGGAGGGCTGTTTTCGTGTTTGTTTCCGAACAACACTCTTTCTAGTTAAAGACAGTTATTAATCTTACTACATAGTCTACTGGTCCTATCACTGTTCTGCCATTGATCTGTTGATAGGTAGGCCTATAGGTGTACACGAGGCATGCTGGTCTGATCTTAGTCCAGACCTGCGATTTACTACACCGTGGAGCATGGATTGTTGTGCTCCTTTTATCCAAGTAAATGAAAGTTTTTTTAACATATGGTAGTGACTGAGAGCGATCTCGACTTCAACTCAAGATACAGTAGGCCTACATAACTTTTCAATGTTGTTTATAACATATGAGCTGAGCATGGGATGTAGGGCCTAGCTGTAATGTCACTGATTCTAACCAACCAGTCCTATTATCGACCTGATTAATCTAGGCCAATTTTAGTCTTTCATAATTATGAAGGCAAAATGGAAAGCCAACTGTGGCTGAAATCTTTAATTTCAAGTTTTGTCTCAGCCACGATTGGACTATACTTACCCCCCTGCTTATTGTGTCACCCAAGTTTACTATAGGGTCTACAGGGTCACACGAGTGCACATGTAGTTCACATGTATGCATTGGGAGATGGGGATACGAGGATGAGGTTAATATGTAGCCCATACAAGGCTATACATTTGGTCTAAATCTTTTCATTACGCATAGGCAATATGACCTTATCACTTTTACTACCCAGCAAACTTGAGCCGTTGGCCCAACGCTGGTTCATTGATAGCCTATCGCCTACGACGTTGGCTCAAAAAACAAAGTAATATTTCACTGCAGCGCGGGGTCTTTGATTTTCAAAGGCTTTCTCTTGCAATCTAAGGCATATTGGGTACTGCTTGTCCCTCAGCGCGTGTGGAACCAGCTCATAAGGGAACCCCTAAATAAGATTATATTTTTTTCGACCAAACCACCCCCCTTGGATCCGCCCCTGCTTACTTATTTTATTTCTTATAATTATTTTATAATTAACCCGGAGCTTTTTTATATGGCAATATAAGCCTAGACATTAAAAATTAAACTTACGTTAGTTTAGAATTCTTCTGCGCTTTTGAATATTATATCCCTGCCCAACAAGCTAGGTTGGGGGCGGATGTTAGGCCTGCCCCCCCCCCCCCTTATGCATCACTCCGGACGTGACGCCACATGAACTACCCTTGGCCAAAATAGCTTTATTTAGGCCTGATTTTATTTTATATAGCTGACATCTGATAATCCCCATCGTATATATATGTACCTTATTACCATGGTTATAGTGATAAATAGTATTTATATTACAAATACATGTATATACAAGACTTCCTCCATCTTTTTTTTTTGAAGTAAATGTTTCTAATAGAACGTGTGGCTGTGGTAATTTATAATTAACATCTATAGGCCTAATCATCTAAATGTGTTGGTAGACGTATATGACTAGTCTTAGCAATATAACGTTGAATAGGCCTAGTAAATTTATCGATAATACGCGATAAAAAACAGTGTAGGCAAAAAAGCAAAAACATCTTGGGGGAGGGGGGGGGGAGAAACCCCCTGCGTCCCCCTTTTTATCCAGAACGTGGATCCGCCACTGAAAAATGGTTGAAAATAACATGCTTTCTATTTCGGTAAATTTTATTTGCACCGATAGGCGTGTACACATTGCTCCAATAGGCGTTCAACCAGACAAGAACTCTAGTTTTGGCGAATAATTACAAAATAAAGCTACCAGTTTGCTCTCCAGTTGTTTAGTTGTACAGTCTGGACTCTAATCTCATTCGATTATATTATGACTTTCATATAGCTGCTTATCAGTAAAAATGGGTTTGAAAAGGACTATAAGTCCGGAATATCAGGATGGGTAGCCAACTGTTTTCATTCGTCTGAACAAACCACAGTCGCTATACGAGTAAAATAAACACCAGCGTTGTCCTTATACAATCTAGTGTTCCGTGGATGGGGTCAATATACTAAGTAATTGAACTTTATGTCATTTTTTACACTTTGTGTGAGCCTTCAGTGCTCTAAATCGACATTTTGCTTGGATTGCAATCAAATTTGGTATGGTTGTTCTGTAGGTATTTCTGATGATCTGATTAACTTTTGGGATGAATCAATTAAAAACAAAATGGCCGCCGCAGCCATTTAAAAAAAATGGCCGCCTGAAAAGCTTGTGGGCACGAAACGTTGCTTGGATTGCATTCAAATTTGGTATGGTTGTTCTCTAGGTATTTTTGATGATCTGATTAACTTTGCGATGAATCCATTAATAACAAAACGGCCGCCGCAGCCATTTGAAAAAAATGACATGGTGGTAGTGGGGATCATTTTTTTTCATTATTTCTTGATATTGATGGACAGAGCCTACGGCTGAGGGATCTGCCATCAATTGGCGGCTATTTTATAAATATAAAAAGCAGTTACATAATTTCGCTCTACCTTATTAACGGTTAGAAAATGAGGGGAAACACGTGGGTGCTTTATTGATTTGAACAACACCCCAGCAAGCACGACATTTGACCCAATGCTGAGCTAATGTTGGTCCAGCGTCATAGACGGTGGGCCAACATTAGCCCAGCATAGGGTCAACATGTTGCGTTTGCTTGTACAGTCACGTGCCGCCCGTCTTGGGTCTGTAGTCCCTAACTGTACATATCAAACGGCGCATTATGCAGATGTCGATTTAAGATTGGCCAACCGTCTGCAATTTTGGCCCAACAATAAAACAGCATTAGTTCAATTTCTGTTTCATGCGTTAACAAACGTCTGCCGCGCAAAGACAGTCAAAAGTCAGTAACTATTTATTTTCCAACCCTTTCATCGTGGGGACCGACTTTAGACGTCAAAATCTGAAGGAATTAAAATATTTATAATGGCCTCAGATTCAAATAAAGCGGACCAAGAAATTTATGCTGATTTCAAATTGAACTAACCCATTTGGTTTCCATGGTTTATACACACATATTTGAGCGTTGTTATATACTCTGCGCAGGACTTGATCCAGCCAGAACCTCTGATGAGATCAGATTAAGTTACAGGTCGTCATGTCAGCCCGTGTGAACGTCACAGATAAATTGGGCTTGTTAGGTGTCCACGCTACGAACACACCTGTGTGTGTGTCTCCTCATTTATTTGAGAAATATAGACAACCCAGCAAACACGAGATGCTGACCCAATGCTGGGATAATGTTGTCCCAGCGTCTTAGATGGTGGGCCAACAATAGCCCAGCATTGGGTCAATATCTCGTGTAAATCTCGTATAAATAGCTTAGCAGACCTCGTGGAAAAGATGACTGTAATGTCCCGTAACCCTTTAACCGACAGTCCCGATCATATTCGATTTTTTATTAGCACACTAAATACCAGCTTTTAATACGTGTTAGAGATAAAACGTGACATCAATCAGCAAGATTTCAAAATAGTTGACCTCCATTTATTCAAATGTCAAAAATGTCACTTAAAGTTGTGAATTGCGTCAGCCAGACACATTTTCAAGAGAGTGAAAATTCTAATTGAACAATTTGGCGGTAAAAGTGTAAAATTAAGCGCTTGTTTAAAAATGAAAATTTGCAAATGTTCAGTCTCAAATTAAACATATGAGCAATTTCCACCCACTCGAAGTTGTGGGTCTCGGTGGCGTGACACAACTCCAAGAGACCGAATTATACTTGTTCCTTCTGATTAAATAAATATATAGGCTTAACACCCTGAATAAAAGTGATTATATTTGATATGTAAAGGGTTATTAAACTTATATTGTGAACCTGGTCGTCAAGCAGGGGATTTAAGTGCTTTGGTATTGATTTTTTTGTTTAATCTCCAAAGACAGACAGGGTTCGTTTTTAAATTCACAGTCACTGAATGAGGAAACGTAATTGCGCGTTCACCTATATAATCGTATCTTCTCAGCGCAGCAGGGATCACATTTTTGTATGCCTATAGTATAATGTTCTCATTTTGAAAAGCAACTTCATGGAGGCTGCAATGAATCATGCCTGCATTTATCTTCTGTATTGAAGGACGCCATCCCATTGGTATTGAAACCAGCGAGATAGAGGCTCTGACACAATGTTGGCCTAGTGTTGGTCCACCGTCTGCGACGCTGACCCAACATTAGGCCAACATTGGGTCAACGTCTTTTCTATACCGGGAGCCACGCGTCTGCGTCATTTTAACAAAATGATGACATCTCGTGTCAAGACTTCCCAGCAAACACCTGACATCGATCCAGTGTTGTTTTGATGGTAGTCAACAGTTTGCGAAGCTGTCCCAACATTGAAGCAGCACCAGACCGACGCGTCGTGTTTAGTGGGCCATTTCAGGAACGTCGTACGTAGTCCTAACGTCCGCGCTCAATGTTGTGACAGAGTATCATCCTTAATTTTTAAAAACTTAGCACTTTTTACAAATTAGCCCCATTGTCTTGATAAATGTCATACATGTACATTTGCCTCTTGCTTGAGAAGATTATAAGGCGC
Organism: Flabesymbios commensalis; assembly: GCA_964017125.1. NCBI lineage: Eukaryota > Metazoa > Annelida > Polychaeta > Terebellida > Flabelligeridae > Flabesymbios > Flabesymbios commensalis. The sequence goes on from OZ024906.1 coordinate 83,089,268, forward strand.
CGTCTCGACATTAAAACAATGTAGATTTGGCAACCATAATGCAAAACGCTTACCCACCAACCGCGGTATTGGTTCACCATGGGACAGGGATGGATTGCGACAGGAACAGCACGTTTATTCATTTACTCAGCGTTATACAAATCTTTGTGTCGGTGTTTTCTACAAGTACAGTAAAGTCCACAATATTGTAACCGCACCTTGAATAGAAGCCGCACCCCTTCTTTTAGGATTGATCTTTTTTTCAAATGTCGATGCCTCGACCCGCTGCCGTATTGTTTGTTTCTATTTTCCGTTCATTTAAAGCTGGAATGGCCAACGCAATTTCCATCTTCTAATGAGACAAATATGTCTATTTTTGAAAAATATCCATATCGTAAAGTAGCTTATTTGATGAACAGAACACTTAACACAACCTATTTTATCAATATTAGTGGAATTTTATTCTATTTTGAAACATCTTAGAAACCGTAGATCGGGTCTAGGCACATTGAATTATAAGTCACGGGTGTTTTTCGCAACAAGGGTTTAAGTCATGGAAAGGCAGGAAGGTCATACCATTTTAATAAAATCAATCGAAAAAGTCATTGAAATCTGCTAATAAGCTGTTGCTGAGATTAATATTTCCCTGTATAACTTTGAATGATTTAAATCTTTTTTGCATGCACTCCCCGTCTGCGTAGATTACTTTCTGTGTATACACAACTAATATTGTCAAGAATACAGAGTAGATTTGTCTTAAGTAGGAAAAAACAGGAGAAGTAGAATGTGTGGCCAGCCTGTCAAGTGAGAGGTTTGGGATGGGGTGGGTGTGCGTCTGTCTGCACGCATTGATCGCTGTGTCCTTCAGGAGCCTGCCAGGACGATGACTACTCGGCACCGCCAGACCTCTCTGCAGCGGCCCCTCTCAATACCGACCAAAGACCGCAGTGTATTCTGGCCACAGCACGCACGCACCTTTCTTCAGATGTGAGGCGTTCACCCCGTGTTGGTTTAATGTTGGCCCAGCGTCGTAGGCGATGGGCCATCATTAAGCCAACCCAAGACGTTGACCTGATGTTGATTTAATGTTGGTCCATCGTCTACGACGATGGCCCAACATTAAACTGACATTGGTCAATCTCTCGTGTTAGCTGGGTTGCTTGACTCCAATCTAACAATAGAAGTCGCAGCAGCCCCAAGTTGACCCAGTGCTGGGCCACCATCCCGAACGTCGGACATTCAGGTTACGGTGCCTGACCCCATGAAACCTGAGGCGTTGTTCTAATCCTGTTTTAATACCGGTCCACCGTCTACGACGCTGTCCCAACATTAAAACACAATTACTGTCATGTTTTCTGTGACGCCACTTCTTTGTATGGGGTGATTGCGGTGATTGTGTTCTGCCCGCCTGCTTGCTGCTACAGCAACGCCACGCAACAGTGTACGATGTAGCAAAATGTAACTGGTAACTTATAATTTTGTGTCCCTTCTCGAATTATTGAGGGACACATGCGTGTATGATGCACCCATGGTTTAATTATTTACTTGTATTTCATTACACTGCGACATTGGTCTATTTCATTGAAATACATGACAAATGGTATGATAAATGCCTTGCTATGTTATGTAATACAGGGTTGTGTAATTCTGCGACATAGGGGAAAATTTGTCGACGCGCGTCATCTTCGCTGGGAAATTAAGGTTGGGGACTTTATCGTGACGTTCCTTCCGTTTTAATATACAGGAAATGACATTTCTCTGTGTGTCCCAGAAATTACGAAACTTCAACCCAATGCTGGTTTTATTGTTGGTCCACCGTCTACGACGCTGGCCCAACACCTGGCCAAATCTGCATTGAGTCCTCGTGTTTGCTGTTCATAGAACCGAGTCGTCTGCGTCATTGCCTTAGTCAAATATGGACACGGCCCAGGGAGCTAGAGCTTTTGAATTCTTGTTTTCTTTCACTGGATGGTGTTTACATTGCGAAATGTTTCCAATTAAATAAGCCCCCCACCCTCCGGCCCGTGGGACTTGTAGTGCATAATTACGCGAATAATAATAATACGATTGCTCCTTTCACATCACTTTACATGTTCAATGAGATAACTTGCTGTGCCTTAAGTTAAGGCTCAAGGTTTCAAGTTTAAATCCTGTCAAAAGTATGTGGGTTGTGTTTTTTCATCTTCCTTGTGCATTCAGTCTGTCCTCCCCCTTTCTGTCAGCGACCATTTGGTATTTAGTGAGTCTCTCTGATCAATTATACAGACATTAAATATTGTTGTTATAGATGTTTTTGCTCCAGTCCGTGTTGATAAATTTTCAGTTTCTTTGTTGCACTGTTCTATTCTGTTCTCACTGTTCTGTTCTGTTCTGTTCTGTTCTGTTTTGTTCTGTGTTCTGTTCTGTTCTGTTCTGTTCTGTTCTGTTCTGTTCTGTTCTGTTCTGTTCTGTTCTGTTCTGTTCTGTTCTGTTCTGTTCTCACTGTTCTGTTCTGTTCTGTTCTGTTCTGTTCTGTTCTGTTCTGTTCTGTTCTGTTCTGTTCTGTTCTGTTCTGCTCTGTTCTGTTCTGTTCTGTTCTGTTCTGTTCTGTTCTGTTCTGTTCTGTTCTGTTCTGTTCTGTTCTGTTCTGTTCTGTTCTGTTCTGTTCTGTTCTGTCAAGAGAGCTGTACAATATGCAATATATCTGTTTTAAGAACAATATATCATTTTAAGAACATGGACTTTTATACATAATCACCTTTATATGCAAGTCTTTGAAATTGGCAGATTTGACACTTTAATACGAAAATGTGGCCCAACCCAACGTGAATTCATAGCCTGATGTTCACTGAGTACTGGGCCATAGTTCACCTTGCTCTGCTTTATTTTTTTGGCTGAGATGTGTAGACAGGTCAATCATGCTGCTCAGCAGGGCCAGAATACAGCAACTTCCTTTTGGCTTTGCACGTCAGTGTACAGGTCAGTGGTCGGCTGTGTCTGGTGGGTCCCTGCATCATTCATCTCATTTCCTCAGGTGGTTTGCCCGCCCAGTTTAACACACACAATGTAGTAGTGGCCACTGGATAGCAATATTCCCGTGTCTCAATCGAACACTTTCACAGCCACAGGCAGTTAAGTGTTTTATTTCTCCGCCGCGCCATGTAACCTACCCTTGGTAAGCGCAAGGCTGCCCTTCGTAAGCGCAAGGTTGCCCTTCGTGAGCGTCAAGCTGTCCTTCGAGCTCGTGATCGCTATGGTGCCCTTTTAATTTTCAGAAGGCGTCAGCCGTGTCCCTTTGAACTGTTTCCCGGCGCTCGCCAGGTCACTGGATAGCAATACTGTTGGGCAAAGGCAGGCACCAGTAACTGTAACTTGTGAAGTAAGCTGTTACTCCTGTTTGCCTTTATATTGCAGAATATTTTCGGGTTTCCAGCGCCTGAATGTTTCACAGCCGCAGGTGCGTTGCTGCAGATTGTGTATTTTATGCGCTAAATATTGGCTTTGTTGTCCAGACATTATTGTTGTCAGTTTTTGTGATTCTGCTTGATAATAATTCCTATGGGGAGAGGATGTCGCGACACATAGGAAGAGCTGTCCAACGCTGGATAAAGCCCAACGCTGATGATTTTCTGCATATGTATATATTCCGCAGTTTTTTTCAGAGCTATGACTTTGTGTTAGGACACGTGCCGGCCAGACCACGTCAGTCCTGGGTGTCTCGTCCAGTGGCCTCTAAGGCCACACACAATCACTTTGCGGGGGGGGGGGTCAGATCTCCTCCTCTGATTGTGGAGCAGCTCTGTGCGGAGCCAAAGGGCAGTAACTGCTTACTTGAAAAGTGAGCCGTTACTGTCTTTTGTCTTTGCACGGCTGAACTCCTGTAGGCATCTCACGCAAATTGACCCTCACCCTTGAACGTGCTAACCTGCTGTCAAGCCAAAGGGTCAGACTACCTGCACAGACCAAGGCTGGATCAATGCTGGGCCATCTTCTGCCACGCTGGTCCAGCTTTGAGCTAACATCCCCATTGCATTTCCTGCACCATGCCAGATGGTAATGTATGTGACTTTGAACCAATATGAGTCGCTGCCATCTGCTAATGCAGAAAGTGCATATGTATTAGCCGTATTACTGGTAGTAGTCTATGCTGTTGGTGTTATATAGAACTTGCTGCGGAATCAGCAATGACATTCCCGAGTGAAATGATTGATTGCTATAGGATAGCGTGTACATACTCATTTTCGTGGTTATGCTATTCGTGAACGAGGTGTATATACATGTACCTCAGGGCCTGTCCCCTGAGTTGCCAATTAGTAATCACACATTTGAAGCTGGTCAGAAGCTGGTCTCCAAATTAATATAATGAAGACAAATATTTTGTAATTTTTTAAAATTAGTTGATTTATTCAGCATCTTCTACTATGTCTACGACAACACATTTTGCCGATTTAATCTGCATTTTATTCCGCTTGAAACCTATATAAGAGATTGGTATAGTATGGCTGCGTTAATTTGAATGACACGAAACCCTGTCAGACAGTATTAATTGCCAACGCCTCCCTGGTGTGGGCGTTATTGCATCAGTCAGGTTTTTTCAAGGGCCATGCCAACGTCAGGGCGGAGAAAGATATAATTTAATTAATATCCAACGGGGATGAGTTTTAACCTTTATTCTAAGTGAATTTATTGTAATTTTCAACCACTTGAGGTTGTGTCTCACCTCACTACCGTGATCCACAACCACAACACAAAATAATCATATTTGTTTAATTTGATATCAAGCATTTACAAATCTTGATGTTTAAACAGTCATTTCATGCCCAATAACAGCGAATTATTCGGCGAATAAAATGGATTAAAATGGCTATTGTCGTGATAGCAGGCAAAAGGGTAACCTTTTTCTAAATCAATTTCCGTTATCAATTGACTAAAAAAAATTAAATTGTTTGTAAACGTATATATATATGGACCTATAGCAGAATAGGGGTTAGTTTGAATTAGTCAAGTTGCACACGTTTACATAGCCACCAGAAAAATCTGTAAACGATTCAATTACTGAATTATTTGTACATTTATCAATGGGTAATGAATAAATTATGTCTGGCTGCGATACATTTAATTTCTGGAATATTTGCACAATACTCAATGGGTAATGAATACATTATATCGTATAATGAATACATTATATCGTGTAATCATGATTAGAAATAGGTCTGTCCTCGTACTTAGTGACACCATAGAGTTAATAAAGACCTTTATTAACTATATGGTGACGGTAACATTTCGTCAACAGCTGTCCCGATTAATAATGTGAGCAGTGTTATAGCTCTTCTCACATCGAGCTGTGCTTTATGTCTGGTATGAATAAGGCATCTTCCAGTACTACTACATGGTACAGTCCTGGCTCAACGTCGACTACGTTGGGCCAGAACTGAACCAGCAATGTGCCAGTGAAATCTTGAGGCGACGGTCCCGGTGCCGGCGAGTCCCAGGCTAAATATGTTCATCAGGGAAGGGCTGCCAATAAACCCGGTGTATAGACTGGCATTACCATGTGAATAAGCGAGGCATTCACAGGGATGAAGTGAGGAATGGTGGGGGTGGGCATGTATGTAGATAGCGATGATTGCTCGACACTTACATGACACTATCGGCCATCTTCTGCTTTTGCGATGAATTTGACTGCCCAAGACGCAAAAAGTTTATTATATATTATATTAAATGTAAAATTGATTTCACAAAGCTTTCAGACGAAATAAATTGTTTGATTTGTATTTGATTTACGGACCCTAAAATGAGTTTATTTTAGCAGAAACTGGAAGAAATTATTGAGCTGCAAATGGTAATCCCACTTGGCACATATTTTTTAATAACCCCCTCCGCCAGGAAATGTTCGACTTTTGTCCAAGGCTGATTTACTTATGTTGACATCAAACACCTCTCCCTGATCAGCACGTATTTTGTAGGCTATACCCTCTGATTTTTTATCTGAAATACATATTTTTGCTTTATTTCTGTCTAGTATGGTTGTACATATTTTAAGTACAGCGTGTTTTAAGTGAGATATGTATATGTGTTGAGCGATGCGAGACCTTGCCAGGGATAGATAAAGATCTGTCAAATTTGCTGCGCAGAAGATAAATGGCGCACTCGCCTAGTCATCCGGTGTTGACTTCCGCAGCGTCAGAGCTCCACCATTTCAGCTTTATATCAATATCCAATATAATTCGTATTAATTTTATTCTATTTAGATTTTTAGCTCCCGCCGTCACCGTAGGTGGGCGAAGGGAGCTATGGATTCTACCTCCGGTTTTTTTTGCCTCTTCTTTTGCCTATAACTTTGTGAGAAAATAAGCTAGAATAACAATTTTTGGTATGTGGGTTACTTCCAGGTGGCTAATGGACGGGTTAAAATATTTTTAACCTGAATTCAATACGCAAGGTTGCAGAGGAGAAAATGATGATGTGACGGCGTTGGGCCGTTGGGCCGTCCGTAAACAATTCGTTTCCGGAGCATATCTCTGAAAGTACTTGTCCGATTGTCTTCAAATTTTACACACAACACCCCTAGGGGGTCTAGTTGTGCCTTTTGGGGTATTTGAACTTTGACCTACTTCTGTTTCAGAACTATGACCTATTTAGACGTTTTGACGCGCACTTCGTTTCCGGAGCAGATCTCGAAAAGTACATGGCCGATGACAGTCATATTGCACATACATGTTCTCTAAGGTCCCTGGTTGTGCCTTTTCAGGTTTTTGGACCTTGACCTTGAAGTTGACCCAGCACTTTGACCTAATTTATAACATCGGTAAATCCGACTGAAAGATTTTGCGGAATATCATGAAAACCGCTCAAGATAGCTACACCATTACTATAAAACAAATTGTGAGGTTTCAGGAGAGGATGCATCTTGAAAAATTTCAAGTCGATAAAATTAAAAATGGCCGCCTATCGGCCATTATTCACCTCGACAGGCCTGATATTGCGGAATATCATGAAAACCGCTCAAGATAGCTACACCATTAATATCAAATAAATTGTAAGGTTTCAGGAGAGGATGCATCCTGAAAAATTTGAAGTTGTTAAAATTCAAAATGGCCGCCTATCAGCCATTATTCACCTCGACAGGCCTGATATTGTGGAATATCATGAAAACCGCTGAAGATATCTACACCATTACTATAAAACAAATTGTAAGGCTTCAGGAGAGGATGTATTTTGAAAAAAATCATTTTGTCAAAGTTCAAAATGGCCGCCAATCAGCCATTATTCACTTTCACATGGCCGTTATTTGGTAAACCGTGCTAGATGGCTAGACCATTACTATAAAACAAAATGTGTGATTTCAGGAGAGGTTGCATCTTGAAAAAATTCGACTCGATAAAATTCAAAATGGCCGCTTATCGGCCATTATTCACTTTCACATGGCCGTTATTTGGTCAACCGTGCTAGATGGCTAGACCATTACTGTAAAACGAAATGTGAGATTTCAGATGAGGATGCATCTTGAAAAAAATTGACTTGATCAAATTTAAAATGGCCGCCTTTTCGGCCATTATTCATTTTCACATGGCTGATATTTGGTAAACCGTGCTAGATGGCTAGACCATTACCTGATTACTATAAAACAAAGTGTGAGTTTTCGGGGGAGGATGCACCCTGAAATTTTTTAAATTACGAATTCAAAATGGCCGACAATCAGCATTATTTACCTCGATAGGTCTGATATCAGGTAAACCGTGCTAGATAGCTAGACCATTACTATAAAACAAAATGTGACGTTTCGAGAGAGGATGCCTTTTAAAAACTTTCGACTCAATCGAATTCAAAATGGCCGCCTATCGGCCACTATTTACTTTCACATTGCTGATATTTGGTAAACCGTGTTAGATAGCTGGACCATTACTATAAAACAAAATGTGAGATTACAAGAGAGGATGCATCTTGAAAACAATTTACTCGATTAAATTCAAAATGGCCGCCTATCGGCCATTATTCACTTTCGCATAGCCGGTTTTTAGTAACCGTACTAGATGGCTAGACCATTACTATAAAACAAAACGTGAGATTTCAGGAGAGGATGCATCTCGAAAAATTTTGACTTGACCAAATTCAAAATGGCCTCCTATCGGCCATTATTCACTTTCACATGGGCGATATTTGGTAAACCGTGCTAGATGGCTAGACGATTACTATAGAGTGAAATGTGAGATTTCAGCTGAGGATGCATCTTGGAAAATTTTGACTTGATCAAATTCAAAATGGCCGCCTTTAGGCCATTATTCACTTTCACATGGCCGATATTTGGTAAACCATGCTAGATAGCTAGACGATTACTATAAAATGAAATGTGAGATTTCAGCTGAGGATGCATCTTGAAAAATTCTGACTCGATCAAATTCAAAATGGCCCCCTATCGGCCATTATTTACTTTCACATGCCCAATATTTTGCTAACTGTGTTAGATGTTAGTCCATTACTATAAAACAAAATTTGAGGTTTCGGGGGAGGATGCACCCTAAGTTTTTAACTAATTTATATCGAATTCAAAATGACCGTAAATCAGCTATTAGTTAACTCTGATAATTGGCCTGATATCGGGTAAACCATGCCAGATAGGTAGACCATTACTGGGATACTGATTAGGATCATTAATTTCAATGGAGGTTTGCAATCTCTGACAGACTGTCTAGTTCTTATCTTACTCTTAGACTGGGCTTCTTAGACCTAGTTGTCTTGCGTCTTGATTTTTGACCTAGACTAGGACTACATTAATAACCCTATACAAAATTGCTTAAATCAAATTCTAATTCGGAGCGGGAGCTCCTGGACTTATGTAGTCTTGTCATCAATTTAAATTGACTGGTAAATATTATAACAATTATGACGTATTGACTCATTTTCATTAGACATCAAAACATTATATTTAGCCCCATCTTTCACCACACATCCATTGTATATTCGTGCAAGGTAAACAGCAGTAACTGTTTACTTTTCAAGTGAGGAGTTACTGCTATTTACCGTTACCGTTCAATACCTCTGGACACGGGGTACTGGGCTGATTGCTAGTAGTAATACTTTTCGCCCCAATCCGAGGAGGGTCATTGAGATCTGTTCCGTCTGTTGCATGCTTTTCTGCATGGTACGGAAGCACTAGTCTATATCAATCATCTAAGAGAAGCTGCATCCTCCACATGTCCAGCCATAATCTTTGTGCGGATTGCCACTATCCGACTCGAGGATAACGGAGCTGCTTTTGAACAAAGAAAACGAGTTTCCGGATGTCTGGGCATGCCTGGGGGTAAATCCCTTAGACATGCCCAGAACCCCTTATTTAATTGGGCGAACGAATGGAAACACTCTCAAAAACCCATCATGCCCTATCACCCCACCCTCACTTCATCATCTGTAAAATAATTCATCTCATCAAACTTCACTGTTTTTATCCTATTACAATAGCACTTAAATGACCATTAGTGCCTACATGTGACGTAAAGCAACAATTTACCACTACAACTATCTCTGAACACTCCTACACACTCCATGTCCAGTCATCTAGCACTCATCATCTATACATTACTAATGTATATGTCGCACTGGTTTTAGCATACAAACTCATTTGAATGCTCCTTCCGGTTGACGTTTATGGCCATATTTACTCCATAATTACCTGACCCTTCTAATGATTATTTGTTGCAGTCAAATTTTGCCATGGGTCGTCACCCCAATACATGTAAAAAGGTGTACATGTTGGACTTTGGGCTGGCGAGACAATACACCAACGCTGCCGGCGACGTCCGCCCTCCAAGGGCTGCTGCGGGATTCAGAGGCACTGTCAGATACGCCTCCCTCAGCGCTCACAAAAATAAGGTACGTAGGACTACACTGCCGTGCAAAGCAAAACGCAGTATCTGCTCACTTTACAAGTAAGCAGATGCTGCCTTTTGCCTACATCAGATGATATATGAAGTTAATACTGGACGTAATCGCTGATGCTGACAATGGCGTATCCAGAAATAAAATAATAGGGGTGCTTAGCCTTAGATATTTGAATTTGAGTCATTTCACCCTGGGTGATATTTATGAGATGGAAAAACAGCACTATGTGAATTAAAGTTACTCGAGCAGCCAATTTTTTCAATATCTCTCCTTATCCACACAACGATAATGCTAAAAATACGCCAATATTAAATAATTATAATTGCAATTGATACACCTCCCAATTCTGTTTTCGTGTTATAGAATCAATGTTACTGATACATGATACTTAACCCTTTAAAACCTGAATTTACCATTGTCATCTTCATCCACTACAAGCCGCGAATTGCTGTCGCAATTTTCGACTTGCAGTGGATGAAGATTACATAAAGTGGGTGGTAAATGACAAAAAAGATATGGCTATTATTAAAAAAAATTATTTCTAAAACACCTGGGTTTTCGAAAATTCAGTCATTCTTCAGAGATGCAAAATGATGCTTTGATGCATCGTGAGGGTTCAAAGGGATAAAATGTGACAGTATTTGTACAGTCAGGATGACCTGTGGTCTCTGTATTTGTACAGTGTAATGTGCTGGTTGTAGGAGATGGGTCGTCAGGATGACCTGTGGTCTCTGTATTTGTACAGTGTAATGTGCTGGTTGTAGGAGATGGGTCGTCAGGATGACCTGTGGTCTCTGTATTTGCACAGTGTAATGTGCTGGTTGTAGGAGATGGGTCGTCAGGATGACCTGTGGTCTCTGTATTTGTACAGTGTAATGTGCTGGTTGTAGGAGATGGGTCGTCAGGATGACCTGTGGTCTCTGTATTTGCACAGTGTAATGTGCTGGTTGTAGGAGATGGGTCGTCAGGATGACCTGTGGTCTCTGTATTTGCACAGTGTAATGTGCTGGTTGTAGGAGATGGGTCGTCAGGATGACCTGTGGTCTCTGTATTTGTACAGTGTAATGTGCTGGTTGTAGGAGATGGGTCGTCAGGATGACCTGTGGTCTCTGTATTTGTACAGTGTAATGTGCTGGTTGTAGGAGATGGGTCGTCAGGATGACCTGTGGTCTCTGTATTTGTAGTGTGATGTGCTGGTTGTAGGAGATGGGTCGTCAGGATGACCTGTGGTCTCTGTATTTGTACAGTGTAATGTGCTGGTTGTAGGAGATGGGTCGTCAGGATGACCTGTGGTCTCTGTATTTGTACAGTGTAATGTGCTGGTTGTAGGAGATGGGTTGGCAGGATGACCTGTGGTCTCTGTATTTGTACAGTGTAATGTGCTGGTTGTAGGAGATGGGTCGTCAGGATGACCTGTGGTCTCTGTTCTACATGGTGGTGGAGTTCGCCGTGGGTCAGCTGCCGTGGAGGAAAATGAAGGACAAAGAACAGGTTGGCAATATGAAGGAGAAGCACGACAACACTCAGTTCCTGAAACACCTCCCCAGCGAGATGAGGGCATTCCTAGACCATATCCGCTCACTGGACTACTATGATAAGCCAGATTATAACATGCTACAGGTCCGTGCATATTTTGAAAAAAAAAAATTGACTAAACAATGGTAGAATAAGCATGATAAGGAGGAAAAGCGCAAAGCCAAAGCTCTACTGAGTACACGCAGACGGAGATGGAGATAACTATTTTTTTTGTGACATCATGAGTAATTTCTAAAAATGTCCCATTCACAGAAGCATGTGTGTTCTGAGATGGCCATTTGAGACGATATAGCCATTAAGACGTGTTATATTTAGTCTTTAAAAATAAGTTTTTAGTCTTTTAAAAAAGTCTTATATCATAATTATACTGATAACTTGCTCGGAATGATTCATTTTACCACTGATAGACCTCATCCATAATATATGGCTTATGTTTATCACAGGGCCTGATACACCAGTGTATGATGAGGAAAGGTATCAAGGAATCAGATCTGTTTGATTGGGAACGAACAACGAATGGTGACTCTAGCCTTCCACCATCAACAGGTCACCACAGGTAAATTTCTTAATGAAACAGAAAGGCTAGACTTGAAGGAACCATTATGCAAGTGTTTTTGATTTTTTTGTATTTTCTGATATTTCCACTTTTTAAAGTGAATGTCTTATCACTGGTAATGTTCAGATGAGCATGGAAGGGAGTTAATGTAATAAATATCCAGGTCTAAGAAACACAATTTCGTTCTCCTATTCTACTGCTATTTTTCTAAATTTATTATCTTGTGTGACTTATGTCCCTGTCCGTACTTTATGTCAGCACTATAACAAATAAACAATACTTTTTTTCGAATAAACACTGAATTATTGATCAAATAAATTTGGTTGACAAGATGAGTGAGAACTAATTGTTCACTGTATATTTTTAGTTTGCATTGTAACTTTGCATTGTTACTTCTCAGATTATTTTTCATTGTTTATCCACGGTATATTTATGAGCCCTTTTATACCTCATGTAATTTAAAGATCCAACATTTGCTCCATACATGTTGAAATAAGGCATGTGCAAAAATTTAAAGTGTCGCTAATGAGGGTAGTCTTGCACATGAAAAGTCAGCTCAAATTGTGACAATTAATCAATTTTATCAATCGCTATAGGTAAAGTACTAAGTAACCTGTAGATAATACACTTTAACAATATTACGATGTGATTCTAACTGTTGGAAATTGCTGTTGCAATATCTAGGCATTTAGAGATACATGGATACATTATGCACACAATGAAAATTGATTTTTGTGATTGAATGAATAAAAACCTGACGCATCTGAATAGTGACAGATGAGGAGTGCATGTTAAAGAGTTTCTAGGGAGTGCATATTAAGAGATAACCTCAAAAGCTACCAGAACAATAGGTAGTATACAACACATAGATGAGATGCTCCGATGTTTTATAATTATGTTCTTCTTAGTGAAATACTAATTACCGTCATGAAAATATGTGGAAAACAGGTTGTATTTCTTCGAATTAGTTGACCAGACACAGATCCAAATTTCTGGCTTCCATGTGGCCTCTTTTGACATCGTGAAACTTCGATCCTAATTTCTGCCAGGTCACATATGCAAATAGAAATGTGACACTACAAACCTTGTTCGCATTTAGTTTTTTATGCTACAGAAGAAAACTGAGGGGAATTAATTTGAAAGCGAAATAACAGAGACCATTAGATTTATTTTTCTTTGATGTGATTTCAGGGCAGCGCCTGCTACAGGTGGAGCAGTGGTTTCCAAAGACGTTCGAGCGGACTCTAACCAGCAGAAACCAAACAAGAAGATGGAGAGTCATGTGAACCATCCAGAAAGGAAAGAGAGACCCAAGCATGACGACTTGATAATAGATCAGAAAGTTCACAGTAATATTGACCAACCACAGCCTGAAAAATCCCCCAAATCACAGCGATCACTACGTAATCTAAAAGAACTAAAAGCTGCTGAGAATATAATACAGAAACAGAGACTAGAGAAATCCCAGCATTCAGAACCCGAATCATTGAAATACCGTGAGGAAGCTGCGGGTAAGGAAGGCCTGCAGGGGATTGACACAGAGCAGGGTAAAGAGAGCGGTAAGCTATATGAGGATGATGTGATGCTGTTAGATCAGGGTGTACCTGCCACACTAGACCCTACCCTACAACTGCTGGACTGCCAGCTCAGGCATATATTAAAGCCGTCACGCGAAGACCTGCTGTTATCCCCACAAGGTGATGGCTCGAGGAAAACCAAAGACGGGCAGGATTCAGGCAGTGTTGAGGTTTGGGAGAGAGGTAGAAAAGGGGAGGAAGATGAGGGGATGTATGCGCAGGATCCCAATCTTCTTTGCCGTAATGATGTAGACGAGCCTCGCTTGCTCCAGGACGGTCTGTTTACTGATCACGCCCTGGGTGGCTCTGTCGACGTGAGAAGGACGGAGCTACAGAATCAGGCTCCTGTCGGGTTTGGCGGACATTACAATAGTCAGGATATACATGTGCACATGGAGCGTCTAGGACATGAAGGAGACATGGATGAATGTGACGCTGATGATGAGGAGATACTAGTGGTGGAGATTAAACAGGCTAACGTTTACAGTGAGAAGGATGAGGAATGTAGTGAAGATAAGGAAGGCTCTCCTGATGCCAGGAGGGGGTCAACCAGGACTGGAGGTGTGAAATTTGGAGGGATTGAATTCGAGGAGATTAGTCAGGGTAATCTGTACAAGGATGAAGATGCACCCACTAACGTCTACATGGACGATGTGGCGACACGAGCAGCGCCTTACACAGTGGTCAGCCAGTTTAACGTGTCTTTGGCGTCCAGTGAAGAAGAGGATGATACAGATAATGATGATCACCGTGGACATCAGAGTCACGGTCTGCCCCGCCCTCTCTCACTCACATCCCTCACGCAGTCACCCTTCTCTGAGCGACGCCGTGGCTCCCAGCAATCTAAGCTCCTGCAGGATGGCGATGATAAGTCTGGTAGCTCACACAGAGAAATCTGCCGCAGAGACTCTGAAAAAGGATTTGGCAAGGAAAACGTGCCTGAGTTCATGCTATGCAAGAAGGTAGGAGAGGATTGTGTTCCAGGGCTTCCACGTAGCATTTCTGCGGGACAAGTTATATCTGACCACAGTAGTGTAGTGGATTACCCTTCAGTACCCCAGCATAAATCTCTGAAAGTCATCATGAACGAAATCCCCAGACCTATATTTAGCACAAGAAGTCCCAGCTCCCCAGCAAAGCTTGTCAACTCCCCTTATCTGTCTTCTCCGGTCAAAATAAAGCCGCTTGGACTTTTACCCACGTCTGCCATTACAGTGCCACCTGACCTGTCTGCTTTATCTGTGAAGTTAGACATTCAATCCCCTGATCCCACAACAGAGAACGGAGAGAAGCCTACCACTCCGGTCGCGGAGCCGCCACCGGTGGAACCTTTGGCTGATGAGGATGCATCCTCGGGGAGTGACACAGAGATACAGCAGTATAAACTGGACCAGAACAAGGTGCAACAGAAACTACTGGAGCTTAAGCTGGAGGACAGAGGTGAGGCAGACGGTCAGTCACCTCGGGATCTCTTCCCTGTGGAGCAGTGTAATGGTGGAGAAGACAGCCTCTCCCAGAATGGAGAAGCGACCACACCGCTACCTGACGGGCCTGAAAATATCACTGTCGGTCTGGGTACGATAGGTCTCGGTACCCTGGACTTCAGTGCACGACTGGATACACTTATGGCCGAGGGGAGCCCTCGAGGTTTGGTGGGCATCCAGAAGGCAGTATTAGAGCCACAAGATGTATTCAGGACTAAATCTACTAGGATAGATGAGCTACAGTTAAATGATGATGTGGAGAGTAGAGGCTCGGGTAGTGAGCACCTCTCAGTCCACTCTAAGCTAGTCAATGCGGATAAGGCCTCACCACAATCAGAATCTCCTGTTCTAGATAGACCCTCTGCTAAACCTCCTAGAACACCCGTTAAATTAGTTGCACATAATTCCCCCATAAGCTTGCCTGCCTATCTCTCCTCGCCTACTCACAGCCCTTCTAAGCTACACTCTCCACGTCAGTTATCCAGCTTGCTTCCCAGACCTGCTACATTCTCCGCCCTCACAGATGTCTGTCATTCTGACTGGGACTCCTCATCACGGTCTACCACAGAGAGCTCACGGTCAGGCGGAGAACGTGGCACAGGACCGAGGAGAACCAGCACCGGGGGCGCAGTGCCTAAGCTGGGTCATAATGTACGCCAGCATCTTCACAGTCAGTCCGCTGGTCCACGTATGGAGGAAAACGAGGAAGTCGATTTGACAGGCAGAGCGACCGTAGATATTGGCATGCTGGATGATCGACCGCCTAGCTCTGAATTAACACCGGTGCCAAAACCTCCTCCAGGACAAGCTTCTCGTAAAGCCCTCCTCTCTAACCGTGCAAGGTAATTATATCTTTAGGATCAAGGGGTTGTATCTTGTTTCTTGAAATGACAGATAATATTATCGTCACCTTGGTATTGAAGTGCCAGAAATGTGACCCTTTACCGGCATCTTTCTGCATATCATTATGAGAAAATATATCCAGATAATTATATTTATACCTTGTTAACTAGAATTATTACTATATTTTCTGCACAAATATGTTTAATGCAAAGCGAATATAATCATATCCTTTACAACTGATAACGACCCAAGCAATTTTTTGTCTAATTTTTCCTCGTCCATTTAATCTACCTACATCACGTAGGACAGAGCCATCGAAACCATTGAGAAATATGCTTTGTTGAAATGAAGCCATTCATTTTGTTTATTTTAGATGTATTCTTGCTGATGAAGATTTCTTCTTATTTTCAGACGCCGTCGTTTTCGTCCTGCAAATGGCACACACACGCCTCATGATCTGAGTCACAGGGACCAGGTCTCTTCAGCTTCTCAATGAGTAACATTCAGCTCTGACTGCAACACAAGCACCCTGGAAGGGTTCCGTCAGCAGTCACACTAGCAGGTACATGTGGGGCAGTGACAGGCAGCATGCCACACTTACAAGAAGTCAATCCTGTGTTTGTTAATTTTAATTTTTAATACGATGAAGAAGCCAACTGACATCCAAACACCAAGCCGATTTTTGTCCTGAACCATATAAACTGCATTGTGCGTAGCCTACAAATCTGCATACTTTTCCCAAATACAAGAAGCTGGTCTGAAGCTAGGCGACCATTGGCGGCCCACTACTGGCAACTGTCTTGTACTGGCTGGTCTACTTGTGTCTGTGTGCTTTCAGTGTATACGCTGCTCCGTGCACTGCTGCCTATATATAAGTCACTGGGCGTACACCTGCTGCGTATGTAGGTCACCGGGCGTACACCGGATGCCTCTTCCATTCATTCCCACACTGCCTATGTGATGCGACCTCACTGTCTCTCCCCAGCATACACCATATATTGAACCAATGTTTGTTTTTTTCTGGGCCAATGGTGCCCCAGCATTAAACCAAAATGGGTTCATCATTTCGTGTTTTGTCGGGTCTTTTCACATACCAGGAGGTATATATATAAATATAGATGGCAAGAAACAATATGAGCGACATACATTCTGGAGTATCCTACTTAGAAGCAGTGCGGATCCACGTTCATAGATATAAATGTGCTGAATTGTATTGTATCTGCAGAATTTGAATGGATATCTGATTATTGTCCTTTTATCCTCGGCAATCGTCTCTCTCTTTGTCTGGATCCACTGTTTTTATTCTTTTAAAAGTGCTATCTATCATCCTGTTTGGATTTTTTGATCCAGTCAAAGGCGATGACCCTATCCACTGAGGATTTCGTTCAACTATAAAAATGGACTTCAGATCGGATACCCATCAATGATATAGTGCTGCTGGTTTTTCTATGTATTATGCTGAGATTGAATTTGCCAGATATTTTTTAAAGTTAAGCCTTATGTCGATGTCTCACGCTGGCGTTCACTCACACATACCGTCCCCTTGGATATGAAAGTGTGTATCTGCCACTTCACAAAGTGCCATATACACCCTTTCATATCCGAGGGGACACATACGTTGTTTGGCAATCTGATTGTTTTCTGTTGATTTGAAATGCGTATTTATTTAATTGGTATTAACATTTATTGGAGAAAATAGATTTATCTGATAATTATTTTATGTTATGCACATATTGTGACCATGGGAGTAAAGGGTCGTATCGAGGGTTTAACCCTTTTTCCTGCTAATCACGACAATTGTTGTTTTAACCCGTTTGATTAGCTGATTGAATAACAGTTATTGGGAAAGAAATGAGTTTTTAAACATCACTAAGATGTTTGGTGTCAAATTCAACAAATATCAGTCATTTTCACCCACTTGAAGCTGTGGGTCGCGGTAGCGAGACACAACTTCAAGTGGGTGAAAATTTAAATGATTGAATTTAGCCGGATAAGAGTTAACACTTGTCCTGCTGAATTATAACAATTCTTATTTGTCATTCATTTGAAGCTGGAATTGCTAATGCAATTTACAGCTTCAAATAATGGAAATTATTTATACTTGTGTGATATAAGCATCTCCCACATTAAATTATTTAAGTAATTATGCATCTACCATTAGATATTTTTTTTTTATTTTGTTTCAAAACATGTACTGACCTAGCAGGACAAGGGTTATAAGACCCTATAGTTGCGGGGTCTGGATATAAGACAACATAATGGTGTTAACTTTGACCAACCCTTGAACCGGTAATGTGTGGTGTGATTAGGCAATTATTCAACTCATTTTGCGCACGTTTCTGTTAATTTAATACTGATGTTGAAATCTGTTAAGTTGTTATTACGTTCCTTTGCAAGCAAAAGGCTATGAATGCCACAATTACCGACATTTACGACCTTTTGCTTCGCGGAGGAGCTGTTTGTTTTGGAAGTAATCCATCTGATGTGCATGCTTGATAATGTACCCTGGGTACTGATTTATTTTAAAGTATTTTAACCCTTATGGCACTGATGTCGACTCGTGTGGTCTCCTGTGATTTTAGAAACATTTCTATAAGTTTTTAACCATGTCTTTAATTTTGTGACACTGATATACCTGGTAACTTTAATTTCAGAACGGCATGTTACAGTTAGTTGAAGTTGTGAATCGCGGCAGCGAGACAAAATTTCAAAGCTCTGAAAATTTAAATTGATTATTTCTGGGCTCTAAGGGTTAACACTCTAAGTACCAATCACGACTAGAGAGTATTTTAACCCTTTTTATGAGCACTTTAAATACCACATTTCAGAGATGAAGCGTCTTTTTTGACAAATCTAAGCAATTTTTGTTCACTTGAACTTGCGAATCGCGACACTGAAACTCCAATTAACAAACAAATGACTCACACAAAATACCTTTTAAAATGAATTGATGAAGTACATTAATAATAAATAGGAAATAAATAATTTGAATTATGAGTGAGGATGTTTGAAATATATTCAACTTTATTGAATTTACGCCAGTAAGTAATAGGTTTTCGCACTTGTGTTAATAGGGTATTCAAGTCGATGTACTGGATATTGTACATTTATTATATCTCCCAAGGTATCTCTTACTTTATACTCTGTACTGGAAAGTAATCATTGGCACAGGGTATGGCAGATGAGGTACCCCTGTGGACAGGAGATGCAGACCTAATATTGGTTTAATTTTGGGCCACCGTCCGCTACGTTGACCCAACATCAAATGAACATCGATCTGACGTCTTGTGTTTACTGGGACGATTGTGTTCACCGGTGGGTTATTGTTGTTCAAGGGTACATTAGCGTAGGATCTCTGGAAAAATCTGTGCATACCCAGTAATGAGTACTAATTGAAGCATTTCCTTTCCTGCATATGACCAGATAATTAAACGAACAGGAAAAGATGGTTGTACAGCAGTGGACTTAGGGTACGTCTATATCACTGGTCCAGCATAAAAGTAACTTGATAGGATCATAAACAGATGCAAAAAACCGTTTTCATAGAAAAATAGAACAATTTATATTCATTGTAATCTTTAATTGTTGAGCCCGCTAAACTCGATAGACCATTTGCTGCAACTGTTCACTTTTTGTATTTCATACAATTTCCGATACTAATTGTCCGCTAATGGTAGTGGGTTCTCCTATTTCATGCTGCTAGGTAATATATGTAGAAGATCACAGAGGAGGTATCGGCACGTAACGCTGGATTGTAGAGAAGGTAAATGCATTTAATCTGAAAACTATTGCTATATCACATAACAGACAATGTACTATTTGTAATACTTGATAGTTTTGCTCCAGATCTCATGCGTATTATTGTATAATGATTAGTAATCACGTGTATTATTATCAACTGGGGTTCTTGTGGGTGAAAAGTGTCATCTGTCACCGACGTGAGTCCCAGCAAACATTAGACACTGAGCCAATGTTGTTTTAGTGTTGTGCCACCGTCTGCGACGTTGGCCCGACATTAAAACAACATTGGCTCAGTGTCTCATGTTTGCTGGTGGCAGCCATGACCCTTTTAATCCCAAGACAACAATGAATTTTTCACATAAACTGTGGACGATTTTGCATCACTTGACTCGAAAGTGCTTTGGTATGCATGCTTTGGTTGTATGCGATCTTCTTTTTTTTTGAATAGTACACATGTCACGTTAGAACTTATTGGTTAAATGGTTGTACCCAAAAATGAATCAAATAGGAAATACAACATTGTATCATTTGATTAACGATTAACCAAATATTTTGTCAAGGTCGGTGGCATTTGGTTTGATTTGACATCGGTTGAACACTTATTTATATTAACTTAGCAGGAAAGGGGTTAAAAAATCCCACCTTTTATTCTTGCTACAAGTATTTTTTGTTTTGCACTCATCTCTGTGATAAAGTGGTTCAATACGTTCCCAGTAAACAGTAAACACAGACCTTGATACGATGTTGGTTTAATGTTGGGCCAGCGTCTAAGACGTTGGCTCAACATTGAAACAACATTGTGTCAATGTCTTATGTTAGCTGGTTTTATATTTCCTGCACATATTTTGTATAGGTAATTACAATTACTTTCATTACAGATCAAACTGTCACAATATGTAAATTGTAGTTAGTACACTTCGGTCCGTGGGGACATTAAGTTTTTTTGTGAAAGGTGATTTTAGTGTGGCTCTTTTTGTAATATTTTTCAAAGTTAGATTTTTCTATTAGGGATGTACTCTTTACACAAGCTATCATTTTCCAGGGCGACCACTCAGCGATGAAAAATGCAAGCTTTCGTCATCAATAACCTGCCATGTAGGGGCCTACGACCGACTTTTCACAACAACCACCAACAAAAATTGACCAACCAGTAGTACAGAGACAGCTTGTCGCTCACTACAGTTTTCTAGCAACAAGCTGTCATGTAACGACTGTAACGTACGACCACCTGTCACTAGTGATTTTTAAAAGCTTATTTAGTGATTATGCCTACATTTAATACACTTGCAATACGCTGTCGTTCAAGGCAAACAGCATTCAATCAAGTCAGCGTTTGTCATCATTTTAGACAAGCGTACATTGAATGTTATCACCATCCCTCCCAGTGTACATATATACATACCCTGATGACATCGCAAGGCTCTGACACAGAGACCACCATTTTTAAATACACTAAGTTCTAATACGATCACTAGATTTCGCCAGATAAAAAAACCTTTTTCGGTAGAGTGTCGTTTTTACACAGCTTGCTGTGTACATAAAATGGCGGTCAGTGTGGCCGGGTCTGCAGCGAAGCGAGGTAGGCAGACAGGTCATGTCTGGTAATATTTACGTACACTATATATAAACGTGGCCCTGTACCATTGTGGCTGTAATATCAAGTGTGTTTTTCTGTATGCACTGATTGTTTTATTTTTTTATCTAAAAGTCATATTCGTAATTTTCCAAACAATCTATATCGAGTCTAACTCTCAAGCCACAATGTGATGAGTTCATCATGGCAGATTTCCAGTATTTGCTGTATACAAGAAAACCCCCACATTTCATCACTCATGCCACGCTGTGTTTAGATTAGGAAATATGTTACTTTTTATAGTATATTGCTCTGTCTATGTCTTATGTTAATGTTTTCCTTGTGCCAAAACTGTTTATTTATTTGCTATGTACCGTACAATGGCTATGCTTACAATGTGTGTAACATTAATGAATTAACACCTGAGGCAATGCATTCTGCTCTGAAAAGCTTGAAGATACTGTCTTTTGGCTTTGCGCGGCAATATTAAACACAGGTTTTGTGATCAAAACTAGGACGACTTCTCTTGAAAATATTTTGTTTAGATAAAAATACAAGCGCCTTTGGTTAAATATCCACTGAATATCGTTTGTTTTTTGACTACTATTACCTTTTCTAGAGCCAATGAATGATATTGACCATATCGGATAAATGCAAACAAGAGATACTTTACTCAATGTTGTGTTCAATTTGCCCCCCGTCTGAGGCTTTAGCCAAATGGAAAACAACAGTGGGTCAAGCTACGTTCACATATGCGCGAACACGAATACCACGGAAAAAATCCCTCTTATATTATTTTGGTGTGGGTGTTCATATATACAAATAACTGTGATTGGATCGCACCATGTAGTGATTGATGTCGTATTCGCATGAGATGCCGTAGTAGGAATCCCATAGATGACGTCATTATTTTGGCCCAAATGGGAAAAACCCCAACCACATGATGACTAGAAGAGTCGGGAATATATTTTTTTTTAATTTTCAAAATAAATTGCGAAATTTTATATATATTTTTATTTTAAATAAATTTGTGAAAATAAAACATATAATTTTAAAATGCTAAAATAATTTATGAAAACAACATGTTTTTTTTATTAATTTGAAATTTATGACAGCATTGGTTGATAGTTGTGTTTTCTGCGAATACATACTGACACTATCAGTATCATTGGGGCTCTAGAATAGTGTACATAGGTCCTATAATAATATACATTCACATTTATTCACTCGTGCCGGTGGCTACAGCAGGCTCATTTTATACTCTTGCCAATAGCAACCATTCATATGTAGCACCATATGCATGCTGACGTAGTACATTTATCTGATGGCGAACAAGGTGCATCGTCTCGCGCTTTGTATTCCCCCAAATGTAAACAACCCTCGATGGCTGCCTGTTCTCATCTCATTAACAAAAAAACATTACAGAATGCTTACATTATTTGTATGACAAAAAATGGTTGCACAGCCGAGGGGCTACCTCCTTTTTTCGTTTATCATATCAAGCACTTGTACCCAAAACCTCTCACGAGAGTCATTATGTGCGAGTGAAATAAATCACGTAGTATTTGATCCATGTGCTTGTTACGTCAATTGTATTCTCATTTTGTTAGCGTCTATTTGTAAATACACAATAAAATATTGCACTAGACTACTTGCACTCGCACAGTGGCGAACCGCTGCGAGTCATTGAGTAGGAGTGAATTTATAAACATGGTCATGAGACGTTCCTCTATAATGGCGTCCGCTTTTTCATCACATATCCACATTCACTCAAATATATAACAGACAAAAAAAGAAGTTCCATTTTCTCAGCGCTTGCAGTTTGATGTAATACAATAGCTTGACGCCTTCAAGGAGCGACTTTAATTGTGACTACAATATGTACATGCACATGGCTGACGACTATACTTAAAGCGTAACTGAGTAGTGACAGTTCAAATCACAGCTGTTATATATAATGTCAGTATGCATGGTATAGAAACGTGTTATTATACTGATTGCCTCCGTTATTTCGAGGTGAGTAATGTTTGAGAATATGGAGGTGTTGATGCTGTAGCCCCATTGAGATTAACCCTTTTCCTGCTGAGCCACCGTTTACTATTTTTCATGTATTTTTCATCATTTAAAGCTGGAATTGCTGACGCAATTTCCAGTTTGAAATTATGAAAAAAAACTCGTCTTTATAAATGACAATCTTCAAAATTGAATTGTTTGCTTAATTAGGCATCTAAATACCATGAGAATTTTCAGTTTAGATTTATTTTAAATTTGCTTGAATATGTATATATAATATACGAGTCTGGCAGGACAAGGGTCATAGGGACGCATAGCGGCCTCGGTGTGACGTATGCGTCCCTTTCATGTTTAGGGGGCAGTAATTTACGTATGGAATCTGTTTTTGGTGTTGGCTTGTTCATGTTGCTGTATCACACGCACTTTACAGTGTGCCGGTCGTCTTCAGATGCCATATAATAATGTCGAGTTCGAATCAACAATCGCTGTAATCGCTTGTTGCTCAAAACGCCTATTTAAATCCCTTTTATCAAACGTCGATTCCCATGGCTCTGCATGAAGCAGAAAAATAAAACATTAAAGTGAACTTGTGTTGGTATTTATCTTACTTTTTCATCCGAAGTACTCGTGTTGCAATCACTTGTAAAAAGCGTTAAGATTTTTAAGATTTTGTGGACGCGATAACTTGACAAGTTTTCCATGCAAATTTGTTCTGCACGTGCATAATGGCCAGTTCTCGGACTATTTAAAAAATGAAAAAATGAGAGAAGAATCAATTGCAATTTATCACATTTTACGTCCCTGTGGGCGCGATAACTGCAAAAGTTTTTCATGTATCCTCAAATTTGTTATGCATGTTACTAATAACCAGTTTTCGGACAAGTTCAATAATGGCGGAAAAATGTATTCTCCTCAAATTTGTTATGCATGTTACTAAAAATCAGTTCTCGGATGTTCAAAAATGGCTGAAAAAAATTAAAAATGGCCGATTTATTGAGATTTTTCGCAATTTGCGTTAATAATGTTTATTTGTATTTACTTATTTATTTATTTATTTATTAAAGTTTCTTTTATAGCGCCCACTCCCACTATGTGGATCAGAGCGCTGTACAGTCATCGAGTCAAAACATATGTGTCTTTAGCGATAACTTAGAAAGTTTGATCATGTATCCTGCTCCAATTTGTACTGTGTGCTGCTAATAACCAGTTCTACGTCAAGTTCAATAATGGCGGCGGTCTGTTGTCTTAGGCTGACATTCAGGGCAAATGTCTGTCGTTAACTTCCGTTTAACATCTGTTCTGCCTGTGCAAAGTCAAAAGGCATTATCTGCTCCCTGGTAAACTAGACGTTTACTGCTTTTTAACTGGCTCTTCCTGCCATTGCGCTGCCAAAAGGCCGTATTTGCTCACTTGTAAATCAAGTACATACTTCCTTTTCGCTGATGTCACTGCTCCCTTGTTTGTAACAGCTCTTTCAATGGACAGTATCTGGACACTTGTGAAATAAGCAGATACTTGGTTTTGGCTGTGTGCAGAAGTGTCATGTACCCAGCCAACACAAGTCATTGATAACAGGCAATGTTGTTTTAATGTTGTGCCTACGTTAAAGACGGGGGGGGGGGCAACATTAGAACAACACTGGGTCAATGCCTCGTGTTTGCTGGTTCCCTGCTGTTTGTAGTAAGTCAACATGATTCACTGAACCAATGTTGGTTAAATGTTGTGCCATCATCTATGACACTGCTCCAACATTGATCTAACATTGGGTCAGTACATCGTGTTATGGTGACTCCCGGCAAAAACAGCTAGCATTGTTAGAATGTTTTCATGTTAAGGCCGATGTACGGGTGGACCAATGCTGGGATAATGCTGGGCCAGCGTTTTAGATGATGGGCCATCATTAGGCTAGCACTGTGTAAACGTCTTCTGTTTGCCGTGGAGCTGTTACAAGCAAAGGCTAGCCGGCAAGTCTGTTGCGGGGAGGGATAACTGCCCCCTCTCTCCCACCGCTGCCCTCTACAGTGTTATGCAATATAGAACTTAGGTCTTGGCTAAGACATTTATCTTCAAAAATATCATCAGGGGGCCCTAGGGTAGTGGTTAGCACCGCTGCCTTTCACGCCAGAGTTCAGGGTTCGGTTCCCGGTCTCGGCGGTTTGAAAGAAACAAAAATGTTTCTTCCCCATCCACATGTGACAGTCAGTAGTGTGGGGAGCCTCCGTGACCGAGAGGTAGCGTGCTCGGCCTCAGACCGCCAGGGCTGGAATTTCGCATCCTGTGTATTGAGGATAGTGTCATCTCAATCATCTCACCATCCTCAGGAGGTTCTCCTGGCCCAGCTTAGCCTATATATGCACAAAGGTCGCCTAAAGCCTGATTCATTTCATTTTCAAAAATATCAAACTTTCGTAATATTAAAAATAGATTTTCGGCCTTTGTGATAAAAGGCAATGCAAATTTATATAATGTATACATTTCTGGCGTGAAATACGACCGAATAACGTGTTTTTTGCATTTTGTGTGACGTCATGACGATTTCGTGTCCCAATGAGCGCCGGCCAACATGATCTTTTGAGCACTAGATACACGCTGTCAAAACACATGCACGCATAGCGACTTAATTACATATTAGGAATATGCCTAATGAATCCTAGCACCCGAAGGGTGCTGAGCGTGAGATAAAGGCATCGAAGCTTCTATAAAAAATGTATTTACCCTTTCCAAATTCTTTATTAGTATATAATACTCATTGCTAATATCTGGTTGGCAAGGAAGCATTTTAGAATTTAATTAATTTAGATGCGCCCTCGACAAACAGAGGGTTGCAGTGGTCTAAATGAGGTGTTGAATCAGCCGGTAGCTGGGTGAATATACAATTTAGGGTCATTTAGTGTCTTTTGACTATTCTGAGCGAATTTATGCATTGTGTGGGTCCGAATTTTTTAAATATTGTCCTATGGGCAATACGATTAACTTAGAAAAAAAAATAATTCTATATCTCTGATGAATATTTTTTTTATTCAACATGCAATGTGCTAAAATACACGAATTTGTACACAAATGCGATGTCTCCCAATATCTAACACCTGAAACATAGACTGTTTTAACATGGAAGATCTTTTGGAAATAACTTAACCCCGAGATATTTTGTAGCGCAATTGTTATGTTCAACGGAATTTATTTATATACAGACATGAACTCAATATAAAAAGTTGCCAAGGTTACATTTACTGAGGCTTTTTAGCTGTCTCACGCAAACCGGTCAACTCAGCAACGCCAGTGTTATCTAAACTCCTCAAATTGTGGTGTGATACCATTCAATTACTTCGATATATGCAGAGACAGCTGCAAAGTCCCAATATTTTGAGGTAGGTGAAATATTTGTGAACATTCAATCTGAACTGCTATTTTATAACCAAAACAATCACCCCTGAAGCGTATTCAATTTCTGTGTCAACTCAGAAACGCTCACAATTTAGCAAAAAAATCAATAATAAAATGTTAAACTGAACAAAGTGCTTGATAATGATGGCCATCCCCCTACCGCATCGGTGGGCAATGATACATCTATTTTAAATACATTAAAGATCGTTTTATGTTGTCTGTATTCAACTCAGCAACATTATTATTTCGATCAACTCAGCAACGTTTATGAGTTGATCACTCAACTCAGAAACGTTGCTGAGTTGACTAAATTAAGCTTTCTGTCTCACTAATGTAATTAAGACTAAAAACGTAACTCTATAAATGTAAAATGCAATTAAAAAATATGTTTTAAATTAAATTAGATTGAGAGTGTATTCGCTTATCTAGACATTTTTACAACAATGAAAAAACGTTGCTGAGTTTACTGATTTCTGCTTTCTGTCCCCCTTTTTGTAATTGAAACTGAAATTTTAACTCCGTCAATGTGAAATGCAGTTGAAAAGAAGCTGCTTTTGATTAAATTAGAGTGAGAGAGTATTTTAGAAGTTGTTTAAATAAATAAAACTACAAATAACACTTAGGAAAAATTCTAAATCAAATTTACCCTCATTATATTGGCATGTATGTATTGTACAATGGCCTCCGAAATACATTTTCAAATTAGGCTTATTATGATCCCATTTCTTTTTTGTCTTTATAATGATGAACCGATTTTTTTTCAGAAAATGGGGATCAGGTGTTTACAGATCTCGTAGATGCGCTTAAAATATGACTTTTACGTGCAATTATCGTGCTTTGTCAACTCAGAAACGATAATGGCAACTATATAATTTCACAATAAAATCACTGTTCTGTCTTAGCAATATTTATTTTAAAAAGTGTTATAACTACTAACATATCACAAAACTATCATACAAAGCAATTTGTGATCTTTAAAATTTAAAAATGATCAAATATATATATGTAATTCGTTGCTGAGTTGACATTTTATTTTTACGGTCCTTCACAAGAACACATATTTTTTTGAAATCTGTTCGAGATTAAGCTCTGATATTTTAAATGTGTATCACATAGACCCTACCCTCAATATCTGACCCTAGTATATATAATTTGAAGCGACTTATTTTTCTTCAAAAATACAGATTGAAAGACCCCTTAAATTGTATATTCACCCAGCTACCCTGTATCTCATGTCTTCGAAATCGGAATGAAAAGGCCAATAAAGTTGTAATTTAGCGGATCCTTTAAATAAACATTTTTGACATTTTTTTTTATTAAATCTATGTCTCTCGTGCACATTTTAATTTACTTAGTATGTTCACATACCGTTTATCCCTGAGTATAGTGCGACGCCATGTACAATACAAGATAAGATAGGCCCTATCACGATACTCAATGGCGGGGGAAACACCGGCAACAGTTCTTTGGCAAACATTCTGAGGCCTGCATCACACAGCCTAATCGATCGAGCAAAGAAGAGTGAAATCGTCCGCCACGAGTGAAGATAGGACCGGCACGAGTGAAATATGGCCGCAAGTGCCACAGACCTTGCCGATTTTGTGCAAAGTCAACACATTCAACATCAGTGACCAACAAATGAATACCCGTACGGAACTTTTACATATTTGAAGAGTATAATGACTTATTTTCACGATTTTAGAGTGATGTAATTAGCCATACTAGGCAAAACAGTGTGTAGTTATAGCAGCACACTCAGCAGATTTTGAGGGCTTTCCAAAGGTCTATGCAATCAATTACGGTCAAATTGACATAGGCAAAAGTATTTTTACAAACCATTATTATTCATCTTGACACTCTAAAAAATTCAATAGCTTCAATCAGTCGTTTTGTTAAAAAACGCGGTTTCATAGGACATACCTTGCCTGTTTTTCTGGTCGTCCTTGGAAGAGTGAAGGTTGAGCCGCGGAAGAGTGACATTTTGAAAGCATGGGAATGGTTCTTCATCCACCCAGGCCTATAGTAGACCAGTAGTCCTGGTGGTAAGAGATTCTGATGAATTTATACTATCACTGTTTATAATAGGTTGATTGATCATTAATGTAAATACAGCATACTAAAAATCACCAAGAATCCAACCTGGGCCTTTTGAGAAAATTCAAGATGGCGTCTAAGATGACCGCCAATTTCACTATTTGTCATATCTCAGGATTAAATCATCATAAAAACGTAAATAAAGAGTCTAAACATATGTTTTTGGGGGCGAGGAATTAGATTTTGACATTTATTATTGAGATAAAAAAAATATGAGTTATTTATTGTTTACATTACAAAATATCATGAACAACGTCTGTTTTCTATATAGGCGGGTCGATTTATGCAAACAACCAATCATACCACTGATGTTTTCCAGTGGTTTTGTAACTATGGGATGTATTTAATAGCAGTAAAAAAAGTATATCAAAACAGAACTACCGGATAGGTGTTAAATCCAAGATGGTCGCCAATGAATTTTTTAGTGTATAACTGTATTTTATGTCTACTCAAGGTGTAAAAGTTCACTACTTCGCGGAACCTCTCCCCACAAAGAACAACTAGTAACGCCATTTCATCATCTTTATTTCATTCCATATCCAAGCAAAATTCGTCAGGGTGTTGTCAGGTTAATTGTGTTCAACATACATTCCGTGCAGTGCTACATACATATTGTGGTTTTGACTCTACAACCTTCTCCTTTGCTGCTTCTTGCACTAGTGCCGTTTCCAGAGCCGCCCGCTCACTCAGAGCGGGAGGCTCAGTTCACGTCCAATCGCACCTCAGCGTTTAAATAAAAATTTCAACCAATCACTCAAATCACCAGACGGCCTTCCAGCCTTCATATATGTCAGAAATCATTATAAAATATTATTTTCGTGTTGAAATATTGTTGAAATTGAATTCCTCACCTCCCACAAAACATAGATTTAGACTTATTAAACAATAATGACATTTTTATGATGATTTTAGCCCAAGATATGACAAAATGTGACATCGGCGGCCATTTTGGACGCCATCTTGAATTTATCAAAAGGCCCAGGGTGGATTTTTAGGGACTTTTAGTATGTTGTAGGGGATAGTTTTCTGAACATTTTTTGAAATTGTCAGCTTGTTATGAATTTGTTCAGGTACCAAACCGAATACTCTTGGCCAGGCCTATTTTCTTTATTTTTAACGAAGAATAGACAAGTCAGACAATTTTAAAACGGACATTCGATTATGATTTGGGCAAATAATACATATTAAATAGTAGTCTTCAAATGGGATCGTCTGAGAAAGCAAGCTATACATTTATTCAAATTTCACTCTTCCGCGGCTCGTCCTTCACTCTTCTGAGGACGATCAATAAAACAGACAAGGTCTGCCCCATGAAACTGCGTTTTTAAACAAAACGACTGATTCAAGCTACAGGATTTTTTTAGAGTGTCGAGATGAATAATAATGGTTTGTAAAAATAATTTGACTATGTCAATTTGACCGTACTTGATTGCGTAGACCTTTTAAGCCTCAGATCTGCTGAGTGCGCTGCTTATGACTACAAACTGTTTCATCATGAAAATTAGTCATTATACTCTTAAAATATGTAAGAGTTCCGTGCAGGTATTCATTTGTTGGTCACTGATGTGGAATGTGTCTAACTTGCACAAAATCGGCGAGATCCGTGGCGGCTCAATCTTAACTCTTGGTGGACGATTTCACTCTTCTTCGCTCAATCGATTAGGCTGTGTGTGCATAGGCTACATTATACACTACGTACCAGCATACGTCACTTGTAGGCATGTTGTGCAGGTTTGCACTTGATGACACATACACGTGTGTAGGCCTATATGGGCCCATATTGTCTAGACAGAAATTGACATGGTCCTACAGATCAACCTCAAGATCAACTTTCCCGCTTCGACTGACCCCGTTTCTAGACTATAGGCCTAGGCATAGACCTCAACTGGGCTACATGGGTTAGCCAATCTACAAGTGCAAGTCTAAACCTATAATAGGCCTAATACAGATCATTAGAAATAGCAAGCACGACAATCATAGGAGCCACAATCAAGAATTGAAAGGTAATGTGGCCTATCTGTCATGGCTGTTCATATGTTTAATAAACAGAATAAGACATGGTTGTCTGAGAATTGGAACTCGTATCATAACGGTCAGAGCGTAACAACACTCCACTGCGTCTCGTGCTGTCACAGCTCTGAGCGTTACGATACTCGGTCCAATTCTCAGACAACGATGTATTATTAGATATTATTAAACATATGTGTTGTTACCGGTCGTGCAAATATCACTTATTATTGACGTAATCAAAGTGTTATCAAGCTTAGGGCAGCTTATCATCGTGCAATTATTAGTTTAATCATGTGACCGTGTATTAATAATCAATAATACACGGCTAGGCCTAACCTTACAAAAACTCCATAGCACATGGAATCCTCCCCCTCAGAGTTTATTTATACTATAATTTCGGAACCACAAAAACGATTAACTCACGGTTTATTCAATATTGTTTCTTGTGACATAATGATTGTTCAAAAACACATTTTGATGACAGATTTTATCATAATAAGTGCATTAAACGACGTTTCAAATGGAGCTCAAGTGTAGTGTTGTTGATGGGTAGTCTATCTGGATGGTGCCGTCGCTACGTACGTCACTTGTAGGCATGGTGTGGAGGTGTCATGACCTACACACGTGTACAGGTGTAACGTTAGGCCTATATTTTCTAGAGAGAAATTGACATGGTCCTACAGATCAACCTCTAAACTTTCGCGCCCAGACTGACCCCGTTTCTAGACTATAGGTATAGACCGCAACTGCGCTGGGTTAGCCTATAACTAGTCTTAGAAGCCTATAGGACTATACAGATCATTAGAAATAGCAAGCACGACAATCATGAATAGGAGCCACATGTGTCATGTTTTTTGGAGGCGATGAAGAATTGAGAGGTAATGTAGGCTGTCATGGCTGTTCATATGTTTAATAAACAGAATAAGACATTGTTGTCTGAATATTGGAACTCGTATCGTAACGGTCAGGGCTGTAATGGAACTCGACTTTGTCTCCTTCCGTTACAGCCCTGACCGTTACGATACTAGTTCTAATATTCAGACAACGATGTATTATTAGATAATAGCGCACATGCTTCACAGCGGCCACAGCGGTAGGCACTAATGCTATCCCAGCAATATGGACTTTCTGAGGCCAACATGTAAAAATTTACCATAGGAAATATGATCAGTGATCAATATCTTGTTATATTTCGTGAACGCATTTCTCTCATTCCAATACATCTGAATAAAATATCATGTTCAGATAGGCCTGCCGTTGTGCACAATAGAACACTCCCATATAAAAGGCGATCTTAGATTAAATCAGTATTAATATAAATAAACAGAGGAGTGTGAATTGGTTACAGACTAACTGTGTCATTTATCTGCCTGTGGTTGTCAAATGTGCCACGCGTGTCTTTGCCTTTTGGCGGGAAGTGAGATGGGGTTTCCCAGCAAACACGACACATCCACCCTGTCCAATGTTGCAACAATGTTGTGTCAGCGTCGCAGACGGTGGACCAGCATTGTACCACGACTAACTGTCCAATACTGCTTAAATGTTGGACCAGTGTTGTCGACAGTGTCCTAACTTTAACCCAGCATTAGGCTCACGTTAGTGTATCGTGTTCACTGTGTGCATCACAATCGAGCTTACCAAACACGGTGACTGGCCTACGTTTACAGATACGTTTTACACACAATGAACTTACTGCTAGAGCGCTATTTTTTTTTTATTATGCTAAATTCTACATCTATGTATAATCAGATAATACGAGGTGCCTTTTTGTGACGTGAATAGGTAAGAAAAAACAGGCCGAAATATGATCCAGAACACTTCATTTGAGGCCTCAGATTAATTTTTTTTCAGGGGGGAGCATGCCCCCGGACCCCTCTAGAGCATACGAAGCTGGCTGTGGTGTGTATAAATTCTTGAAAAAATATGCGCCCTCCCCCCCCCGGTTTGTCAATCCCTGGATCTGCCACTGGGGAAATATAGTACTTAAAATTGCGCTCTGTGGTTGGCTGTCCAACATGAGACCTGTTTACTTACACTCAATGCTTAAGGTTTTGCTGGATAGCTCGAGGACTAGACACCATTTGCAAAAATTCTTTCCGACAAGGAATTAAATCACACATTTCTACCATAATTAGACTTCAAAATTAGAAAATAATTAGCTAAACATCACGTATATAGTATGCAGAATTCAAAAACGTGTAATTAAACAACGGATGGAAAACAGAACACAAGATTAAAACGGATTAGGAGACTGTCAGGAAATCAACAGGGAACACTCAATGGACACTCAATGCGGCGACACTCAGTTGGATTAAACGGATAAGTCACCATTTCTATACAAATTATTGCATAATTTTCTAAATAGTATGAAGAAATTAGCATCAGTATCATAAAATGTAGAATCGTAGGTGGTCAGAATAATTAGAAACACTAATAAGCCTAGTTATTTTCGCTAACATTGGCCCAACATTGGCCCAGCATAATCCATAGAAAACTTAGATATAATATGCGGAGACAATTTAAAGTAAATAAATAAACGTAGTGTCATAATATGTAGGACCGTAGGTGACCAGTATAATATTTATAAACAATTATAAGCCTAGCTATCTTCACCAACATTGGCCCAACACTACCGATAGGAATTGTAGATATCGTAGGCGGCCTACAAGCTGCTGGCGATCAAACTATAGGCATCATATTGGCCCAACATTACCCATAGGAATCTTAGATATCTTAGGCGGCATACAGGCAGCTGACGTTCAAACTATAGGCATCCTATTGGCCAAACATTACCCATTAGGAATCATAGATATCGTAGGCGTGCTGCATTGTGGCCGCCGTCAATCAGCACATTTTTTAAACATCGACCCATCTCTAAAATCATGTGTCCTTTTTTCATATTCATTCTTTTCATAACAGCAGTGTCATTTATACATAAGGACGATGAATTAGCCTCCTGTGGCCGAACCATATTTGAAACAAATTGTCACCAACCTTCATCATTAACAAACATCGTGTTTTCTAATTTGGTCAAAGCAAAATTACCTCTTTTAAATGTATGTTTCAATCGTAAATTACTTCCACTACCACCTTGTCGACCATCTTTTAAATTGGCTATCTTACTTCTACTGGAAGGAGATGTGAGCTTAAATCCGGGTCCCCCCGGCTTAAATGAAAGAATCAAAAATGCAACAATGAATGTCCGATCTATCAAACCTAGAAAAGATAGTAGCCAATAGGCTGCAAGCTCATATAAAAAATAACCATCTATCTAATCCATTACAATCCGCCTACATGAAACATCATTCTACAGAATCGGCTCTACTGAAAGTACATAACGATATCATTATTAGTATGGACAAGGGTGAAGTTACGGCTCTAACCTTGCTTGACTTGTCGGCCGCTTTCGACACCATTGACCATGCCACATTAACAGATAGACTTTCTGATTGGTATGGAATATCTGGCCAGGCTCAAATTTCGTTTTTTTCTTACTTGCAAAATAGGCACCAGTCCGTAAAAATTGAAGACACTTTTTCAGATAAAGTCACACTCTCCTATGGAGTTCCACAGGGCTTTGTGCTAGGACCAGTGCTTTTTACTTTATACACTACACCACTCAGCGCTATTATCTCTAGTTTTGACATAAACTACCACCTTTATGCCGATGATACTCAAATTTACATATCTCTATCAGTTTCAAACGCGAAGGAATCTCTTGAGAGGTTGCAACATTGTTTAATGGGTGTGTCGGCCTGGATGACAGGATCTAATCTGAAGCTTAATCCTAGCAAGACAGAATTTCTTCTTATTGGGACCAAACTTCAGCAAGAAAAATTCTTGAATAATTTCCCATGCTTACTTCTAGGTCAAGACACAAATCCATCTACATCAGCTAAAAATCTTGGTGTACTATTCGACAGTAGCCTGAATTTCCGAAAACACATATCCCAAACATGTAGGGCATGCTTCTATCATTTCCGTGACCTGCGTCGAATTCGAAAAAGTCTGTCCTTAGATCTTGCCAAGCAAATTGCAGTGGCACTCGTCAGTAGTAAGTTAGATTATTGTAACTCACTTTTTCACAATATGCCAGAAAAGGATATCGCTAGATTACAACGTGTTCAAAACTGCCTTGCGAGAGTAGTAACCAAGGCCCCATGATTTAGTCGTTCCCTTCCAATTCTAAAACGATTACATTGGCTTCCTGTCAAGTTTCGCATTCATTTTAAAATATGCGTAATAACTTTCCGAACCCTAAAAGAAAACCAACCTGCATATCTGGCTGATTTACTTGTTCGGCTGAAATGCTCAAAATATCTACGCTCCACTAATTCGAATAGATTTGTTGTTCCTCGTATAAAGACTAAGACTGGGTCAAGAGCTTCTCTATATCTGGTCCAGCCTTATGGAACGCCCTGCCTGTGCCAATACGTAATGCCAAAACAACTTAACATTCCGGAAATTACTTAAATCCCACCTATTTGATCTGGCTTTTCCACCTTAGTCCCTCAGCACCCCGGCTTCCTGTTGACGAACCTGCTTCGGCCTCGATTATGACCCATGATCACGCTGAGGATTTGTGCGCCTCTGAGCTCAGTCCGCTGAGGATATAGGCGCTATAGAAGTTTTATTGATTGATTATTGATTGAATGCTAAAAAGCTAGAGTGGACAATACAGTATAGCCCCTACACATGTTGCGTCGCTGATTTTTAAAATGGGAATTCGCGGTTGAGTTGTCAAACATGGTCCAATCAAATCAACACTTGATACACTATGACTTATATTGCGATGCGACAATTGTTGCCCCGTTTGCATAATTTGTGTCATGTGGACAGTAGATTCACCATGCTTCGTTACTCATTAAACATGTTAAATTTTAGATCAAATGTGATCAATTTACCTTGTGTTGTTTGCCTGACTGTCCGTGTGCCGTTGCCATACTCCAGCATACCCAGAGAAAAAACGCCAGAGTTATGCAGTTTTGATTGAATTTGAGTGGAATGGTCTTAATTTGTGAAATTTAACAAATTTGGTTGTTTTGAATTTGTCTCTTTTCAGAGCCACCAGGGGCTTTAAACCTTTTCCATTCTTCGTTGTGGTGTTTAAAACCTGTCTGTTATTGTGTCTTGTTGTTTTCAAGGCTTGTTAATTGTGTATTTGAGTGTATACTTGTTTTCTTGGCGTTTTATGAGTTTTTGTTTGTTGGTGAAAGTTATTAATCTGTTATTTATAAGTGTTCATGTGAATGGGTAACATGGCTTGTGAATTATTGTCACTTACTCACCAACGCTGTGACAAGTTGGTGAGTGATAACGTGTCCAGGTGACCTGCTCAACGCTGGAAGTGTTGGCCCGTCAACGCCAGCGTTGCGCCAATGCTGGCTCAGTGCTGTTAGCGCGGGACTGACATTGGCACTGGGGTAGCCACACTGTGATAGCATTCGATGTTTCTATATCACTCTCACTTGCTGCCAGCGTTGTCCCAATGTTGGCCCAGTGCCGTTGGCGCGTGACAACACTGACACAGCTCTAGCAGTAATCGCTGGTTTATTGCTCGTCCTCCGTCTGCAACGCTGGCCCAACATTAAATTAACATTTACAACACATGAAAACTATACAAAAATAATAATTTATATTTAAGCCAATACAGTACACCATCAATGTATAGGATTGCATTGATCATAAAAATCATTGATTGGAACCGTTTCACTAATCAGCTTATAGATACCAGCAAAAATCTACAGTGTAGGCCTATAACACATCATCTTGATATCAGTGATCAGGTAATGTGTTTGTATATATAACAACAATACCAAAGGGTGGGGGCCCTGTTGAAAGGCCCAGAATAATTAATAATTGCACTTCTACTTTTGTAATATTAATTACATTGTAGTCCAGTAAAATGATTCTTTGTCAAACATTTTTCATTAAGTGCAGTTCAGAATGCGTGTAAAATTAGCAAATGATGGAATTGAACATATAATATAAATTCCAATGATGGATAGGATATAAATACATACTACTGGGTATATAGGCCTATACATATTTTCTTTTCATGATTAATAGGGCTCCCCCCTACCAGGGGGAAGCATTTTGTTTTTGTACGGTTTCGTGGGCTCCCCCCTACCAGGGGGAGGCTTTTTGTTTTTGTATGGTTCCGTCATCGGCGGTGTCGCTCATGGACACTGCCTCTCATTCATAGCATGTCACTCTGATATCCACAAAACCGTTTTTTCAATTCATTTGGTGTTCAACATCCTGGATACAAGTATTAATTCCTAAGCTGCATCCATTTTTCAGAAACTTCAGAAAAATATTCGGGTCAAGGCGGCCATCTTAAATCTTTTTTCGTCAAAATAGGACCTTGTCACCCTGATAACTTCAAAGCCGCTTATCCGATATACTCAATCTTCATCATATTGCATAGTAGTAATAATTCCTAGCCTGCATCAAGTTTTCAGAAAGTTCGGGGAAATATCTGGGTCATTGCGGCCTATTTTAATCTTTTTTCGTCAAATTAGAACCTTGTCACCCTGATAACTTCAAAGCAGCTTATCCGATTCACTCAATATTCAAGGTACTGCATGCTAGAATTAATTCCTAGACTGCATCAATTTTTCAGAAAGCTCAGAAGAATATCCGGGTCATGGCAGCCTTCTTTTTTTGTCAAATTAGGACCTTGTCACCCTGATAACTTCAAAGCCACTTATCCGATATACACAATATTTAACATACTGCATAGTAGTATTGATTCCTAGACTGCATTAATTTTTCAGAAAGTTCGGAAGAATATACGGGTCATGGCGGCAATCTTTGTTCTTTTTTTGGTCAAATTAGGACCTTTTCACCCTGATAACATCAACGCCTCTTATCCGATATACTCGATATTCAACATACTGCATGCTGGTATAAATTCCTAGACTGCATCAATTTTTCAGAAAGCTCAGAAGAATATCCGGGTCATGGCAGCCATCTTTTTTTGTCAAATTAGGACCTTGTCACCCTGATAACTTCAAAGCCACTTATCCGATATACACAATATTTAACATACTGCATAGTAGTATTGATTCCTAGACTGCATTAATTTTTCAGAAAGTTCGGAAGAATATACGGGTCATGGCGGCAATCTTTGTTCTTTTTTTGGTCAAATTAGGACCTTTTCACCCTGATAACATCAACGCCTCTTATCCGATATACTCGATATTCAACATACTGCATGCTGGTATAAATTCCTAGACTGCATCAATTTTTTAGAAAGTTTGGGAAAATCCCCGCGTCATGGCCTCCATCTTTACTTTTTTTTCGTCAAATTACAACACCCTGATATCTACAAAACTGCTTTTTCGATTCACTTTGTGTTCAACACACCGGATGCAAGTATTAATTCCTAGACTGCATCAATTTTGCAAAAAGTTCTGAAAAATATCCGGCTCTTGGTGGCCTTCTTTAATCTTTTGCGGTCAAAATAGCACCTAGTCAGCCTAAAGCTGCTAGCCTCATACTATTACTTGATAATTACATGTACAAATTGAATATCTAGTAAAATTATATTTAATGTATAACTGTTATTTGAAAAATGCGAGAGGGAGCCTTCTTGGGTGTTTTACATGGTAAATACTTACTTCTAGTTCATTTTAGAATATAGATATGCATTCTCTGACACATCTGTAGCTGATATTTTGCAATGCTGTTGACAAGCGTCAAGGCCCCTGGGCCTCTTGTTTTAAATTGACAGGACCATCAGTCCCTTTCAAAACAGACTACACTGTACTAAGACTAAACAACTCTATGCCATACAACATTATTAAGCCCGAGAACAACATAGTCATTCGTGCAACGACATGTTGATGTCAATTAAAATAATAATAATTTCACTTAGAGCATCTATGGAAAATGGGTAAAAAAGGTAAATTTAAAATAGTTTAGCTTGCCAGCTCAACACTATACTTCTGAGTTTAAATACATTTCTCAGACTAGTGACAACAGTTTTGGTACCGTACTTCAAAATGGTCACTGATACAATTTGTAGGATATTTTTTTTCTTTTATACGCCTGTTCTCTATGTGATACAATACATTTCTTCCATGTCACCTATATATTATTTACCTGTTTATTAGCTTGTGTAGAAATACATCTTTGCTCTTAAAACATTGTTTGGTGTATATTGGAGCAATATGAAGACGCCTATAGCTCCAATATGTCTTCAACCGGTACTAGTCTGCCGTGGTTGTGATCATTTTACTTAAACTACATGTTCTTGTTAACACTTTTGTTGAGCTGTATGTGCTCCGAACGAGATATATAATAATAATAAGTTATTCTATAGCGCACATACAGTGCTCTGTGCGCTTTACAGATAAATAAAGGTAGACGGTACTAGTCTGCCGTGGTTGTGATCATTTTACTTAAACTACATGTTCTTGTTGACACTTTTGTTGAGCTGTATGTGCTCCGAACGAGATATATAATAATAATAAGCTATTCTATAGCGCACATACAGTGCTCTGTGCGCTTTACAGATAAATAAAGGTAGGCATTACAGAAAAGATGCTTCGTTCCAGAGTTTTGGCGCTGCACTGAAAAAATTTACTGTAAGAGTTTAGTCGACAAAGAAGGTTTTTTATGATGAGCGAAGGCTTCTGCTTGGAGTGTAGCTTGAAACTAACTCGGATAAATATGGTGTTGCGTTGCCATGGATTGTTTTGTACGTGAGCAGCAGTACCTTGAAGATGATTCGCTCTTGCACTGGTAGCCAATGGAGGCTTTTAAGCACTGCATGGTGTTATGTGATCATCTCGATTGGTGCGTGTCACCAGGCGTGCTGCAGTGTTCTGAATACGCTGTAAACGCTGAATCCTGTATAGATCCAGCTCTATGTAATAAGTGAAGCTACTATATCTATGCTTGTGCCTTCACCCGCTAAGTTATCTTATTAAAATTTTCATCCACTTGGAAGTTGTGCTTCGATCGGTACTTTCAATGTGGTGTAACCTAATTTTGAGCACAACACTGCAGCATAAGTGTTGATTGCAAGTCACGGCCCTAATGTTAAATGCAAAATTAAAGCTACTACTCTTCAACTACTTATGCCAGAAACTAAAGTATATTTCATCTAATTTGAAAAACAATTTATCTTGATCAGAAATAGATATAGAAAAAAATAATTCTAGAACAGAACAGAACAGCACATTTTAAAATATTAAAGGGACTGGCTAAGGCTAAAATCATCAAAAAATCGTATTTCTTATTTTTAACATGGTTGTCAAAAATTTGAAATCAGGAATTTCGTCTTTATATGTAGTCTAACTAACTGGCAAATGCGCAGCACAATTTTTTTTAAAAATTGCAGTTTTAGTCTATGGACATGTTTACATCATATGGTCATATTAAGAAGCCAAAATAAAATCACCGATTTTTCGATGATTTTAGCGTGGGCCAGTCCCCTTAAGTATGTGATTCCTAGCGCCATCTAGTGATTTCAGCTATCTAAGATATAAACCAGCATCCCCCGTCTTATCGGGCGGGGGCCCTAGGGTAGTGGTTAGCACCGCTGCCTTTCACGCCAGAGTTCGGGGTTCGGTTCCCGGTCTCGGCGGTTTGAAAGAAACAAAAATGTTTCTTCCCCATCCACGTGTGAAAGTCAGTATTGTGGGGAGCCTTCGTGACCGAGAGGTAGCGTGCTCGGCCTCAGACCGCCAGGCCTCGAATTTCGAATCCTGTGTCTGGAGGGCAGTGTCATCTCAATCATCTCACCATCCTCAGGAGGTTCTCCCGGCCCAGTTTAGACTATATGTGTACAAAGGTGGCCTAAAGCCCGATTCATTTCATTTCCCCCGTCTTATTCTCAGCAAAACGAAACATTGGCCCAATGCTTTACCAATGTTGCGCTAACGTCGTAAACGGTAGTCCGCAATTGACCCAGCATTGGGTTGATATCTGGGTAGTGATTAAATTGTGCAGAAAGTATCCGCGGCTATTCACCTGATGACAGTGTAGGCCTATGATTACTGTTAAATCTATTCTATACCGTTAATTACCGTTAAATTATTATTATTATTATAATTTATTTTTATAAACGTAAAGAGAAAATATATATTGTATCTGTAAGTTATCTAACGGGTGACCCTCCTGTCAGCGGTCATTTACTGACCTTGAGGAGAGTCTCCCTGACCACTTGTATACCAAACACATTGTATGAAAAATGTATATAATAGCTAGGTCAAATAAAACATTTCTGATTTCTATATGTAAATGTTGCCACCTGGTGATTGCGATTTCTTTATAATGTGCAAGCATCATGTTACAAGTACGAATGCTGATATAGAAGACCTAACCCATTTTTTAATAATAATAAACAATAATATACATTTATATGACGCCATATCCAACCTTAAGTTGCTCTTTGGCGCTACAAACAAAAAATGCCAATAAACATGATCAACTTGGTAATTTAATGTGAATAATAATAATGAAAAAATTTAATTCGAGAGGGTAACACATTTAGCAAATTTAATTGCTAATTTGCAATGGGCCTTCTAAAAATCATAGCATCTCAACAAGCATGCAATATTGAACAGTTGACTTTCGATTTGTCCCTTAACTACAGCTTTTATGTGTTATAGGCTATTGTAATTTGTTCCAAAGTAAGGGGGCAGCTTTATTAAATGATCTATCACCATATGTTTTTAATTTGTGGGAGTCTTTCAGTCAACTGGGTGCCAGGCCATGTTTTGCTTTGAAGCAAAGGGGCGGGGGCCCTGGGGTAGTGGTTAGCACCGCTGCCTTTCACGCTAGAGTTCAGGGTTCGTTTCCTGGTCTCGGCGGTTTGAAAGAAACAAAAATGATTCTCCCCCATCCACTTGTAAAACTCAGTATTGCGGGGAGCCTCCGTGACAGAGAGGTAGCGTGCACGGCCTCAATGTTGCGTGGTCAGCTGGTTCACGATTCACCTGGTATGCCTGCCAATCGGTCATTCGTTCGGATCAATCAATCAGTCAGTCCAGTCCGTCAGTCACCAACACACTAAGCAATCAATCAACGAACGAACGAAAGGAGGAATGAATGCATATAAAAGGGTGGATGGATGAAAGATTAAATGAATAAAAAACGAATGAATGTATACATGTAGGCCTAGATGTATATTGATATATGGGTGGATAAATGAATGAATGACCAGATGAATTAAATAATAAATGAATGAACAGATCAATTAAGTAATGAATGAAGGGGAATGAATGAATTGATAAAACACGAATAAAATAATTCATGTATGTTTTGTAGGCCTATATGGATACATAGGTGGATAAACGATTGAATGTACGAACACATAAATGAAATAATGAATGAGAATGGTATTTTATGCCAGATGACATTGAACAGGGAAGTAACGTCTTGTTTCTTTAAATCTGAACATGAATACCTGAAGTGAAGTGGAATAAACCCCGCCAGAAAGGGGAATAAACCCCACGAGATTGGAGAATAATCCCCACAGAGAGGAATAAATCCTGCGAGAAGGGGGAATAAACCCCCCGAGAGAGGGGAATAAACCCTGCAAAAGAGGGGAATAAACCCCGCGAGAGAGGGGAATAAACCCCGCGAGAGAGGGGAGTAAACCCCCCGAGAGAGGGGAATGAACCCGCAAGAGAGGGTAATAAACCCCCCGAGAGAAGTGGATAAACCCCGCGAGAGAGGGGGATAAACCCCCCAAAGAGGAGAATAAACCTCGCGAGAGAGGGGAATAAACTCAGCGAGAAATAGGAATAAACCCCGAGAGAGGGGGGGGGGATAAATCCCACGAGAGACAGGAATAAATCTAGCGAGAAAAGGGAATAAACCTGCGAGAGAGGGGAATAATCTTCACAAGAAAGGGAATCATCTCTGCCGTAAAGGGGAATAATCTCCCCGAGAGATGGGAATAAACCCCGCAAAAGAGGGGAATAAACCCCGCGAGAGAGAGGAATAAACCCCGCGCGAGAGGGGAATAAACCCCCCAAAGAGGAGAATAAACCCAGCGAGAGAGGGGGATAAACCCCCCAAAGAGGAGAATAAATCCCGCGAGAGAAGGGAATAAACTCAGCGAGAAAGGGGAATAAACCCCGAGAGAGGGGGGGGGAAATCCCACGAGAGACAGGAATAAATCCAGCGAGAAAGCAGAATAAACCTGCGAGAGAGGGGAATAAACCCCGAGAGAGGGGGGGAAAAATCCCACGAGAGACAGGAATAAATCCAGCGAGAAAATGGAATAAACCTGCGAGAGAGGGGAATAATCTTCACAAGAAAGGGAATCATCTCTGCCTTACAGTGAAATAATCTCCGCGAGAGCAGGCAATAATCCCCGCGAAAGTGGGGAATAAACTCAGCGAGAGAGGGGAATAAACACAGAGAAAAGGGGAATAAACCCCTACGTGAGAAGGTAAAAAATAATAAAAAGAATAATTCCCGCCAGACAGGGGGAAAAAACCCACTAGGAAAGGGGAAAAAACCTTCAAGAGAGGGGAATAATTCCCGCAAGAAAGGGGAATAAACCCCACGAGAGAGGGTAATAAACCCCCGAGCAAGGGGGATAAACCCTCGCAAGAGAGGAGAATAATTCCCAAGAGAGACTGGAATAAACCCGAAGAGAAAGGGGAATACACCCAGCGAGAGAGGGAAATATACACCACAAGAAAGAGGGAAGAACCCCACAGGAGAGGGGAATAAACCCAGTGAGAGGGGGACTAAACTCATTAAGAGAGAGGAATAAACCCCCACAAGAGAGGGGAATAAACCTGCAGGAGTGGAGAATAAACCAAGAGAGAGGGAAATAAACCCAGCGACAGAGGAGAATAAACCCCACGAAAGAGGGGAATAAACCCCGAGAGAGGAGAATAAACCCCACAAGATAGGGGAATAAACCTAGAGAGAGGAGAATAAACCCAGCAAGAGAGGGGAATAAACCCAGCGAGGAAGGAGAATAAACCCCACGAAATAGGGGAATAAACCATTGGAGTGAGGGGATTAAACCCCAAAGAGAGGGGAATAAACCCTGCGAGAGAAGGGAATAAACACCGCAAGAGGGGAATAAACCCCGCGAGAGAGGAGAATAAACCCGAGGAAGGTTGAATAAACCCGAGAAAGGGGAATAAACCCACTAGAGAAGGGAATAAACCCCGCACGAGAGGGGAATAAACCCACGAGAGAGGGGAGTAAACCCAGAGAGGGGGATAAGCCCCTCGAGAGAGGGGAATAAACCCGGAGAGAGTGGGGAATAAACCCCACTAGATGAGAAAAAACCGGCGAGAGAGGGAAATAAACCCCGAGAGAGGGGAATAAACCCACGAGACAGGGGAATAAACCCCGAAAGAGAAGAATAAACCCACGAGAGATGGGAATAAACC
The DNA here is from genome assembly GCA_964017125.1 of Flabesymbios commensalis. Classification (NCBI taxonomy): domain Eukaryota; kingdom Metazoa; phylum Annelida; class Polychaeta; order Terebellida; family Flabelligeridae; genus Flabesymbios; species Flabesymbios commensalis. Next base: position 83,133,295 of record OZ024906.1, read on the forward strand.
CCACGAAAAAGGGAATAAACCCAGAGAGATGGAGAATAAACCCTGAGAGAGGAGAATGAACCCCGATGAAGGGAATAAACCCCGTGAGATAGGGGAATAAACCCAGAGAGAGGGGAATAAACCCTGAGAGAGAGAGCGGAATAAACCCTATGAGAGAGGGGAATAAACCCCGAGAGAGGGAAATAAACCCGCAAGAGAGGGGAATATACCTCGTGAGAGGGGGGAATAAACCCCGCGAGACGGGAATAAACCCCGCGAGAGAGGAATAAACCCCGCGAGAGAGGGGAATAAACCCGAGAAAGGGGAATGAATCCAAGAAAGTGGAATAAACCCACGAGAGAGGGGAATAAACCCCGCGAGAGAGGGGAATAAACCCCACGAGAGATAGGAATAAACCCAGAGAGAGGAGAATGAACCCCGAGAGAGAGGAATGAACCCAGTGAGCGAGGGGGATAAACCCCGCGAGAGAGTGAATAAACCCAGCGAGAGAGGGGAATAAACCCAGCGAGAGAGGGGAACAAACCCAGCGAGAGAGGGGAATAAACCCAGAGAGAGAGGAATAAAACCAGAAAGAGGAGAATAAACCCAGCAAGAGAGGAGAATAAACCCCACGAAATAGGGGGAATAAACCCCGAGAAAGAGGGAAAAAAAACCCAACAGGGGGGAATAAACCCCGTGAGAGAGGGGAATAGACCCAGCGAGAGGGGAATAAACCCTGCGAAAGAGGGGAATAAACCCGAGAAAGGGGAATAAACCCAAGAAAAAGGAATAAACCCACGAGAGAGGGGGATAAACCCAGTGAGAGAGGGGAATGAACCCCGCGAGAGAGGGGAATAAACCCCACGAGAGAGGGGAATAAACCCCGCAAAAGAGGGGGATAAACCCAGCGAGAAAGAGGAATAAACCCAGCGGGAGAAGGGAATAAATCCCGAGAGAGGAGAATAAACCCTGAGAGAGAGAGGGGAATAAACCCTATGAGAGAGGGGAATAAACCCCGAGAGAGGGAAATAAACCCGCAAAAGAGGGGAATATACCTCGTGAGAGGGGGGAATAAACCCCGCGAGACGGGAATATACCCCGCGAGAGAGGAATAAACCCCGCAAGAAAGGGGAATAAACCCGAGAAAGGGGAATGAATCCAAGAAAGTGGAATAAACCCACGAGAGAGGGGAATAAACCCCGCGAGAGAGGGGAATAAACCCCACGAGAGATGGGAATAAACCCAGAGAGAGGAGAATGAACCCAGCGAGAGAGGGGGATAAACCCCGCGAGAGAGTGAATAAACCCAGCGAGAGAGGGGAATAAACCCAGCGAGAGAGGGGAACAAACCCAGCGAGAGAGGGGAATAAACCCAGAGAGAGAGGAATAAAACCAGAAAGAGGAGAATAAACCCAGCAAGAGAGGAGAATAAACCCTACGAAATAGGGGGAATAAACCCCGAGAAAGAGGGAAAAAAAACCCCAACAGGGGGGAATAAACCCCGTGAGAGAGGGGAATAGACCCAGCGAGAGGGGAATAAACCCTGCGAGAGAGGGGAATAAACCCGAGAAAGGGGAATAAACCCAAGAAAAAGGAATAAACCCACGAGAGAGGGGGATAAACCCAGTGAGAGAGGGGAATGAACCCCGCGAGAGAGGGGGATAAACCCAGCGAGAAAGAGGAATAAACCCAGCGGGAGAAGGGAATAAATCCCGAGAGAGGAGAATAAACCCTGAGAGAGGAGATAAACCTGCGAGAGAGAGGGGGAGAATAAATTCCGCAAGAGAGGGGAATAAACCCCACAAGAGAGGGGAACAAACCCCACGAGAGAGGGGAATAAAACCAGAGAGAGGGGAATAAACCCCGAGGGAGGAGAATAAACACAGCAAGAGAGGGGAATAAGCCCAGCAAGAGAGGAGAATAAAACCCACGATATAGGGGAATAAACCCCGAAAAAAAAGAAATAAACCCGCAAGAGAGGGGAATAAACCCTGTGAGAGAGGGGAATAAACCCTGCAAGAGGGTAATAAACCCCGCGAGAGAAGGGAATAAACCCCACGAGAGAGGGGAATAAACCCGGCGAGAGAGGGGAATACACCCAGCGAGAGAGGAGAATAAACCCAGCGAGAGAGGGGGATAAACCCAGCGAGAGAGGGGAATAAATCCCGAGAAAGGAGAATAAACCCAGCGAGAGAGGGGAATAAACCCAGCAAAAGAGGGGGATACACTCAGTGAGAGAGGGGAATAAACCCCGCAAGAGAGGGGGATATACCCAGCGAGAGTGGGAAATAAGCCCCGCAAGAGAGGGGGATAAACCCAGCGAGAGAGGGAAATAAACCCAGCGAGAGAGGGGAATAAATCCCGAGAGAGGAGAATAAACCTGCGACAGAGAGGGGAATAAACCCAGAGAGAGAAAGGAATAAACCCCGCAAGAGAGGGGAATAAACCCAGCGAGAGAGGGGAATAAATCCTGAGAGAGGAGAATAAACCCAGCGAGAGAGGGGAATAAAGTCAGCAAGAGAGGGGGATACACCCAGTGAGAGAGGGGAATAAACCCCGCAAGAGAGGGGGATAAACCCAGCGAGAGAGGGGAATAAAACCCGCAAGAAAGGGGGATAAACCCAGCGAGAGAGGGAAATAATCCCAGCGAGAGAAGGGAATATATCCCGAGAGAGGAGAATAAACCCTGAGAGAGAAGAATAAACCTGAGAGAGAGAGGGGAATAAACCCAGAGAGAGAAGGGAATAAACCCCGCAAGAGAGGGGAATAAACCGAGCGAAAAAGGGGAATTAACCCAGCGAGAGAGGGGAATAAACCCAGCGAGATAGGGGAATAAACCCCGAGAGAGGGGAATAAACCCCGCAAGAGAGGGGCATAAACCATGCAAGAGAGGGGAATAAACCCAGCAAGAGAGGGGAATAAACCCAGCATGAGAGAGAGGAATAAACCCAGCATGAAAAAGGGGAATAAACCCAGCGAGAGAGAGGAATAAACCCCACTAGAGGAGAATAAACCCGCGAGAGAGGGGAATAAACCCTGAGAGAGGGGAATAAAACCACGAGAGAGGGGAATAAACCCGGAGAGAAGGGAATAAACCCACGAGAGAGGAGAATAAACCCCGTGAGAGAAGGGAATAAACCCAGACAGAGGGGAATAAACCCTGAGAGAGGTAAATAAACCCAGAGAGAGGGGGATAAACCCCGAGAAAGGGGAATAAACCCGAGAAAGGGGAATAAACCCTGAGAGAGGGGAATAAAACCACGAGAGAGGGGAATAAACCCGGAGAGAAGGGAATAAACCCACGAGAGAGGAGAATAAACCCCACGAGAGAGGGGAATAAACCCAGAGAGAGGAGAATAAACCCCGAGAGAGGGGAATAAACCCAGCGAGAGAAGGGAATAAACCCAGCGAGAGAAGAGAATAAACACCGCAAAAGAGGGGAATAAAACCCACGAGAGAGGGGAATAAACCCAGCGAGAGGGGAATAAACCCCGAGAGTAGAGAATAAACCCAGCAAGAGAGGGGTATAAGCCCAGCAAGAGAGGGGGATAAACCCCGCAAGAGAGGGGAACAAGCCTCGCAAGAGAGGGGGATAAACCCAGCGAGAGAGGGGAATAAAACCAGCGAGAGAGGGAAATAAACCCAGCAAAAGAGGGAAATAAATCCCGAGAGAGGAGAATAAACCCTGAGAGAGGAGAATAAACTTGAGAGAGAGAAGGGAATAAAACCCGAGAGAGTAGAAAAAACATCGAGAGAGGGGGTAATAAACCCAGCAAGAGAGGGGAATAAACCCCGCAAGATAGGGGAATAAACCTAGCGAGGGAGGGGAATAAACCCCGAGAGAGGGGAATAAACCCAGTAAGAGATTGGAATTCACCCAGCGAGAGAGGAGGATAAACCTTGAGAGAGGGGATAAACCCTGCAAGAGAGGGGAATAAACCCTGCAAGAGAAGGGGATAAACTCCGCAAGAGAGAGAGAGAGGAATAAACCCAGCATGAGAGAGGGGAATAAACCCCGAGAGAGAGGTGAATAAACCCAGCGAGAGATAGGAATAAACCCAGCGCGAGAGGGAAATAAACTCCTCGAGAGAGGGGAATAAGCCCAGAGAGAGGGGAATAAACCCCGCTAGAGGAGAATAAACCCGTGAGAGAGGGGAATAAACCCAGAAAGAGGGGAATAAGCCTACGAGAGAGGGGTAAAAACCCCGAGAGAGAGGAATAAACCCACTAGAGAGGAGAATGAACCCCGTGAGAGAGGGGATTAAACCCAGAGAGAGTGGAATAAACCCTGAGAGAGGTAAGTAAACCCCGAGAGAGGGGAATAAACCCCGAGAGAGGGGAATAAACCTACAAGAGAGGAGAGTAAACCCTCCCAGAGTGGAATAAACCCAGAGAGAGGAGAATAAACACACAGAGAGGGAAATAAACCCAGGGACAGAGGAGAATAAACCCCACGAAATAGGGGAATAAACCCCGAGAGAGAGGGAAATAAACCCACAAGAGAAGGGAATAAACCCAGCGAGAGAGGGGAATAAACCCCACGAGAGGTGAATAAAATCCGTGAGAAAGGGGAATAAACCCAAGGAAGTGAATAAACCCGAGAAAGGGGACTAAACCCACGAGAGAGGGGAATAAACCCGGCGAGAGAGGGGAATAAACCCAGCGAGGAAGGGGAATAAACCCTACGAGTGAGGAGAATAAACCCAGAGAGAGGGGTATAAACCCCGAGAGAGGAGAATAAACCCAGCATGAGAGGGAATAAACGCAGCAAGAGAGGGGAATAAACCCCACGAGAGAGGGGAATAAACCCAGAGAGAGGAGAATAAACCTCAAGAGAGGGGAATAAACCCAGCGAGAGAGGGGAATAAACCCAGCGAGAGAGGTGAATAAACCCCACGAGTCAGGATAATAAACCCAGAGAGAGGGGAATAAACCCCGAGAGAGGAGAATAAACCCAGCAAGAGAGGAAATAAACACAGAAAGAGAGGAGAATAAACCCAGCAAGAGAGGGAAATAAACCCTGCGAGAGAGGGGAATAAACCCCGAGAGAGGAGAATAAACCCAGCAAAAGAGGGAATAAACACAGCAAGAGAGGGGAATAAACCTAGCAAGAGAGGGAAATAAACCCCGCGAGAGAGGGGAATAAACCCAGCGAGAGAGGGGAATCAGCCCTGCGAGAGAGGGGTATAAACCCCGAGAGAGGAGAATAAACCTGCGAGAGAGGCAAATAAACCCAGCGAGAGAGGGGAATAATTCCTGAGAGAGAGGGGAATAAACCCAGAGAGAGAGGGGAATAAACCAAGCGAGAGAGGGGAATAAACCCATAGAGAGAGGGGAATAAACCCTGAGAGAGGGGAATAAACCTAGTGAGAGAGGGGAATAAACCCAGCGAGATAGGGGAATAAAGCCCATGAGAGGGGCAGAAACCCAGCAAGAGAGGGGAATAAACCCTGAGAGAGAGGGGCATAAACCCAACGAGAGAGTGGAATAAACCTGCGAGAGAGGGGAATAAACCTGCGAGAGAGGGGAATAAACCTGCGAAAGAGGGGAATAAACCTGCGAGAGAGGGGAATAAACCCCAAGAGAGGAGAATAAACCCAACAAAAGAGGGAATAAACCCAGAAAGAGAGGGGAATAAACCCAGCGAGGGAGGGAAATAAACCCCGCAAAAGAGGGGAATAAACCCAGCGAAAGAGGGGAATAAACCCAGCGAGAGAGGGGAATAAACTCAGCGAGAGAGGGGAATAAATTCCGAGAGGAGAATAAACCCTAAGAGAGGAGAATAAACCCGTAAGAGAGGGGAGTAAACCCCTAGAAAGAAGAATAAACCTCGCAAGATAGGGGAATAAACCCAGCGAGAGAGGGGAATAAACTCAGCCAGAGAGAAGGGAATAAGCCCCGGGAGAGAGGGGAATAAACCCAGTGGGAGAAGGGAATTAACCCCGCAAGAGAGGGGAATAAACCCAGCGAGAGAGGGGAATTAACCCAGCAAGATCGGGGAATAAACCCAGCGAGAGGGGAATAAACCTCGAGAGAGGGGAATAAACCCCGCGAGAGAGAGGAATAAACCCCGCGAGAGAGGGGAATAAACCCTGAGAGAGGGAACTAAACCCGCAATAGAGGGAAATAAACCTCGTGAGAGGGGGGAATAAACCCCGCGAGAAGGGAATAAACCCCGAGAGAAAGGACTAAACCCCGCGAGAGAGGGAATAAACCCGAGAAAGGGGAATAAATCCAAGAAAGTAGAATAAACCCACGAGAGAGGGGAATAAACCCCACGAGAGAGGGGAATAAACCCCATGAGAGATGGGAATAAACCCAGAGAGAGGAGAATGAACCCCGAGAGAGAAGAATAAATCCAGCGAGAGAGGGGAATAAACCCGGCGAGAGAGTGAATGAACCCCACGAGAGAGGGAATAAACCCCGCAAAAGAGGGGAATAAACCCAGCGAGAGAGGGGGATAAACCCAGCGAGAGAGGGGAATAATCCCAGCGAGAGCGGGGAATAAACCCAGAGAGAGGGGAATAAAACCAAAAAGAGGAGAATAAACCCAGCAAGAGAGGAGAATAAACCCCACGAAATAGGGGGAATAAACCCCGAGAGAGAGGGAAATAAACCCCCAACAGAGGGGAATAAACCCTGTGAGAGAGCGGAATAAACCCAGCGAGAGGGGAATAAACCCTGCGAGAGAGGGGAATAAACCCGAGAAAGGGGAATAAACCCAAGAAAAGGGAATGAACCCACGAGAGAGGGGGATAAACCCAGTGAGAGAGGGGAATGAACCCCGCGAGAGAGGGGAATAAACCCCACGAGAGAGGGGAATAAACCCCGCAAAAGAGGGGGATAAAACCAGCGAGAGAGGGGAATAAATCCAGCGACAGAGGGGAATAAACCCAACGAGAGAAGGGAATAAATCCCGAGAGAGGAGAATAAACCCTGAGAGAGGAAATAAACCTGCGAGAGAGAGGGGGAGAATAAACCCCGCAAGAGAGGAGAATAAACCCCACGAAATAGGGGGAATAAACTCCGAGAGAGAGGGAGATAAACCCCCAACAGAGGGGAATAAACCCCGTGAGAGAGCGGAATAAACCCAGCGAGAGGGGAATAAACCCTGCGAGAGAGGGGAATAAACCCGAGAAAGGGGAATAAACCCAAGAAAAGGGAATAAACATCACGAGAGAGGGGGATAAACCCAGTTAGAGAGGGGAATGAACCCCGCGAGAGAGGGGAATAAACCCCTCGAGAGAGGGGAATAAACCCCGCAAAAGAGGGGGATAAACCCAGCGAGAGAGGGGAATAAATCCAGCGACAGAGGGGAATAAACCCAGCGAAAGAAGGGAATAAATCCAGAGGGGGAGAATAAACCCTGAGAGAGGAGATGAACCTGCGAGAGAGAGGGGGAGAATAAACCCCGCAAGAGAAGGGAATAAACCCCACAAGAGAGGGGAATAAACCCTACAAGAGAGGGGAATAAAACCAGAGAGAGGGGAATAAACCCCGAGGGAGGAGAATAAACACAGCAAGACAGGAAATAAACACAGAAAGAGAGGAGAATAAACCCAGCAAGAGAGGGAAATAAACCCTGCGAGAGAGGGGAATAAACCCCGAGAGAGGAGAATAAACCCAGCAAAAGAGGGAATAAACACAGCAAGAGAGGGGAATAAACCTAGCAAGAGAGGGAAATAAACCCCGCGAGAGAGGGGAATAAACCCAGCGAGAGAGGGGAATCAGCCCTGCGAGAGAGGGGTATAAACCCCGAGAGAGGAGAATAAACCTGCGAGAGAGGCAAATAAACCCAGCGAGAGAGGGGAATAATTCCTGAGAGAGAGGGGAATAAACCCAGAGAGAGAGGGGAATAAACCAAGCGAGAGAGGGGAATAAACCCTGAGAGAGGGGAATAAACCTAGTGAGAGAGGGGAATAAACCCAGCGAGATAGGGGAATAAAGCCCATGAGAGGGGCAGAAACCCAGCAAGAGAGGGGAATAAACCCTGAGAGAGAGGGGCATAAACCCAACGAGAGAGTGGAATAAACCTGCGAGAGAGGGGAATAAACCTGCGAGAGAGGGGAATAAACCTGCGAAAGAGGGGAATAAACCTGCGAGAGAGGGGAATAAACCCCAAGAGAGGAGAATAAACCCAACAAAAGAGGGAATAAACCCAGAAAGAGAGGGGAATAAACCCAGCGAGGGAGGGAAATAAACCCCGCAAAAGAGGGGAATAAACCCAGCGAAAGAGGGGAATAAACCCAGCGAGAGAGGGGAATAAACTCAGCGAGAGAGGGGAATAAATTCCGAGAGGAGAATAAACCCTAAGAGAGGAGAATAAACCCGTAAGAGAGGGGAGTAAACCCCTAGAAAGAAGAATAAACCTCGCAAGATAGGGGAATAAACCCAGCGAGAGAGGGGAATAAACTCAGCCAGAGAGAAGGGAATAAGCCCCGGGAGAGAGGGGAATAAACCCAGTGGGAGAAGGGAATTAACCCCGCAAGAGAGGGGAATAAACCCAGCGAGAGAGGGGAATTAACCCAGCAAGATCGGGGAATAAACCCAGACAGAGGGGAATAAACCTCGAGAGAGGGGAATAAACCCCGCGAGAGAGAGGAATAAACCCCGCGAGAGAGGGGAATAAACCCTGAGAGAGGGAACTAAACCCGCAATAGAGGGAAATAAACCTCGTGAGAGGGGGGAATAAACCCCGCGAGAAGGGAATAAACCCCGAGAGAAAGGACTAAACCCCGCGAGAGAGGGAATAAACCCGAGAAAGGGGAATAAATCCAAGAAAGTAGAATAAACCCACGAGAGAGGGGAATAAACCCCACGAGAGAGGGGAATAAACCCCATGAGAGATGGGAATAAACCCAGAGAGAGGAGAATGAACCCCGAGAGAGAAGAATAAATCCAGCGAGAGAGGGGAATAAACCCGGCGAGAGAGTGAATGAACCCCACGAGAGAGGGAATAAACCCCGCAAAAGAGGGGAATAAACCCAGCGAGAGAGGGGGATAAACCCAGCGAGAGAGGGGAATAAACCCAGCGAGAGCGGGGAATAAACCCAGAGAGAGGGGAATAAAACCAAAAAGAGGAGAATAAACCCAGCAAGAGAGGAGAATAAACCCCACGAAATAGGGGGAATAAACCCCGAGAGAGAGGGAAATAAACCCCCAACAGAGGGGAATAAACCCTGTGAGAGAGCGGAATAAACCCAGCGAGAGGGGAATAAACCCTGCGAGAGAGGGGAATAAACCCGAGAAAGGGGAATAAACCCAAGAAAAGGGAATGAACCCACGAGAGAGGGGGATAAACCCAGTGAGAGAGGGGAATGAACCCCGCGAGAGAGGGGAATAAACCCCACGAGAGAGGGGAATAAACCCCGCAAAAGAGGGGGATAAAACCAGCGAGAGAGGGGAATAAATCCAGCGACAGAGGGGAATAAACCCAACGAGAGAAGGGAATAAATCCCGAGAGAGGAGAATAAACCCTGAGAGAGGAAATAAACCTGCGAGAGAGAGGGGGAGAATAAACCCCGCAAGAGAGGAGAATAAACCCCACGAAATAGGGGGAATAAACTCCGAGAGAGAGGGAGATAAACCCCCAACAGAGGGGAATAAACCCCGTGAGAGAGCGGAATAAACCCAGCGAGAGGGGAATAAACCCTGCGAGAGAGGGGAATAAACCCGAGAAAGGGGAATAAACCCAAGAAAAGGGAATAAACATCACGAGAGAGGGGGATAAACCCAGTTAGAGAGGGGAATGAACCCTGCGAGAGAGGGGAATAAACCCCTCGAGAGAGGGGAATAAACCCCGCAAAAGAGGGGGATAAACCCAGCGAGAGAGGGGAATAAATCCAGCGACAGAGGGGAATAAACCCAGCGAAAGAAGGGAATAAATCCAGAGGGGGAGAATAAACCCTGAGAGAGGAGATGAACCTGCGAGAGAGAGGGGGAGAATAAACCCCGCAAGAGAAGGGAATAAACCCCACAAGAGAGGGGAATAAACCCTACAAGAGAGGGGAATAAAACCAGAGAGAGGGGAATAAACCCCGAGGGAGGAGAATAAACACAGCAATAGAGTGGAATTATCCCAGCAAGAGAGGAGAATAAAACCCACGATATAGGGGAATAAGCCCCGAAAAAAAGTAAAATAAACCCGCAAGAGAGGGGTATAAACCCTGTGAGAGAGGGGAATAAACCCCGCAAGAGGGTAATAAACCCCGCGAGAGAGGGGAATAAACCCCACAAGAGAGGGGAATAAACCCGGCGAGAGAGGGGAATAAACCCAGCGACAGTGGAGGAATAAACCCAGCGAGAGAGGGGAATAAACCCAGCGAGAGAGGGGAATAAATCACGAGAAAGGAGAATAAACCCAGCGAGAGAGGAGAATAAATACAGCAAGAGAGGGGTATACACCCAGTGAGAGAGGGGAATAAACCCCGCAAGAGAGGGGGATAAACCCAGCGAGAGAGGGGAATAAACCCCGCAAGAGAGGGGAATAAACCCAGCAAAAAAGGGAAATAAACCCAGCGAGAGAGGGGAATAAATCCCGAGAGAGGAGAATAAACCCTGAGAGAGGAGAATAAACAGGCGAGAGGGAGGGGAATAAATCCAGAGAGAGAAGGGAATAAACCCTGCAAGAGAGGGGAATAAACCCAGCGAGAGAGGGGGATAAATCCCGAGAGAGGAGAATAAATCCAGCGAGAGAGGGGAATAAACCCAGCAAGAGAGGGGGATACACCCAGTGAGAGAGGGGAATAAACCCCGCAAGAGAGGGGGATAAACCCAGCAAGAGAGGGGAATTAATCCCGCAAGAGAGGGGGATAAACCCAGCGAGAGAGGGAAATAAACCCGGCGAGAGAGGGGAATAAATCTCGAGAGAGGAGAATAAACCCGGAGAGAGGAGAATAAACCTGCGAGAGAAAGGGGAATAAATCCAGAGAGAGAAGGGAATAAACCCTGCAAGAGAGGGGAATAAACCCAGCGAGAGAGGGGAATAAATCCCGAGAGAGGAGAATAAACCCAGCGAGAGAGGGGAATAAACCCAGCAAGAGAGGGGGATACACCCAGTGAGAGAGGGGAATAAACCCCGCAAGAGAGGGGGATAAACCCCGCAAGAGAGGGGGATAAACCCATCGAGAGAGGGGAATAAACCCCGAGAGAGGGTAATAAACCCCGCAAGTGAGGGGAATAAACCCTGCAAGAGAGGGGAATATACCCATCAAGAGAGGGGAATAAACCCAGCATGAGAGAGGGGAATAAACCCAGCGAGAGAGGGGAATAAACCCAGCGAGAGAGGGGAATAAACCCTTCAAGAGAGGGAAATAAACCCAGAGAGGGGAATAACCCCCAGTAGAGGAGAATAAACCCGCAAGAGAGGGTAATGAACCCGGAGAGAGGGGAATAAACCCACGAGAGAGGAAAATAAACCTCGTGAGAGAGGGGAATAAACTCAGACAGAGGGGATTAAACCCTGAGAGAGGTAAATAAACCCAGAGAGGGGAATAAACCCCGAGGAAGGGGAATAAACCCACGAGAGAGAAGAATAAACCCAGAGAGAGGGGAATAAACCCAGCGACAGAGGAAAATAAACCCCACGAAATAGGGGAATAAACCCGAGAAAGGGGAATAAACCCAAGAGTGAGGGGAATAAACCTCGCGAGGGAGGGGAATAAACCCCACGAAAGAGGGGGATAAACCCAGAGAGAGGAAAATAAACTCCGACAGTGGAGAATAAACCCAGCGAGAGAAAGAAATAAGCCACGCGAGAGAGGGGAATAAAACCCACGAGAGAGGGGAATAAACCCAGCGAGAGGGGAATAAACCCTGCGAGAGAGGGGAATAAAGCCCACAAGAGAGTTGAATAAACCCAGCGAGATAGGGGAATAAAGCCCGCAAGAGAGTTGAATAAACCCAGCAAGAGAGGGGAATTAACCCAGCGAGAGAGGGGAATAAACCCAGCGAGAGAGGGGGATAAACCCCGAGAGAGGGGAATAAACCCGCAAGAGAGGGGAATTAACCCTGCAAGAGAGGGGAATAAACCCAGCAAGAGAGGGGAATAAACCCAGCATGAGAGAGGGGAATAAACCCAGCATGAAAAAGGGGAATAAACCCACGAGAGAGGGGAATAAACCCGGAGAGAGGGGAATAAACCCACGAGAGAGGAGAACAAACCCCGTGAGAGAAGGGAATAAACCCAGACAGAGGGGAATAAACCCTGAGAGAGGTAAATAAACCCAGAGAGAGGGGAATAAACCCCGAGAAAGGGGAATAAACCCGAGAAAGGGGAATAAACCCACGAGAGAGGGGAGTAAACCTCACGAGGGAGAGGAATAAACCCCACGAGAGAGGGGAATAAACCCAGAGAGAGGAGAATGAACCCCGAGACAGAGGAATGAACCCAGCGAGAGAGGGGAATAAACCCCGCGAGAGAGTGAATAAACCCAGCGAGAGAGGGGAATAAACCCAGCGAGAGAGGGGAACAAACCCAGCGAGAGAGGGGAATAAACCCAGAGAGAGAGGAATAAAACCAGAAAGAGGAGAATAAACCCAGCAAGAGAGGAGAATAAACCCCACGACATAGGGGGAATAAACCCCGAGAAAGAGGGGAAAAAAACCCCAACAGGGGGGAATAAACCCCGTGAGAGAGGGGAATAGACCCAGCGAGAGGGGAATAAACCCTGCGAGAGAGGGGAATAAACCCGAGAAAGGGGAGTAAACCCTGAGAGAGTAGATAAACCTGCGAGAGAGAGGGGGAGAATAAATTCCGCAAGAGAGGGGTATAAACCCCACAAGAGAGGGGAACAAACCCCACGAGAGAGGGGAATAAAACCAGAGAGAGGGGAATAAACCCCGAGGGAGGAGAATAAACACAGCAAGAGAGGGGAATAAGCCCAGCAAGAGAGGAGAATAAAACCCACGATATAGGGGAATAAACCCCGAAAAAAAGGAAATAAACCCACAAGAGACGGGAATAAACCCTGTGAGAGAGGGGAATAAACCCTGCAAGAGGGTAATAAACCCCGCGAGAGAGGGGAATAAACCTCACGAGAGAGGGGAATAAACCCGGCGAGAGAGGGGAATAAACCCAGCGAGAGAGGGGAATAAACCCAGCGAGAGAGGGGAATAAACCCAGCGAGAGAGGGGAATAAATCCCGAGAAAGGAGAATAACCCCAGCGAGAGAGGGGAATAAACCCAGCAAGAGAGGGGGATACATTCAGTGAGAGAGGGAAATAAACCCCACAAGAGAGGGGGATAAACCCAGCGAGAGAGGGGAATAAGCCCCGCAAGAGAGGGGGATAAACCCAGCGAGAGAGGGAAATAAACCCAGCGAGAGAGGGGAATATATCCCGAGAGAGGAGAATATACCTGCGAGAGAGAGGGGAATAAACCCAGAGAGAGAAGGGAATAAACCCCGCAAGAGAGGGGAATAAGCCCAGCGAGAGAGGGGAATAAATCCCGAGAAAGGAGAATAAACCCAGCGAGAGAGGGGATTAAAGTCAGCAAGAGAGGGGGATACACCCAGTGAGAGAGGGGAATAAACCCCGCAAGAGAGGGGGATAAACCCAGCGAGAGAGGGGAGTAAAACCCGCAAGAAAGGGGGATAAACCCAGCGAGAGAGGGAAATAAACCCAGCGAGAGAAGGGAATAAATCCCGAGAGAGGAGAATAAACCCTGAGAGAGAAGAATAAACCTGAGAGAGAGAGGGGAATAAACCCAGAGAGAGAAGGGAATAAACCCCGCAAGAGAGGGGAATACACCGAGCGAAAGAGGGGAATTAACCCAGCGAGAGAGGGGAATAAACCCAGCGAGATAGGGGAATAAACCCCGAGAGAGGGGAATAAACCCCACAAGAGAGGGGAATAAACCCCGCAAGAGAGGGGAATAAACCCAGCAAGAGAGGGGAATAAACCCAGCATGAGAGAGAGGAATAAACCCAGCATGAAAAAGGGGGATAAACCCAGCGAGAGAGAGGAATAAACCCCACTAGAGGAGAATAAACCCGCGAGAGAGGGAAATAAACCCCGAGAGAGGGGAATAAAACCACGAGAGAGGGGAATAAACCCGGAGAGAGGGGAATAAACCCACGAGAGAGGAGAATAAACCCCGTGAGAGAAGGGAATAAACCCAGACAGAGGGGAATAAACCCTGAGAGAGGTAAATATACCCAGAGAGAGGGGGATAAACCCCGAGAAAGGGGAATAAACCCGAGAAAGGGGAATAAACCCACGAGAGAGGGGAGTACACCTCGCGAGGGAGAGGAATAAACCCCACGAGAGACGGGAATAAACCCAGAGTGAGGAGAATAAACCCCGAGAGAGGGGAATAAACCCAGCGAGAGAAGGGAATAAACCCAGCGAGAGAAGAGAATAAACACCGCGAAAGAGGGGAATAAAACCCACGAGAGAGGGGAATAAACCCAGCGAGAGGGGAATAAACCCCGAGAGTAGAGAATAAACCCAGCAAGAGAGGGGGATAAGCTTAGCAAGAGAGGGGGATAAACCCCGCAAGAGAGGGGAATAAGCCCCGCAAGAGAGGGGGATAAACCCAGCGAGAGAGGGGAATAAACCCAGCGAGAGAGGGAAATAAACCCAGCAAAAGAGGGAAATAAATCCCGAGAGAGGAGAATAAACCCTGAGAGAGGAGAATAAACTTGAGAGATAGAGGGGAATAAAACCCGAGAGAGTAGAAAAAACATCAAGAGAGGGGGTAATACACCCAGCAAGAGAGGAGAATAAACCCCGAGAGAGGGGAATAAACCCAGCGAGAGGTTGGAATTCACCCAGCGAGAGAGGAGAATAAACCTTGAGAGAGGGGAATAAACCCTGCAAGAGAGGGGAATAAACCCTGCAAGAGAAGGGGATAAACTCCGCAAGAGAGAGAGAGAGGAATAAACCCAGCATGAGAGAGGGGAATAAACCCCGAGAGAGAGAGGGGAATAAACCCAGCGAGAGATAGGAATAATCCCAGCGCGAGAGGGAAATAAACTCCTTGAGAGAGGGGAATTAGCCCAGAGAGAGGGGAATAAACCCCGCTAGAGGAGAATAAACCCGTGAGAGAGGGGAATAAACCCAGAAAGAGGGGAATAAGCCTACGAGAGAGGGGTATAAACCCCGAGAGAGAGGAATAAACCCACGAGAGAGGAGAATGAACCCCGTGAGAGAGGGGATTAAACCCAGAGAGAGTGGAATAAAGCCTGAGAGAGGTAAGTAAACCCCGAGAGAGGGGAATAAACCCCGAGAGAGGGGAATAAACCCACAAGAGAGGAGAGTAAACCCTCCCAAAGTGGAATAAACCCAGAGAGAGGAGAATAAACACACAGAGAGGGAAATAAACCCAGCGACAGAGGAGAATAAACCCCACGAAATAGGAGAATAAACCCCGAGAGAGAGGGAAATAAACCCACAAGAGAAGGGAATAAACCCAGCGAGAGAGGGGAATAAACCCCACGAGAGGTGAATAAAACCCGCGAGAAAGGGGAATAAACCCGAGGAAGTGAATAAACCCGAGAAAGGGGAATAAACCCACGAGAGAGGGGAATAAACCCGGCAAGAGAGGGGAATAAACCCAGCGAGAAAGGGGAATAAACCCCACGAGTGAAGAGAATAAACCCAGAGAGAGGGGTATAAACCCAGAGAGAGGAGAATAAACCCAGCAAGAGAGGGAATAAACCCAGCAAGAGAGGGGAATAAACCCCACGAGAGAGGGGAATAAACCCAGAGAGAGGAGAATAAACCTCAAGAGAGGGGAATAAACCCAGCGAGAGAGGGGAATAAACCCAGCGAGAGAGGGGAATAAACCCCACGAGTCAGGATAATAAACCCAGAGAGAGGGGGATAAACCCCGAGAGAGAAGAATAAACCCAGCAAGAGAGAAAATAAACACAGCAAGAGAGGAGAATAAACCCAGCAAGAGAGGGAAATAAACCCTGCAAGAGAGGGGAATAAACCCCGAGAGAGGAGAATAAATCCAGCAAGAGAAGGAATAAACACAGCAAGAGAGGGGAATAAACCTAGCAAGAGAGGGAAATAAACCCCGCGAGAGAGGGGAATAAACCCAGCGAGAGAGGGGAATCAGCCCAGCGAAAGAGGGGGATAAACCCCCGAGAGAGGAGAATAAACCTGCGAGAGAGGCAAATAAACCCAGCGAGAGAGGGGAATAATTCCTGAGAGAGAGGGGAATAAACCCAGAGAGAGAGGGGAATAAACCAAGCGAGAGAGGGGAATAAACCCAGAGAGGGGAATAAACCCTGAGAGAGGGGAATAAACCTAGTGAGATGTGGGAATAAACCCAGCGAGATAGGGGAATAAAGCCCATGAGAGGGGCAGAAACCCAGCGAGAGAGGGGAATAAACCCTGAGAGAGAGGGGCATAAACCCGACGAGAGAGGGGAATAAACCTGCGAGAGAGGGGAATAAGCCTGCGAGAGAGGGGAATTAACCTGCAAGAGAGGGGAATAAACCTGCGAGAGAGGGAAATAAACCCCAAGAGAGAGAGGGGAATAAACCCAGCGAGAGATAGGAATAAACCCAGCGCGAGAGGGAAATAAACTCCTTGAGAGAGGGGAATGAGCCCAGAGAGAGGGGAATAAACCCCGCTAGAGGAGAATAAACCCGTGAGAGAGGGGAATAAACCCAGAAAGAGGGGAATAAGCCTACGAGAGAGGGGTATAAACCCCGAGAGAGAGGAATAAACCCACGAGAGAGAAGAATGAACCCCGTGAGAGAGGGGATTAAACCCAGAGAGAGTGGAATAAAGCCTGAGAGAGGTAAGTAAACCCCGAGAGAGGGGAATAAACCCCGAGAGAGGGGAATAAACCCACAAGAGAGGAGAGTAAACCCTCCCAAAGTGGAATAAACCCAGAGAGAGGAGAATAAACACACAGAGAGGGAAATAAACCCAGCGACAGAGGAGAATAAACCCCACGAAATAGGAGAATAAACCCCGAGAGAGAGGGAAATAAACCCACAAGAGAAGGGAATAAACCCAGCGAGAGAGGGGAATAAACCCCACGAGAGGTGAATAAAACCCGCGAGAAAGGGGAATAAACCCGAGGAAGTGAATAAACCCGAGAAAGGGGAATAAACCCACGAGAGAGGGGAATAAACCCGGCAAGAGAGGGGAATAAACCCAGCGAGAAAGGGGAATAAACCCCACGAGTGAAGAGAATAAACCCAGAGAGAGGGGTATAAACCCAGAGAGAGGAGAATAAACCCAGCAAGAGAGGGAATAAACCCAGCAAGAGAGGGGAATAAACCCCACGAGAGAGGGGAATAAACCCAGAGAGAGGAGAATAAACCTCAAGAGAGGGGAATAAACCCAGCGAGAGAGGGGAATAAACCCAGCGAGAGAGGGGAATAAACCCCACGAGTCAGGATAATAAACCCAGAGAGAGGGGGATAAACCCCGAGAGAGAAGAATAAACCCAGCAAGAGAGAAAATAAACACAGCAAGAGAGGAGAATAAACCCAGCAAGAGAGGGAAATAAACCCTGCAAGAGAGGGGAATAAACCCCGAGAGAGGAGAATAAATCCAGCAAGAGAAGGAATAAACACAGCAAGAGAGGGGAATAAACCTAGCAAGAGAGGGAAATAAACCCCGCGAGAGAGGGGAATAAACCCAGCGAGAGAGGGGAATCAGCCCAGCGAAAGAGGGGGATAAACCCCCGAGAGAGGAGAATAAACCTGCGAGAGAGGCAAATAAACCCAGCGAGAGAGGGGAATAATTCCTGAGAGAGAGGGGAATAAACCCAGAGAGAGAGGGGAATAAACCAAGCGAGAGAGGGGAATAAACCCAGAGAGGGGAATAAACCCTGAGAGAGGGGAATAAACCTAGTGAGATGTGGGAATAAACCCAGCGAGATAGGGGAATAAAGCCCATGAGAGGGGCAGAAACCCAGCGAGAGAGGGGAATAAACCCTGAGAGAGAGGGGCATAAACCCGACGAGAGAGGGGAATAAACCTGCGAGAGAGGGGAATAAGCCTGCGAGAGAGGGGAATTAACCTGCAAGAGAGGGGAATAAACCTGCGAGAGAGGGAAATAAACCCCAAGAGAGAGAGGGGAATAAACCCAGCGAGAGATAGGAATAAACCCAGCGCGAGAGGGAAATAAACTCCTTGAGAGAGGGGAATGAGCCCAGAGAGAGGGGAATAAACCCCGCTAGAGGAGAATAAACCCGTGAGAGAGGGGAATAAACCCAGAAAGAGGGGAATAAGCCTACGAGAGAGGGGTATAAACCCCGAGAGAGAGGAATAAACCCACGAGAGAGAAGAATGAACCCCGTGAGAGAGGGGATTAAACCCAGAGAGAGTGGAATAAAGCCTGAGAGAGGTAAGTAAACCCCGAGAGAGGGGAATAAACCCCGAGAGAGGGGAATAAACCCACAAGAGAGGAGAGTAAACCCTCCCAAAGTGGAATAAACCCAGAGAGAGGAGAATAAACACACAGAGAGGGAAATAAACCCAGCGACAGAGGAGAATAAACCCCACGAAATAGGAGAATAAACCCCGAGAGAGAGGGAAATAAACCCACAAG
Organism: Flabesymbios commensalis; assembly: GCA_964017125.1. NCBI lineage: Eukaryota > Metazoa > Annelida > Polychaeta > Terebellida > Flabelligeridae > Flabesymbios > Flabesymbios commensalis. The sequence goes on from OZ024906.1 coordinate 83,151,795, forward strand.
AGAAGGGTATAAACCCAGCGAGAGAGGGGAATAAACCCCACGAGAGGTGAATAAAACCCGCGAGAAAGGGGAATAAACCCGAGGAAGTGAATAAACCCGAGAAAGGGGAATAAACCCACGAGAGAGGGGAATAAACCCGGCGAGAGAGGGGGATAAACCCAGCGAGAAAGGGGAATAAACCCCACGAGTGAAGAGAATAAACCCAGAGAGAGGGGTATAAACCCCGAGAGAGGAGAATAAACCCAGCAAGAGAGGGAATAAACCCAGCAAGAGAGGGGAATAAACCCCACGAGAGAGGGGAATAAACCCAGAGAGAGGAGAATAAACCTCAAGAGAGGGGAATAAACCCAGCGAGAGAGGGGAATAAACCCAGCGAGAGAGGGGAATAAACCCCACGAGTCAGGATAATAAACCCAGAGAGAGGGGGATAAACCCCGAGAGAGGAGAATAAACCCAGCAAGAGAGAAAATAAACACAGCAAGAGAGGAGAATAAACCCAGCAAGAGAGGGAAATAAACCCTGCGAGAGAGGGGAATAAACCCCGAGAGAGGAGAATAAACCCAGCAAGAGAGGGAATAAACACAGCAAGAGAGGGGAATAAACCTAGCAAGAGAGGGAAATAAACCCCGCGAGAGAGGGGAATAAACCCAGCGAGAGAGGGGAATCAGCCCAGCGAGAGAGGGGGATAAACCCCGAGAGAGGAGAATAAACCTGCGAGAGAGGCAAATAAACCCAGCGAGAGAGGGGAATAATTCCTGAGAGAGAGGGGAATAAACCCAGAGAGAGAGGGGAATAAACCAAGCGAGAGAGGGGAATAAACCCAGAGAGGGGAATAAACCCTGAGAGAGGGGAATAAACCTAGTGAGATGTGGGAATAAACCCAGCGAGATAGGGGAATAAAGCCCATGAGAGGGGCAGAAACCCAGCGAGAGAGGGGAATAAACCCTGAGAGAGAGGGGCATAAACCCAACGAGAGAGGGGAATAAACCTGCGAGAGAGGGGAATAAACCTGCGAGAGAGGGGAATAAACCTGCGAGAGAGGGGAATAAACCTGCGAGAGAGGGGAATAAACCCCAAGAGAGGAGAATAAACCCAGCAAAAGAGGGAATAAACCCAGAAAGAGAGGGGAATAAACCCAGCGAAGGAGGGAAATAAACCCCGCAAAAGAGGGGAATAAACCCAGCGGTAGAGGGGAATAAACCCAGCGAGAGAGGGGAAAAAACTCAGCGAGAGAGGGGAATAAATTCCGAGAGGAGAATAAACCCTAAGAGAGGAGAATAAACCCGTAAGAGAGGGGAGTAAACCCCGAGAAAGAAGAATAAACCCCGCAAGATAGGGAAATAAACCCAGCGAGAGAGGGGAATAAACCCAGCCAGAGAGAAGGGAATAAACCCCGGGAGAGAGGGGAATAAACCCAGTGAGAGAAGGGAATAAACCCCGCAAGAGAGGGGAATAAACCCAGCGAGAGAGGGGAATTAACCCAGCAAGATCGGGGAATAAACCCAGCGAGAGGGGAATAAACCTCGAGAGAGGGGAATAAACCCCCCAAGAGAGGGGAATAAACCCTGAGAGAGGGAAATAAACCCGCAAGAGAGGGGAATAAACCTCGTGAGAGGGGGGAATAAACCCCGCGAGAGGGGAATAAACTCCGAGAGAAAGAAATAAACCCCGCGAGAGAGGGGAATAAACCCGAGAAAGGGGAATAAATCCAAGAAAGTAGAATAAACCCACGAGAGAGGGGAATGAACCCCGCGAGAGAGGGGAATAAACCCCATGAGAGATGGGAATAAACCCAGAGAGAGGAGAATGAACCCCGAGAGAAAAGAATAAATCCAGCGAGAGAGGGGAATAAACCCGGCGAGAAAGTGAATAAACCCCACGAGAGAGGGGAATAAACCCCGCAAAAGAGGGGAATAAACCCAGCGAGAGAGGGGAATAAACCCAGCGAGAGAGGGGAATAAACCCAGCGAGAGAGGGGAATAAACCCAGCGAGAGAGGGGAATAAAACCAGAAAGAGGAGAATAAACCCAGCAAGAGAGGAGAATAAACCCCACGAAATAGGGGGAATAAACCCCGAGAGAGAGGGAAATAAACCCCCAACAGAGGGGAATAAGCCCCGTGAGAGAGCGGAATAAACCCAGCGAGAGGGGATTAAACCCTGCGAGAGAGGGGAATAAACCCGAGAAAGGGGAATAAACCCAAGAAAAGGGAATAAACCCACGAGAGAGGGGGATAAACCCAGTGAGAGAGGGGAATGAACCCCACGAGAGAGGGGAATAAACCCCACGAGAGAGGGGAATAAACCCCGCAAAAGAGGGGGATAAAACCAGCGAGAGCGGGGAATATATCCAGCGACAGAGGGGAATAAACCCAGCGAGAGAAGGGAATAAATCCCGAGAGAGGAGAATAAACCCTGAGAGAGGAGATAAACCTGTGAGAGAGAGGGGGAGAATAAACCCCGCAAGAGAAGGGAATAAACCCCACAAGAGAGGGGAATAAACCCCACAAGAGAGGGGAATAAAACCAGAGAGTGGGGAATAAACCCCGAGGGAGGAGAATAAACACAGCAAGAGAGGGGAATAAGCCCAGCAAGAGAGGAGAATAAAACCCACGATATAGGGGAATAAGCCCCGAGAAAAAGTAAAATAAACCCGCAAGAGAGGGGAATAAACCCTGTGAGAGAAGGGAATAAACCCCGCAAGAAGGTAATAAACCCCGCGAGAGAGGGGAATAAACCCCACGAGAGAGGGGAATAAACCCGGCGAGAGAGGGGAATAAACCCAGCGAGAGTGGAGGAATAAACCCAGCGAGAGAGGGGAATAAACCCAGCGAGAGAGGGGAATAAATCCCGAGAAAGGAGAATAAACCCAGCGAGAGAGGAGAATAAACCCAGCAAGAGAGGGGGATACACCCAGTGAGAGAAGGGAATAAACCCCGCAAGAGAGGGGAATAAACCCAGCGAGAGAGGGGAATAAACCCAGCAAGATCGGGGAATAAACCCAGCGAGAGGGGAATAAACCTCGAGAGAGGGGAATAAACCCCCCAAGAGAGGGGAATAAACCCTGAGAGAGGGAAATAAACCCGCAAGAGAGGGGAATAAACCTCGTGAGAGGGGGGAATAAACCCCGCGAGAGGGGAATAAACTCCGAGAGAAAGAAATAAACCCCGCGAGAGAGGGGGATAAACCCGAGAAAGGGGAATAAATCCAAGAAAGTAGAATAAACCCACGAGAGAGGGGAATGAACCCCGCGAGAGAGGGGAATAAACCCCATGAGAGTTGGGAATAAACCCAGAGAGAGGAGAATGAACCCCGAGAGAGAAGAATAAATCCAGCGAGAGAGGGGAATAAACCCGGCGAGAGAGTGAATGAACCCCACGAGAGAGGGAATAAACCCCGCAAAAGAGGGGAATAAACCCAGCGAGAGAGGGGGATAAACCCAGCGAGAGAGGGGAATAAACCCAGCGAGAGAGGGGAATAAACCCAGCGAGAGAGGGGAATAAAACCAGAAAGAGGAGAATAAACCCAGCAAGAGAGGAGAATAAACCCCACGAAATAGGGGGAATAAACCCCGAGAGAGAGGAAAATAAACCCCCAACAGAGGGGAATAAGCCCCGTGAGAGAGCGGAATAAACCCAGCGAGAGGGGAATAAACCCTGCGAGTGAAGAGAATAAACCCAGAGAGAGGGGTATAAACCCCGAGAGAGGAGAATAAACCCAGCAAGAGAGGGAATAAACCCAGCAAGAGAGGGGAATAAACCCCACGAGAGAGGGGAATAAACCCAGAGAGAGGAGAATAAACCTCAAGAGAGGGGAATAAACCCAGCGAGAGAGGGGAATAAACCCAGCGAGAGAGGGGAATAAACCCAGCGAGAGAGGGGAATAAAACCAGAAAGAGGAGAATAAACCCAGCAAGAGAGGAGAATAAACCCCACGAAATAGGGGGAATAAACCCCGAGAGAGAGGGAAATAAACCCCCAACAGAGGGGAATAAGCCCGTGAGAGAGCGGAATAAACCCAGCGAGAGGGGATTAAACCCTGCGAGAGAGGGGAATAAACCCGAGAAAGGGGAATAAACCCAAGAAAAGGGAATAAACCCACGAGAGAGGGGGATAAACCCAGTGAGAGAGGGGAATGAACCCCACGAGAGAGGGGAATAAACCCCACGAGAGAGGGGAATAAACCCCGCAAAAGAGGGGGATAAAACCAGCGAGAGCGGGGAATATATCCAGCGACAGAGGGGAATAAACCCAGCGAGAGAAGGGAATAAATCCCGAGAGAGGAGAATAAACCCTGAGAGAGGAGATAAACCTGTGAGAGAGAGGGGGAGAATAAACCCCGCAAGAGAAGGGAATAAACCCCACAAGAGAGGGGAATAAACCCCACAAGAGAGGGGAATAAAACCAGAGAGTGGGGAATAAACCCCGAGGGAGGAGAATAAACACAGCAAGAGAGGGGAATAAGCCCAGCAAGAGAGGAGAATAAAACCCACGATATAGGGGAATAAGCCCCGAGAAAAAGTAAAATAAACCCGCAAGAGAGGGGAATAAACCCTGTGAGAGAAGGGAATAAACCCCGCAAGAGGGTAATAAACCCCGCGAGAGAGGGGAATAAACCCCACGAGAGAGGGGAATAAACCCGGCGAGAGAGGGGAATAAACCCAGCGAGAGTGGAGGAATAAACCCAGCGAGAGAGGGGAATAAACCCAGCGAGAGAGGGGAATAAATCCCGAGAAAGGAGAATAAACCCAGCGAGAGAGGAGAATAAACCCAGCAAGAGAGGGGGATACACCCAGTGAGAGAAGGGAATAAACCCTGCAAGAGAGGGGAATAAACCCAGCGAGAGAGGGGAATAAACCCAGCAAGATCGGGGAATAAACCCAGCGAGAGGGGAATAAACCTCGAGAGAGGGGAATAAACCCCCCAAGAGAGGGGAATAAACCCTGAGAGAGGGAAATAAACCCGCAAGAGAGGGGAATAAACCTCGTGAGAGGGGGGAATAAACCCCGCGAGAGGGGAATAAACTCCGAGAGAAAGAAATAAACCCCGCGAGAGAGGGGGATAAACCCGAGAAAGGGGAATAAATCCAAGAAAGTAGAATAAACCCACGAGAGAGGGGAATGAACCCCGCGAGAGAGGGGAATAAACCCCATGAGAGATGGGAATAAACCCAGAGAGAGGAGAATGAACCCCGAGAGAGAAGAATAAATCCAGCGAGAGAGGGGAATAAACCCGGCGAGAGAGTGAATGAACCCCACGAGAGAGGGAATAAACCCCGCAAAAGAGGGGAATAAACCCAGCGAGAGAGGGGGATAAACCCAGCGAGAGAGGGGAATAAACCCAGCGAGAGAGGGGAATAAACCCAGCGAGAGAGGGGAATAAAACCAGAAAGAGGAGAATAAACCCAGCAAGAGAGGAGAATAAACCCCACGAAATAGGGGGAATAAACCCCGAGAGAGAGGGAAATAAACCCCCAACAGAGGGGAATAAGCCCCGTGAGAGAGCGGAATAAACCCAGCGAGAGGGGAATAAACCCTGCGAGTGAAGAGAATAAACCCAGAGAGAGGGGTATAAACCCCGAGAGAGGAGAATAAACCCAGCAAGAGAGGGAATAAACCCAGCAAGAGAGGGGAATAAACCCCACGAGAGAGGGGAATAAACCCAGAGAGAGGAGAATAAACCTCAAGAGAGGGGAATAAACCCAGCGAGAGAGGGGAATAAACCCAGCGAGAGAGGGGAATAAACCCAGCGAGAGAGGGGAATAAAACCAGAAAGAGGAGAATAAACCCAGCAAGAGAGGAGAATAAACCCCACGAAATAGGGGGAATAAACCCCGAGAGAGAGGGAAATAAACCCCCAACAGAGGGGAATAAGCCCCGTGAGAGAGCGGAATAAACCCAGCGAGAGGGGATTAAACCCTGCGAGAGAGGGGAATAAACCCGAGAAAGGGGAATAAACCCAAGAAAAGGGAATAAACCCACGAGAGAGGGGGATAAACCCAGTGAGAGAGGGGAATGAACCCCACGAGAGAGGGGAATAAACCCCACGAGAGAGGGGAATAAACCCCGCAAAAGAGGGGGATAAAACCAGCGAGAGCGGGGAATATATCCAGCGACAGAGGGGAATAAACCCAGCGAGAGAAGGGAATAAATCCCGAGAGAGGAGAATAAACCCTGAGAGAGGAGATAAACCTGTGAGAGAGAGGGGGAGAATAAACCCCGCAAGAGAAGGGAATAAACCCCACAAGAGAGGGGAATAAACCCCACAAGAGAGGGGAATAAAACCAGAGAGTGGGGAATAAACCCCGAGGGAGGAGAATAAACACAGCAAGAGAGGGGAATAAGCCCAGCAAGAGAGGAGAATAAAACCCACGATATAGGGGAATAAGCCCCGAGAAAAAGTAAAATAAACCCGCAAGAGAGGGGAATAAACCCTGTGAGAGAAGGGAATAAACCCCGCAAGAGGGTAATAAACCCCGCGAGAGAGGGGAATAAACCCCACGAGAGAGGGGAATAAACCCGGCGAGAGAGGGGAATAAACCCAGCGAGAGTGGAGGAATAAACCCAGCGAGAGAGGGGAATAAACCCAGCGAGAGAGGGGAATAAATCCCGAGAAAGGAGAATAAACCCAGCGAGAGAGGAGAATAAACCCAGCAAGAGAGGGGGATACACCCAGTGAGAGAAGGGAATAAACCCCGCAAGAGAGGGGAATAAACCCAGCGAGAGAGGGGAATAAACCCAGCAAGATCGGGGAATAAACCCAGCGAGAGGGGAATAAACCTCGAGAGAGGGGAATAAACCCCCCAAGAGAGGGGAATAAACCCTGAGAGAGGGAAATAAACCCGCAAGAGAGGGGAATAAACCTCGTGAGAGGGGGGAATAAACCCCGCGAGAGGGGAATAAACTCCGAGAGAAAGAAATAAACCCCGCGAGAGAGGGGGATAAACCCGAGAAAGGGGAATAAATCCGAGAAAGTAGAATAAACCCACGAGAGAGGGGAATGAACCCCGCGAGAGAGGGGAATAAACCCCATGAGAGATGGGAATAAACCCAGAGAGAGGAGAATGAACCCCGAGAGAGAAGAATAAATCCAGCGAGAGAGGGGAATAAACCCGGCGAGAGAGTGAATGAACCCCACGAGAGAGGGAATAAACCCCGCAAAAGAGGGGAATAAACCCAGCGAGAGAGGGGGATAAACCCAGCGAGAGAGGGGAATAAACCCAGCGAGAGAGGGGAATAAACCCAGCGAGAGAGGGGAATAAAACCAGAAAGAGGAGAATAAACCCAGCAAGAGAGGAGAATAAACCCCACGAAATAGGGGGAATAAACCCCGAGAGAGAGGGAAATAAACCCCCAACAGAGGGGAATAAGCCCCGTGAGAGAGCGGAATAAACCCAGCGAGAGGGGAATAAACCCTGCGAGAGAGGGGAATAAACCCGAGAAAGGGGAATAAACCCAAGAAAAGGGAATAAACCCACGAGAGAGGGGGATAAACCCAGTGAGAGAGGGGAATGAACCCCACGAGAGAGGGGAATAAACCCCACGAGAGAGGGGAATAAACCCCGCAAAAGAGGGGGATAAAACCAGCGAGAGCGGGGAATATATCCAGCGACAGAGGGGAATAAACCCAGCGAGAGAAGGGAATAAATCCCGAGAGAGGAGAATAAACCCTGAGAGAGGAGATAAACCTGCGAGAGAGAGGGGGAGAATAAACCCCGCAAGAGAAGGGAAAAACCCCACAAGAGAGGGGAATAAACCCCACAAGAGAGGGGAATAAAACCAGAGAGAGGGGAATAAACCCCGAGGGAGGAGAATAAACACAGCAAGAGAAGGGAATAAGCCCAGCAAGAGAGGAGAATAAAACCCACGATATAGGGGAATAAGCCCCGAAAAAAAGTAAAATAAACCCGCAAGAGAGGGGAATAAACCCTGTGAGAGAAGGGAATAAACCCCGCAAGAGGGTAATAAACCCCGCGAGAGAGGGGAATAAACCCCACGAGAGAGGGGAATAAACCCGGCGAGAGAGGGGAATAAACCCAGCGAGAGTGGAGGAATAAACCCAGCGAGAGAGGGGAATTAACCCAGCGAGAGAGGGGAATAAATCCCGAGAAAGGAGAATAAACCCAGCGAGAGAGGAGAATAAACCCAGCAAGAGAGGGGGATACACCCAGTGAGAGAGGGGAATAAATCCCGCAAGAGAGGGGGATAAACCCAGCGAGAGAGGGGAATAAACCCCGCAAGAGAGGGGAATAAACCCAGCAAAAGAGGGAAATAAACCCAGCGAGAGAGGGGAATAAATCCCGAGAGAGGAGAATAAACCCTGAGAGAGGAGAATAAACCTGCGAGAGAGAGGGGAATAAATCCAGAGAGAGAAGGGAATAAACCCTGCAAGAGAGGGGAATAAACCCAGCGAGAGAGGGGAATAAATCCCGAGAGAGGAGAATAAACCCAGCGAGAGAGGGGAATAAACCCAGCAAGAGAGGGGGATACACCCAGTGAGAGAGGGGAATAAACCCCGCAAGAGAGGGGGATAAACCCAGCGAGAGAGGGGAATAAACCCCGCAAGAGAGGGGGATAAACCCAGCGAGAGAGGGAAATAAACCCAGCGAGAGAGGGCAATAAATCCCGAGAGAGGAGAATAAACCCTGAGAGAGGAGAATAAACCTGCGAGAGAGAGGGGAATAAATCCAGAGAGAGAAGGGAATAAACCCTGCAAGAGAGGGGAATAAACCCAGTGAGAGAGGGGAATAAATCCCGCGAGAGGAGAATAAACCCAGCGAGAGAGGGGAATAAACCCAGCAAGAGAGGGGGATACACCCAGTGAGAGAGGGGAATAAACCCCGCAAGAGAGGGGGATTAACCCCGCAAGAGAGGGGGATAAACCCAGCGAGAGAGGGGAATAAACCCCGCAAGAGAGGGGGATAAACCCAGCGAGAGAGGGAAATAAACCCAGCGAGAGAGGGGAATAAATCCCGAGAGAGAAGAATAAACCCTGAGAGAGAGGGGGATAAACTCAGAGAGAGAAGGGAATAAACCCCGCAAGAGAGGGGAATAAACCCAGCAAAAGAGGGGAATAAAGCCTGCAAGAGAGTTGGATAAACCGAGCGAGAGAGGGGAATAAACCCATCGAGAGAGGGGAATAAACCCCGAGAGAGGGTAATAAACCCCGCAAGTGAGGGGAATAGACCCTGCAAGAGAGGGGAATAGACCCAGCAAGAGAGGGGAATAAACCCAGCATGAGAGAGGGGAATAAACCCAGCGAGAGAGGGGAATTAACCCAGCGAGAGAGGGGAATAAACCCTTCGAGAGAGGGAAATAAACCCAGAGAGGGGAATAACCCCCGGTAGAGGAGAATAAACCCGCGAAAGAGGGGAATAAACCCCGAGAGAGGGGAATAGACTCACGAGAGAGGGGAATAAACCCGGAGAGAGGGGAATAAACCCACAAGAGAGGAAAATAAATTTCGTGAGAGAGGGGAATAAACCCAGACAGAGGGGATTAAACCCTGAGAGAGGTAAATAAACCCAGAGAGGGGAATAAACCCTGAGAAAGGGGAATAAACCCACGAGAGAGAGGAGTAAACCCTGCCAGAGGGGAATAAACCCACGAGAGAGAAGAATAAACTCAGAGAGAGGGGAATAGACCCAGCGACAGAGGAAAATAAACCCCACGAAATAGGGGAATAAACCCGAGAAAGGGGAATAAACCCAAGAGTGAGGGGAATAAACCTCGCGAGGGAGGGGAATAAACCCCACGAAAGAGGGGGATAAACCCAGAGAGAGGAGAATAAACCCCGACAGTGGAGAATAAACCCAGCGAGAGAAAGAAATAAGCCACGCGAGAGAGGGGAATAAAACCCACGAGAGAGGGGAATAAACCCAGCGAGAGGGGAATAAACCCCGAGAGAGGAGAATAAACCCAGCGAGAGAGGGGAATAAAGCCCGCAAGAGAGTTGAATAAACCCAGCGAGAGAGGGGAATAAAGCCCGCAAGAGAGTTGAATAAACCCAGCAAGAGAGGGGAATTAACCCAGCGAGAGAGGGGAATAAACCCAGCGAGAGAGGGGAATAAACCCCACTAGAGGAGAATAAACCCGTGAGAGAGGGGAATAAACCCCGAGAGAGGGGAAATAAACCCACGAGAGAGGGGAAGAAACCCGGAGAGAGGGGAATAAACCCACGAGAGAGGAGAACAAACCCCGTGAAAGAAGGGAATAAACCCTGAGAGAGGTAAATAAACACAGAGAGAGGGGAATAAACCCCGAGAAAGGGGAATAAACCCGAGAAAGGGGAAGAAAGCCACGAGAGAGGGGAGTAAACCTCACGAGGGAGAGGAATAAACCCCACGAGAGAGGGGAATAAACCCAGAGAAAGGAGAATAAACCCCGAGAGAGGGGAATAAACCCAGCGAGAGAAGGGAATAAACCCAGCGAGAGAAGGGAATAAACACCGCGAAAGAGGGGAATAAAACCCACGAGAGAGGGGAATAAACTCAGCGAGAGGGGAATAAACCCCGAGAGAGGAGAATAAACCCAGCAAGAGAGGGGGATAAGCCCAGCAAGAGAGGGGGATAAACCCCGCAAGAGAGGGGAATAAGCCCCGCAAGAGAGGGGGATAAGCCCAGCGAGAGAGGGGAATAAACCCAGCGAGAGAGGGAAATAAACCCAGCAAAAGAGGGAAATAAATCCCGAGAGAGGATAATAAACCCTGAGAGAGGAGAATAAACCTGAGAGAGAGAGGGGAATAAAAACCGAAAGTGTACAAAAAACATCGAGAGAGGGGGAATAAACCCAGCAAGAGAGGGGGATAAACCCCGTAAGATATGGGGAATAAACCCAGCGAGGGAGGGGAATAAACCCCGAGAGAGGGGAATAAACCCAGCGAGAGATTGGAATTCACCCGGCGAGAGAGGAGAATAAACCTTGAGAGAGGGGAATAAACCCTGCAAGAGGGGAATAAACCCAGGGAGAGAGAGGAATAAACCCAGCGCGAGAGGGGAATAAACTCCTTGAGAGAGGGGAATAAACCCAGAGAGAGGGGAATAAACTCCGCTAGACGAGAATAAACCTGTGAGAGAGGGGAATAAACCCAGAGAGAGGGGAATAAGCCTACGAGAGAGGGGAATAAACCACGAGAGAGAGGAATAAACCCACGAGAGAGGAGAATGAACCCCGTGAGAGAGGGGATTAAACCCAGAGAGAGTGGAATAAACCCTGAGAGAGGTAAGTAAACCCCGAGAGAGGGAAATAAACCCACGAGAGAGGAGAACAAACCCCGTGAGAGAAGGGAATAAACCCAGACAGAGGGGAATAAACCCTGAGAGAGGTAAATAAACCCAGAGAGGGGGGAATAAACCCCGAGAAAGGGGAATAAACCCGAGAAAGGGGAATAAACCCACGAGAGAGGGGAGTAAACCTCACGAGGGAGAGGAATAAACCCCACGAGAGAGGGGAATAAACCCAGAGAGAGGAGAATGAACCCCGAGACAGAGGAATGAACCCAGCGAGAGAGGGGAATAAACCCCGCGAGAGAGTGAATAAACCCAGCGAGAGAGGGGAATAAACCCAGCGAGAGAGGGGAACAAACCCAGCGAGAGAGGGGAATAAACCCAGAGAGAGAGGAATAAAACCAGAAAGAGGAGAATAAACCCAGCAAGAGAGGAGAATAAACCCCACGACATAGGGGGAATAAACCCCGAGAAAGAGGGAAAAAAAAACCCCAACAGGGGGGAATAAACCCCGTGAGAGAGGGGAATAGACCCAGCGAGAGGGGAATAAACCCTGCGAGAGAGGGGAATAAACCCGAGAAAGGGGAGTAAACCCAAGAAAAGGGAATAAACCCACGAGAGAGGAGAGTAAACCCTCCCAGAGGGGGATAAACCCAGAGAGAGGAGAATAAACACAGAGAAAGGGAACCAAACCCAGCGACAGAGGAGAAGAAACCCCACGAAATAGGGGAATAAACCCCGAGAGAGAGGGAAATAAACCCACAAGAGAAGGGAATAAACCCAGCGAGAGAGGGGAATAAACCCCACGAGAGGTGAATAAACCCCGCGTGAAAGGGGAATAAACCCGAGGAAGTGAATAAACCCGAGAAAGGGGAATAAACCCACGAGAGAGGGGAATAAACCCCGCGAGAGAGGGGAATAAACCCCACGAGAGAGGGGAATAAACCTCACGAGAGAGGGGAATAAACCCCAAAAGAGGGAATAAACCCGGCGAGGGAGGGGAATAAACCCAGCGAGAAAGGGGAATAAGCCCCACGAGTGAGGAGAATAAACACAGAGAGAGGGGCTTAAACCCTGAGAGAGGAGAATAAACCCAGCAAGAGAGGGGGATAAACCCAGCAAGAGAGGGGAATAAACCCCACGAGAGAGGGGAATAAACCCAGAGAGAGGAGAATAAACCCCAAGAGAGGGGGATAAACCCGGCGAGAGAGGGGAATAAACCCAGCGAGAGAGGGGAATAAACCCCACGAGTCAGGAGAATAAACCCAGAGAGAGGGGAATAAACCCCGAGAGAGGAGAATAAACCCAGCAAGAGAGGAAATAAACACAGCAAGAGAGGAGAATAAACCCAGCAAGAGAGGGGGATAAACCCAGCGAGAGCGGGGAATAAACCCCACGAGTCAGGAGAATAAACCCAGAGAGAAGGGAATAAACCCCGAGAGAGGAGAATAAACCCAGCAAGAGAGGAAATAAACACAGCAAGAGAGGAGAATAAACCCAGCAAGAGAGGGGGATAAACCCAGCGAGAGCGGGGAATAAACCCCACGAGTCAGGAGAATAAACCCAGAGAGAGGGGAATAAACCCAGAGAGAGGGGAATAAACCCCGCTAGACGAGAATAAACCTGTGAGAGAGGGGAATAAACCCAGAGAGAGGGGAATAAGCCTACGAGAGAGGGGAATAAACCACGAGAGAGAGGAATAAACCCACGAGAGAGGAGAATGAACCCCGTGAGAGCGGGGATTAAACCAGAGAGAGTGGAATAAACCCTGAGAGAGGTAAGTAAACCCCGAGAGAGGGGAATAAACCCACGAGAGAGGAGAACAAACCCCGTGAGAGAAGGGAATAAACCCAGACAGAGGGGAATAAACCCTGAGAGAGGTAAATAAACCCAGAGAGGGGGGAATAAACCCCGAGAAAGGGGAATAAACCCGAGAAAGGGGAATAAACCCACGAGAGAGGGGAGTAAACCTCACGAGGGAGAGGAATAAACCCCACAATAGAGGGGAATAAACCCAGAGAGAGGAGAATGAACCCCGAGACAGAGGAATGAACCCAGCGAGAGAGGGGAATAAACCCCGCGAGAGAGTGAATAAACCCAGCGAGAGAGGGGAATAAACCCAGCGAGAGAGGGGAACAAGCCCAGCGAGAGAGGGGAATAAACCCAGAGAGAGAGGAATAAAACCAGAAAGAGGAGAATAAACCCAGCAAGAGAGGAGAATAAACCCCACGACATAGGGGGAATAAACCCCGAGAAAGAGGGAAAAAAAAACCCCAACAGGGGGGAATAAACCCCGTGAGAGAGGGGAATAGACCCAGCGAGAGGGGAATAAACCCTGCGAGAGAGGGGAATAAACCCGAGAAAGGGGAGTAAACCCAAGAAAAGGGAATAAACCCACGAGAGAGGAGAGTAAACCCTCCCAGAGGGGGATAAACCCAGAGAGAGGAGAATAAACACAGAGAAAGGGAACCAAACCCAGCGACAGAGGAGAAGAAACCCCACGAAATAGGGGAATAAACCCCGAGAGAGAGGGAAATAAACCCACAAGAGAAGGGAATAAACCCAGCGAGAGAGGGGAATAAACCCCACGAGAGGTGAATAAACCCCGCGTGAAAGGGGAATAAACCCGAGGAAGTGAATAAACCTGAGAAAGGGGAATAAACCCACGAGAGAGGGGAATAAACCCCGCGAGAGAGGGGAATAAACCCCACGAGAGAGGGGAATAAACCTCACGAGAGAGGGGAATAAACCCCAAAAGAGGGGAATAAACCCGGCGAGGGAGGGGAATAAACCCAGCGAGAAAGGGGAATAAGCCCCACGAGTGAGGAGAATAAACACAGAGAGAGGGGCTTAAACCCTGAGAGAGGAGAATAAACCCAGCAAGAGAGGGGGATAAACCCAGCAAGAGAGGGGAATAAACCCCACGAGAGAGGGGAATAAACCCAGAGAGAGGAGAATAAACCCCAAGAGAGGGGGATAAACCCGGCGAGAGAGGGGAATAAACCCAGCGAGAGAGGGGAATAAACCCCACGAGTCAGGAGAATAAACCCAGAGAGAGGGGAATAAACCCCGAGAGAGGAGAATAAACCCAGCAAGAGAGGAAATAAACACAGCAAGAGAGGAGAATAAACCCAGCAAGAGAGGGGGATAAACCCAGCGAGAGCGGGGAATAAACCCCACGAGTCAGGAGAATAAACCCAGAGAGAAGGGAATAAACCCCGAGAGAGGAGAATAAACCCAGCAAGAGAGGAAATAAACACAGCAAGAGAGGAGAATAAACCCAGCAAGAGAGGGGGATAAACCCAGCGAGAGCGGGGAATAAACCCCACGAGTCAGGAGAATAAACCCAGAGAGAGGGGAATAAACCCAGAGAGAGGAGAATAAACCTGCGCGAGAGACAAATAAACCCAGCGAGAGAGGGGAATAATTCCTAAGAGAGAGGGGCATAAACCCAGAGAGAGAGGGGAATAAACCAAGCGAGAGAGGGACTAGACCCAGAGAGAGAGGGGAATAAACCCTGAGAGAGGGGAATAAACCTAGTGAGAGAGGGGAATAAACCTCGAGAGAGGATAATAAACCTCGCCAGAGAGGGGAATAAAACCAGCGAGAGAGGAGAATAGACCAAGCGAGAGAGGGGAATAAACCCAGCGAGATAGGGGAATAAAGCCCATGAGAGGGGCAGAAAACCAGCGAGAGAGGGGAATAAACCCTGAGAGAGAAGGGCATAATCCCAACGAAAGAGGGGAATAAACCTGCGAGAGAGGGGAATAAACCTGCGAGAGAGGGGAATAAACCCCACGAGAGAGGAGAATAAACCTGAGAGAGGGGAATAAACCCCAAGACAGGAGAATAAACCCAGCAAATGAGGGAATAAACCCAGAAAGAGAGGGGGATAAACCCAGCGAGGGAGGGAAATAAACCCCGCAAGAGACGGGAATAAACCCAGCGAAAGAGGGGAATAAACCCAGCGAGAGAGGGGAATAAATACCGAGAGGAGAATAAACCCTAAAAGAGGAGAATAAACCCGTAAGTGAGGGGAGTAAACCCTGAGAAAAGAGAATAAACCTCGCAAGATAGGGGAATAAACCCAGCGAGAGAGGGGAATAAACCCAGCCAGAGAGAAGGGAATAAACCCCACGAGAGAGGGGAATAAACCCCACGAGAGAGGGGAATAAACCCCAAGAGAGGGGAATAAACCCGGCGAGGGAGGGGAATAAACCCAGCGAGAAAGGGGAATAAGCCCCACGAGTGAGGAGAATAAACACAGAGAGAGGGGCTTAAACCCTGAGAGAGGAGAATAAACCCAGTAAGAGAGGGGAATAAACCCAGCAACAGAGGGGAATAAACCCCACGAGAGAGGGGAATAAACCCAGAGAGTGGAGAATAAACCCCAAGAGAGGGGGATAAACCCGGCGAGAGAGGGGAATAAACCCAGCGAGAGACGGGAATAAACCCCACGAGTCAGGAGAATAAACCCAGAGAGAGGGGAATAAACCCCGAGAGCGGAGAATAAACCCAGCAAGAGAGGAAATAAACCCAGCAAGAGAGGGAGATAAACCCAGCGAGAGCGGGGAATAAACCCCACGAGTCAGGAGAATAAACCCAGAGAGAAGGGAATAAACCCAGAGAGAGGAGAATAAACCTGCGCGAGAGACAAATAAACCCAGCGAGAGAGGGGAATAATTCCTAAGAGAGAGGGGCATAAACCCAGAGAGAGAGGGGAATAAACCAAGCGAGAGAGGGACTAAACCCAGAGTCAGGAGAATAAACCCAGAGAGAGGGGAATAAACCCCGAGAGAGGAGAATAAACCCAGCAAGAGAGGAAATAAACACAGCAAGAGAGGAGAATAAACCCAGCAAGAGAGGGAGATAAACCCAGCGAGAGCGGAGAATAAACCCCACGAGTCAGGAGAATAAACCCAGAGAGAGGGGAATAAACCCAGAGAGAGGAGAATAAACCTGCGCGAGAGACAAATAAACCCAGCGAGAGAGGGGAATAATTCCTAAGAGAGAGGGGCATAAACCCAGAGAGAGAGGGGGATAAACCAAGCGAGAGAGGGACTAAACCCAGAGAGAGAGGGGAATAAACCCTGAGAGAGGGGAATAAACCTAGTGAGAGAGGGGAATAAACCTCGAGAGAGGATAATAAACCCGGCCAGAGAGGGGAATAAAACCAGCGAGAGAGGAGAATAGACCAAGCGAGAGAGGGGAATAAAGCCAGCGAGATAGGGGAATAAAGCCCATGAGAGGGGCAGAAAACCAGCGAGAGAGGGGAATAAACCCTGAGAGAGAAGGGCATAATCCCAACGAGGGAGGGGAATAAACCTGCGAGAGAGGGGAATAAACCTGCGAGAGAGGGGAATAAACCCCACGAGAGAGGAGAATAAACCTGAGAGAGGGGAATAAACCCCAAGACAGGAGAATAAACCCAGCAAATGAGGGAATAAACTCAGAAAGAGAGGGGGATAAACCCAGCGAGGGAGGGAAATAAACCCCGCAAGAGACGGGAATAAACCCAGCGAAAGAGGGGAATAAACCCAGCGAGAGAGGGGAATAAATACCGAGAGGAGAATAAACCCTAAGAGAGGAGAATAAACCCGTAAGTGAGGGGAGTAAACCCTGAGAAAAGAGAATAAACCTCGCAAGATAGGGGAATAAACCCAGCGAGAGAGGGGAATAAACCCAGCCAGAGAGAAGGGAATAAACCCCGGGAGAGAGGGGAATAAACCCAGTGAGAGAAGGGAATAAACCCCGCAAGAGAGGGGAATAAACCCAGCGAGAGAGGGGAATTAACCCAGTAAGATCGGGGAATAAACCCAGCGAGAGGGGAATAAACCTCGAGAGAGGGGAATGAACCCCGCAAGAGAGGGGAATAAACCCTGCAACCCTGCGAGGCCCAGTCATACTGATCGCCATTTTGTTTCCACAGCCAGCTGTGTGAAAACGACACTCGCGCCGCCTACCGAAAAACTCGGATGCCGTGAAATTGACACGAATATTTCAAGGGCCTACGCAAACTGGGCCATTTAGAGCGGGCGTAAACTTTTGATCGTATTGGGACTATTACATTTAAAAATGGAGGTCACTGTGTCAGAGCCTTGCGATGTCATCAGGGTAGAATAAACCCAGCGAGAGAGGGGAATAAACCCAGCATGAGAGAGGGGAATAAACCCCGAAAGAGAGGGGAATAAATCCAGCGAGAGAGGGGAATAAACCCAACGAGAGAGGAGAATAAACCCCACGAAAAAGGGGAATAAACCCCAAGAGAGGAGAATAAACCTGCGAGAGAGGCAAATAAACCCAGCGAGAGTGGGGAATAACCCCAGAGAGAGAGGGGAATAAACCCGACGAGAGAGGGGAATAAACCAAGCGAGAGAGAGGAATAAACCCAGCGAGAGAGGGTAATAAACCTCGAGAGAGGATAATAACCCTGCGAGAGAGGGGAATAAACCCATCGGATAGGGGAATAAACCCAGCGTGAGAGGGGAATAAACCCAACGAGAGAGGGAAATAAACCCCACGAGAGAGGTGAATAAACCCCACGAGAAAGGTGAATAAACCCCACAAAAAAGGGGAATAACCCCCGAGAGAGGAGAATAAACCTGCGAGAGAGGCAAATAAACCCAGCGAGAGAGGTGGATAACTCCCGAGAGATAGGGGAATAAGCCCCGTGAGAGTGGCATAAGCCCAGCGAGAGAGGGGAATAAACCCTGAGAGAGAGGGAAATAAACCCAGCAAAAGAGGGAAATAAATTCCGAGAGAGGATAATAAACCCTGAGAGAGGAGAATAAACCTGAGAGAGAGAGGGGAATAAAAACCGAAAGTGTACAAAAAACATCGAGAGAGGGGGAATAAACCCAGCAAGAGAGGGGAATAAACCCCGTAAGATATGGGGAATAAACCCAGCGAGGGAGGGGAATCAACCCCGAGAGATAGGGGAATAAAGCCCATGAGAGGGGCAGAAAACCAGCGAGAGAGGGGAATAAACCCTGAGAGAGAAGGGCATAATCCCAACGAAAGAGGGGAATAAACCTGCGAGAGAGGGGAATAAACCTGCGAGAGAGGGGAATAAACCCCACGAGAGAGGAGAATAAACCTGAGAGAGGGGAATAAACCCCAAGACAGGAGAATAAACCCAGCAAATGAGGGAATAAACCCAGAAAGAGAGGGGGATAAACCCAGCGAGGGGGGGAAATAAACCCCGCAAGAGACGGGAATAAACCCAGCGAAAGAAGGGAATAAACCCAGCGAGAGAGGGAAATAAATACCGAGAGGAGAATAAACCCTAAGAGAGGAGAATAAACCCGTAAGTGAGGGGAGTAAACCCTGAGAAAAGAGAATAAACCTCGCAAGATAGGGGAATAAACCCAGCGAGAGAGGGGAATAAACCCAGCCAGAGAGAAGGGAATAAACCCCACGAGAGAGGGGAATAAACCCCACGAGAGAGGGGAATAAACCCCAAGAGAGGGGAATAAACCCGGCGAGGGAGGGGAATAAACCCAGCGAGAAAGGGGAATAAGCCCCACGAGTGAGGAGAATAAACACAGAGAGAGGGGCTTAAACCCTGAGAGAGGAGAATAAACCCAGCAAGAGAGGGGAATAAACCCAGCAACAGAGGGGAATAAACCCACGAGAGAGGGGAATAAACCCAGAGAGAGGAGAATAAACCACAAGAGAGGGGGATAAACCCGGCGAGAGAGGGGAATAAACCCAGCGAGAGAGGGGAATAAACCCCACGAGTCAGGAGAATAAACCCAGAGAGAGGGGAATAAACCCCGAGAGAGGAGAATAAACCCAGCAAGAGAGGAAATAAACACAGCAAGAGAGGAGAATAAACCCAGCAAGAGAGGGAGATAAACCCAGCGAGAGCGGGGAATAAACCCCACGAGTCAGGAGAATAAACCCAGAGAGAGGGGAATAAACCCAGAGAGAGGAGAATAAACCTGCGCGAGAGACAAATAAACCCAGCGAGAGAGGGGAATAATTCCTAAGAGAGAGGGGCATAAACCCAGAGAGAGAGGGGAATAAACCAAGCGAGAGAGGGACTAAACCTAGAGTCAGGAGAATAAACCCAGAGAGAGGGGAATAAACCCCGAGAGAGGAGAATAAACCCAGCAAGAGAGGAAATAAACACAGCAAGAGAGGAGAATAAACCCAGCAAGAGAGGGAGATAAACCCAGCGAGAGCGGGGAATAAACCCCACGAGTCAGGAGAATAAACCCAGAGAGAGGGGAATAAACCCAGAGAGAGGAGAATAAACCTGCGCGAGAGACAAATAAACCCAGCGAGAGAGGGGGATAATTCCTAAGAGAGAGGGGCATAAACCCAGAGAGAGAGGGGAATAAACCAAGCGAGAGAGGGACTAAACCCAGAGAGAGAGGGGAATAAACCCTGCGAGAGGGGAATAAACCTAGTGAGAGAGGGGAATAAACCTCGAGAGAGGATAATAAACCCGGCCAGAGAGGGGAATAAAACCAGCGAGAGAGGAGAATAGACCAAGCGAGAGAGGGGAATAAACCCAGCGAGATAGGGGAATAAAGCCCATGAGAGGGGCAGAAAACCAGCGAGAGAGGGGAATAAACCCTGAGAGAGAAGGGCATAATCCCAACGAGGGAGGAGAATAAACCTGCGAGAGAGGGGAATAAACCTGCGAGAGAGGGGAATAAACCCTACGAGAGAGGAGAATAAACCTGAGAGAGGGGAATAAACCCCAAGACAGGAGAATAAACCCAGCAAATGAGGGAATAAACCAAGAAAGAGAGGGGGATAAACCCAGCGAGGGAGGGAAATAAACCCCGCAAGAGACGGGAATAAACCCAGCGAAAGAGGGGAATAAACCCAGCGAGAGAGGGGAATAAATACTGAGAGGAGAATAAACCCTAAGAGAGGAGAATAAACCCGTAAGTGAGGGGAGTAAACCCTGAGAAAAGAGAATAAACCTCGCAAGATAGGGGAATAAACCCAGCGAGAGAGGGGAATAAACCCAGCCAGAGAGAAGGGAATAAACCCCGGGAGAGAGGGGAATAAACCCAGTGAGAGAAGGGAATAAACCCCGCAAGAGAGGGGAATAAACCCAGCGAGAGAGGGGAATTAACCCAGTAAGATCGGGGAATAAACCCAGCGAGAGGAGAATAAACCTCGAGAGAGGGGAATGAACCCCGCAAGAGAGGGGAATAAACCCTGCAACCCTGCGAGGCCCAGTCATACTGATCGCCATTTTGTTTCCACAGCCAGCTGTGTGAAAACGACACTCGCGCCGCCTACCGAAAAACTCGGATGCCGTGAAATTGACACGAATATTTCAAGGGCCTACGCAAACTGGGCCATTTAGAGCGGGCGTAAACTTTTGATCGTATTGGGACTATTACATTTAAAAATGGAGGTCACTGTGTCAGAGCCTTGCGATGTCATCAGGGTAGAATAAACCCAGCGAGAGAGGGGAATAAACCCAGCATGAGAGAGGGGAATAAACCCCGAGAGAAAGGGGAATAAATCCAGCGAGAGAGGGGAATAAACCCAACGAGAGAGGAGAATAAACCCCACGAAAAAGGGGAATAAACCCCAAGAGAGGAGAATAAACCTGCGAGAGAGGCAAATAAACCCAGCGAGAGTGGGGAATAACCCCCGAGAGAGAGGGGAATAAACCCGACGAGAGAGGGGAATAAACCAAGCGAGAGAGAGGAATAAACCCAGCGAGAGAGGGTAATAAACCTCGAGAGAGGATAATAACCCTGCGAGAGAGGGGAATAAACCCAGCGGATAGGGGAATAAACCCAGCGTGAGAGGGGAATAAACCCAACGAGAGAGGGAAATAAACCCCACGAGAGAGGTGAATAAACCCCACGAGAGAGGTGAATAAACCCCACAAAAAAGGGGAATAACCCCCGAGAGAGGGGAATAAACCTGCGAGAGAGGCAAATAAACCCAGCGAGAGAGGTGGATAACTCCCGAGAGATAGGGGAATAAGCCCCGTGAGAGTGGCATAAGCCCAGCGAGAGAGGGGAATAAACCCTTAGAGAGATGGGCATAAACCCAATGAAACCATGCAAGAGCGGGGAATAAACCCCGCAAGAGAGAGGAATAAACCCAGCGGAAGAAGGGGATAAACCCAGCATGAGAGAGGGGAATAAACCCCGAGAGAGAATAAACCTGCGAGAGAGGGGAGAAACCTGCGAGAGAGGGGAATAAACCCGCGAGAGAGGGGAATAAACCTGAGAGAGGGGAATAAACCACAAGAGAGGGAAATAAGCCCGCGAGAGAGGGGAATAAACCCTGAGAGAGGGGAATAAATCCTGAGAGAGAGGGGAATAAACCACAAGAGAGGGGAATAAACCCGTGAGAGAGGGGAATAAACCCTGAGAGAGGGTAATAAACCCTGAGAGGGGAATAAACACCGCAAGAGAGTGGAATTAACCCAGCGAGAGAGAAAAATAAATCCCGAGAAAAAAACCCTGAATAAACCCCGCGAAAGAGGGGATTAAACCCTTGATGCGCCTCAATGGCAGCTCAGCTGTATATCTCCCAGGAGACTGAGTTGGAATTTGAATGATAACAGGCCTTGCTAAGTTACTCTCGATGTACAGCGCTCTGAACAGCCGTCGGCTGGATACATGCGCTATATAAGATTTCATTCATTCATTCATTCATTAACGGGAGAGGGGAATTAACCCAACGAGAGAGAAGAATAAAACCTGAGAATAAACCCCTGAATAAACCCCGCGAGTGAGGGGAATAAACGCCGCGAGAGAGGAGAATAAACCCCAAGAGAGGGGAATAAACCGAACTCCTGTGTGAAAGTTGGTGTCTCGCTTGCATGAGTGGATGACAGAATGCATTTCCACTACATCAGAGGTATGTGTTTCGCTTGTGTGAGTGGATGGTAAAATTAAATCCATATACCGATAAGACAACAATAAGTCAACAACAACAACAACAACAACGTCAAAAAATAATTTCCCATTATCCCTGCCGAATAATGAAAACAAAATCATCAGCAGACTTCACAAGTCAACCTTTGGGAACGATTGACCCAATGTTCTTTTAATGCTGGGTCAGTTCCGCAGAGATGTTTTATTTACATTTAAAGTTGCGTAGGTAATCGTAAGAGTTTCAACAGCAACTGTCAACTTCTCATTTATCGTGTGGAAAGATGTAGCTCAAGAATGGGAATTTCAATCGACATCTTTGGCAGAGCAATTTAAATACAGATGATACATGGCTCCTGGTTGTACAGGGTTAGGCTCGTGAAGGTCATACAGCCACAGAGTGCGGGGGCTCAAGGTGACGGGAATCATAAACACCAAAATGTCAGCCCTTTCACTCCCAGAAGACGACACAAAAACACTGCAGCTTCTAAGAAGATTATATTGAATTGAAAATTTATAATGTTTAATTCTGTTTTATAGGGTCCCATAAAGATCTTATATTTCGTGGTCAAAAAAGATGTTGTCATCCGAAATAATACCACGAAAATTCAACCGTGTAGTTTAAAAATGTAGAGGAAAGCCAGAAAATACCTTTTTTCTAAAAATATAAGTAAAATGTTCTTTATAATATGCTTCAAATATCAACGATGTAGGCCTATGTACGGTATGATTAGGTTTAAGTGTAAAGATGCCGTAAATTATGAACTATTTGTCTGTACTCCAGAGGTGTGGGGTGAAGCAAATCCAACCAGCTTGTTCTGGATCAAGATGAGGACCTCATCTGCCACCACGCTCTTCTCTTATGATCCTGTCTAGGACACTGTACGCTACTTATCCCGCAGTTACGAGACTTTGACCCAGCGTCTGAGGCGGTGGCCCAACGTTAAACGAGCATTGGGCCGACGTCTGGTGTGCGCTGGGCACCAGCTGACATCTATTGCCGTGTCACTCATCTCATCCCTAAGTCTGTGTATCTGGGTGGTCGAGAAGACATGTCCATTGGCATTTAAAACGTTCCCGTCAAATATTGGTAGTAATTACTCAATAGTTTTTTTACGAAGCGTCATTACGTGCATACACTATTTGGGAAGAGATGCAACACAGTCAGAGTGGGTCAATGTATAAAATATTAACGTGACAGGTATTTTGTTCTATGTTTAAGATCAAATGTTTCAAGGACATTATATGATAATTGATAGTGATATTAAGCAATGAGCTTATATTAATAGAGTGGCAAAATCTTCAAGTGGATGAGAATTGAAGACATTTTTAAAGCACAGTTAAAATTGGCAAATGTTTGTGATCAATAAATTGTTTCTATTATAAAAATGATTATCAATAGTGATAATAAAATACAACTAAATACAACTGTAACCGCAACAGACACTTTTTATATTTTGAACTTCGACCCTAGCAGGCATAATGTCGTATGCGCCACTTGTTTGTGTGGTACATACGATGTTCTGCCTGCTATTGTCTACAATATGTGATCTCTGATGTTTCCGCATGAGAAAACACAAACAAAAGTGATCGTTTTTGTCAAAGACGCCAAGCTGAGAAACGATGTGGTTATTTGATCCCCACCTGGTGTTCAAACTACAAATCATTTTAAACAACAGGGCGGTTGACAAGTCACGTGACATGACTTATAAACCTATTTGGTAGCCACGCAGGGGGTATTCATTTTGGAATTTATGTTGTTAGCTATAGGCTTATACGCTTGGAGTGTCTAATGTTAAAATAGGCCTACGGTACAACTAATTGCAACGAAAAACTTTCCTTTAAATACCTCGGTACTGAAGTCTACAAAACACATCCGCACTTTTCAAGTACGTACACAAACGATTTAATCACAAGGGCTGTCGATACTGTATTTAACTAATGATGTTCTCTATTTGCCACCATCAGAAATACGTAATATAACGCTTCCTATTTGCCACTCACGCTTTCTATTTGCATTTTAAAATGTATCCTTTGAATGTAAAAACTATTTAGAAAACAAGATTTAGAAACACTCTTATTTTACTAGTTTATATCGTGTTTTGCTCAGTCCTGGGACACACAGTGGGTCCATGTCACTAGTTTGCTGAGGTCGGGGCATCCAACACTCAGAACCAGCGAAGCACTCAGAGTGGGCTTTATTTATATGTATGATCTTATAAACCATCTCCAGAAATACATAATAACAAGATATGGTTCACATTGTACAAGAAAGGCCCCGAATATTAGCAATATACCTTTCAAAACACGGACACTCATCACATAGATTTGACTGACATGGGGTAAATGGCACAAGGGGCGTATTGATGTCCAGTTACGCCCTGCTGCTGACCATCTACGCATATGTATGTGAAGAGAAGGCAACAGTGCCATAATTATTTATATATATATATACACTGTATATATACTCATTTGCGTATAAAGTATATCAATCTGTTATCTTGAGGTTGAAGTGGACACATTGGAGCATACAGTGCTCAATTTAGGGATTTAACCCTTTAAGTGCTAAGCTGTCTAATTTATTTTTTACCGTTGTCTCGCCGATGTGACCCACAACTTAAAGTGGGTAAATTATTTAGATTGACAAAATTGTGGTCCATCCTTTTCTACATCTCGTTTCATCCTTAAAATGCATATTAAATGTACAGTGCTTATACAAAAATTAAAAAACAACTATTAGGCCTATAGTGATGGCTGGTGCTCAATGGGTTTATGAGATAAACCAGCAGCTATCATGGGATGACTGTGCTCTTCTTCCGTAGATAAATAATCACGCAGTGATGAAAACGTGCTTCGATCAGATAAAGGAATGCACCAGCACTGAGAGGGTGCCAGCAGTAGGGCTATGGATAAGCAATCACGCAGTGCTCAAATGGTGCTTCTATCAAATAAACGGTCCATCAGCACCGAGAGAGTGCCTGCATTACGTGTGGTTCGCCCGTGTCCCGCGTGTAGTGGCGGCGCTGTGATATCAGGTGTAAGAGGCGGGTTGAGTCTGCTCTGAGCAGACGATCACTGGCGTCCAGTGTACACGCAGTTCCCGCCACACGCACTGCGTACACCCGGCCTGCACAATCCAGCAGGTCGCCTGGATCTCTGATCCATGTGCTGTCAGGATCACTAATCTACAGATCCATGTGATTTTAGGATCATTGGCATAGGCCTACGGGATATTTATTATTTCTCCATCAGGATGTTTATTTTCATTTTTTTCATTGACTTTGCAGACTGAAGAATTTTTTACCTTTGATAAGATAGAAGGCACGCTTCACCTTTATAAGTCATTATTTGAAGACACACTTTATTTTAATAAGACATAATCAAAGACACGTTACACCTTTGCAAGACATTATTTGAGGACACATTTCACATTTATAAGGCATCACGTAAAGTGAAGAATATATCTGATTGGGTTGGATCCCCATCCCGTGGATTATCACTCCGGCATGGATTAGGCACACCTGGATTTAGACCCTGTCTGGCATCGGGGTCCTGTTATCCCCCACCAGGATCCAGCCACCTCCCCGGCGTCCTGGTGTCGCCACCCCGCGGCGAGAAGGTGATCCACCCCACGGCAAGGTAAGAGTGCCCTGATTTTTTCGGTGTGATTTTTTGTCGATTTTGTTGTTGAGTTGCAGCAATTTGTCCCTAAGTTACAGGCTGAACCCTTAATGCGCTAAATTAAGTAATTTGTATATTCAACCACTGGAAGTTGTGTCTCGCTAAAGCGACCCACAACATCAAGTGGGTAAAAATTGTTCGTATTTGTTTAATTTCAGACCAAACATTGGCAAATCTTCATGTGCGCTAATTTTTTTACCAATAACAGTGATTTGAGTGAAATGAGCACCACTCTAAATGAGCCTCTACCACTATCACCTTGAGGGATACCCTTAAACAAGTTCCCAAGTTCCCATGTTCCGAAGTTCCCAAGTTCCGGGAACTTCAAGTTCCCAATTTTCAGGTTCCGGGAACTTCAAGTTCCGAAATTCCGAAAAAAAGTTAACAAAAAAATGTTTTTTTCCTATTTCATAAACAAAACATTTCAGATACTTCCTTTTGCCTTTCCACGCATTATAGTATTGTCAAGCTGCACGCATGAATGGAATTAAATGTGGTTTTCTAGACTACGTCACCTTTGTGCACATACACTGTAGGTCTATGCCAGAGGAGGGTTCGAACCAGCGATCTCTGATTTCCAGGTTTTAACCACTGCACCAGAGACCGCGCACACTCATTTTTATGCTCACATGACGATAGGTAAGGTTTGCCCAACGTCTGCGACCTTACCTGCTTACAGCAGCATCAATCCAAGATCGGGTCAATGTCTGTTTGATGGGAGATTTACAGCTGGTATTAGCAGTCATCCATATTAAGAGTTGACCGGAGTAGGCCCAGTTGTTTTTCAAGTTCAAAGACTATTATAACACCCCTTCCCCCTATAGGCATAGAAAATATATAATGATATAGGCCTACAAATCACACCTCGCAGATGATAACCCAGCAAACAACACATATTGACCAAATGTTGGTTTTACGTTGGGCCAGCATTGGGTCAATGCGTCGTGTTTGTTAGGAAGGAATCCATGTAATCTCAACGTTGATCCTTAAACAGTTAAAATATCATCGACACTGTTTTCACTGTTATTAAGTACTGTCACATGTCATAATTTTCTCACGGGTCGAGATGCTTGTTGATTGCCGGGGGGGGGGGGGGGTGCAAACAGCGTCGCGCACGGAAGAAATACCTCAATAGCTCTACAGGATATCAAATAATATATCCCATCAAACACTACTAAGACCCAATACTAGCAATCGTTTAATAATGTTGTTCTATCTTCTGCGACCACCACTCGAACATAACTAGGGCCTATATCTGGGAAAATATCATATTGTAATACTCTTCATTTAAGATTTTGTATAATAAATTTTCTGTTTTATTGTAAATTTTATTTCATACCTGTAGGCCTCTATCGTGAAATGTTTGCCAAGATCGCCTAGAAACAAAATATAAATATGTGAAAAACTAACTTTAGTCTACAGCACTTAAAATTAATAATGGGTACCAAACTGTTTTCCCGACCAATAACGATTTTTGCAAATAATGTTTTAATAATTTTTTTCAATTATTGTGGCATCTCGGAACTTGAAGTTCCCGGAACTTGAAAATTGGGAACTGGGAACTTCGGAGCTTGTATCCCTCTACATGAGCATCTACCAATACTCTACATGAGCATCTACCACTCTGGTAGATGCTCATTTAAACAAATTACTGAATTTGGTGAGTTGCCTATTTTTTCATTAAAAAACTCCAGGTGGGAATTGCGGTAGAGCTTCACATCTGGAGGTTTAAGTTACAGGGGGGGGGGGGGGTAGATGTTGAAGGGTCATATTTATTAGTTTGTGACAGATACGACCCCTTAGTCTATAGCTGTACTGTTCGGGGGTATAATTTTCATTCATTAGAAACCGGCAGTTGTGATGGACAGATATTCCAACCAAACAGCCAAATATACAAATTATTTAGTTGCCGTGGCCTTCAAGCTAACTCATTGAAAAACCAGTCGACTGTTGACACGGATTATAATTAAGATCAACCCCACTAAAAATCTCAGCATCAACATTATCATGATTATCTTAATTTTTTGATAAAAGCTAAGACCAGTCCCATTTTTAATTGGCAGCTAAACATTTGTTAATTTAAATGATTGGCCATGTGAGCTCATGAATAAAGTTATAGGTGTAATTTCCATTTTCTGCATAGTTAGTCAATAAAAAGGTTGAGCCTATCATTATTTTGGTTTAAACGTCTGATGTTGATTGAAGAGTAATCTATATAAGTAGTTCATACTTTAATGATATCAGAAATGCATCATGTGTATTATGCATTTCTGATTATATGCAATTAAGCGTTCACCCAGTAACCGATAAAAACGTTGGTGCAACGTTGTATATTTTTGGCCCAACGTTGTGTTAATTGCAATAATCATGAGGATAACATCACAATACTCTACCAATAAAATGATACTAGTATACTGACAGTATACCAATTTGTTTACTCGCACGTGTAGGACTACACGTAACAACACAACATGTGCGTTGCCCTACGGCCGGATGAGCTTCAGCAACGTTGCTTCTACGTTTGATAATCCCATGATCAGCACGAGTCACTATGACGTCATACATAACCCTTGTACTGCTAGGCCCTTATACGTTTACAAGGTAGAGACCTAGGTCTAAAACAGATTAACCCTTATCCTGCTATGTTAATTTATTTATTTTTCACCCACTTGAAGTTGTGTCTCGCTACCGCAACCCACAACTTCAAGTGGGTGGAAATTATGCATATTTGTTTAATTTGAGATAAAACATTTGCAAATCTCGATGTTTAAACACACATGTCGTTCCCAATATCAACTGATTTGATGACTAATAAAATAGATTAAAAACGAAAATTGTCGTGATCAGCGGGATTAGGGTCAAATTAAATGCCAATAAAATGGATAAACTATGCTGTGGAAGGTGATCCGCTCATCAAATAGTTCACTCTCAGGGATGTCCATTTTTCATAAATAGGAATATTATATTTCTGGAAATTGCTTTAGCAATTTCAGCTTCAAATGAATGAAAAAGAGTATTCAGTAGCTCAAGTGTAATACTGTGCAATACCCCCAAGCGAACGGAGATTTACTTAACCATTGTCCTGCTAGGTCTGTATATACTGCCGCACAAAGCCAAAAGGCAGTATCTGTTCACTTTACAAATAAGCAGATACTGCCTTTTGTCTTTGTAGAAAAGAATATCTACGTTTGCAAAGAAGTTTCAAACCAAATAAAA
The DNA here is from genome assembly GCA_964017125.1 of Flabesymbios commensalis. Lineage (NCBI taxonomy): Eukaryota > Metazoa > Annelida > Polychaeta > Terebellida > Flabelligeridae > Flabesymbios > Flabesymbios commensalis. The sequence goes on from OZ024906.1 coordinate 83,180,778, forward strand.
TTAGTTTTTGGCAGATTATCAGTTAATAAAAAAAATATGTTTCGTCATGCAAAGCTTGAAATAAAAAAAACTCCGCAAGACGAGGGGTTCGTTGTCCCGAATCAACTCAGTCCGATGCATAGTGATACTTGAAAGGACTACACAGCCATGCAAACTCATAAAACAGTATCTGTTTTCTTGTAATATAAGCAGATACTGCCTTTTGTTCAAAGCAAAAAGGCAGTATTTGCTTATCTGCTTACTTTACAAGTAAGCAGATACGACCTTTTGGCTTACGGCAGTACACATTAACGTGTTTGCTTCTGAGAATGTAACGTTGATACTTTTATTTTACAAAATAGTGCTACAGATATTAATGATCAATAAGACGACATTTCAAATTGAAAATCTAATTCTGCTTGGAAGTGCAAAGGGTTAAGCGTATTACAGCTGGTTTCATGTGATATTCACTGTCAAACCCCCAGGGTGGGATCCAGAATAACAAGGAGGGGTTAACCCTCTCTGTGCCATATGCTAATTAGTGAACCCTTTGTGCACTGTATGTTAACAGTGACATACATTACATATCAACATCTCACGGTGCGCTGACACAGTGTGCTAGCTATGGTCGCCCAATGTTGGATCAATGTTGGGCCAATGTATAACCCTGTAAACACGGGACGTTGGCCCGAGGTTGGTACCAGCGGCCTATGTACCAACATTAACCCAGCATTGGGTCAACGATTATACTACTGATCATGCATTATATATTTAAACCATTAAAATATCGGGTCAAATGCTTAACACGTACATGTAGGCTACATTTTAATATTGATTAAACTGGGATGAATTATCAAATTTTAAATTTAATTTTCACGAGTGATTTTTTACAGACAATTGAGGTAAATTTGTAATCATACAGTTTATTACTTTCATTATTCGATTAAAATATCTATTTTTGTGAACTTGTTTTAACAATTCAGAACTATAGAACAAAGCTGTGATATTCACCGACTTGAAATAGTAGGTCGTGGTAGCATTCACATAATTTAGTATTCACCATGTTCACCATGGTCACAGCTAAGGTCAATTATTGTTGCTATAAAAAAAAGTTCAATCTTTCACCTGTGTTAGCAATTCAGGATTTGAGAAACTTTGAGACTTGAGCTCGATCACTATTGGACGCAAAGGGTCGATGCAATTTCGGCTTTATAAATATTTATCTACTGAGAGAACAATCGCGCTTGACATCACATATTCAAATTAGCCTATATTTTAATCCGGTATGGAGTTGCGTGTGTATAAGCCTGCGCCAGATGTTTAATTATAGGCTAGTGATGTGCTAATGGAAATCCAAACTAACGTCGTGTTTTAGCAATCAAAAGGTTAACCGTTGCATAGCTGAGACGTCACATTCAAAGTGAAAAAGTCAAGACTTTTAACAATATAACTCACAACGGTTCAGTATTGTGGGGACTGGGGAGCATACGCGGCCCAGAGGTAGCGTGTTCAGTGGAGGGTATTGTGTCATCTGATTAATCTCATCATTCTCAGGTGGTTGATTTAGCCCAGTTTTGCCATTCATTCTGAGCTAGACAATAGACAGTTTCACTCAATTCAAAACAGCAACCCACAACTTCAAATTGGTCAAAAATTGCGCATATTCCCTTCTTTTTATATGGTCGCCTGAAACATGTAACCTCATGTATATTTACATGTGAAAAAGTAACATTCGAACTTCAAATGAATATATATATGACAATGACTCTAAACGTCCAGCTTTTATTTTCATTCTCATTCATTCTCATTCATCTTCAATTAAAATGTTAAGTTATGTCATTTGGGTTGTGCATAATATAGTCGACCAAAACCGTTCAAAAGTTTGGAGTGGGTGAAAATTATTTGTCAAATCGAGGGGTTTTTTAATTTGCAAATATTATCAATTTATGCGGGGTGGGGGCCCTGGGGTAGTGGTTAGCACCGCTACCTCTCACGCTAGAGTTCGGGGCTCGTTTCCTGGTCTCGGCGATTTGAAAGAAACAAATATTATGTATAATATATTTTAATTTAATTTTACTTTTAAGTGGAATTACCATGTACAAAGTTGCATGCTTTTAAAACTTGCTCTACTTGTTGTTGTTTTATAAGGTTCTACGCTTTCCAGAGGTTTTTTTGCTACTTTATACTAATATGTAGTTATTTTATCTCTGGTTTTAGTGCGGGAAACAAAAAATATGTATAATATATTTATATATATATAATTTTAAATGTAATTACCATGTATATAAATCTTATCCTGGATGTCGAACTTAATTAGGGTGCTGGTCACCTGTATTCAACATCCTGATGTACGTAATTTTATTTACAATTGCATATTTGTACGATTATTGTATATATTTGTGTATATAAAGCCTAATAAATAATAATAATAAAAATATGTTTCTTCCCCATCCACTCGTAAAACACAGTATTATGGGGAGCCTCTGTGACCGAGAGGTAGTGTGCTCGGCCTCAGACCTCCAGGGTTTGAATTTCGAATCTGGAGGGCAGTGTCATCTAACTCATCTCACTATCCTCAGGAGATTCTCCTGGCTCAATTTAGCCTGTATGTGCACAAACGTGGCCTAAAGCCCGATTCATCTATCTCAATTTATGCGGCTTGAATGGACGCTCCACCTCCAAACCTGTTATCTAGAATAAGAATAAAATCACAAAAACGAGTATATATCTGACCGGGCGCTCAAAAGGTTGATACCTCCACCGTCTCAGGTGTTACCATGGTAACCAGTCAGACAGCTGCCTAGTCAACAACGCGCACGCGCAGCTGTCTCAGCGACACCTACTGAGTACCGCAATAACCCTTCTCTTGTTGAAATGTTTGTTTTCTAATTTTTATTTATTCTAATATGGACTTGCTAACGCGAATTCCAGCTTCAAATGACAAAAAATATGTTTCTCTCGGAAATAGGCACCTCCCGAATTGAATCATTTGTTAATAATGAGCATTAAACGCAACATATTAAATTGACCAATTTCAGTGGCATTTTATTTGGTGTCATAGTTACTTAAACACATAATGTATACACTCCCAGCAGCACAAGGGTTAAATCAGAGTTAAGAGGATGGGATATATAGGAGATAACTGATATTCGCGTGCTCAAAAGGTGGTTTATACGTCGCGGCATAATTGACTCATGCCCAATTAACGATGAGATATTTCAATCACACACGGAATCATCCAACCTCAAATCCGTAATTTATTTATTTAAGGAGGTATATATAAATAAAATCTCCATATTTCTGAATTCTTCATTTCTCGGACGGCTATTTGCGAGTGGAATTTAAAAAATGCACAGTGAAAAAAATGAATTCAAAGTAAGCATAATGATCCCTGGGTGGCGCATTGCTTAGCATCACCGATAAAAAAACTTTTCTTTTCGATAGCTTAGCATACGACAGGCCACTTATACCGCATACACATTGTGTGTTGACACAGTTAAGCTGATCTCTGATGCAATGCATGAGAAGGCTACAGCTACCGTAATTGCTTTTATAAATGATAAAATCTCAAGAATTAGAATATTATTCTAGAGCTCTTGGTATTTTCTCGGACTAACAATCGCTGCGCAGATATCAACCATACCAATCGCTGCGCAGGAATAGAGCAAGTGAGAATGGGTGTGCGTGAGGAGCGCGCAGTGCGGGGCCCTGCGCGAAATTAGCGTCGATACACTGGTCTCAACCTTAACTCGACGAGGCCGCCATTAAAATAAACGCCTAGTCACATTGAGAAGGGAGAAACAATGCTGTTTCTCTGAAAACCCAACAGAACACGAGAACAGCGGGGTTCGAGCCCGGGACGCATGCATGACTGGCGAGGCAGTCAGGCGCTCTAGCCATTGTACCACATCCCCTTCTCTAGAAAGGGTTTAATTGAAAGTGTGTTATTTATAGGCTAGGTCGAAGGTCACTGTTCTCGAGCCCTCGTTTGTCATTACGCACGCGCCGGCCCACTCAAGGCTCACCCACTACAATCATTAAAGCGCCGACATGACAAGGGCCAGTTTTAACATCGCATAAAGCTCGTTTGTTTGTTAAATTCATCGTGACCTTTGCCTGTTTCTTGCTGAAATAAAAAAGCTCGTTGGTTTCCCGCATATGTCGCTCTTCTTAACATGTACAGGCAGCTAACGAGAAGGGCCCACATTCGTACAGTCGTTGGCAATTACTGTAGTAAAGTTAGCGAACTCTTGACAAAGAGAAAGAAAAACTTGATGCTAAAACGAAGCCCAGGTGGATGAAAAAAACCCGGGTACATCACACAAAATAACAGATTATATCTCTTGTTTTTAACAAATCAACTCATCAATATATTTGAGGTGATGTGATTTACTCGTAGTCATCACATGTGTTTAAATCGAGTGGTAGTGGTACAAATGAGGCCTGTTCAACTATAATTATGTGAAGGAGCGCGCAGCGCGTGGCTCTGCGCGAAAGTAACGTCGATACACTGGTTTCAACCGTAATTCGACGAGATCTCCTAGTCACATTGGGGATGGAGAAACAATGATGTTTATCTTAAAAAGCCACGCAGAAACAGCTGGGTTTGAACCCGGGACACATGTAAGACTTAAGAGGCAGTCAGGGGTTCTATCACAGCTTCACAGCTTCTCTATTCCACTACATGCTGGGGCGAGGGCCCTGGTCTAGTGGTTACGCCGAGTACCTGTCACGCCGGAGCTTGGGAGCTGTGTACTCCGCGCTTGTATTCAGGTTTCAAAGAAACAAAATATGTTTCAATTAAAGCATTGAGTCAAATGTTTTGTGCTTGCTGGGTAGGGCAGTGTCATCTGGGACGCTGACCCAACATTAAACCAACATTAGGTCAATGTCTTGGGCTTGCTGCACTTAGTCTTATTCAGCATGATGTCGATCGAGTGATAAGGCTTTGTAGGATCCATATATTTTACCCAAATAAGAATAGCGGGAGGTGCATCACAAAGCAGAGCAGATGGTGCGGAATAAGCTAATATTATTAAATTACTCCCATGTGATCCACGGATGAATCACCCGCGAGACGAGACACTCCCCCAATGAGGATTTTAAGGAGGACAAGCGTCGTTCATACAATGTTGGTTTAATGTTGGTCCAGCGTTGGAGACGGTGGATCAACATTAGACCATTATTGCCATTGAGTCAATGTCTCATTTTTACTCTGGAGAGACGAGAAACCCCCCTCCCCCCAATGCTCAATTTGTATTTTCATCAGTTCCACATGTCATTATCTGGTTGTGGCCCAGTTTATCATATGAAACGACAGTCATCCATGTCTGTTTGCCTCTCTGTCTTTTTGTTCTTTCTTTCTTCCTTCTTTTCTCTCTTTTTCCTTTATTTCTTCTTATGTCGGCTGTCCTTTCATTAAATCGTCCGCTTGTTCATTCGATCGTCTGTTAGTTTGCTTGTTCATTCGTTCGATCATTCATTCATTCATTCATTCATTCATTCATTCATTCATTCATTCATTCATTTATTACACGTAAGACAGGAATTATCTGTGACAACAGATTTGATGATTACCCGGGTTTGGTCCGTCGTCTGCAGAGTGTGTCATATTTCTAGTTTCATCTTCCCTATTGAGTATCCACGTATTCAGGTATTAGCTTTCCACGATTCCACTCAACTAGCTGTTAACCTCATGTTATTTCAATTTTGAACCGACGTCAGAGACTTTGGCCCAATATTGTATTTGCGTTGGGCCAACTAACATGATAACTGGGTAACGTCGATACCCTTATTCAATGCAGTAAAATAATCCACTCTCTCCGTTACGTTGCGGAGTGGACCATTGCGTCACGGAGTAGACTGTTACGTCACGGAGTGCACGTAATGGTGTGATAGGCGCACATAGAGTGGTTCTCTTGTTGCTGTGCCTCAATAATCTGTGTGTACACAATGTGCCGGTGGGAGAAAGGCCAGGTGCGCTCCCAGGTATTGTCATGGCAACGCATTGAAGTGTATGATACTCGGTAATGTGTGAAGGGTACTTTATGTATATGATGGGTTTAAGGAGGTGCGCGTAAATGAAAAGTAATGAATGGTGAAATGGCTACCTGGTTTTACCCTTGTGCTTACGAAATAGAGTTTAAGTAAACTCCGGCATTGTTTGGGTGAAAATAAGCAACAGCTTGATGTTAGCAAATATCTCCTGCTGTGGAAAGACAAATAACTGTAACCGCTTACTTTTCAAGTAAGAAGTCACTGCTATTTGCCTTTGCATGACAGTACACACACGTTCATGACAACAAAATACAGATCTGATCAATTGATTTTTGCTCGTATTATTGTATTACCACACAGTGTTCGAGTGTTGTGTCACATTGTACGATTACTGGTTAAGTTCCAACAAGGAGAACAATTGATGAATGTGTTAAAATATTCATATTCAAATACAATGTACTGTATAATCACTAGATATTATACAATCTCACAGAACAACAGTATTGATGTCTACAAAATAACAAATGTTCAAACCAACGTCCGAACACACATACCCTGCATACCATCTTCCAACCACGAGGTCGCTCCTCGGTCTGCGATCTCGTGAGATGCCGAGCCTTCTGGTTGGAAAATAACACACACAATCATGATAATACGTGGATATCATAAAACGCCCTTAAAACAAGTTGCTTGTTCACCCAAATCATAACAATCTGTTGCCAGCAACTGGCAGTGGAGTACACAATGTATTCTCTATTAAATTGTGGCTTTTTATTTAGTGTCTTTTTGCAAGTATGGTACTGCAGTTAATCTGGTATTGCGGATTCACCATTAGCGGATTTGTCATACACTTCTAATGGTTTCCCAACAAACACAATACGCTCACCCAATGTTGGATCAATGTTGGGCCAGCGTCGTAAACGGTGGACTAGCATTAATGTCGATGTCTCTTGTTTTGCTGGGTTAAACCTCAAATGTGCGCAGCAATCTATGGCTATGTCTGTTTGGATTTCAAATGAATGATCTCTTGAGTGAATTGAGAGTGTCATTTCGAGAATATTGAATTGAAATGTAACTTTGGAACGCGACGCATAAAAACTCAAATCACTGTATAAAGTATCACCTCTTGAAATATTGAAAAATACTGCCTTATTGTTCAGAGCTGGCATTCTCAACGCGGGTTGGCCAACATCTGAGGGGCATTGTCATCTCGACCAATCACGTGCCTACGATCCAGGTATTCGGCTACCGTCTCTGGTAATGCCTACCAGGGTTCACCATTATCATGATTATTGCTGATGTGAATCATGACGTGTATTTATTGTAGTTATATACATTGCCATTACTAAGCATTTCGAACATAATGTCAATGTACGACATGGAGAATAACAACCACTTCACACATTTATCAATCATTAGAAGCATTGAGTACATCAGGTACAGAAAGGTCCCAATGATATAAATATTTGCAATATCCCCGGTCAGTCTTGTTATGATGATGTCAGCTCCATTTGATGGGAATGTCTGTAAACTAATTTAGAGTGGACAAGGTCGAACGAATACCACCGAACAAAATACGTTGACACACTTTTGGATTAATGCTGGGCCAGCATCGCAAACGGTGGACCAATAGTAAACTAACAGGGGGGATCAACGTCAAAAGAAGGTATGAATTCCAGAGAAAATAAAACAATGATTCAATTAACTCTAAATATGCATTTTCAACACTTCATGCAATGTGAAATGGCTTAAACTTTCTAAAACTTACTGTTCTTGTACTAGTATCAGACAAGTTTATCATATCAATCCATTGTTCTGTATAATAGAAAATTTAGATCACATCTTTTGAAAGTTTGCCTAGAATTACTTAACACCTTTCGTAGTCTCAACGTTTTTCTTCTTCTCAGAGAGAAGTGGGCTAAACCTTTGACAGCTCTGTTTGAATAACGCTATTCTTTTCTTGAAATTGTATTTTATGAATAATATCACAAGGCAGCGATACAGCGATTTGAAGTCGATGAAAATCATCCTGCAGTCTTCAGAAGTATTCGTATTGTGAAAACAACTAAGTCTGCCTTTGTCAGGATGATGAAAATACGCATGCTCACGTACTTAAATACAACTTGGTATGCAGCGAAACATCAAGTTTTGACCTATAATTGATCACTATACATATTTGATTCTTTTGATATAAATCCCGTTTTTCTTCACTGTACTAGATTTATCCATACTCTGGTTCGGTATGTATAAATGCGGTACAGCTAAGCAGCTAAAACAATGAACGATTCTACGTTGTCTAAATGTTGGGCGACGCTGTCCCAACATTAGTCCAACATAGAATCACTGTGTTTTGTAGGTGAGCTTCTAATTTAGTCCTATCTCTGTGTACACGCGATATGGACTCTGCCCCCAGGTGATCTGACAAGTGTTTACAATGCTTGTCCATCAGTCGATGATGGCGTGCTTACCTCCAGCCCGACCAGGGCTGTACACAGCGTGCATTACATGTGAAATACTGGATTATTTTTTGCACTCTGATTTTGATATGGCGCAATATTATCGCAATTCCATTGCGCACAACATAACTTATTCTAAAGCAAACAGTCATCTTTAGACACATTTTATTATTTAATTTTTAGTTACAAATATGTAAAAATTGGTAGCTATTAGGCCGACAGACAGACTCTGTAGACCTATGACGCAGCCCTACAAAATCTGTTATTACGAGCTATTCATTTTGAGGCAAGCCTTCTTTCTTTATCTGATCATATATCACGCTTGCCAAGACAGGTGAAAATGACCGCTACTTGTAAATCATTATCTAACAATAATGCTCATTGGGCTGAATGTTCCAAGTCAGTGCTCAGTGAACGTTTGACGTCGCCTTATAGGCTAACCAAACAGACCAATTTATGTTGAAAAGAGGTCCTGTGAAAGCACTGAATTATCCAGAAATAAATAAGGAGGTGCTCTGATATTTGGAAGATATTTGGAAGTTATTGGGTATTTACCCTCTGTAAGAACATCAAATGGTGCAATTTGGTACCTTTTCTGGTAAATGAACATAATTTTTATGACAGCTTGTATAAGTGAGATAGATAATCATCACTCTCGAAACTCACCCTCTAACCGCTCAGCACGACGATAGTTGTTACTAATTCGTGTTTAAGCATCAAGATTTGCAAATGTGTTGGCCTCAAGTTAAACAAATATGAATAATTTTCGGCCACTTGAAGATGTGCGTGAAATTTACATTTTTAATGTCGCGCTTTTAAAAGGGTTAAGGGGGGACTCGAATTTATAACCTGATCACCATTCACCTATCCCCCCCCCTCCTGGATGCACGACCCAACGTCGTTTCTATGTTAACCCAAAAACAGGCCCGACCTGTCTACTTGAACATGTGTATTGCTGATGAGCCATGGCAGGTGAACACATGGTGGAGATGAGGTGTGCCAATCACTGCGAATTAGTCCGCAATACAGAGTCTCTAATCATTGCCATTCGTGTAATGATGTGCCTAAAAAATCCGGTGCGCGGACGATCGATTGCGCAATGAATTAATGCACCATTGTTTAATCAATTATTAATATTTAATTTTACAATGACAGATTCACATCTCATTGGAATAATGCCTTAACGTGGGAATCTACACGCCAGTCTTTATAGGTGAATTTATCATTTCAATGGGGTTATCCTCACATTTTTCATGAAATTGTTGACACAGAAACAGATTTTGCTATAAAGCTCGCAAACGCCGCGCATGGTGTGAACAAGACTTAGTCAAAACACACCAACGCGACGTCGCGTTAGTTATCAAACACGCTATTTGATCATTGCCAAAACATATATAGTCTAGGCCTATATATTATATAACAAGCTCACCGCAGTAAACAAGAGGCTTGCATTCAATTTTGTATCAATGCGACGCTGGCCCAACTCGTGTTTTTCTGGTGCATGAATGGCGTGAAGCTAATATTACCAGTGATTTCTTGATCTTACTAATCCTTCGATCTCCATCGTCACATTTATATACCACATGTCACTAACTACACTGTTGTGAAAAGCCAAAAGGCAGTAACTGTTTACTTCAAAAGTAAACAGTTACCTCATTTTGGCATTTTGACACTCCTTTCATGGCCGGCTCATTTGGTTCGGATGTGAGTCGTAACCGTCGGTACTGCATGGACTAGTACTCAGGGAGGGGGGGGGGGGGGGGGCATCTTCACTTCGCCATGTGATTTGCGGCACGCAATCTAGAGCTACGCTCTGCGTAAATTGAGCCTGGACTGCTGCAGATGGAGGGGGGGGGGGTGTCATCGTTATCAGGTTATTGTGCATATAATGTTCCCATCTGCTTGAAAGCCTGGACAGTGCAGTGCTGTTTATGGTAATGTTGACTATGAGAAACCTTAGTAATAATTCCATAATCGGGTTTTCTTCTGTCCTAATATTGCCACTGTTTACAGAAAGTGACATTAGGTAATGTTCACGCACTCACAGGAGGGTGGTTAATGGCGAGCTCGTCCCGAAGTTGACTAACTACACACCTAGAAATCTAGCAAAAAAAGCGATTGTAAAACATTCATTCACAGACTCATAAATTTGTCGTTCTTACATACATGTAGACCTATGACGACACTCAGATACTGGGTGCAAGTTTGCAATATACAGGTACACAACAGTTTTACTTAAGCTGAGAGCAACCTTTTTCCGATTATCTCCGTTGTTACTTAAAAATTTGTGTGAAATTTGAAATTTGATGTGTATTTCAGAAGCTAGTCAAGTAAAATAATTCGTGTTTCACAGTGATGGTGAAATATGTCATTTTCATCATTTTATTGCATGCTTTAGAGAACAATGTGACATATCAACATGTATATATTTTCTGGTGTGTTAGGCATGTTGAGGGATGACCAGTGATGACATAGTGTAGGCCTACATAGTTTCAGCAGAGCTGATAGATTGAAGAAAACCCTTGACCATGTTGACCTAGCCTGAAATGAAATGGAATACAGAGTGAGAGAGACTGCTTTTGTGAACGATTTTTATTTTAATACCAATATTATTAAAACTGTTTGTCTATATATTGCTGCATTATATCTCACCCTGTCAGGTATATGTCTAGTATTTGTCATTCATTTGAAGCAAAGGTCTTTAAATATTTGATCAGCTTGGCATGTATTACAGAATATTTTATCAATTTCAGCTATTTTCATTATGTTTGATATAATCACATTGACGTCGATATCATAGGTATATTATCACATATTTAAGCTATATTTGATATCAATCAGCTGGTAAATAGTACATTATGATATCAAGCGACGGTCGCTGATTTTATTATCAGATATAAGTGCGCCGTATGTTCAATACACTTCACTAAAACCGTAAAACACTAAAAAAACCGTCGTTCCAATGTTCTTTAATGTTAATAAACATTGGAACGACGTCTTGTATCTTCTGGGATCTTTGCTGGAGTATTACTAAAACTATTAAGATTTATGACGAAGTCCTCCAGGGCGACTGTCAACAACTTTTCTGTACTCAAGTGATATGGAAAACCGGCCCGTGTGGCTAAGTCCACTTGAATTTACGTCACAACGAATTAGGGATAGAATTGGAAATATGGGTAAAAAATCAAGCATGTTTTCAATTGTCTTTAAACACCATTTTTTGACAACCCCAAGTAATCACAGAACTGTCCAAATAAGTACACACCGTAGTAAAATCACACAAAAACAATGGGCTCAAAAGCTAGCTATGAAAAATGAGTATTAAATTCGCAAAAAATGTGAATTGTGGACACTAGGCCTACTGTATCATTACACGGTAATGTTGTCTACGCATTAATATGATTAGGAAAGATAAATCATGGCCTATAATATTTACAGATAAGGGAGGGCAATGATCAAAAGGTAGAACTTTTTTCGGATAAGACAGATGAATCATAACTGAGCACGGAGAGCGGGTTACCTTTTAACCCTTTAAATACCATTTATCACTGTATACGCATCATTCTATAGATTCTCCTCGTGGATAAAACACCCTGAGGAATCTCTCATTGCCTATCTTCTGTTATCAAATTAAGACCTACATATCTTAAACTATACTCCTGCAGTAACCGTTGTTGCACTTATGTAATACGTATTATATTTTGATTAACCCCTCCAGTGCGGGGATCGACTTTAGACGTCAGATTCTGATGTCTAAAGTCGATCACCGCACTGAAAGACCTCAAAATGTATAATGGCCGTACATAGAGATTCAATTCAAGCGGAAAGAGCTGACTAAGACATTTATGATGATTTCGAATTGAAAAAGACATTTTGGTCTTAATGGTTTATAACAATATTTTGGCGCTTTATGGGTAAAAATTCATGTAATAAAAAATGGTACAATCCATCACGAAAAGGACAATACTTAGATTGATTATGATATTATTATTGTGTATTTTATGCAATCAGGAGGTTTTCACTCGCCTTGGGGGGGGGGGGACAAGCGACGACAAGACAATTTCTAACTCTTGAATTATGGATTTCCCAAAAGTCCCGATTCCAATATATTAAATGGAATATACGCCTTTACTGTGATGAAATATAACATTTTGAATAATGTGAATAATTATTTCTCAGTAACAGGTGTCGTTTTTATGTGAGATGGCTGCTTAATGACGTAAAGGAGGTTAATAGCCGATCAATAATGATCGATTTTATGATTTCCTTGTCAGTGAGCCTACTTTGGCCTTGTTTGACAGGATGATTAGCATCATATGATGTTGACCCATTTCATACCAGGCCCGCATGTGTAACGTTTTCATGCAAGTTTCAAAAATATTAATACTGAAAATATTAATAAACTGAAATATTTTATGGTCTATGCAACAACTCAATTTTGGAAACGTCTGTTTTTCATAAATAAAAATATTTTTTCGTCGTTTGGAGCTGGAAATTGCGTTTGCAATTCCAGTTTCAAATGACGAAAAATAGAAAGTGGCGTTTCAGCACAAGGGTCAATACACGGTAGTCAGGCCTAATTATGCTAATTACCCGGGGCGAGCCAGCTCTGATTAAACCTCACGAGAAGTAACGAGTAACGAGCGTTTTCAATCAATATTCTCCACCGTCTGGACCTGGTTATAACTACACCCAAAGTGCTGGTTGACGTGGGGATTTGAAATGGCACAGGAATGAACAGGTCATGTAGCCAGAGGGTAGTTTGGAATTTAAATAATTCGGTTTTAATTTCCCTTCTTTCTTTTTTTTTCTTTCGTTCTTTCTTTCTTTTATTCTTCATTTCTTTCTTTCTTTTTTATTCACTTTAAAATATAACTGCCATTTCCATGTACACATTTTCATGATTGTGATAAATACTTATTTTAAACATAAACAAATCTACATGGAAATTGCATTAGTCATCGTTAATTGTTGACGAACTTACTAATTACAGCCTTCCTGATCCCTTTTGCGTGTTAAAATAATAAATATTGCATTTGAAATATTCATTTCGTCATGATCGTTGGCACATACCATATTTTATTTGATTATTATGACACCCGACACGAATACGAACATAACAAATTAATAATTTCGAAGTTGGAATTGTACACAAATATAATGAAAAAATGATGGCGCAGATGCGATATACAGGAGGCTAAACTGCCTGATAATGGTGGCATAATTCAGATGCACTGCCCCTTCGACACATAATTCGAAATTCAAACCCCGGCGGTCATAGGCCGAGCACGTACCTCTCGACCACGAAGGCTCCCCATATTATTGAATATTTACGAGTGGACGGGATGAACGTTTTGTTTCTAAACCTGAACACCGAGTGTGGAGAGCGAACCCTGAACCTTTTTGGCTTTGCACGGCGGTGCTGCAATCTCCCTGGTTCACTCATCCTTCTAGGTTCTGAAATGTGAATACCGAGACTCTAGAGCAGGGAACGGACCCCTGACTCTGGCGTGACAGATGATAGCGCTAACCACTATGTCGTGATGTGGTGGATAGCTTCTATGTCCTGAAATGACCCCCGCCTCTATATTACCCGCAAACACGATACCTAATTTGGCTTGATGTTGGTTTGATGTTGTTTTGATGCTGGCCCAGCATCAAAACAACATCAAACCAAAATAGAAAAACCAACATCGGATCGACTCCTAATGGCTTCCATGTTGTATTCATCTGGCGTCCACAGGTACATGAAGGTCTGGTCATAATCCGACCCGACCCTCCTGAGGTCACATCACCTCATCATCCATCATCATCACCAACACCGGAAGTCACGCTGATTGCCCAGGTCACGTGACTTCAACGCGAGATCGGCACCGGAGCGTGACGAGAACTCTTTGAATACCGCACCGGAGTGGAATTGATAACGAATAACTTTATTTTGATCGATATTGACTGCGAAGTATTATCATGATTATGTCCCAAAGCAACATATTTTACTTTTCCTACAAGATTGTGTTGGCTCCCTTTTAGGATTGATACCATACATGTCAATGAAATTCCTGAAATAAAACTTTTGAATAATCACAATGGAGATTGAAACCAAACAAATACCACTTTAATAATTCATCACATTTATTTTTTGTGGTAGATGCTCAGTTAATCAAATAATTCAAGTTGTGGGTGTCCCTGATTCATAAACATGACGCAACTTCCAGCTTCAAATGAAAGAAAAATACTAACAATAAATGAGTGAAAAGAAAAATACTAACGATAACTCACCGGGACAAAGGTTCGGTTATTTGGTGGATCTCTGATGCGGCTTTCCATTCAACTGGATGAATTTATTATCCGCGAGCACACATACACTCACTCTCAGGTGATGAAATGGTAGCTGTCAAGAGATAAGTAGTAAAATTGGCAACTTAATCACTGTTAATCATCCAGTGTTTTGCCCATTGAATATGAAAGTGACATTGTTGAAGTTAACTACCACTCTTCATTGCTGGCGTCCCCAGACGTCATATTACTTCATTTTATTTTAAAAAATTCATTAGTAACCTTACACTATAGGCTTACTTGTATTTATATTGCTATTATAGTTATATATGGTGTTCTTGCAATCGTATGTAATACGATAGTGCGAACCTAGATATGCATGATCTTTAACACTATTTAATACCTATTAATCCTTTCAAGCTTAATTAAAAAATACTAATGAAATTCTCGACTTGTAATGGATGAACATGACTTGAAGTAGCTGACAAATTAAAGAAACTTACCATGTATTCTAAAACAGTTATAGATGATTCAAGATTAGTTATTAAAACTCAACAAAAACATTGACAAAATCACTTTAATCATGTTAATACACTGAACGTCTGGAAATCTAACATATTAAACTGAAATATGAAATATCTGTAATAACAATATACAGAACAAGATTGATAAACAAAATGACAAAAAGGACAGAATATCGGGTGACATTATATGCCCTCTCATTAATTACAATAATAATATGTCGACCTCTAGGAAGCAAAAGGCTATATCTCCCACTCGTTAAACATGTTAAAGTGGAATACATATCCCCGTGGATCATCAGAAACGACAATACATGTGCAATGTGCATACAACGTGCAATGAAATAAATAATAAATTATTAAGTAATTAACCAATTCATTCATGAGCCAGTATCATATCTAGGGATTTCTACTATTAGGAATATTATGGTATAATAAATATTTTTTTCAAGTTTATATTTAAAGGTACATATTGAACAATTGGTATCTAGATTAACAGATATATGATTCCATATTGATATAGCAGCAGTTCTAATAGACTGTTCAGATAATTTGGTTTTATGTTTACAAGTTACACGTAGATTATGAGCATGTCTAATTGGGTAGTTATCAACATCAGAATGTTTTTACAAACATGTCGCTAAATAAAGTAGGTAACAATTGCATCTCCATTTTGTACATAAATAAAGACACTTTAAACTCATATATCTTATAAATATTCAGTATATTTAATGCATGGAAGATTGGTTGGGTGTGGGCTATATATGAGGCTGATTTAATTATTCTAACAGCCCTTTCTGAACTTTAAATATAGATTTAATAGATTTATCACTAGCTCCACCCCATACTTCAAAGCAATAATTAATAATGGATAGACAAAGCTATTATAAAGTGTAACCAAAGTCGATGTTTTCAATACACGTATAGCTTTAGAAAATTTTGGAGAACATCGTTAACACAGAAACAGGCCTATAGATACTTATAATCATATTGTTATCACCTTTATAAATAGGGATAACACGAGCAGTTTTTAGTTCACTTGGAAATACACCTTGTGAAATAGACAAATTCAAAATATGTACGAGTTGTTCAATATATAATAAAAATGTGTCCTTTATTACCTTGAAATGTATTCCATCCCATCCTGGGCTAGATATTTTCAATGCATTTATTATTTTGATTACTTCATTTTCGGTGACATTATTGAGGAAAATAGAATCGGGATTCTGCTTAGCTATATATAAAGCAGGGTCTTTACTTGTCTTCGGAATTTTACTCGCTAAATTCGGTCTAATGTTTACATAAAAACTATTAAAACTATATGCTATTTCTTCGGTATTTGTTATAACTTTATTGTTAATTAAAAATTTATTGACTGTTGTTTTAGTTTTAGTTTTGTTAATTACTTCTTTAATAATCGCCCAGGTTTTCTTTGGGTTATCTTTGTTTAATCTGAATAAAACATCATGATCTCGTTCAGTTTTTTTCATTGTATTATTTAAAATACGTTTGTAGTCTTTATATGCTTTTTCATTAAAAATTGTTTTATGTTTAATATATTTCACATATAATTTATTTTTAGTTTTTACAGAATTATTTAGGGCTACTGTTAGCCATGGCATACGCGTTCGATAACCACGCTTTGTTATGGTTAAAGGGAAACAGTCTTTATAAGTCTTTAAAAATATTGAATAAAATTTACTAAATGCTTCTTGACAGTCGGTAGATTCAAGAACCGTCAACATATTTTTGTTTTTTATATTTATTTTAAACTTTCAATGTTTACCGAGGTATATTTCCTAGGCTTAGGAAGACATGCTTCTTCCACTACTTTAATGTTTACGTTAAAAATGAATAAAGGAAAATGATCAGAGATGTCTGTGTAGAGTATTCCGTTGCTAATATCTTTGTCATTTATATTATTACAGAAAATATTATCAGTTAAAGTTGCTGAATGTTTTGAGACTCTTGTAGGTTTACTTATAAGAGGGGAAAAAATAGGAGTACATGGTTACAATGAATTCAGCAATAGGTATATGTTTATCGGTATTTAACAGGTTAATGTTGAAATCACCTGTTACATAAACAGTTTTGTTTTCATACTTTAAAGCAGATTAAATTTGCGTTATATAAACAGTAAACATATTAACATCTGCATCGGGTGGTCTATATACGACACCAATAAAAATACTAGTGTTAGACACTGAATTATGCCTTTTAGGTATCTCTATAAAGTTCGATTCCATGTATTTATTTAATATATTCAGGTCTGTACGGCATTTGTATTCAACGTGTTCCTTTATAAATAAACAAACACCGCCACCAGCCTTATGTTTGCGTCACACATATTCATGGTTCTAATCCGTTAATGCATAAATAATTCAAAATGCTGTAGATTTTTAGGAATACTACGAACATTAAGTTGGATAATAGAAAATTCATCAACACCTACCGCCTTACAGTTGTCGTTAAAATTATTTTCTAAATAATATTTACAATTCACCAATATTTAATGAACAGGGAATTATGTAAAATATCTATCCGGTTCAAAGTTAACAAATTATTTCTAAATGTACCTAATTCAAAATGCACATTATTTCATCAACCACAGAAAAAAATATAAAACCAGAAATAATAATAAATGGAAACCAAATCGATTGTGTCAATAATTTTAATTTTCTTGGATTAATAATCAATAAACATTTAAATTGGAACAACCATATAGATCACAAATCATTAAAAATATCAAGAGTAATTGGGATATTGACAAGACTAAGACACACTGTACCAATAGATGTTCTACTTTTACTCTACAATTCCCTTGTATTGCCACATATAAATTATTCTTTGCTAGTTTGGGGACATAATCCATTTCGAATCACAAAACTCAAAAAAAAATGTCTCCGAATCATAACGTTTAGCAAAATATTTGCACACAGTGATCCAATTCTTGAAAACTGAAGACATATTCAAAATAAAACAGCTGAAATTCTATTACAAATATCTAAAAAATAACTTACCTCTGTACTTTCAAAATCTTTCTATTAAAGCAAATAATCACACACATAACACCAGGAATCAAGATCTATACAAATGTCGCATTAAACATGATTTTGCAAAACTATTTTTACTTTTCTCTATACCGGAAACCATAAACAACTGTGCAATAAATATCAAAGAAAAATTGACCACCCATAGTATCGAAGGTATGTCAATGTACGCCAAATTAATGTCATGTCAATGTACGCCAAATTATTAACTTATTATAATTTAGAATGTAATATCCCTGATTGTTATGTATGTGTACAAGACGTATGAAGTTATATAGTTTTTTTTATCCTGCGGGCACGGGGCGCTGGCCCGATGCTGGTTTAGTGTTGGCCCGCCGTCTACGACGTCACCCAACATTTATCCAACGTTGTGTCGGCGCCTCGTATTCGCCGGGTATGTGTATAAATGTATAATAATTCTATATTGCTTTTCTTCTTCTTCTTCTTCTTCTTCTTCTTCTTCTTCTTCTTCTTCTTCTTCTTCTTCTTCTTCTTCTTCTTCTTCTTCTTCTTCTTCTTCTTCTTCTTCTTCTTCTTCTTCTTCTTCTTCTTCTTCTTCTTCTTCTTCTTCTTCTTCTTATTATTATTATTATTATTATTATTATTATTATTATTATTATTATTATTATTATTATTATTATTATTATTATTATTATTATTATTATTATTATTATTATTATTATTATTATTATTATTATTATTATTATTATTATTATTATTATTATTATTATTATTATTATTATTATTATTATTATTATTATTATTATTATTATTATTATTATTATTATTATTATTATTATTATTATTATACATATTCAATTATTATTTTCTTTCTAAGGTGGCCTCCACGATAGCGTGGAGGTCGTTTCCTGATCATTGCTATGCTAATAATCAAAATATGAAAATGTTTTTTTTTAACAAATAACTGAATCTGAGTCTGAGTCTGACGCAGACAAATCTGTGAACATCATATGTAGTTCTTATGATGTTCGTAACGCGATCGTACATCCACCTACGATAATGGGATTTTTTGTCGTGCAAAGGTAAAAATCAGTAACTGCTAAATTCAAAAGTCAGTTACTGCCTGTCACCTAAAGTCAGCAGTTACTGCCTGTCACCTAAAGTCAGCAGTTACTGGCTGTCACCTAAAGTCAGCAGTTACTGCCTGTCACCTAAAGTCAGCAGTTACTGCCTGTCACCTAAAGTCAGCAGTTACTGCCTGTCACCTAAAGTCAGCAGTTACTGGCTGTCACCTAAAGTCAGCAGTTACTGCCTGTCACCTAAAGTCAGCAGTTACTGCCTGTCACCTAAAGTCAAGCAGTTACTGCCTGTCACCTAAAGTCAGCAGTTACTGCCTGTCACCTAAAGTCAGCAGTTACTGCCTGTCACCTAAAGTCAGCAGTTACTGCCTGTCACCTAAAGTCAGCAGTTACTGCCTGTCACCTAAAGTCAGCAGTTACTGCCTGTCACCTAAAGTCAGCAGTTACTGCCTGTCACCTAAAGTCAGCAGTTACTGCCTGTCACCTTAAGTCAGCAGTTACTGCCTGTCACCTAAAGTCAGCAGTTACTGCCTGTCACATAAAGTCAGCAGTTACTGCCTGTCACCTAAAGTCAGCAGTTACTGCCTGTCACCTAAAGTCAGCAGTTACTGCCTGTCACATAAAGTCAGCAGTTACTGCCTGTCACCTAAAGTCAGCAGTTAGTGCCTGTCACATAAAGTCAGCAGTTACTGCCTGTCATCTAAAGTCAGCAGTTACTGCCTGTCACCTTCAGCATCAATATTGATTTATTGTTGGGACAGCGTTGTAATTTCGGGCTTTGAGATCTAGAAAAACACGAGCAATTTGAATATCAAGTTTTTATTAATCGCACTTGGAAAAAGCCAATGCAAAGTACAAAAAATGCATTTTGTTTTTTTGAGCAGCACTTATGTCTTTACACCAAAATAACCTAGCATTAAAACAGCATTGGGTCAACGTGCTCGTATGTACTGGGTATAAAATCTGAACATCAGTTGTTATACGAGATAATATTAAAATCTCTCGATTATTTAAAAGAAGTTTTTTTCTAAATTTGTCATTAGACTTTTTTCTTCAATTAGGCCAATAGTGAAAATGTATCAGTTTATTATACCTCCACCATTGGTCACATCCGAACAGTAGCCTGCTGCAGCACCGGGACGCTGGCCATGATGCTAGTGTAATTTCATGTCCGAGCTGCTCCCTAAAAGTTATCATATTTTACGCTGCGCTGTGTATATGCCAGCAGCGTGTATTCCAAGTGTTTTTTGATATATACCTTTACCTTATACTTAACATTGTTCATATGACAGCATCTTGTCTACTACCTGCGTATGCAACCTATCGCAATGCTCAGTTAATGGACTCGCTGCTGTCATATTTAAGTTCTAAACGCCACATTGTCTTCAGCGAACCAGTTATAACTGTTTCATACTGTCACAGTACATTTTTTCTTGCCCTGACTTCCACTTAAATGGATCTACACTGACTTTAATCACAAGACGGAGCACTGCGCCCCCTCCACCCCCGCACCAACTACAGCAGCCTGCACGAAACCAGTCATCATGTCACCACTCAGCGAACGAAACCTCGTATTACTATATTGTATATGTTTCAATTGCTTAATAAAATATGTTTATACAAAAAAAAAAAGAACAGTAGTACGGCATGCTGCACAGCAGATCAACTAGTGCCGGGTTTCATCCCTGGTCATGGCAGTAAAGCCTACACAATAAAATATCATTTATAAGTTACGTTTTTAACAACTCTTATATAGAATTTGTATAATATAAAAAGCCATGCCTGAACCAAAAAAACAGTGAACCCATATAAGCATAATCTACAATCGTTGCAACGTTCAGTTGAATAAAAATGAAATGAATCGGGCTTTAGGCCCCCTTTGTGCACATATAGGCTAAACTGGGCCAAAAGAACCTCCTGAGGATGGTGAGATGATTGAGATGACACTGTCCTCCAGACACAGGATTCGAAATTCGAGCCCTGGCGGTCTGAGGCCGAACACGCTACCTCTCGGTCACGGAGGCTCCCCACAATACTAACTTTCACACGTGGATGGGGAAGAAACAATTTTGTTTCTTTCAAACCGGCGAGACCGGGAACCGAACCCCGGACTCTGGCGTGAAAGGCAGCGGTGCTAACCACTACCCTAGGGCCCCCGCCCGTTCAGTTGAATAGATTGTGGAAAATCTTCATTTCGCAGGGGAATTTTGTGTACCTTCTATCTGACCGGAGTACAAACAATTAGACAACAATGCGAATGGTCGGACTAATGTCTCATTAGCATACATTAGCATAATTAGAACGCTTTTTGGAAGCAGAGATCGTTGTGCGTCAGGACGGAAACCGGTGATTACGACATTAAAGTAACCATCAGACGGGTAAATTAAGCGTGTGATTCAAATCTATTGAGGTCAAAGTTGACAGTAAACATGTGACATTGTGACTGCTGGAATTGTATACTTTTTACTTCATATGTTGAAGGACGTATCTGTGACGTTATAAAGTGGCAGATACATCTATTTTATCCTTTTGACTATAGGTATTTTTTATATTTTTTCATCACCACCTCAAACACATTATTAGTAACTAAAAACACATTTCTCATCATGGTGCAATGGCTTGACCATTCTAAGGATTTCTCAATTTTCTCGTAGGCATCCTTTTTTACACCCACCCTCTTTGCAATAGTGTAGAGGGAAGGGGTGGGTGTGGAAAGGGCTACATATGGTTTTATACGGATATTTCCCTGCTATTAAATCTAAGAGCAGATTTTATTTTCTTGACATTTCTTGAGAGATATATTTAACATTGATATTAAATGTTTATGTCTTTATTTATACAGTTATATAATAATAAAAGAAGAAATATCGATAGAAATTTTCCGAACGAGCGCGTCATTATAGTGTCGCGAATTCTGAATCCGCGAGCTATCAAATTGTTTTTTCTTTCTCAGGATTTCTGTTCTGTCTATTTGGCAAACCTTGTCCTACATGGCATAGCCTATTGCACACAATTATTTAATTATTTGTTATTCAATTGCATGCATGTAGATATATCCGTCCCAGACATCCTGGCATTTATTGTCAGTATGAGGCGTTTCGGGACATATACCATGTATACTTGTGTATACAGTAACTGAAGTATTTCATGGATGCCTAACCACCGTCATTTATCCAGTATTACCATAATGTTAAGTACCTTTCACATTACTTATGCTTTCTGGGTTGGCAAGTGTTTGTCCAACCGATCGTGAACAGTTATCCCTGGTAACACGGGACATTGAGCGTTTGTCGGCTTGGTGCTGGGCCAGCCTCGCAGACGCTCGTCCAGCACCAAAACGACAAAGGCCCAATGTCTCACTTTTGTTGGAACGTGTGTATAATTTTGTTGGCACGTGTGCGCCAGTGGGCTCCCATCCATGTGATAATTCGAGTATGTAGTTGACACTATGCATTGAATCAATGTTGTTTTGACGTTGGCCCACCGTCTGCGACGCTGGCACATCATTAAAACAACATTGATTGAAACCATAGTGTTTGTTGGGGTATGGTTTTCTACATGCCACCACATATGTTAGGCGCAGTATCCATTTAGAAATTGTGGTTTTATATTCGGCAGGTTAAATACATAATTGAGACTTGCGAGGTGAGATTATCCATTTCTAATCACCTTGGTATTAAAGGGTCTCAAGTTAGCAGATGTGACCCTTTCATACAATGTCACCATTTATCCACTGCCGCATCATCGCATACTTCTGCACTGCATGCGTCAGAAACAATTGATTAATTTATCAGGGATATTCTCAATAACTGACAGAAGCACAAATGAAATGATCGGTCATCATGGTCATGAAGATTTCTAGGTTCAAGCTGACAATATGCCGTATAAAGTGGTTTGACTGACAGTGTACGGCAACTTCTAGAAAATAATAATCCCAAAACAAAATACTTTTGAACTTAATGTTACGTGTTTTTTAATTTTTACATTAAATATCATTTTGTATTTACTGTATTTTTGTATGTTCCCTCCTTTTTTGAATAATTAAAAATGAAATAAAATAAATGATGCATTTATTGAGGAAGCTGAACAACTGTTACAATCCACCAGCCAGCTCCTATTGTTGATTGATTTAAATTCCTTTGTATTATTTTCTAGTCTTCTAACATTTCGGTGTTTTAGATTTGTTAACTCTTGCAAGATAAAAGATACATGTATCCTTGTTTAATACAAGTTGTGATTTCCGCTGAATATCGTCAACATTTAAAATATTCAGATGATCTGTCGCTATATCAATTGATTTTGTCAGTAAATACGATACGTATGTGAAATGCTGGCTTCAACATGACCCTATTCCAGCCACCATTTTCCAATTTACATGCCGTGGCCACTATTAACCAGGGTAACCTACCGTGGAGATATATTTCAATTGTCTAAGTAGTAGGTTAAAGATGGTAAAGTAAAGCGATAATTGAATTTCTAAATGGTAAAATCGAGATATTATTTTAAATTTCCAAGTAATAAAGTACAAGCATTAAATTAGAAAATTGAACGAACGATTCACCGTGAATAGAAACGCGAATGAAAACGTCGAGCATTCGGTTCCATACATATTAATTAGAAATTTTAGCAAAAATTCACCGAATGACCTTAAACCCGCTTATTGTAGTTCTGACTTAATTAAATTGAAGTGCTGGTCTCGTGCGGTCAATTTGCTTTAATTAGGAAACTGTTCATCATTATTGGGCTTTCCTCACCTGACATGCTCGTGTCGTTCAAACCACTCAATCTAATGCTAATAGAGTTCACCAACTTATAATTGGTGTTGTTGGGGCGGCGACTTTACAAGTGAGATACATCGGGTAGAGCATCTAATGTAAAGTGACCCTTTGACTCTCATAGTTCCCGGCTATTTTCTCTCATTTTCATTCACTTTGAGGTGGGAATCGCTGTCGCAATTCCCACCTCAAAGTGGATGACAAGGACCCCCCCTCGAAGTGAATGAAAATAATAATATATCAATGAAACAAGGGGGTTGTAGACTCTACTGCTATGTTGGTCCAGTGTTGGTCCATCCGTCTACGACGCTGACCCAGCATTGGACCAACATTGGGTTAATGTATCGCACACGGGTTCAAGCTAGTATATCAATGAACGTCTTTATTGTGATGAATTACACCATTTTTCACCAACGAATTGGGTTTATTAAAAGTATGCCGCGTGGAGAATAAAGTGGCGTAAGTGACCCTTTAATATCAAGATGACGTGGATCGCGTGAGTGACACACAAACTGAATTGTGCGAAAACTCCAATTAAATAGCTTTGGACCTGAAGGGGTTACTAAATGATACTTACATGCCCAGTCGCGCGTGGGGTCCCGTGAGTACTGTATATACATGCCAGCCCTGAGATAATTGAAACATTGGTTTAATGTTGTCACAATGTTGGCTCGATATCAGAGGACATCGGCCCAACGCTGACCCGTCGACTCGCACACACGGCTGTCTCTGTGCTCTCCATTATTGGGGAGCATGGTATTCGAAGATAATTTATCGATAATTTGCTTCATTTTTATTTCGAAGAAATTTTGTGGGGACACGAGCGGGCACGATATTATTTTCTTGGTCAATATTTATGAGGTCAGTGCAGTGTGTGTAACAGTACCATATGCATCTAAGACATTTTCGACGTTCAACGTGCAAGAACGGCCTAAGAGAGTTTAGTGGGGCTCCGAGCTTACATGATTGAGATATTATCCACAACGTAAGTTTGACAGACATGTATGTATGTAGATACGTTTTTTGTATTCACGTGTGTGTGTAAATATACTAGGTCTATACTCTGCCTTCTGTTTTTGCATGGCATACTTGAAGCATACTTGACTGTGTTTAAATTTAAAAGAACTTATCGATAAATATCTGAGAGAACTTGAATATTTAGGACCGGCTGGAGGCCGGTACTATTAAGTTTATTTTGCCCGAGTGTGTGTCCTATTTAGGGGGAAAAGGGGTGCTGTGTGTGGGAGACGTATCGTGTATGTATCGTGTTATCTGGTGTTTCTGGCGCCGGGATTTTAAAGGTCACCAGCATAATGCAGCAGTCAGAAAAGACGTACAGTCACCTAATGCTGTTTCAATGACGGGCCAGCGTCGAAGACTGTGGGTCAACATTGAAACAGTATTGGTTGAATGCCACGTGTTGTCGCAAAGTATACAACAGACCCGGTGATAGATTAGTGTTGGGTCAGCGTCGTAAACGATTGCCCGGCATTGAACCAGCAATGGGCTGCAACGCTGGCACAAAATTAAACCGGAATTTGGTGGGTAGGCCTACATCCTCTGTATCAGGTGCATCGTAGGCGAGTATTGAATGAATGTTGGCCAGCACCGGCGATGGTGGTGGAAGTAATACACATCGAAGACATTTAGGATTCTGGCCCATGAAGAAGACCAATACACAGATTTTTTGTCTATAGCACTCAAGCAGACTAAAGCCGGGCCTCGGAGTTTCTAGTTATTTATTTAATATTTAACGCATTATGCGTATATTATACTGGAATTGTCCTGTACTAGATGCACGAGTGGAAACAATATTAGTTTAATGTTGGGCCATTGTTTACGACCCTAACATTAACCCAAGACTGGAACTGACTGCCTCGTGCCTTTTTTGGGCGCTCAAGACATGTGTCGCTGCCGTTGGTCATCTGCAAAATACTAGTGATTACATAAATGTCAGTAAAATTGTATCTGGATTTAAAATGACTGGAAAACGTATATATAGGCGCCTCGGATAAACATAGGAAGTTTGACACTTTCGCGGTCGGGTCCACTTACTGACATAAGTATTGTGCCCCGTGGGCGTATTAAACACCGCGTAATTTATAATCTGTTTACGAGATCATCAGCTCACACCTTAATATAGACGGGTGTATACTGATATAAGCTGCTAAACAGATTACACGTTACAAACTTCAAAGGTGACAGGATGAAGCGTTATGAGGCGTTATGAAGTGTACACGTCGTCTCCGTGGTATTCTTACCCCTTGTAAAAAATGAATCGGGCTTTAGGCCACCTTTGTGCACATATAGGCTAAACTGGGCCAGGAGAACCTCCTGAGGATGGTGAGATGATTGAGATGACACTGTCCTCCAGACACAGGATTCGAAATTCGAGCCCTGGCGGTCTGAGGCCGAGCACGCTACCTCTCGGTCACGGAGGCTCCCCACAATACTAACTTTCACACGTGGATGGGGAAGAAACAATTTTGTTTCTTTTAAACCGCCGAGACCGGGAACCGAACCCCGGACTCTGGCGTGAAAGGCAGCGGTGCTAACCACTACCCTAGGGCCCCCGCCCTCTTACCCCTTGTACTGCTCAAGTGTTTGTATTTATTTTGTATGTATTTGAAACTGGAATTGCTGATGAAATTTCCAGCTTTAAATGACTAGAAATAATTATATTTATCGAAAATGGACATCTCAAAAAGTGTAACATTTGATTAAATTAAGCATCTCCGCAAACTATAATTATGATGAAATTCAGTGATATTTTATCTAGTACAAAACTTGCCTGAAATCGTATATATACGGTTCCCGCATCACAAGGGTGAAAATGGCGTATATGTCGCTTTGCAAAGTAGCAGATATGACTCTTTAGTACCAAGGTGACCACCTGTATCCTACAGATACTATGGCGTAATTATGATCGCTTAGCGCGCTGGGGATGGGATATTAAAACATAAATATCACATAAAGTGACACAATACCAATTTGTATTGGAACATTGTTATGTGAAAATACAACAATAATGTTGTGCTGAGCTTTATTTTAGGCCTAGGTTTTTTATGAAATTGGGATTTTTTTTAAATTCACTATTATGTGAGAAGTGCGAAAGTACTTTACACCCTACAGTGGATGAGAATTGATGGGTACAATGTAGTTAAAGGGTTTAAAAGCTTAGTAAGTACACCCCTCTGAGAGGCACATCACCCATAAACGGGATATAAAAATTACAGTACAGTCTAGCTCGTTCAATTGGAAATATATCAATCACAAAACAACCTTTTAGTTACTGTATTCTGCCGTGAAAAAAACAAAAGGCAGTAGCTGCTCACTTTATGTATACTAAAGTAAAATCATAAAATGCTCCTATATAAGTTTATTGTATGTACAATTCTCAAAAGTTTCCTATAAATGGTCCTTATTTATGCCACACTAAAATCCTAACATTTTCTTTATGTATGCCAGCGCGAAATACTAAAATGTTTCATAGAACATGTAGAATGGTTCTGTATGCCTACAAAGAATCTCTAGGAGCATATTGTATGTGTATCACGCATTAAAAGCGTATTCAAAATGTGAGGTGATCATAGCATATTGAGCGACATATCGATCCATGTCAGCCAGAGTGTCGTGAGTGTCACTCATGTGAGTGACACTCATGACGCTCTCCGACTGCTGGGGCTCGCTATCAATTATCAAACCAGCTTTGGTGGATTCAGCAATAACAGGTAGTTGTTAAATCAGAGCGCCGACTTAAGTGTTCTTAAATCTCATCGGATATTTGAAGAATGTCTGAGCAGGTCTTGGTGTGTGCCTTAGACACACACGCGAATAATAACTTAGCATGTAAAGAGAGTTCCGACACTTTGAGCACAAGAGCATATGACCTCCACTTGGGTTAACAATATATAACCCTGCCAACGCCCAGCTGATTCTTCTCATTTTAATTCACATTGGGATGCATTACTGTCGCAATTCCCATCCCAAGGTGAATTAAAATTACTTGATTTTATAAAATACTCAAGTATAATATCTCAAATTAAAGACCAGAACGTCCTCGTTGCGATGGATTATATCATATTTATTTTAAAACCAAATATTCACAATATATCATGTGGTGCATGAAGTGGGCCTTAAAGGGTCAATTGTTTTGAGTAAATCTAGATTATGTTAATAAGATGAAACTATTTTTCAATTGAAACTATATGCATTTTACTATAGCCAGATAAATCGATGGACATACGGATACGTTTCTTCGACCATGCATGCATTTTTTACGTGTACCATGGACAACCTCACTTGGAGTATTACAATATATCACAGTCTATTCTCTTGAATTAGAAATAGCAGACTTACAAAACAACCTCTCAGTATAATTTTAGTGTGTTCTTAATTTGCAAACATTCTGCATGAATATCACTAGAAACTTTTTATTTATTTACTTAGAGCAGTTATATAATCACATTACAATCCCAAGATGTTCCTCATAAATGTTCCTTATGTATTATGATGTATGCCAAAGTAAAATCATAATGTGCATCAATTATATATTTGTTTATAAATCAGCAATTGCAATACGAGTACTTTTATTCAATGGAACACGTGAATTTCGTGAATAATTCGCGTGTTGCATTGAATAAAATGAAATAACGTTATTTCAAACTCAATAGTAAATAGATTACAGAGTATACTTTTCATGGGCGTAACCTGTAAAGCATACAAAATTACGGAGACGCCCGCTAAAGCCTCACCTGCTACACACTATTACCACGACGCAAATGATAAAATAACAGTGTTTTCCGACAAAATCCCACACGGAAAACCTTGCAAACTGCGAGCCCTCGCCCGAGGCGGTTAGGTCGTTTAATTTGACACGGGAATGCGCTCCCATTCTTTTCTGTGTGTAATTCTGCTTAAGCGAAACCAGTTGTGAATAAAAAGTAAATATCCCAGCCTCAATAAGGCACTGTACAATGATTACATGTAGATACAGATTGTTCAAAGCCAAAAGACCGTATCTGTTTACTTTTCAAGTGAGCAGCTACTGCCTTTTGGCTTTGCACAGCTGTGCTATAAACCACTAAAGTATTACTAGAATACGATTCACGTTAACAATCCGGGGGTGATTTACGTCAATTTCTGAATCACTTTAAAAACAAAATCATGCCATTTACAAACACAACATGTTCGTTCTCCACAACTATCCTGAAAAGATATCCAAAAGTCTTAATAGGAGTCTCAATAACATGTTAATCCTAGGATAGCAAATAGTCTCTACATGACTCTCTATAACATGCAGTTAATTGTTAATTATTATATTGTCCCACTATAAACCCGTTAACTTCATTCAATTTTAATTTGAGAATTACATTATTAGACTGCACAATTTCATTTTTTTATGAGCGGTGGGAGGGGGCGGAATGATAGGGGATGTCATACATTTTAGGCATCAGATATTGGTGGATGTGAATGTCATATTTTTTTATGGAATTAGACGAACATTTTGTTTATCATGTATTTGCAACAAAAAATAGCCAAATTTACACTCATGCACCAAAACGGTATTCAGCAATACCCATAGGTAATCTGGTATTGTCTAACATGGATGACAGCACCTAACATTCTGTCCCCCCCCCACTAATGTTTTTTCTAAGTCCTTTTTGAAATTTTTTACCCAGCCCATATATCAAATGGTCAAATTTCTTAAATATTCACTAAATTTTGAAGATGTTTTCGGATGACTAGCAACTAGTACTTGCAAAATGGCATGAAAATTGATTTAATAAAATTTTGCGCTGATGTGGAAATATTATCAGTGTTACCCCTTTCCAATAAAACAAGAATTAATAATAATCAGTAATCAGTCAATCAATAATCAATCGATGATTAAATATGTTAAATGATCTGCACCGTACTGGGTCTAAAGCCCATCGTGTTATGTATTTCCCACCTCTAAAAAGCGTTTTGTCTGCTTTAGTATATATATATATATATATATATATATATATATATATATATATATATATATATATATACAGAGCAGAGCAACCCTGCAATAAGATATCTAACTACTTAACTTAACTACTGTGCCACATTTCATCACATGGCGAAACCCGTATGCCACGTCAGACTCAGAATTATTTATTTGACATTGTACAAATGAAAAACAAATATTTATCAATTTTAATTATTTGACAAACTATATAAGCATCCGCCACGACATACTGTATCCATTTTAGTGTTTTTCATTGTTTTTCTTGTGCACGACCACAGCGATACAAGGGCGGGAATGTGCAACCCCAAAAGGCAGTAGCTGCTTACTTTTTAAGTAAACAGTTACTGCCATTTGGCGTTGCTGAACAGATCTGGTGTGGATTACTAAGCTACACGAGTCGCGCAAGTGCGATCTAACAATAGCGTGGAAAAATAACGTATCCTCATTTTCAATCTCAGAGTTTCTCTTTATGATCTCAGAGTCACGCAGGGTAATCTATAAATAGCGTGATGGATTCATAGATCAAACAGATGGATCTGTGGTGATCCAGCAGGCCCGAGGAAAATGGCAGGATTTGTGTGAAAATCAATAAGTTGTGTCTGGTCATTTCATTGTAAAAAAAAACTTTTCGAGATTAAAAGTCACGCGAATATACCATGCAAGTCTATTTATATTTCATGTAATGGCCACCAATAAACCATTCACTTTCAAAGGCAAAGTGAAAAGTCACAAATCTGAGCTCTGCATTTTTGTACCATATAGTATTATGGGCTACAGATAGAGAGAAAGGGTAATTTAAGGATAAGGCTCTTCAACCCCCAGATAACTTATGTCCATCAAAGCAATATTTCTGTATTTAGAAGAGCTTGTGTAGCCAGTTAAAAAAATGGAATATATATTGTATCTACGCTAGTGAGATGCAATGTGTGCTAAATTTCACAGATCCAAGTAACTTTCGGTCACTTACTGTGTCACAATTTCAAGTGGGTGAAAATTACATTGTACTTATATTTGTTTAACCTGTTAACTTGAGACCAAACATTTAACAAAATATTGATGATTAACCACACATCTCGTTCCCAATATTACACCGCCCGCGAAAAATATGGATCCATCACACGCAGTATGCACATGGCAGTTGCAACTAGCCTGTGATCAATTTTAATTAACTCAGTTAATTATGAATAAATTCGCCTGAATTTTGCCAACAGCATAAAACTGGTATCTGCTAACATAGTGTGCAGGAAAATGTGGGGAAAGTATCATTTTTGTCAGCAAAAGAGGTCAACAAAAAATATTAGTGAAAAACAGGATATTTTAATCATTTTTTGGAAAACTCTCTGGGCATGGCATCGTGGTGGACATGTCGAAGTGATACGGGAAACTCTCAGACTATCCTCCTGAGTAAAATTGACTAACAAAAATAGCAACATAACGTTTATGACACTTTATTATCATCCACTTTAGAAATAATCACTGTTTCTTTAAATATTTGTTCTAAACCATATTTTTAGAGGGCGGTGTATTGGGAACGAAATGTGTTCTTGAAAAACAATGATTTGTAGGCTAATAAGACTATAATCGTGCTTAGCGGCTTAAGGGACATTGAATTTGATAACTGATCATGTTCACAGTGAATGAGAATATGTTGGGCTTCCAGGATAGGTAATACAGGGGGTTAAACACGACTATGGTCGCTTGTAATCTGCTTTATCAGCAGTTATTAGCAATAATCAGCATTTGCAAATGTTTTAAATTTTCACCCACTGAAGTTGTGGGTCACGGTAGTATAGCGAGACACAACTTCAAGTGGATGAAAATTTTAATAAGATAATGTAGCGGGTAACGGGTTAAAAGTGAGTGACAAATTACAAGTGAAGCGATTTATTGAAGGTGACGTTACAGCGACAATTTAAATGTATTGGAAATCAATACAGCCACTACTGATTGCTCGAATAACCATGCCCTTATCTCAAAAGATTTTTTGTGTCTTATAAAACTATCTGTGTAATGTACTGGTGATTTGCCTTGGCTGTGGGACGGCTGTCAGAGCTGGCACCGGCCAATACATTTAGTGGTTATTACTAGTTTCTTATTGTTGGTGCTTTAATCGTGAAACAGCTATCTTGACTCCAACTGTTTGCACCTAGTTCTTTGGTATTTTTATGAATATGAGACGGCTTTTGCCCTGGTTTCATTACAAAATATGCAACTGATCACTAAAATACAAACCTTTATGCGGTTTCAGACATGGACTGGCCGTCGTTTGTATAGTCATGATAGTATACAATATATTTGTAACCTGGAGAGTTTCGGAGTCATTTAATGTGCTTATGTGTGAGAAAGAGTTTTCGCCATATGCTCGTTAACCTAGGTAAGATCAGTATAATATTATATTTTTTATTATCACATAAAATATAAAACACAGGAGTAATAGAGAATAGCCGACACATGTTTGTTGTCTTTAATGTGACCATCCTAGGTGTGAACGTGAAAAAATGGCAAAGTAAAATAAGAAAAAAGGGGTTTCTATTCTGATCACAAAAAACAATTCCAACCTCTAAAGTGAGAAACTAAATACTTGTACTGAGAAATTAAAAGTAAAAATCCTCTAAAATCGGGCAGCCTTAACAGCGCACTTAACGGATTAAAAAAATACCTGTTGAAATGTGACCTGTGGATCGACCCAGCAAACACAAGACGTTGAACCAATGCTGTTTTAATGTTGGCCCACCATTTACGACGCTGTACCAACATTAAACCAGCATTGGCTCAACCTCTTGTGTTTGCTGTGGAGGGGTGGGCAGGATTTCAGTTCGCGGGCAGACTGAGGGATGGGGTCCACGCCCGGATCTGTAAATTCAAACGCCTCCCAGGATCCCTCAGCAAAACCCAGCTAGTTTTTCTCCAAACAAACTGTTATATGATCTGTTGACATGGCTTGATTACGTGCCACCTGGAGCGCGTTCCGCGATAACACTTCGTAAAGTGAAAATTTCTGTACCCTGTTCAACTGTTCGCCTATAATTCACACGAGCGCGGATCAAGCGCGGTTCAAGCCCGGACAGAAACAGGACCCGACCATTCCCGGTTCATCACGGATTAGCTTACAATATGGAGGCGACAAGCCGGATTTGACAAGAATGTGACACACGTACGCGGGCGATGCCGGATACATACGGCAGCTACGCGGTCTAGTGTGGATATGACAAGGCCGTTTCCATACCCAACACGGAGTCCACACGATGTTCCTAAACTAGAAAAGGTTTCTACAAGAATGTAGGCCTAAACTTTATCTGTAGGCCTACAGTAAGACGCGTTCATCCACTGTGTCAACGCGGAGCTGACTGGGATGCTAATTGTACAGCCATATGGTGAGGGACACCGCACGGATATTCTGGTATGCAACAAGGATGCAACAAGGATGCTGATGGTGCCGGGCACATACCGCGCATCACTGGTTCTGATGAGAGCTCTTGTGATAGCAAATTAGGTATAGGCCTACTTGCTATTTCATGCACCTATATAATATGAGCAACTTCTTTTCTTGATGACATTATGGCAGCGGCTGATAAAGTTGTTTTCTGCCGGTTGCCGATGTGTAGCATTCTGGAATGAATCTAGGCGGATGTCACTGTTGTCACTATTGAGGATTTTATACATTTCCATATTCAAAACAGCTCCAACAATTATTTCTAAGATGTATTCAGGAATGTATATACTATACTCCGCACCTGTATGGAGAATAGAGTAGTACATGTAGTATTAAACAAAACCTCGCGCATCTGTTGTCCATAAATTTAGAGACCGATAATAAAATTGATAATATATTTTTAAAATTGTGTCAGATCGTAAATTGTCCATGAATGTATGCGTATACAATATGGCAACATACATCCTTGTGTCTGCTCACCAAAAAGTCAAAGTATTTAGCGTTGAATATCTGCATATTGCTAATGAAAATTCGTCAAAGGATGTCTGGCGTCGTTGCCTTTGTTACATGTTTCATCGGTTGAGAAAGCCAAAAGGAAGTATTTACTTACTTGTAAAGTAAGCAGATATACCGCAGTTTGGCTTTCCACGCAGCATTATAATCTGTTCTCGCTATCGGCCACGTAAAACCAGACAGACGTCCCCCGTGACCCGACTTGACCCAGTACCTGCTGCAGGTGACCTCATTTACCGGAGTGTTTACACACCGGGTCTGGTTTCTACGTATTCCGCGCGCCTCCGCCGCCGCCGCGGGACGCCAGGTGAAGATGCTATCAGGATCAGGACCGCGGGTCATCCAGACCGGTACTCATGTCGCCATGGCAACTCGTCAAACATCTGCCGAATCCGTCTATTTCTGCCGTCCCATCCCCAGATACGTTTCAGTTCTCTGTACATGTTCCCGGAATCGACAGGCATTGATGCTGATTTTATCTACCATACACACACTTGTCCGAACTACGGCCGCAACTCCCACTTCAAAGTGAATTAACCCTTTCACCGTTAAGTACGACTATTGTCGTTTTCCATTCATTTATTAGCCGAATAAATCACAGTTATTAGGAACAAAATGAGCGTGTCAACATCAAGATTTGCAAATGTTTGGTCTCTAATTAAGCAAATATGAATAATTTTCACCCACTTGAAGTTGTGGCCACAGCTTCAAGTGGGTGAAAATTGAAATTATTTAATTTAGCTCTTCATGCTTAATATGTCTTGATTTTATTAAGTATATTAGTTACAAAGAGTGTAACTTGTATATTTTGATGGATTATAGAATTTTCTGCTGAGTGAATTTGACCCAAAACTACTTGCTGTCGAGATGCCATACCAAGGTCCGATATAACTATCAGATAGTACAGACAGACGGACGACACGATTCTGCCATATATAAACACATAATCTGACAATATCATGAAGGTCAAGGTCATCTACAAGCACTCAGTCTGGTCAAATGTTACAAAGAGGATGTACTCCGCCGTGCAAAGCCAAAGAGCGGTAACTGTTTTTTTTCAAGTCAGCAGTTACTGCCTTTTGGCTTTACAAGGCAGTACTTAGTAAACCATCCAGATTATTAATTAGTTAATAGTCCACGAGTCAGGGCCCTGTTTTATCAACGCATTTAACACGTCGTTTTTCAAAAAGCCACCTTAACTTGAAAAAAACAATGATGGTACGAATGGATCGGAGCGCAATTGTATACACGTTTAAGAGGAGGAGAACGAGCGATATTTTTTTCCGGTTCGTAACCGGCAGGCTAAAGCCAACGAGTTTTTGACAAACAGTGAGCTGATGGGTCGATAAAAGATGGCCCATGACCGATAATATACCCATGTCCGATAGCTCTGTTGACAGAGCGTTCGCTTGCAATCCGAGATGTATGGAAATCCCATTTCATGACGTTATACATATTGGAATGGTTTTTGCCGCAGTAGTGAAGTAATTTAGTCCGTCAAATGAATCGCTCTTATATTTTTTGGTGACGATTATAAAATTATCGATAATAAAAGCAAACAGTGTATACATAAGCCGACATTTAGAACCAAACTTCAAAAGTTAATATTTGCCACCAATCTCTGCACGCAAGCAATTGCATGACGCAATTTTTCAAAGTACAGAGATGCCTAGCATAATAAAAGGGCCCGAACATTTTAATTTTGTTGCATAAGTAAGAAAAATATTCTAGTTCTCTACATGTAACAACGCATATTTTCGATAAATAACCTTTTTTGGTGTCTTTTCGTCCTATGACAAATGTATATGTAACACATTAAAAAGTCTACACTTTGCTATTCATATTGATAAACGATTGAACCAGGGAATATACCCATTCGTTCTGCTTCATAATTTTGCGTTTTTATCCAGATTTTCTGATTATGTCACATTTATCTATATACCACCGTAAAATTCTGAAAGGTGTCCGAGTGTTTATCCCTGTCTAAATAAAAGCTGTTTATTTGGTTAACTCCCCACTAAGAAGCGACTACATACTTCTGTAAAACCAGAAAACATGGATAAATTGGACAAGTATCGTCTCGGCAATGTGTCACCTTCACAATAACGAAGTGAAACACTTGCCGGCTTTCACAAACCACTTTCATGATTCTCGACGGGAGCACAATGTATTGGTTGCACTGAAGCACTTCTTTCATTTTTTTCATATATGTTTTGAGTTGCCAGCTCTCAATGT
Organism: Flabesymbios commensalis; assembly: GCA_964017125.1. NCBI lineage: Eukaryota > Metazoa > Annelida > Polychaeta > Terebellida > Flabelligeridae > Flabesymbios > Flabesymbios commensalis. The sequence continues at coordinate 83,217,051 of OZ024906.1, forward strand.
CAGAGGGCACATTTCCGAAAGAGCTCTGAATAATGAAGGCCTACAATGATAATCATGATAATCTGACAGAGAATTAATGTTCAGTTCTGTACAATTATGAGAAACACGCACCAGAATAGATAGAAGGCCATGCAGTGAACAGTTGCTGTAGTTTGTCTTTACACGACATAATTGTACACCACAGGCATTTGAACAGTTTGGAACATTATGTACCAAATAACTTTATTGCTAAACCTAACTTGCTCTTAAATGCGCTGATTTGTTTAGGCCTAAACCTGAATAGGTCAGCTATCTCAACAATTATTATCGTTTTCTCATCTTTTTATTGGGATTTTCATTAGCACTAAATGATTTGCTTCAACTTGTTTAATATAAAATCTCTCAGTTAAAGCTGTTAATGGCGTCAGCCAGACACAGCTTTACTGAATGTAAATTCAAAATAAATAACATCATGAACATGGCAGCTTCAGGATTGAGACAGTTTTATGTTTATCTTATTATCCCCATTTTTATAAATCCATCTCTTCCATTATATTTCGAATATTATTTTTACAGGTGTCAATCGAAAAAATAGTGTCCTTCAGCATGTTCAGAACGAATGGATGAGCCGCAGCACTAGAATGATCTGCCAACCAAAACATCGTGAGTACAACAACCTAAAAAAGTCTGAGCCCCATAATCTAAACCATTGGAATGATAATGGTTTATGGTTTATTTGACTTCCAGTTAAAAACATGCAAAAATGGTACATTATCATTAGTATTAATTGAGTATTTTTTTGAACATGTTATTAACTTTGGTTGACGGGAACAGGTGGAGACGATCTCTACAATGCCTGTCAACCATATTAGTGAATTAAAATTATATAATAAAATAATATGACAGTATAATATAAAACCAACTACACTGGCTATAGGTGTTGGCATACTTATCATGTAAGGCAACGTCATATCCAATGCCGACTATTATGCAGGCGTTCATAAGCAACCAACGTCACTGGCTTAATGGCTTAATGTAATGAAATGCACATATCGTCACCTTGGTCTCAAAGGGTCGTAGCTGTCACTTCGTAGATAGCACCTTTTAACACCAAGGTGACAATATATACCGTTCTAACCCTTCGCAATAGTTTTACATTTTTTTGTCATCACCTGAGATACCAGCTTTGTAAGGAGAAATGTGTCATTCAATCGACAACATTGTCAAAAATTCAAACTTACATTTGTCAGAGACTCTCATTTTATCTTCCGATTCCTAATAGTAAAAGAGAAATATTTTAGAACGAGTTTGCAACCAACTGGGAGTTATTCACAGCGCTGAACATTTGGGAAGTAAAAAACCTGTACCTTGAACATGTTGAACGACCTTCTATATAGGTGAGGTCACAGTTTTTCAAAATGGTCCAGGGTGTTGCAGCCGCAGTTGTCGAAATTCCTTAGTCTTGACCAGGCTAAATAATTAAAATAACCGAGAGTTGCGCGTTCCTTTTATTTGTACCTAATTGATCCATTACTATAACGTGGATACAAATTCAAATGTTTGCCGTTGGGCTTGGAAATTTGATCGCTTCAAGTTTTCCAGCCTGGAATTACCACACTAAATGGGTTAACCATGTTAACTACTCTGGTATTTTTTCATTGTGCAGCTCGCTACCAAATGATCGGTCTGATAATATGTAACAGTGGTGAGGTCACTAGCTAGATAATTTATCTCAACGTCGACCCAATCATTGATTGGAATATGTTTGTGACAGCTGCCCACAATGTTTCCTCGTATGTTGGGCTTGCTTATTGTTTATAGACAAGTAGAAGCATCGACACCGCTATTTTTTTAACTTAACCCTTTGTGTATCCTAGTCAGTCGCTATGAATTGTGTTCCATAGTGCACAGTAATTTATTGTTGGAATCGAATATTACGAGGAAAAATAAATCTTGTGGAAAAGTTGAGCTACCTCTTGATATAAGGTAGTTTTATGCGCCTATATATAAACATTTATTTCGTAGGATTTGGATTACCCAAGTAGCAACGAGTGCTAGTCGAGGGGCTCTCCAATACATAAAAAAAACAATACAATGCAATACAATATATATACATAAAACATTGGACGTTACAGCATCTATATCAAATTACAACATTTATATAAACTTGATGTGTTTGATTACTTAAAGCGCCCACTCTCAATAATGAAGTGCTGAAATGCTTTGAATATATTTACATTTTCGTCTGCTCTAACAACATTACAACCTTTCAGGACAATGTATAATAGTGGCTCAAGATGAGGAAGTATAGAGTGGTGGACACCGGGTGCAATAATATCTCGGATTGCGTTCAGTAGCTTATTTCGTGGAGCAGAATAGAGAGGACATTTTAATATATAATTTTAAAGTGTTTCTATGTCGCCACACAAACACTCGACAGTTTCTGCGTCTCTAGCAGGTAAAGGGTTACGATTCACCTTGGTCAGAAGCTGTTATCCTGTATTTTGACATTGTATGACTGTTTCGTCTTCCCACTTCTCTTTTACCTTGTCACTGTATAATAACACGTCAGCTTTTTTGCGTTATCCGTGCCAAATATTTGAAAACTGCTTATGCGGTGACTGATATACTTTTCAAACAACCACCTGGGTTTGCTATGGAGGGTAGCATCAGAAAAAATAATTGGGTTCCATATGACGGTGACGTATTGCAATAGTTTTTCGTGGTTAATTACTACATTATATGCCCTGCATCATTATCTAAAACGAATTATCGCTCACTTACGTGTCCCATTAACGACTCAGTTTCAGTGAGTTATACGTAGATATAATTATTTGAAAAAAGTACTTTAAAAGTGTACACACACCCTATGGCACCTCTTACATCACATAGACGCATCAACACTACTTAGTACTATTCCGGAGAGCGGTTTAGCCCTTTCAGCGTGGGGACCGTCTTTATACGTATAAAGACGGTCCCGGCGCTGAAAGAATTAAAATATTTCTAATGGCCGTAGACCCATAACATAGGTATTCAAATTAAGCGGAAAGAGCGAACTAAGACATTTATGATGATTTCAAATTGAAACAAACCTTTGGTATCTTGGTTTAAACAAAGCTATTTCAGCGCTTTAAGGGTTTCTTTATATTGTGCCACTAACAGCTCCAGTGATTCACTGAAAATGCGCGATTTGTTCTTGACGCAAATTCGCTTAGACATTGATTGCTTCTGTCGACAGGACATGTGTTTGCGATATAAGAATGTTTTGGATGTTGATGTTGGCCTATGCTGAATGTACGAAAATAGATGTTGATCTGTATGATCTTGCGATATAGGCTATGAATGATGTTGTACAAAGCCGAAAGTAGTAACTACGGATACAATAACACATTTTGAATCAGACAGAATATTTAAGCTGGTATCTCATCAGGCCCGGTGTTCCCAAAGCGTTTGACCGATATGTTTGGCGGGTGATCGGCCATCTCGATCAATCACATGCTTAAGTATAGTATAAGATCTGGGTGATGGGTGAATCGATTGGCCAATACGTGTGACGACATTAATAATTTGGCCCTGCCTCAGTTCAGATTGAATTAAACAGTCTGAATGGGCAGTCGCAAAAGGCCGTAATGTCCCAGAATACGAACAGAGTGCGCATTGACTTTAAGTCAAAGTCTTTAACCATGCACCACCTACACATCAGAAATTTCGTAGCAAACCCTTTCAGTTTCAAAAACAAAATTAGAAACTTATAGACTTGTACATATCCCTAGCTGACTTGATGTTTTTTTTTATAAATTTACACAGAAAAATAGGAAGCAATTATTTATAACAGAAAAAATTCACCTTCAACAATTTACAAAACGTGAAGACCAAAGGGACAGTCAACAATACGCAACTTATTGGGATATTGCGAACTTTAGCGACGGCCCCTAAGGATTCGGAATCAATATCCCATAAGACATATCGATAATATATTATTTGTAACCCACCGAAGCTCCGATGTCGACTAAGTATTTTTTTCTTTTTTATTGGCCCGTGTAAAACCAATTACTAAATGTTAAATGTGTCTTAAACTTGTGATATTGAGAAACATTGAGACTTTAAAATTTCGCAAAAACCAAATAATTTTCAGTCACTTCCCAATAAACAGGAAACATTTGTATAGCATTTGTACAATGTTGGACCAGCGTGTTTGCTGGGTTGAAGCCATGGATCGCAGTAGTGAGACGCAATGCCACGTGATTAAAGATTTCAACTTGATGAACTTAAAGCAAAGATAATTAACAACTCGTAGTTTAAAATTTTAAAAAAAATGGCAAACAACTCTTTTCAACCATTTGAGTGCCAAACAAGCCTAACATGGTTTTCGATCCTTTTTCTGACACATCAAATAACGGTTATTGGAATAAATTAAATAAAATTAATATGAGTCATTTTTACCAGCTTTTAGTTGTGAGTCGCAGTAGCAAAACAGAATTTCAATGGAGCAAAAATTACATTAAGCCCAGCAAAGAATATGCAATGACCCAATGGTGATATAATGACGGTCCACCGTCTGCGACGCTAGCCCAGCATTATACCAGTATTAGACCCACTTCGTATTGGCCGATAGATGACTCGGTGCTAAAAAAATAAAAATCATTGAAATATATTCTGTGCAATAGGTCCCATATGCAGTAAAATACTAAGATATCGTGTAGAACCCCAACTGTCGTTTCAAGATGTGCAAATCTCACAAAAAGTTAAGAATTGATTTTGACGGCGGTATGAGCTGTTGCAGATGAGGTGGATGTGCCACCAGCCGCCGCTGGTCTCTCCCCTGTGTATTTTTCTGAGTCTGTGCGTCTGTTTTTCTGTTGCCCTTGCTGGTGGCTTGGACGCGTGCCTTTTGGCTCATTGTGCCGCATTGCTCCTGTAAGAGGAGACACTCTCGTGGAGCCCCTATGACACGTCTGCACTCTGGAATGAAAAACGCCACGAAAATTGTGTTCACATGTCTGTCGGAGTGACGAAAGGAAAATAAATTTGATATCTTTGGTGATAATATTTGGGAATCAATGGCGAATTGCTTAGCTTTCCAGCCAGAACGTTGTAGCATCATTGCATCACTGTCGGCACAACATTGAGTCAGCGTTGGGTCTGTTTTTGGCTGTAGATATTCTAAAATGACATAGTCGCAAGAGAAATAGTCTAATCCATGACAATAAGGAGGTTCTAACCTCTCATTTGATACACTATACTTACCATTGAACCCTTTAACCACAGGACTCAATTATAATTATTCGGGTTTTCATTTTACTAAACATAAAACGTGACATCAATCAGCAAGATTTGACAATAGTTAACCTCCATTTTTGGTCAAATCTGAATAATTTTCACTCACTTCAAGTTGTGGATCGCGTCAGCGAGACACAACTACAAGGGGTTAAAATTCCAATTGAATTTGGTGGTTGAAGGGGTTGGATAATCTCATTTGCTTCGAGTTTGAGGTGGTTATTACAGTAGCACTTTATCAAGCGGAACGCAAATGACTATAAAAATACACATTGACATTGATTTATTTTTACCGTAATCGATGCTGGTTTAATATTGGTCCATCATATGTGACGCTGCCAAGTTGCCCAATATTGGCCCACCAGTGGTCCGGTGACATTCTATTTCTATTCTCTACAACAATCGTCGGTGTATGAGTAATGCTGTGCTAACTTGACTTTTTTGGATGTGCTGATGGCAAAACTTATTGAGCTAAGATAACTCTGCGGTAATGTTTGCCGTGAGTGCATATAAATGATAGATAGAGCACCCTAATGATAGCAAGGTGTGTTTGCGCAGACAATGTAGAAAGTAAACAAGAGCTATTGATCCAATACTGGTTTAACTCTGGTCCAGCATTAAACCAGCATTGGTATGTTTGCTGAGACAACACCGATTGTCTGACGGAACAACTAAAAAATCACAGTCGTCTAAAATATGAACACCAACTCTAGCAAAGGACTCAGAGTTTCTTGTACGATTTCTTTTTTTTTTTTGGGGGGGGGAGGGGGAAAGGGTTGAGAGTGATTGGGTAGGGGGGGGGGCATTTTTTTGTGGAGGGGGGGAGTGGCAGTTTGAGGGGGGAGACTACCCCCCACCCCCGTAAAAGGGTCTCCAGGAAACCCTGCTATTGTTTATCTGGGTGGATCATCCCATCACACAGTCATACTGCCGTACAAACCCGAAAAGCGAGTAACTCCTTACTTTGCAAGGCAGCTGCTACTGCCTTATGGCTTCACAGAGCAGCATAAGTCCAGGGTAGCAACAGGAGTAGAACTAGCCGTAGAGAGCCACACAGCGTATAGGTCTGGCTCGTGGGTCCAGAAATTCGTTTATTCCGTGTAATCGTTTTTAAACATGACGCTGAGTGAGAGCGATCGTCACCCCCACCGTAGATGTTGGTGAAATGCTGCTTTGTATCATGAAAATCAGTGACTGTATAAAATATCCAGGATAATGCAATACTTTTACCATAGACCACATTGGTTTATTGCTATAGGCAGCCATCACAGAGAAAAGCAGATGAGCTAAAAAATAGAATGCATGAGTCACAAAGAGCAGAAGCAGCAGTCTGTAGCCCAATATAGATGAACAACCAAACGTTGACTCGATGTTGGGCTGAGGTTGGGCCACCGTCTGCGACTCTGGCCCAACATCATGTGTGTATTTTTTCTGGAGATGAAAGCCAAGTTGCTGTGACTCAGTCCAGAGGAAGGTCGATATCAGCTTAGTATGACAGGTTTTGGAAGCACTTGCCCTGGGCAACCTATTGGCTGGACTGTACAGTGAGCTGCCACCACAGCAAATATGAGAAGTTGTCCCAATATTGGTTTGATGTTGGGCCAGTGCCATGGACGCTGGTTCAACATCAAGTCCTGATATTCCAGCAAACATGATACATTGGCCCAAAATTGTTTTAATGTTAGACCATGCTAATCACGCCCATAACCGTTTTAGGTCGGGGGGGGGGGGGTGGTACAGTGGTTAAAGCTGCCTACTTTGTAAGTCGGAGATCGCGGGTTTGAACCCCACTCTGGCCTTGAAGTTTCAAAGAAACAAAATGTTTTTTTCTCTGCTCATTCAATATGCAATATTGTGGGGAGTAACGTGCTCGACCTCAGACCGCCAGGGCCTGAATTTCGAATCCTGTGTCTGGAGGGCAGTGTCATCTCATCCATCTCACCATTCTCAGGAGGTTCTCCTGGCCAGTTTAGCCTATATGTGCACAAAGATGGCCTAAAACCCCATTTAGTTCATATCATTTAATTTTTCAGCCTTTTATGTGCCTTTTAAACAGGAAAAAATTGGTTCAAGGAAATTTTAGCAATAAATTTGTTTTGTTTTGATTATTATTCTGCATGTGTAAGTATTTTTTACCCATTTGAAGTTGCGGTCGTTGTAGCGGTGAGTTGTATATGCTTATATTTTCGTAAAGGGGGGATGCTGAAAGCATATGTCATTCCCCCGCGTCAGCATGGTGTAGAATCTGTATATTGCTATGGTAACGAACGATCTGCAGAGCGTTAACGAACGATCTGCAGAGCGTTAACGAACGATCTGCAAAGTGTAATAGTAACGAACGCCGCATCTGCCAATGGTTGCTACGGGATGAAACATGTGTGAATGGTTGCTAGGTGACGGATCATTTAGGGCTGCTGGTTGCCGCTGGATACAGAAGGTGAGTGTTATGACCCAGTGACACGACATCCGTGTAAACTAAAAACAGCTGGGTCGTTCACAGTACGCGTGTCCAACAGTGTACCACATTATTGAGAATTGAGCATGTTGAGAATCCATCGCCTCGCTGCCACATGAAACAAGCCATTTTAGCAGCTAGGCCTACGGTGATGGTCTAGTCACATTGAGAGGGGAGAAACAAAGATGTTTATCGTGGGTCTTTCAGGGAAATATCCTTATAAATATCCTTATTATTATATTTCGCGCAGGGCCACGCGCCGCGCGCTCATTCACAGCTCACTTGCAGTAGTTACAAGGTCTGGTGTCGTCACTGGGAATTCCAGTTTTCAACATGCGAATCATCTTTTTTGATATCAACAAGTTGGAATACTGTATGATTTTACAGCAAGACATTGCTTGTAGAGTTGCACACATCACAAAACGATAACTGCGCAGAATAGCACATAACAATTTAAAAAATACTTTCACCTCTCCATTATAACCATCATCCCTAACATTATCTCCCACAGTGCACGGTGCAGGTAGCGGCAACCAATCATAGACAGAGATAGTTCAGTTTATGCGTAATTATTCACCAGGTGGCGCTTATATTGGGTCGTCAGTTAAATAGTTTTTTCTCTGGGGAATCCCAGAATACCTTGAACATGACCCAATGTTGTTTGATTGCAATGAACCAGCGTTGGCCCAGCACTGGCTCAACGTTTTTCCGCTAGAGCATCTCACCTGATATGATTGAGGTCATTGGGACAAACTCTACCTGTTTACATGTACACGTAAAGCCACCTGCCTGCCTCCGTGCACACGGGAGTGTACTAGCAGTATTACAGGCCACACGACTTATTAATCGTTATTTCGTTTGACCGTGGTCATAAAAATGAAGTGAACGATTATTTTTTGAATGTATAAATTAAAAAAATACCTTTGATTTTTTGTAACTTAAAAGGTACGGGCGCCAATAACTTGGAAAATAGAAACATCGGTCTTGCATTTTCAAAGTGCGTCGATTCCGATGAGCTAATATGAAATTGGTGTGCCTGCACGGCAGTGTATCGTACTACAGTGACACGGTGGCGACAGGTGGCGACGGTGGCGTTAAACAAGGGACATTCACCCACTGATGGTTTGATATTGGCCCTCCGTCGTAAGCGGTGGGCCAATATCAAACCATCATTGGGTGAATGTCCCGTGTTTGTAGGCGTGTGTGCCATTCATCGACCGGTAGCTATCCCAGTACCACCACGCTTATCTTATCAGGCTCTCTAACGCAATAACACTCTATCTCCCGCAAGGTGAGTGATTCTCTGCTTTTACTCTCTCCACGAGTGCTGTCGCTATGTACGAATATTTTCTTCCGCGTTTTTATTGTGATGTAATTTATATGTTTTTATTGCTTGCACTGATGTATTAATTATTATCAATTTTTCACAAATAAACAATTCTAATACAAATTTTCATTAGAAGGCGTCTATATCTCGCACAGGGCGAGTGATTCTGCTTTTCATTTACTTTTTATGTTGGTCTTTTTTTGCGGCAAGAAAGAATATACAAATACGTGTTTATGCCTTCTGAATTTTCAAAATTAAAAATACTAAAAACATTGTGGACATATATATCAGTTATTTTACACATTTTGTTATAATGCCATCTATATTATTTTTTTCTATAAATGCATTTGTATTGTTTTCGCCCAAAATATTTGTTTATAATATAGAGCTGAAGCACACAAATATAAATCCTTTAAAACCAATCTATGTTTTGTTTATGTTTATTATGCCTACAGCACAATGCGGCGCATTTTATATTTACGGTTGTTTTTTTGGTTCAACTGGTATATATCTGATGATATTTGGCAAAACATTTAAAACATATCAAATAAGGCTGCAGTTCAAGGTATAAAGTTTGGCATGTGCTATCATCGCTTGGGCCAAGTTTCATTTTTCAATGGTTTGGCCATCTTTCTGCCAAAAACATAAAATATCTTCATGCTTTTTTAGCGAGTAGTAATGACATCAAATATATTAAATTTATATCACCTGATCACATCAACAATAATGAGTAATTAATAGTGAAAAGTACAGGTACCGCCTTTTGACTTGGCACATCAGTATTATAGTTCATAAATATAATCCGTTGCTTCTTGATAAAATCTGTCATTCTATTTTTTTATTTTTTTTCTAAAAAAGTGACAAAAATATACATAAAAACGTGATTTTCATAAAAAGTATATCTTTTTATAATTTATTTTAAATGTTATGATTTTTGCAGTGTAAGGTGACGTAGTAATTGGGATGTACATGTATGTAAGGATATCTCCCCAATGAACATAACCATTTTTAAGACTTTTTTTTTCTATAGGAGATTTATCTACTAGTATCAGGTTTTATCAGGAAGCCGAAGATATATAAATAGGTTAGTATATAAATTAATCACTATCAGAATATTTTATCAAGATCTACTGCCGTGCTGAGTTCATCAGGCTTATCATTTTATCTTGTGCGAGATTATACATCAGAGGTGTTAAATATAGTATAGAGAAAGGTCGTACGGCGGTCTCACGCCACGATGATAAGGTCGTACGACTGGCCTACGGTGGGCCTACGGTGACTTATGTGCCGCGACGATCATACTCATTTATTCAAGATAAAATAGATCTGACCTTCTGCACACCATGGTAGCGGTTTATATTGTTTACTGGCGATTAAAAGGTCGTAACTACCACTTTAAAACGTGGCAGACACGACCCTTTCTCCCTTAAAGCGCTAAGCACGATTATCGTCGTTTTTGATAATTATGTTTTATTAGCAGATTAAATCACTGTCATTTTGAATGACAAGTCAAACAACAGCCAACTGCTTACCTTTTTGTCTTTTGGCTTTGTACCTAAAAGTCTTCGACGGAATGGTTTCTAAACATATGTAGTAGCGGTATTTGTAATAAACCAAGAATTATCCTGAAAAATAGGATTAGAACACAAAACAACAGAAAAAAAGTGATCACAAGATCACTATATTAATAGTTTATATTTTTCTCATGCTGAGCCTATCAGTCTAGCTATTGTCACGACGTGTCGTGGCAAAAGCTATAGACAGCCAGGCTCAGAGGGTCTTACTGTACACGGTGACGCTGCCCATCGTCAGATGCTACATGGAATCATTTTTGCCGCAAATCGATCATGACGACCTGTGGATTATACCACCTGCAGTTTGTGTTTTGCTTCCGCCGCATCGAAGATGCTAAAACAGTTTGCGCAAACCAAGAAACGCGGGACACTGATACAATAATGGGCGAATGTCTGCAACACTGGTCCAGTATTAGACCAGCACCGATGCGAACTCGTGAAAATAAGCATCTCCTTCTTTCACAATAATGAGTCGGTGAGTAATCTGCTTTACATTGTTTTTTCCATAGTTTGGTAATATCGTAACAGTTCGAAGGAAGCCCAAAATCGGAATCTATGTCCTACTCTTATCGAATGACTCCAAGGTATCTTTATAGTGTTGTTCTATATTACAAAAACGATAATATGTCTTTTTTTTTCAATGATCACCTTCAGGTTTCGTGCCGGTTTTAACGGTTTCACATCTAGCTTGATGTGTAATATCAAATCCAAAAAGTAGTATTATTCAGTGTCAAAAAATACACTATTTCTGCTATATATTGGCCTCAATGGCCATTATCAGCTGATCGGGTTCTGTCGTGCAAAGGCAAACCGCAGTAACTGCTTACTTTCCAAGTAAGCAGTTACTGCTGTTTACCTTTGAGGACTAATGTGTGTGCAGTATCGTGTGAGTTGTTTTTGTTGTTGAGTGTTTTGTGGTGGCGAGTTGATCAGCTGGCGCGAGATTCAGATCCTCGTGACACGCAAGTGTACCATCAGAGATAAGAAAAAAAAGATTACAGGTGATTAAAGTTTAGACACTTTAAGTGCTAGGATATCAGTAAAGTTGACACAAACTCTTTAAATACTGAGATATCACTTTAAAGCTTTTGGCTTTGTATGGCAGTACATTACCAGTTTCTACCAGCACATGAAACGTGGTCATTACAAACTGATTACATACTCATATTTGTAGAGCGTCGGTCAGTTTTGCAAAATAAAGACATAAAGCACATTCAAAATTTATTTTTAAAAAACGTCGATAATTGCACTTGGGTGTATAATTTCTCAGATTGAAGAAATTTTATATTCAAGACATAAAAGCTGTAAAAACTCTTCGTCGCTGTTTATGACACATGATTATGCCAAGGTTTTCTGTGCCTCTGAGATTTAGGCACCAACGACGTCTCATTGATTGATTGATTGTTTGTGTTTTGTGAAGATATCTCTGACTAACCGTCGTGCCATCGAAGCGATATGTGAGATTCAACACTTTGCATTACATCTAATACTTGAATTACTGTTGTAAATAGCTGCAATAAGAATCGGTGTGGTGTGGCATAAAGTGGTATCGCGGAATACAACTTGGCGTTTTGTAAGGGGAAGAAATTGTATTTTATTTGGAAAAAAACCCTGCATTCCACGTGGTCGCCGCTTGCCAGGGATGCATCTGTCAGCGGGGTCATTAAGTACAGAGGAACCGATCGATCAACAGATCAATGACCAGTAAGATTAACCACAGTAATCGATACCTGTGCGCCACTCTGCCGTGCAAAGGTAAACAACACAAACTGCTTACTTGAAAAGTGAGTAGTTACTGCTGTTTGACTTTGCCTTTCACACCCGCGTATTACTCTGTAGAGCAAAGGCAAACAGCAGTAACTGCTCACGTGAAACGTGAGTAGTTACTGTTGTTTGCATTTGCCTTCCAAACCTGCTCACCCCCTCACCCCGCTCATTGGCGGGGGGTTCACCTGGCAACACGTGGACGGTGTTAGCCATCTGACCGCCAGCTATAGTCCCGCGAGGTGATACTGTATGAGATCACATATTCCTGTTAATCTTAACTTGGAACATTTCTCTCTAAAGATTCTAAAAAGATAATCTCTGAATTGTATTGTTTATCAGTTGAGTACCCATCATACATGTGATATGATATTCTGCGCCCATGAATCTAATGAGAAATGACGGCGCATTACAAATGTTTTTTTCTGATTTTCTAATTTCTAATATGGTAATGGCAGTGTGATAAATTTTATATCGGACTTCTGTGTTAAAGGGAAATCTCAAATATTTACTGATACATTACGAGATTGTAATTATTTATCTTTAGATATTCTCCTGATTTCTACAGAATTCCGTGGTCGTTTGTGATTGACTGTGGGCCAGTCCTGTGAGATGATAATGATGTCAGTGTGAGCAAGGTAATTCACTAGAGAGTTTCCTTGGTGTGAGGTGCACATAATTATAGTGAGTTCAAGATGAATTCGCATGTCCCAGTGCGCGTACAGGAAACTACGCGGTGGTATTTTTTCTCGTTAAAGTTGACCAAATATGTTCGTTCGGAATTTCACTGATATATGGTCCTGCGATGATCCTTGATAATGCGGAATGTGCAATAATTGTGAACTGTTTGATAAAATAAAATGTTCGGTTTTCGATCAAAAAAGTGGACAGGATTGAGTAAATAAAGAAAGCTCGTAATATATATTTTAACTATGAAACAAATTTTGACTCCGCATTTATTTGTATCGTCACCTGGGGATTTAAGGGTCGTATCTTTGTGGCAGATACGACCTTTAACCCTTTCACCACTGAAGCCCGTTTTTATGTGCTGAATGCTAATGTGACATAAATAATGTATTTTGATGTGATGGGAACGTCTGTGACGTACACAGTATATCCCTGACCTTGCATACAACCATTATATATATTTTTTCACAATGTGTTGTGTCTGACCTTGGTTTACCCGCATAGTTATTAAACACTCACATCATTCACTGTTTTATGCTGATTGTGTTCCACACAATGATATATAGCCGATAAAATCTTCTTGTTTATGGGCGTCCCTTCGAATGCGCTATAATTTGAATACGCGTTACTAACATATCAGGAAATAATCAATTCGAAGCGCTTTATTCATATTAGAGATTAAGATGTAATATACAGACCTCCAGCAGTCAAAGTGTCACTCAAATGAGTTGCACATACGACACTCTGGCACCTAGGGGCTGTTACTTTACTAATCGAAAATTCTGGACCTCTAATATTTGTCTTAACCCTTTATTAAGTATTCCATTTTTTTATGTAAATGCTGTGTCTCCTTCGTATTCAACCCCTGCCTAGCAAACACAAGACGGTCTATTATATAAACACAAGACGTTGACCCAATGCTGGTTAATGTTGGGTCAGCGTCGTAGACGATGGGTCAGCATTAACCCAGCATTGGTGACCGTGTTGTGCACAGGGAAAGTGCGTATTGTGTTTGCTGGCTGAATTACAGTGGCTAATGCTCTGATGATCACGTGGCATATTATATATTTTGGTCAACATTATATATTAAATATTTTTTTTGTGGTCAGGGATATTTTTAATTCTTTTGAAGGTGGAATCGCTAACGTGAACGGAAATTTCCCTTGGAAAATATTTTTTCATTGATGGCGCATTAAATCACCGACTTGCCTAGTCGGTGATTTAATGCGCCATCAATGAAATTGAAGATGTGGAAATTAACAATGCATTTGATAAATAATTCCTTGCCGAATTATATTTTAAAGTGGTGGATGGTGGCAATGTAATATGATTTTAGGTGATAATATTAATGTCATGCTTGCGTGCAATTGAAAGTAATTACTTGGTTCATAAGTCACTTGCCACCCGCATTCAAAAAACCTAGACAAAGGCGATAAATTTCCAGGGTACAATACTTACAATACGTACAATACTTGACTTGCTCACCTAATGCACGTGTCGTAATTTCCGTCTCAAGGTGAGTACAAATCAACGGATTTCATATAGGGCCTAGGCATAATACTCACATGTAGGTTACCCTTTAGGTGCTAAGCACGACTATAGTCGTTTTGAATCTGTTCTAATTATTATCAGGTTAAATCAGAATTATTGAAAATAAAATTAGTATTTCAACATCAAGATTTGCAAATGTTTGGTCACTAACGCCAAGTGGGTGAATATTTATTCTTGTCGCTGTGCGCTTCGGATCTACGAATCAATTGTGCCAAAATTGCAAAAGGAGGGAAGTTCTAATCTTTCCCTGTGCACAGCCACTCTGTAACCAACAACCATTCCAGCCAGGATTCAAACCCAGGGAAACCGAGCCGAATCCGCGACCGGGCCGAATGTGTCATCTCGAACGCTACGTATGTCAAGGAGGAGAAGCCATTGCTTGAACAATTCTCAGCATTCTAGTTTGTGAAAAAAATCTGCCCATTTATCAAATGCTCTAATTATTTAAATAATCCTGTGCTATTAATGTTTTGCATTGCAGTAAACACGCGTTTTTAGTCCAGTGCTGGCCTAATAGTGGCTAATGTGGTACAATATTGAGCCAACGCTGTACGAAAGTCTGCTACGTCGGATATCCTCAGTTCTTGGATAGTGCCACCATAACTCAGCCTTAAGCTAGTTAAGCTAATCACTGCCCAATAGCGGTGTCATAAGCAAGTCGCAAGACATCTGTGCTGCGTGTCTCTCGGGAAATACGATACACTGACACAATGCTGGATTAATGTTGGGCCAGCGTCACAGACGCTGGCCCAACATTATTCCAACATTGTGTTTTAAATCACATCGTGTTTGCTCAAGGACTAAGCGTCGGGCATTGAAAAAGGCGTAATGATATTCTGGTTTTATCAAAACTATGCAATTGTCCATGTAGGCTATACCTGTATTATGCGCCCACCTGAAAATGAAAAGAAATTACAGAAATAAAAGCGAGAAAATTGGTATATGTGCAAATAAAGTAAGAAAGTGAACAACAAATAAAAAAGAAGTAAAACAGTAGAGGGATAATAATGAATAATGGCAGATTAAAAAGGCAGCATTATTAAGACGTGAGTGAGAAAAAACCCCAGAAATATAACTAAAAGTATAAACATGCAATGAAGAGACAGTAACATGAAAAGGGAATGCCCGAGGTGTTGGGTTCAAATAAACTCTACTCTTCCACCTTTTTTATCTGAGCAGTCGTCAACATCTATAGTCGTGGAGGGCGATTTGCCGGGATCGCGAGAGCGGACAGGTAGATTATACGCGCGGCAGATCGCTGCTCTGCTGATCCATTTCCTCGTCAGATCTCTGGCCACCGTCGACAGAGAAAATCACAGCAAATCATTCGGAGCCATCCATCTTCAGGACGCGTCAGAATGGTGTGTGAAGTATCTGGCCATGAAATATCCTCGGCAAGGGACATTTGCGAGAAAACGCCGGTTCAATGCCGGGCCGCCGTCTGCGACGGTGTCCCGGCATTGAACCGACGTTCGATCCCGGTGTTGTATTTTGGGGGCAGTGGCAGCTGCTTCGCTTTTGATGTTGCACCGCCGGGACGCCCTTGAATTGCGCCGGACGTAAAACGAAAAATGCACGTTTTCCAGCAGGCTGCGACAAAACAAGGTTCCCCCATTGGCGGACGGCTGCTCGTCCGGTTTATCGTGAATTTTACTGGGGGATAATCGATTGTTATTTTTCGTAATCGTGTTTTTCAGTAGTTCCATAATGTATGAAATCCATATTTCCACTCTGATACCACCATCAGGCTGCCGTACCATCATCACAATGTACTATTTAACCTGTTAACTACTATTAGCTTAGTTTTTTCGAATGTTTTATTCAAATGGCTTTTAAATCTCAGAGATTTTCCAGAGTCAGCAAAGCATATAATAATATCCATGCTATTTATTCTAATTATAATGATCAGGATATAGTTTTACTGCTCACCGCTTAATATTTAATATTTAAACTATATACCATATGCAAGCCAGCAAAGTATGACTTTAAAGAAATGCATTACACTAAAACACAATTTTCAATATGATTGAAAGGTGAACATTTGGTTTTCAACACTGGAATACAAAGTCTACGCCCTTCTTTCTAGTCCGTATCAAATCTATAAGGCGCACATGATCAAATAATGTATCTTTTGTAAAAAATATGACGGTAATTCCCATGTGCCCGTATCCGTAATTTTCAGCCTTTTCACGTAGCGATCGTGAAATAGACGGATAACTTACGGAGGCGGATAACATACAGACGACATACATGATGCATACCACTTGAAATCTTCTCAATGTAAATACAGCAGGTACCACCGCAGACTAATCTGTAAATCGTCAATTATCTTTTTGTTCGCCATGGCTTCCCTATAGATTATGATTATGTACTTGACCTTGATGTGTCTCCGTCTGCGCCTTCAAGGTCACGGTTACTACCAGAAATACCCGGATGGAAACCAGACCACGTCAGGTAATTACTGTGAGATGACGCCAGAGGGCACCATGGTGAAAGTAGAAACCATCTTGAGATGCAGGATTCTCCAGAAGACTGCATATTTGTATCCAGTAAACACAACTAAAACATGTTGTAGTGTCAGTGAGTACAACTAGTGCTTAACTCCCAAACCGCTGAATCAAATAATTTAATTTTTCACCGTCGACAGAGATTCACAACTTCAAGTTGGTGAAAATTACTGATATTTGTTTAATGTGAGGCCGAACATTTGCAAATCTTGATGTTTAGACACATATTTCGTTGCCAATAACAGTGATTTAATCGGCTAATGAAAAGGATTAAAAACGATAACAGTTGTACTTAGCGGTGTAAGGTTTAACATCACGTTTCTGAACAACAGCTAGGATGCAAGTGCTATGTATGCATACTATGTATGCGGATATTTTCTTTATACTATGTATGGGGATATTTTCTCCATACTATGTATGCGGATATTTTCTTTATACTATGTATGGGGATATTTTCTCTATACTATGTATGTGGATATTTTCTCTATACTATGTATGCGGATATTTTCTTTATACTATGTATGGGGATATTTTCTCTATACTATGTATGGGGATATTTTCTCTATACTATGTATGGGGATATTTTCTCTATACTATGTATGGGGATATTTTCTCTATACTGTGTATGCGGATATTTTCTCTATACTATGTATGCGGATATTTTCTCTATACTATGTATGGGGATATTTTCTATATACTATGTATGGGGATATTTTCTCTATACTATGTATGCGGATATTTTCTTTATACCATGTATGCGGATATTTTCTTTATACTATATATGGGGATATTTTCTCTAAATTATGTATGGGGATATTTTCTTTATACCATGTATGCGGATATTTTCTCTATACTATGTATGGGGATATTTTCTCTATACTATATATGGGGATATTTTCTCTATACTATGTATGTGGATATTTTCTCTATACTATGTATGGGGATATTTTCTCTATACTATGTATTGGGATATTTTCTTTATACTATGTATGGGGATATTTTCTCTAAACTATGTATGGGGATATTTTCTTTATACCATGTATGCGGATATTTTCTCTATACTATGTATGTGGATATTTTCTCTATACTATGTATGCGGATATTTTCTTTATACTATGTATGGGGATATTTTCTCTATACTATGTAAGGGGATATTTTCACTATACTATGTATGCGGATATTTTCTTTATACTATGTATGGGGATATTTTCTCTATACTATGTATGGGGATATTTTCTCTATACTATGTATGTGGATATTTTCTGTATACTATGTATGGGGATATTTTCTTTATACTATGTATGCGGATCTTTTCTCTATACTATGTATGCGGATATTTTCTTTATACTATGTATGGGGATATTTTCTCTATACTATGTATGGGGATATTTTCTCTATACTATGTATGGGGATATTTTCTCTTTACTATGTATGGGGATATTTTCTCTATACTATGTATGCGGATATTTTCTCTATACTATATATGCGGATATTTTCTCTATACTATGTATGGGGATATTTTCTCTATACTATGTATGGGGATATGTTCTCTATACTATGTATGGGGATATCTTCTCTATACTATGTATGCGGATATTTTCTCTATACTATGTATGGGGATATTTTCTTTATACTATGTATGCGGATCTTTTCTCTATACTATGTATGCGGATATTTTCTTTATACTATGTATGGGGATATTTTCTCTATACTATGTATGGGGATATTTTCTCTATACTATGTATGGGGATATTTTCTCTATACTATGTATGCGGATATTTTCTCTATACTATATATGCGGATATTTTCTCTATACTATGTATGGGGATATTTTCTCTATACTATGTATGGGGATATTTTCTCTATACTATGTATGCGGATATTTTCTCTATACTATGTATGGGAATATCTTCTCTATACTATGTATGCGGATATTTTCTCTATATTAATATGGGAAAGAACCCTTAAAGTGCTGAGTA
Source organism: Flabesymbios commensalis (assembly GCA_964017125.1). Taxonomy (NCBI): domain Eukaryota; kingdom Metazoa; phylum Annelida; class Polychaeta; order Terebellida; family Flabelligeridae; genus Flabesymbios; species Flabesymbios commensalis. Next base: position 83,236,151 of record OZ024906.1, read on the forward strand.
ATTTTTGTATAAATCATGGAGACCAAAGTGTTTTTTCAATTTGAAATCATCATAAATGTCTTAGCTGGCTCTTTCCGCTTCATTTGAATTGGCCTACCTATGTTATGGGTGTACAACTATTATAAAGGTTTTGATCTTTCAGTGCGGGGATCGACCTTAGACGTCAGAATATGACGTACATGGAGTCTATGTATAGACGTCAGATTCTGACGTGTAAAGTCGATGCCCGCGCTTAAAGGGTTAATTACGAGTGTAGTTCCTAGGATATCCAGCGCCCAGTTGACGACTCAATGATTTGTCTCTGGATATACATATTGATATTGATCCCGATTTCTGCGCCTCTGAGCTCGACGCTCCGAGGATGTTATAGAAGTGACTGAACCGATTGATTGATTTTTTTATTGAGACCAATTTGAGTGATTTAGTAATTTGCTATAATACGTACAAAGTGAAAATGATTATTGAGAGATGTATAAATGATGACGTCAGGGTGGAGTGTTCACTCGTGTCTGTCTCTCTGGTGACTGTGACACTCACTGATAACTCAGTGTAGGTGGAGTGACTCGTATTCACTCGTGTCTCTCTCTCTGGTGACTGTGACACTCACTGATAACTCAGTGTAGGTGGAGTGACTCGTATTCACTCGTGTCTCTCTCTCTGGTGACTGTGACACTCACTGATAACTCAGTGTAGGTGGAGTGACTCGTATTCACTCGTGTCTCTCTCTCTGGTGACTGTGACACTCACTGATAACTCAGTGTAGGTGGAGTGACTCGTATTCACTCGTGTCTGTCTCTCTGGTGACTGTGACACTCACTGATAACTCAGTGTAGGTGGAGTGACTCGTATTCACTCGTGTCTCTCTCTCTGGTGACTGTGACACTCACTGATAACTCAGTGTAGGTGGAGTGACTCGTATTCACTCGTGTCACTCTCTCTGGTGACTGTGACACTCACTGATAACTCAGTGTAGGTGGAGTGACTCGTATTCACTCGTGTCTCTCTCTCTGGTGACTGTGACACTCACTGATAACTCAGTGTAGGTGGAGTGACTTGTATTCACTCGTGTCTCTCTCTCTGGTGACTGTGACACTCACTGATAACTCAGTGTAGGTGGAGTGACTCGTATTCACTCGTGTCTCTCTCTCTGGTGACTGTGACACTCACTGATAACTCAGTGTAGGTGGAGTGACTCGTATTCACTCGTGTCTCTCTCTCTGGTGACTGTGACACTCACTGATAACTCAGTGTAGGTGGAGTGACTCGTATTCACTTGTGTCTCTCTCTCTGGTGACTGTGACACTCACTGATAACTCAGTGTAGGTGGAGTGACTCGTATTCACTTGTGTCTCTCTCTCTGGTGACTGTGACACTCACTGATAACTCAGTGTAGGTGGAGTGACTCGTATTCACTTGTGTCTCTCTCTCTGGTGACTGTGACACTCACTGATAACTCAGTGTAGGTGGAGTGACTCGTATTCACTTGTGTCTCTCTCTCTGGTGACTGTGACACTCACTGATAACTCAGTGTAGGTGGAGTGACTCGTATTCACTTGTGTCTCTCTCTCTGGTGACTGTGACACTCACTGATAACTCAGTGTAGGTGGAGTGACTCGTATTCACTTGTGTCTCTCTCTCTGGTGACTGTGACACTCACTGATAACTCAGTGTAGGTGGAGTGACTCGTATTCACTTGTGTCTCTCTCTCTGGTGACTGTGACACTCACTGATAACTCAGTGTAGGTGGAGTGACTCGTATTCACTTGTGTCTCTCTCTCTGGTGACTGTGACACTCACTGATAACTCAGTGTAGGTGGAGTGACTCGCAATGGAAGGTTATTGTTCACTTATCCGATAAAAGATTCTGGGAATGCCTATAGGATTTATCCCCAGACATGCCCAGACAACTATAAAACACTGGAAAATTATTTTAAAAACTACTTGTTTTTGTTAAGAAAATATAAGACAAATTATATCTAATTATGGAGCACAATAAATTACATCCATCAAATAACAATTTGAAAAAATATCTATTGATATGGCAGAACTCCCAGGATAAAAAGTTATGACTGCTCACAGCGAGACAAGCGGGATATGACTATATTCCCGATAATAGACGAAATGTACGATCCCAGATGAGATAATAAATTGATCAAGTGCTGGTTCAATGCTGGGCCAACGTCAAAGGCGTTGGCCCAGCATTTAACCAACACTGAGCCATTGTCTAGATTTAGCGCGGGCCGCCCCTGGGATTGCCTGGCGTCGCTTCATTCGGTGTAGCGTGAATCCCAGGCTGAAGAACCGGCGGAGACCCTCCACCCGGATCAGCCGTCTCTGCCGTATTTTATGTTTCTATAAATCCGCCCGGGGTCACGTGATGTGATTTTGAGCCAATCGCAGATCGAATCTGACGATCATGATATCACAGACCAAGGTCAAGGTGATCCATGTAGTGGATGTGGATGCATGAAAGGTCACATTCTGTCCCTAGGGTGCTGATTACATGTCCCCGGGCTGCCTTTATATGCAATCAAATTTGCAGCGTTCTCGTCATAATAACAATAGTAATAGCAATAACAAGAAGAAGTCATTTATTTATTAAGATCGAACCCATTGGTTATGAACAGATTAATTTTATTTAAATATGTATATCACATGATACATGTATATCACATGCGTATTATGCACTACGCACTTGTGAAAAGACATACCAGTTGAAATCCAGTATACAAAATCTCACTGAAATAAAAAAAATGTAGAGTGCTTATTATGATCAAATTTACACAGTTCTCGCCATGTCACCCATACATGCGTAGTAAAGGGTAAACTTCTTTACTCCAAACCTAAAATACAGCAGTAGGTGAGCTGAAAACAGTTAGGCCAAGGAATTAGGCCTACAATAAATTGGACTCCAATAAGCGAGCATATACCCAATCGTAGACGGTGGCCAGCATTAAGCCGGCATTAGTGTGATGCCTTATGTTTGTTGGGGTATAGTTTAAGGGTCAGTCATCATAACTGTAGAATATTTGATTCGGAGACTGTAGGTGTATTTATCTGTGTATATAATTTATATTTATCTGATGGTGGCACGAACATCCAGCCTGTGGCCACACGCCTACCGTATCTGACAAAGACTTCCATTTATTTTATATATCGTTTCCTATCAAGCCTGGAGGAATTCTTGACATCGACACACATCAGCGGGTGTCGACTTTATATAGAACAAACATAGTTCGATGTCATTTTGTCAAATAGAGTATTTTGAGATTCCAGTTATGTTTTGGTCCTTTATGCTCCTTTGTGGCACATGTACAACATGGCATATTTTCAACAAAATTATTAATGAGAAAATGCTATATCCCGTCAAAATAAAGACGTTCAGAGTTTTAATGTGACATATTACACCCGTTTTTTTTTAAGTGACAGGTGCACCCTTTCGTATCCAAGGGGACGATATACCTTGGTGCAAAGGAAAATGGCGTCATTATAACGTAATTATACGTACCATCAGTAAGGTATCTACAACGTACAAGATAATGGTTATTAACAGGAATGGAAAAGACATAAGAAGAAACAGTGAAAAAAACAAAGTGAACAACACATACTATTTTTTGCAATTATCTGCCTAAGCGCTCAAGTCTTCCTGTTTGCTTCTACGTACTTAGAAGTGAGTTGCGACCATTTGGCGAATAGCAAAATGTCCGACTGTGGCAACTCAGAACATTTTTTTGTGATGGATTTTAATATTTTTATTAAATGGATTTTATTCAAAATCTACGCTGCATAACTGCGACACATGTGTTTAAAGGTTTTTGCCTGCTTCAAATGTGTCTGTTAACTCTAATACTAATTATTCGAAACGATGTATTTTTAAAAACGTTTATAAGATGACACGCATTCGATGTAAACAGTTTATTTTATTCGTTCTATTTTCCTTTGTATATGAGTGAATTGTTCTAGAAACGTGGTTCAGCGAATGCACTGAGAAAATGTAATGATCACGTCTGTGAATAAGTATGCTCTTTATCTTTGCTAATAACCAAAATTATTTCTCTGTCGTGTGGTCTGGGGCCTGATGATGTCACCTGTAAAAACATAAAGCGAATCATCAACTTCCGTTTCCAGCCGCGCAGCTGCGGGACGTCACGAATCAAATCTATCGTAGCAAAACACGATTGTTGATGTAACAATATAGTAACCAGCCAGTCATTGTTAATCACGGATGTGAAAAACTTTTTCTAAAAGTCAATACAATAAATGATAAACAGACAAATGACATGCGGGAAATGAGAAATATCCCTTTTTGATTAATATACAAATATATATATATATTAAAAGTTCATCCACTTTATGTCGCCAGAAAAAAACTACTGTACAGTATTTATATATTTTGTAATGGAATTCCCCCCCCCCTCTGTTTTTTATTGAGAGATGTGTTGGGCCCATCCCACTAAAAATGGTAAACTTAATATTATCTTAATTTTCCTCATTTTCATTAGACCAGTTAAGAGCATCTTCACTCTTCTAATGAAGTGCGTGAGTGAATATTACTTTACGTAGCTTTCTGCACAGTCATGGAAACATCGCGACAGAAGGCTAGGAAACCCGAAGCCGGGACTACTCCCTACGCTTATCGAATCACTTCAATAGGTTTTTTTATAAAGTGCGCAGAACGATAGACAGCACTGCACATTCCAGGCTTTTGAACAGTTTCGAGAAATGCATATGCAAAACCTCGATGATTAGCACCCGACCAGGTCAGGATGCGAACCCAGTACTTCTGAAATTCTGGATAGAAACCTACTCCCATAAAAAGAGTAGTACAGAGAAGTAGGCCTACCACATGCCTCATTCGATTCGGCTCGAATTCCGGCTATGCCGGATGTTTGTCATCGTAGTTGTGCATATTCAGTAGTTCAAACTGTTCCGAGGCATGGAGTGTGCAGAACAAATTCAGAAATAATTCGTTAAAAGCTGGGCATAGCTCCAACTTGGGTGTCCTCCTGTTACGATATCGCCTAAGAATGCAGAAAGTGACGTACATTTACATTCACTCACTCGGGAGAGTTTTACTTCCATAGTTCTGTGGCTCAGCTGTCATATTTGCCTTCTGTATTTTATCAGTTTATTATGCGGTTAAATCAGCAGCATGGGATCATAGGGTATAACTGGACAGTCTGGTGTTCTATAAGAACGCAGACCTTACATGATACACTCACAAACATTACGTGTTCGTACAGGTATTATTTTCATTTGCACACAATATAACAACCCTAATCCAAAAATGGCGACAACAAGACCCGGAGATGATGTCAACCACATGCCTGTTATTCCAATATTCGCCTCATAATAATATAGTTTGCCCGCTGTTACACCATACCTTCTAAATCACACGTTTCTCGGGTTCAGTACCCCGACCATCAGTGCCTATTACCTACAAATTGTTTTCCTGATAGAAATAGAGTATTGTGCGTCGTCCCTGCTTTGATCACCGTTCATAATAACAGGGTTAAATGAGGGGGTGAAGGGTGAACAGCGCTGTTAGAGTGAGTGAACACCCCAACTCATAACTCATCTGTCTGTGTTTGAGAGAGATAGCTCACCCGAGGTCGGTTTAAAGTTGGGCTAGCGTCCACAACGCTGGCCCAACATTAAACCGACCTTGGGTCAACGTCCCGCAAAGGACGGAGCGCTGGAAGCTGTCACGTGACCGGTGCACAGACGTGCGCGCGCACAATGTCAGTTTCCTGCCAAATCGGTTTCCGCCCGTGGACATCCTATGAATGCCGTAATTATCGTCATTGATAATACCGGTTAAGACCCATAAGATATATAATAACCCTTTGATACTAGAAGGAAGTGTCTGTCACTTTGTACAGTGGCGGAGACACCCTTACAAGCCAAACAGAATAGTAAATGGTGACAATTTTAACATTCTAAAATCAGCATCTTAGATCATAACTGTTAAAGTGACAACAGATTCAGTATTGCGGGGAGCCTCCATGATCGAGAAGTAGCGCGCTCTATCTCAGACCACCAGCGATCGGATTGTCGAATCCTATTTTATGTCTAAAGAGCAGTTTCATCTGATTCATTTCACCATACTCAAGAACCCCATTCATTCATTCATTCATTCATTCATTCATTCATTCATTCATTCATTCATTCATTCATTCATTCATTCATTCATTCATTCATTCATTCATTTATTCATTCATTCATTCATTCATTCATTCATTCGTTCGCTCGTTCGCTCGTTCGTTTATTCATTCATTCATTCATTCATTCATTCATTCATTCATTCATTCATTCATTCATTCATTCATTCATTCATTTATTTATTCATTCATTCATTCATTCATTCATTCATTCATTCATTCATTCATTCATTCATTCATTCATTCATTTATTCGTTCGTTTGTTCATTCATTCATTCATTCATTCATTCATTCATTCATTCATTCATTCATTCATTCATTCATTCATTCATTCATTCATTCATTCATTCATTCTTTCATTCATTCATTCATTCATTTATTCATTCATTCATTAATTCGTTCGTTCGTTCGTTCGTTCGTTCGTTCGTTCGTTCGTTCGTTCGTTCGTTCGCTCGTTCGTTCGTTCGCTCGTTCGTTCGCTCGTTCGTTCGTTCGTTCGTTCGTTCGTTCGTTTATTTATTCATTCATTCATTCATTCATTCATTCATTCATTCATTCATTCATTTATTCATTCATTCATTCATTCATTCATTCATTCATTCATTCATTCATTCATTCATTCATTCATTCATTCATTCATAATTCAATGTGACATTTGTGTCAATGTGATGTTCGAAATCGAGAGAATATGCTTGAAACACACGCATTAACTCTTTCAGTGTGTGTTTTTTTTAACTGTATTACTTTTGAGAAGTATGACAGGTTTATTAGCGGGGGGATAATTTTCATTCATTTAAAACTGGTAATAATGGTATTACGTTTGTCATGTGAGCTTCAAACAAATGAGAAATGCAAAGCTTAAAGTGTTTTAAAAGCAAAGGCCTATCATTAACTCGAAATATTTTTTCAAAACTATAAACGGTGTCCTATTTTGCATTTCTGAGCATCTGAACTATGTGGTTGATAATGAGCTTGAAAGCAATGTCACCACAACGTTGTACGCAATGTGAAGAACATGAAGTCACCTTTAGATTTAAGGATTTGAAGGTCAACAGTGACCCTTTATATTAGGGGTTTTGACACATGACTATTTTCACACGTGCAAAGTGTAAGGTGTATTTAAAGTGGTAATAATACAGCCTACCATCTGACGTGTAGTCTACGTCCAATGTTGCATGGGCTAATAGGCCCCTGGACCTACTAAACATGTCATTTAACCCATAGAACATGTTGATTAGCACGTCAAATACATTTAGCTGTTAAATGCGAGTTAAACCATTAAAATAATCGTTACTCTCAAATTTAACTATAGAATTATACGTGTATTCCATACATAATAGTTATGTGTCGCTGTAACGAATCACAACTAAAATTTGTGTCAAGTAGATCCTGAAATGTTATTAAAAATTTGTTTAATAATATATATTTGTCTATGCAAGGCGAAGTTCATTAATCTCATATTATCTCATTTCTCTACGTTTAGAAAGGACGTACACAATGATAAGACTTAATTTATTATACTCAAACAATTTATTGCAAAATGAAATAAATAGTTAACAGATCTAATAAGCTATTTGTTTTTGTTTTAATGCCATGTAGATACATTTTTATTAATGGTGTCAGAATTAAAAAGAACTAAATGAATGCTAACTCCCCCCCCCCCCCCTGAAAGTAGTAAAAACATTGCAAAAACTATAGCATCAAGTGCATGAAAACTTTAACTATATAAGCTGGTACTTAAAGGGTTGAATTAAACTACGCTCTTCAGCAATAATGACATGATTTGTAACCATTGGGGTTGTGTGACCCGGAGCTTAAAGGGTGTCCGTTACAGTTACAGTGGGTGTGACACGCTTGACTGCGTCTGAAGATGCGGTGCGGCCTGGTCACGCTCGTAAAAAATAATAACAGCCTACAATACGGCGGCGACAAGTCTCATAACAACATAGGCCGTCATGACGGACGGACAGAAAAACTGGAATAACACAAGGCACACCAGCTGGTCACGATGGCCTGAGAGGAGCGGGGCAAGTACATAAGGGTTAACTCTTAACAATATGCCAGTGCCAATCACGTCTATTGTCGTTTTCAGGAAAATTTGAAGGAAAAATAAGCATTAAACTGTCTATTTTGGCCTAATATAACGTGACACAACTTCAAGGGGGTAAACATGTAAATAGTATACTATAACACTCTCAGGGTTAACACTTTGGAAATATTATGATCAATGCTGTATATACTACCGTCCTAATCACTTTGAAAACGTGGTAAATGTAGCAGTATAGGGTTAAAGCCATTGTATTAGTTAGCTCTTTTCACTTCATTTGAATACATATATAGGTGTAATACCATTATACATGTTTAGTTTAATCTGATCGCCTTTTGACGCCGATTTTACGTCCAGAATGGTCCCTCGTACTGAAAGGGTTGAAGTAGTAATCACGACAGGCGCGGTTTTCAGCCTTTTTATTTGTGATTCAAGCAAGAAATGTTGAAAGTTAGCAACTTTGTATTCAAGTTATTTACACTTAAAATGTATATTTTAATGGTAAAATAAAAATGGGTGTTACATAAAATAGATTAAAAAAAAAATATTGTTTCTATGCCTATTTTTCATGCGAAATGATTATTAACATAAATAAATTCGCTTCACGAAACCTCATATGTAAGCATGATAAAGATGGTCATTTTTTCTAGCTGCCTCAATTGACAATAATGGATACGTTTGCGAGGGTTGCTTCATGTATTTACATAGTTATAAACAAGACAGCTTCATACGACTGTAAATGATGCTTTTCTGGGGTATACTAAAAAACTAACACTCAGAACTTCATGCTGGATGATGTTGTTCTGAAGTATATATATACACAATAAGAAATGTGGAGCAATCATTCATGCTGGACTAGCAGTTATAACTAATTTATGAAACGGATTTATTCAAATTGTGATTCATGTTGGCTAATAATATATTGGTGTGGATATCTTTGGTTTAATTTTTTTTGACAACCCATCTAATCTCCAACGTTATGTAATAATAAATAAATACATGTAATATTCAATTAAAAAAATATGACGTCAATTTGTAAATGAGCATATATGTTTTAATTTAATTGTACGAATTTAAGTAATTTTTATCCACTTGAAGTTGTTGTTCGCTGAAATGAATGGGGGTTTATGCCACCTGCACATTTAGGCTTAACTGGGCCAGGAGAACTTGTCGAGGATGGTGAGATGAATGAGATGGCCAAACCCTCCAGACACAGGATTCGAAAATTGAGCCCTGGCAAGCCCTCTCGTTCACAGAGGCTCCCCACAATATTGAATCCTCACGAGTGAGCGGGGAAGAAACATTTTGTTTCTTTGAAACTTGGAGGCCAGAATGGGGTTCGAACCCGAGATCTCCGACATTCAAAACAGGTAGCTTTAACCACTGCAGTAGGGCCCCCGCCCTGTTGGTCGCTAAGGCGAGAAAAAACGGCAAGTTGATAAAAATAGATTATAATATAATTTGGAAGTTTAAGAAATAATATCCACTGAAATCCACATATTCATTCAAGCAGAATTATTGGGAGGCTTCAAGAGGTACGTAATGTAACAATCCAACTTGAACGCTGTTTCGCAAGCACAAACTTCTAGAGTACAGTGGGTAGTCCACAACGGTAGAATGGAAACAAAGGTAGTATAGCTATAGAAAAAACATTGACTGGGTACTTTTATCTAAGCAGATACTGCTGTTTGTATTGCCTTCGTACGACGTAATCTTGGTGATAAATAACCGGCAGCGTTTGAAACACGACACATCAGTGTGTGGACGGACTCACACTCACGAGTGCTTTTTTTAATCGCCACGGAAAACGATTACCTGCGTCGTTAGAGCAGAATAGATTGCTCATACTTGTAAATTCTCTTCATCGTTACTGAACGTTGGGTCAATGCTGGATTAATGTAGGTCCAGCTTCTGCGACGCTGGACCAACATTAATCCAGTATTGGCTCACCGTATCGTGTTTGCTGGCACACAGGCTTATTATATTGTCCGCCTCTGGTATGAAATAACGGTTAGAGATGCTTATCATCGTCTTCAGATAACAACGTAATAGTCCCAGTGAGCCTTGTTATTGGCGCTGTACAAATACAGAGCAATGTTCTGATGAGTCGAAGTTGAAGCAACGTCTCTAAACCAACCGTTGGTTTACGTATGATTATTATTGTTATGAATCATTTACGTGTGATGCAATAACAAAATTTATTGTAAAGCTGAAGTGGATAATATTATATGACTGAATGGACGTACAAACGAACAATGCAATGAACAAACAAGTAAGGGTATGAGTGAATAAATTAATTAATGAATGAATGGATAAATAAATACATGAATGAATGAATGAATGAATGCATGAATAAATTAATAAACGAATGATTGGGCAGTGACAGCAAAATTACAAGCAGTTACATTTATTACGCAGCTAAATTCAACAATGGTAGGAGAAATATTGACAAGTAACATTGGCAAAAATGTCACAGGAAAAAATGTCCCAGGAATGACAGTAACATAGAAAAGGGCGTATCGTAACAACAGTCACAGTGACGTAAGCGATAGTATCAGCAGTGACAGTACACAGGCACTAACAACAGCACTACACGTTTACTGAGACTAAGGCGACATGGTCTATTACAAAAATGACTATTGACAGCAACAAGTGGTACAGTGATAAACTAGCATCAATTCTTGTGCTGCCAGGCCCGTATCGGCCTATTTACGTTTTCAATCTCTCCACGGTGCAATGTGTCCCGACTATGCAGTGCTACCTCGACTGATGCAGGGGCCCTGGTGCAGTGCCTAAAGCTGCCTGCTTGAAGCTGGAAATTGCGTTTCAAATGATTAAAAAATAATAACAAACACTTCAGAAGCGTAAGGGGTAATATCTGAGGAATTGTGACGGGCGTGACGGTATCAGCAGTGACAGTATGACGGGCGTGACAGTATCATCAGTGACAGTATGACGGGCGTGACAGTATCATCAGTGACAGTATGACGGGCGTGACGGTATCAGCAGTGACAGTATGACGAGCTTGACGGTATCAGCAGTGACAGTATGACGGGCGTGACAGTATCAGCAGTGACAGTATGACGGGCGTGACAGTATCAGCAGTGACAGTATGACGGGCGTGACAGTATCAGCAGTGACAGTATGACGGGCGTGACAGTATCAGCAGTGACAGTATGACGGGCGTGACGGTATCAGCAGTGACAGTATGACGGGCGTGACAATATCAGCAGTGACAGTATGACGGGCGTGACGGTATCAGCAGTGACAGTATGACGGGCGTGACGGTATCAGCAGTGACAGTATGACGGGCGTGACGGTATCAGCAGTGACAGTATGACGGGCGTGACAGTATCATCAGTGACAGTATGACGGGCGTGACGGTATCAGCAGTGACAGTATGACGGGCGTGACGGTATCAGCAGTGACAGTATGACGGGCGTGACGGTATCAGCAGTGACAGTATGACGGGCGTGACAGTATCATCAGTGACAGTATGACGGGCGTGACGGTATCAGCAGTGACAGTATGACGGGCGTGACGGTATCAGCAGTGATAGTATGACGGGCGTGACAGTATCAGCAGTGACAGTATGACGGGCGTGACAGTATCAGCAGTGACAGTATGACGGGCGTGACAGTATCAGCAGTGACAGTATGACGGGCGTGACAGTATCAGCAGTGACAGTATGACGGGCGTGACGGTATCAGCAGGGACAGTATGACGGGCGTGACAGTATCAGCAGTGACAGTATGACGGGCGTGACGGTATCAGCAGTGACAGTATGACGGGCGTGACGGTATCAGCAGTGACAGTATGACGGGCGTGACGGTATCAGCAGTGACAGTATGACGGGCGTGACGGTATCAGCAGTGACAGTATGACGGGCGTGACAGTATCATCAGTGACAGTATGACGGGCGTGACGGTATCAGCAGTGACAGTATGACGGGCGTGACGGTATCAGCAGTGACAGTATGACGGGCGTGACAGTATCAGCAGTGACAGTATGACGGGCGTGACGGTATCAGCAGTGGCAGTATGACGGGCGTGATGGTATCAGCAGTGACAGTATGACGGGCGTGACGGTATCAGCAGTGACAGTATGACGGGCGTGACAATGTCAAACTGCTTAACTTCATGCAATCAGGCTTTCCTTTACCCTTTGAAGCTGAAAATTACGCAGAAATTCAAGCTTCAAGGGACAAAATGGGCGCTTATTTCAAGTTGCATGCCAAATATCGCGCATTGATAACGCAATTGGCGGCTTCAAATTATATCCTTACGCTAAAAAACTAAAGAAGTCGTAATTTAGAATGAGCAATTTATTTAGCCCGCGACAGAAGGAAGCCCGAAGCCGGGACTATGCCCTAATCTTATTTCTAATGACTTCAAGAGTTCTTTATAGTGCACAGTACCATAGGCAGCACTGTACACTCCATGCCTTTGAACAGTTTGTAGCACTGTATATGCACGATGAAAAATATCCGTCTCAACCAGGATTCGAACCTGGTATCCCCAGGTTACAAGCCCCAGTCGATACGAATGAGCGCCATCGGGGCCGGCCATGTGGGTGGCGGTAGCGAGACATAACTTCTAGTGGGGAAAAAATCACATATATATTATGTACAATTTGAATCAGGATATACGTCTATCTATGTATGTAGGCCCTTATCATGTTCATTTCTCCATCAAATTGTCATATTTGAAGGAAAAATAAACAGGACGAAAACCACTCTAGACGTTGTTAGCACTTTAAACCTTAAAGCGCTGAAATATTTCTGTAGACCATGTAGACCAAAGGTTTTTTTTTCAATTTGAAATCGTCATAAATGAACATGTTCTCTTCTCACTTCATTTGAAACCTTATGTTATGGGTCTGCAGCCATTATAAATATGTTTACTCTTACAGTGCGGGGATCGTTTTTAGACGTCATAATCTGAACCTGATTCTCATTAAAATATTCCGCATTCCTCGCTAGTTGATTACAGGATTATTTTTCACTGATTCATAATCTCGTCACGGCAGGGTTAGTAAGGCGTACGCTGCCAGGAGCTCTCCAACTAAGCTTTACTAACATTTGGGACGTTAAACAATTAAATAGGCAATACAATGTTCACCCACTTGAAGTTGTGTCCCCCTATGATGATACACAACTTCAAGTTGGTAGAAATTGTTTTATGTGGGGCGAATAACTTGTCACATTCTTACGGATTTAGCGTATAGTTCATATCTGTGGTTCCATGTGTCAATACAAATATATCGGTACTGAGCTCGACGTTAAAGACCATTGACCCACTGTTGGTTTAATGTTAGCCCAGCGTCGTAAACGATGGGTCAGCATTGAACTAACATTGATTTGAAAGGATGAGCCCACCAGCAACCACCTACATTCATGGTTGTCAAAAAAATCTAAGCTTGCCTAGTATATTTTTGTGAATTTTAATTTGTTACAGTTAAAATATCATTAGACTCAAATATTTTAGCAGTACAAATTATATTTTTAAACCTTTCAAGCCTGAATATACATTATTGTAATCTTCATTCACCATAAGAGATGACTTGAAGTGGGTGGCAAATAAAAAAAAATGTGTTGTTATTATTAAACAGTTCCACAAAGATTTTCGTTCTAAGTTTTTTGAAATTATGTTATTTTTCAGAGATGATAACCATAACCAGGTGGTTCCTTAACCCTTGTCCTGCTGAATTGTTTCTATTGTATTTTTCGTCATTTGAAGCTGGAATTGCTAACGCAATTTCCAGCTTCAAATGACGATTTTTTTTTTTAAATATACATCTTCTAAATTGAATTATTTGACTAACTGAGCATCTACTACAAACTATTTATTATCCACTTCTGTGACATATTATTTGGTTTAAAATCTGCTTGAAACCGTATATATCCGGTTGTAGAAGGACAAGGGTTAATTTATAATATTACTTTATTCTATTGTCCGCTAGCAAGCAAAGTGTAGAATGCGCCACCCAAATGATACATATAACTGTTTGACTGTTTGACTGCTGGGGAATGTATAACATCAACCCTTAAACCGCTAAGTTATTTTATTTAATTTTTCACCCACTTGAAGTTGTGGGTCGCGGTACTTCTACTGGGTGATAAAAACTCATACACCCTGTATGTGTTTAATATTAGACCATGATTGATATCATGAATGATAACAGGCCTTGCTTAGCTACTCCCGTGGCGCGATAGCACAATAGTGCGTACTGCCACGTAATATACAGATACAGATACAAACGTTTCCAAATATCATTTCATTACTAATATCAGTGATTTGGTATAGGGAACTAGAACAAGTTAAAGACAACTATTGCCGTGCTTAGTAGTGAAGGGTTGATATTCTTTGATTTATACCACAATAAATGCCACAAGACTGTGACTGTCATCATCATATCGTCACCTTGGGATGCAAAGGGTGTTGCTCCCTTTGAATTCAAAAAGTATTATCTTAGATAGCCAGGTTTGTACGGGGGAGGGGGAGGCGGGCTTCCTTATTAGCGAGATATGGTCGATGGTATTTGGCTTATTTTGACTACGGTACTTGTAAACACACCAGTGTGAGTTTTGTCATTGAACAACATTTTTCTCGCCTTAGTTCTCCCTAAATAAGCATCGGGCACAATTTGAGATTCCTTTGTGAAATGGAGCACACGACACTTCAGATCTAGCAGAATGTCAATGTGGATATATTCACATATTGTATGGGTTTACCATGGGTTTACTGCCTGTAAACCCATAAATCCAACCTGGCGTACATCCGTTATGCGTCTCCGTGCATTTATTACATTTCATATATAAAACCACACATGAGACGTTTACCCAATGTTGGTTTGATGCTGGGCCAGCGTCGCAGACGATGGCCCAGCATCAAGCCAGCATTGATTGAACGCCCGAAGGTTTGCCCGAAGATTACTTACACACATTCAATTATTTCTAACAGTGTGGCAAAACAGCAGCATCTCAATCTTACGCGCAGACCTGGTTGTTCTATTTTCTGCGTTAACTGACCACCAAGTCTAATTCCATTGCCTAAATATGATCAATATATCTGATTGTGATTTTCTTGTTCCAGAATGAATCCTGTTGTTACCTTGAATCAACGAGCTGGGGTTGAGGCTAAGACGGGAATTCAGCGGCATCTGCACTAGAAGAAGCACGGGCTGATCCAAGAGTGTATCATTATTTGGGATACAACGGACTTATCTAAGAGGGAATCACTTGGTAGGATAAAACGGGCTTCATTTACGAGAGCTTATCACTTGCTACTTGTCATGCTTGTATAGATGTATGGATAACTTCACAGTTGACTGTCACTGGTACATTCTGATGTGTTATCTGTGATATTTATAATTAAAACAACAAGGCATGTACAGGAGCAATCTCTATGTTGTGAGAGAATTTTGATGGCTGGACGATTACATGGATATGGATGGAACGAGTGAGGTAAGTAAGCCAACGCAAATTAACTAGACACTCTTTGAACGCAGATAAATTTAGACCTATTAGCATTTAAAATGAAGTTTCCGTGCTTGTGAAATTTGTGTTCAAGAAGTTGGGAATGTTTGATTTGTAACTAAACAAATATGAGTGAATTTCACCCACTTGAAATTGTGGATCGTGGTAGCGATACATAACTTCAAGTGGGTGAAAGTTTGAATGATTAAACCTGGCGTTCAAAAGGATAGCACTGCTTGATACTCTGCCATATAAAATAAATAACTGTAATTGCAAATATTACCCGGGTATGCGGAATGCCGAGTAAATAGCAATTATCAGATCACCAATTCATAAAACATGTTTAAGTAGCAGGCATAGACGAAACAAATCACCGTAGGTCTTTTCTGAGGTGGATATAAAGTGCTATTTTACGATAACAGCGGGACATTAAAGCAGGTGTGATGATGGTAATTAGGAATGATTAGGATGTGTGACTAATAGCTGTAATTCATGCGTGCTAATGAGCGGTAATTCTCATTAGATTTAATTAACCTACCGGGTCTAAGCGCATTTGGCATTCCTTGTGCTTCGCAATTGAATATTGCCAGCCGTGTGATATTGTGAAATTCATTGTTTCTGGGAAATGGCATATTGATAGGTTGTCATATTAGCGAAGTTTCCCTGTAATATTACCGGTGTTGCTGTGTAACGGCATTGATATTCGGTAATAATTTAGATTCTGACGCATAAAGTCGATCCCCGCACAGAAATGGTAAATCTATTTATAATGGCAGTAGTCGCATAACATAAGTATTCAAATGAAGAGGGAAGAGCTATCTAAGACATTTATGATGATTTCAAATTAAAAAACCCTCCATGGTTTGTACAACACTATTTCAGCGTCGTAAAGATATCACATCATAATATTAGTGATATTACACTCTGGTACCAAATATACTACACGGTATTACTAAACGATATTACATCGTAAGAACATTGATATTCACACCATATTACACAGTAATATTACACTGGATTTTACATCGTGATATCGTTGACAAGGTATGAGGTAAGAGGGTATGAGTGATATCACACAGTAAACATGGTGGTCAGGGTATATTACATCGTAATGTCTGTGCTGCCGCGCTGGAGCTGCTTGCTAAAAAAGGAACAAATACCGCCTTTTGGCTTAGCACGGCAGATGAGTGATATCACCCACCGGTATCAGCTATATCACACTGTGAATAATACAGATATTATACAGTGTACTCCTACTGGTAAACCCTACATTACGTTTGTTACATAATGGATATTAGCAGTAGAGTTCTAAGGTATGCGATACCAGCCAGCTCCAGGCATGAATGCACCTCTTGAATTGCAAAACGTGTTGCAGTCCGACATAAACATGTGGTAAATGTACAGAGCTGGTAACTATTAACCCTTGTCCTGCTACGCCTGTGTATATATACGGTTCCAAGCAGGTTTTAGGTCAACAGAAATATCACTAATTTGATAAAATAGTTTTTGGTAGTTACTTAGTTAATCCGATACTTTAATATTGGAGATGTCTATTTTCCATAAATTATTTCATATTTTTTGTCACTTGAAGCTGGCAATTGCGTTAACTGGCAATTCCAGCTTCAAATGACGAGAAATGGGTTAACCCTTTGATTGCTGTGTTGTTTCGTTCGTTAACAGTGCGCGTCATATACTCCTATAGAAACGCCAGGGTTCGAATTTCGAATCCTGTCTCTGGAGGGCAGTGTCATCTCACTCATCTCACTATCCTCCTGGCCTAATTTAGCCTATATTTGCACACAAGTGGCCCAAAGCCTATGGGAAATAGAGCCCCGATATAGTTGATTTGTTTATGTTTTCGCAGCGAGTTACGTGTGTTGCACTCTAAAAATAAATTAATCATAAATAATTCAAATAAAATTGAGCATCCAGCCAAGAGCGGGGCCATTGCGTCGCGTGTTTTGACGGAATATAATGACCCCGCACGGAAATATTGCACTCGTGTTTTTCAGGAATTTAATAATAATAGTTTTCCAGCTATGCCATGTATACACGGGTGGTAATTAACCAGACAATACGAGACGTTGGCCCAATGCTGCTGTAATGTTTAGCTACCGTCTGTGACGCTGGCCCAACATAACAGCAGCATTGAGCCAACGTCGCGCGTCTGTTTGTGACGTGAGGTATGCGTGAGAGTTTATTAAACCCCTCCTGCGTAGGCCCTTGGATTTAAACACATTGACAAATCATGACAAAAACATTCACTTATATTTATGAAATAAATAGATCATAAGTTGAGCATCGACTTAAGATTATATGTAAAGGTCAAGATTTAGATGTAGTTCTATTTGTCCTTTATTTGAAGCTAGCAATTGCGTCAGTAATGCCAGCTTCAAATAAATAAAAAATATCACGTAGTTATGTGAAGAGTTGAATTATAGAATGATTCTACGTCAAGTAATTTCTTGCTACCGTAATTTCCTACAGGATGGAGATTGAAAGTAAACTTTCGTGCTTGAATTAGAATTCGATAATACACCATAATTATGCTCTGGCAATGATCAATTTGATATAAACTTTCCCTAGTTATGCCAGGTCACGTGAATATGGCTGTACTATAGAATGCTGGGTAGACAAAGAAGTGTGTGGTTTTATCTATATAGAGTTCTATATACTCATATCGACCCCTGGCAACCAGAGTGTCGTATGTGACACTCTGGTCGCTATAAGGGACGTCATGCAATATTGTGATAACGGGAAACCAGGACAATACGATTGTGATTGAATCTTCTCAATTATTCCCCCATATGAGTAACGTTTGTGACTGTACAGACACGGGCCACATGTTTGTGACTGTACAGACACGGGCCACATGTTTGTGACTGTACAGACACGGGCCACATGTTTGTGACTGTACAGACACGGGCCACATGTTTGTGACTGTACAGACACGGGCCACATGTTTGTGACTGTACAGACACGGGCCACATGTTTGTGACTGTACAGACACGGGCCACATGTTTGTGACTGTACAGACACGGGCCACATGTTTGTGACTGTACAGACACGGGCCACATGTTTGTGACTGTACAGACACGGGCCACATGTTTGTGACTGTACAGACACGGGCCACATGTTTGTGACTGTACAGACACGGGCCACATGTTTGTGACTGTACAGACACGGGCCACATGTTTGTGACTGTACAGACACGGGCCACATGTTTGTGACTGTACAGACACGGGCCACATGTTTGTGACTGTACAGACACGGGTCACATGTTTATGACTGTACAGACACGGGCCACATGTTTGTGACTGTACAGACACGGGCCACATGTTTATGACTGTACAGACACGGGCCACATGTTTGTGACTGTACAGACACGGGCCACATGTTTGTGACTGTACAGACACGGGCCACATGTTTGTGACTGTACAGACACGGGCCACTTGTTTGTGACTGTACAGACACGGGCCACATGTTTGTGACTGTACAGACACGGGCCACATGTTTATGACTGTACAGACACGGGCCACATGTTTGTGACTGTACAGACACGGGCCACATGTTTATGACTGTACAGACACGGGCCACATGTTTGTGACTGTACAGACACGGGCCACAAACGCGATTGTAGAGTCAGCTACGTCGTACACACATATTTGTAAAAATACGCTGGTTTATGATATGCATAATTGGCTCAAATTAGCATATATCTAGATGCCGTTTTTATCATTGGTAATTAACCTTTACGGCGCAGGGATCGACTTTAGTCGTCAGAATCTGACGTCTGTAGACGTCAGATTCTGACGTCTAAAGTCGATATCCGCACAGTAAGAGTTAAATATGTCTAATTACCGTAGACCCATAACATAGGTATTCAAATGAATTGGAAAGAGCTGAATGAGACATTTATGATGATTTCAAATTGAAAATAACCCTTTGATTTCCATGATTTGTACAAAATTATTTCAGCGTTGTAAGGGTTAAAGCTTTGATGGTGACAATAATGTGATAAATCGTCCCTGTGGTAAATAAAAAGAGGTTGTTGTCGACAATAATATGCAAATAAAAGCTATAGGGGGCTGTATCCACCATTTAACCTTTTAAACTCTATTGTCGCCGCATGTATGCGGCAATAAAAGGTTTCATTAAAAGGTTTCATTTTATATATTATATATATATTTTTAATGAAGTCAGGTATTTTTTATGCCGGAATTATGACATCGTTTGATATCTGTACAGATGTATATATTTATGCCGAAATTGAAGAAATTGGCGCGCACTCCTAGAGTGTATTAATTATAAAGTGCACATCATTAATAAAAAATCAAAAGAAAAAACAAAAAACGTAGCTGTTAGACATTTAACATCCTAAGTCCTCCAATAGAACCAACTTTGATTTGATGTCAAACCATGACGATTTGTGTCAAAACAACTCTGGTTGCATTTATCGACGAACAGCAATATGATACTAGTAATAATTCATATAAGTAGAAAGATACTTTACGTAATATAGTATAATATCATGTATACGGCTCGGTATTGTAGGTAATTTGCCTGGTATGTGGCCGCAGCACACATGTACCCTACCCAGCAAAATGGAGACGTTGACCCGATGTTGTTTAAGTGCTGGCCCAGCGTCGTAGACGGTGGTCCAGCACTAAA
Source organism: Flabesymbios commensalis (assembly GCA_964017125.1). NCBI lineage: Eukaryota > Metazoa > Annelida > Polychaeta > Terebellida > Flabelligeridae > Flabesymbios > Flabesymbios commensalis. The sequence goes on from OZ024906.1 coordinate 83,256,507, forward strand.
ACAACATTGGTTTACCGCCTCGTTTCTGCTGGGTACTGATGCGTCAAATAGCCTGTGCCCACCAACAAGCGATGGCGCCCGGAACCGGGCCATTACAGGGCCAATGTCATTTTTTGCAGTTATGCTGGTTCGTAACTCGTTGCTTATTGATTTGTTCGTTTGCGTTTGTTCGCTCTCGGGTGTAGTGGTTAAAGCTGCCTGCTTGGAAAGTCGGAGATCGCGGGTTCGTCCCCGGCTCTGGCAAGTTTTGAAAAAACAAAAAAATTCTTCCCCGCTCACTCGTAAAGAATCAGTGTTGTGGGGAGCTTCTGTGACCGAGAGGTAGCATGCTCGGCCCCAGACCGCCGGGCTCGAATTTCGAATCCTGTGTCTGGAGGGCAGTTTCACCTTATTCCATTTTGACCTCAGAGATTATATACAGCAGGGGTTTGCCTGAGCGACATCTGTGTGTGGAGAATGATCTTATTCATCTCACCATCCTCAGAAGGTTCTCCTGGCCCAGTCTAGCCTATATGTGCACAGGTGGCCTAAACCATTCATTTTTGTCATTCTCTCTCATTTTATGGATAATTCATCGATTCTATCTATTTGTTGTATTATGATTTAATTTATCAGTTTATATCATCAGTCATTCCCTTCAGCTGCAAATTCAAATGACATTCCCAGCAATAATAGTATCACTCAAATAATATACATCTTTAAAAAATACTCACATCCCGTTTGTGTCTCGCGGCACCCTTTTGTCATTATAGGGTCGTCACTTTATCACGTTACTAAGTGTTAGATACGCTCCTTTAATTCGAAAAGGGACGAGATATGAGGGTCTAGTTAGCGAATGTAATTTTACGGGTTTTAAAATGTCACTTACGACTAATGTGAAAACGTCTAATTATTATCGTCAGCACATCTAATCATAACAACTAGTTAAAGTGATTTATCACCATGCACATTCAACAAATATGGCGTGTTCACCCAATGTTGGTTTAACGTTGGTCCACCATCTGCGATGTTGAGCCAGCATTAAATCACCTCTGGATAAACTCCTCTGGTTTCCTCTGGTTTCATCAATTTGTCAATGCTTGTGGCAGCATGTTTCACAATTTAGTGGTCCGAGTACCGTAAACAAAAGTTTGTCACTAATCTTATGCGTGCGCATATTATAATAGGATACATAATGACTTAATAGACACAGCGTTGATTTAATATTCGCCCAACGCCTACACCATTCAAGCAAATTTTTTTGCACTCCTCTTAAGTATATATATGTTACTTTCATTATTTGGCAGTATACACAATAACTTAGCAAACTATCAAATAAAACACTGTTTTTGACCAGGTTGATTTAAACGAGAAAACAAAGAAAATCCAGAAAAAAACATTTAGAGCAGAGTATGTTGTTTGATCATATTAGGCCACATTGTTGCGATATACTTCCTAAAACTCTACTATGTGTATATGTAAACTGTATGTGTATGATTTTTAGATTTATTTTTTTGTCATTTGAAGCTGGATATTGCGTCAGCACCTCCATCTTTAAATGAACGAAAACTACAAACTGAGTATTAACACGCGACTTCCATTATCAATCTGTCACCAAATGGTTATGTATTGTATCTGAATTACGAGGTCTCTATTTTAAAATCTGTGGCTCCAGAAGAAGTCCAAAGACTTTACAAATAACCTAAATGCCGACCAAATCTATCCTTTCAGGTTTGCATCAGTCACTTGCATGATGTGAACGAAGACAAGATAACGTAGCATACATTCACTATAAATATTCTACTACAAGTGTAACACCCTGCGATACTAAAACATTATAATATCTAATATCTCTGGTATTTTAACTCTTAAAGAATCATCCAACTGCAAAACGCGCATGCCTGGGACGGTCAAGTGTAGGCCAACAGTAGCCTATTGAGTACAGATTGACGGCATTAATATAGCCACTGAACTGATTACAAGATACTACTCAAACGAGACATTGATAAAATGCTGTTTTAATGTTAGACCTACGTCTGCGACGCTGGCCCAACATTGAACCAACATTAGATAAATGTACAATGTTTGAGAGAAAGTCCTCCTGCCCAGCAAACACAAGACATTTGTATAACATTTATACAATGTCGGCCCAACGTCTTCGACGTTGGTCCAACATTCCATGAAGTCATACAAATGTTTTGTGTTTACTGGGTGACAATACAAGCTGGGGTCAAGCAGTTTCCAAAGGGCTTTGAATTATTAACTCATAGATGTCGCTCAAGTATATATGAACTTGCTGTGATTTGAGAACTTGCTCTTAATGAGGCTTTGGGTATGAAACGCATATTTAGTATTATTATGGAATAGGGACTTGACCTACCCACGGGCACTATTGCCTTCTGGGGGACCCTTGTCCCGCGAATTTTGACAGTTGACTACACCTTTAAAGTACTTAATTTAGTAATTAAAATTTTCACCCACTTGTTGTGTTGCCACTGCGAACCACGACACAAGTGGGTGAAAATCACACATAATTTGCTTAATTAATTGAGTGAGCAGTGTAAGAGTTCATATAATAAGCTTGCTTAGGTTAAATAACAACTCTTATTATATGAATTCAGATATTGTTCTGAGAAAGCTGAGTAATGGTTACCTTTGGCCTTAGTTTCTTCACGCGTGGTACTTTCGCCCTGATCTGCCAAGATGAACATTTATCTCGCTGGCCTCACACCAGGTCCGTAGCATATAATTACACATCGGGACCATTCAAACCCTATAAGAACCTATTAACATATACCAGGTTATTTATTTATATTTCGATAAAAAAATATTTTAAAATGAAATGCAATATTTATAGCCATGCGAATGGCAATAATGACTGGATGGTAGGTTATGGATAGTATATCAATATCAATTGGTGGCAGTTATTCTTTGCGTCGACTTGACACTGTCTTGCTAAAATATTAAAATCTCCTTCGACGGTCGAAGGGTGGGCTGAATGAATTATTATATGCGATGATGGTTGTCTTTACTACAATTGTAATTCTGACATTATAGTAGGAGCATCCACAAACGTAAGTACTGCCAGTATACATATATCGCAGTTCTTGGTAACGCTACGTATTCAGGTATGGTAAACATTTTTTTTGTCAATATTATTTTTCTGTAAATGACACCAATAACACCTGCGTCATTGAAATTAGATCTTCTTATCGCTAACCATGTTTCTTTTTGAATGTGATAACGTAGTTTTGAAGAGCAGGCCGAGTGATATGTGCGGAGGTAAGGATGAGACATACATTAGCCCGTTCACCGCTGATCACGACAATAGGCGCTTTAATCTGTTTTATTCTGCTATCAAATCACTGTTATTGGGAAAGAAATGTGTGCCAATGTCGCCCCCTGCCGTGCGGTTTCGAATCCCGCTTGGTGCAGGATTTTCAGGGAAATATCATGTTTCTCCCCTCTCAATATTGGGATATTGGGGAAATGAGTACCTGATAGGCAGAGATGGCAATGTGTATGATAAGTTCAATGCGCCGAAATGGCTGCAGGACTGTATGCTCTCCGTGGGGATGAGATGGCACATGAATGACCAGGTCCAGTGACCAGGGGGTAAAAATGTAAAAGTCGGATGAAATACTTGATATCAGACTATAAACCTGCAAATTTACATTTTTACCTTTTAAATGTTTGGTCTTAAGTTAAACAAATGTGATTAATTTTCACCCACTTGAAGTCTTCAAGTTAACTTAGCGGGAAAAAATCAATGTGCTGATCTGTGGCCAGGAATATACATTGGAATCTTTTCTCTAATGTCAACTACTCCACTAAGTCATCCGTGCATTCATCCAGTCATTCTTTTATTCATCCAGTCATCTCATTCATCCAGCCATCCATGAATCCATCCAATCAAATATCCACCCAGCCATCCATCCATCATTCATTCATTTATTCATTCATTCATTCATTCATTCATTCATTCATTCATTCATTCATTCATTCATTCATTCATTCATTCATTCATTCATTCATTCATTCATTCATTCATTTATTCATTCATTCATTCATTCATTCATTCATTCATCCATGGCGATTGCGTCTTCAATGTGCGCTTCAGCTTCAGAGAAGCTCTCATAGGTTGACGCAGCTCTTAGATAGCTGAGTACCATCCATCACTCATACAAAATGACTGACTTCAAATGAGACAGCTGGAATACTGCAGCCTTTTACTTATAGCTCAGATAACATCGCCGACCATTGTGAGGATGACAGGTTTACACAGCACCTCGTCACACGCTGTGACGCCCACGGTCAAACGGTTCGAGTCTTTCTACATGCCGACGCCCGGGGATATAACACACATTGACGGGTTAGCGCTACCGCTACCTCGCCATTATTTAGCATGTTGGTATAAACATATTTAAATTGCAGTGACAATAAATACCAGCGAAAGTATAAACTACAAACATGCCTTTAATACTTTTATTTAATCGCTGGATTATATCCATTTACATTTTTTATTAGCACATCACATGTCAGCTTTCAAACATGTTAAAGTTAAAACGTGACAGCAATCAGCTTAATTGCTGAATCGTTGACCTTCATTTTACCATATCTCAATAATTTTCACTTACCTGAGTTTGTGGATCGCGTCTGCAAGAAACAACATCAAGTGGGTGAAAATTCCAATTTATTAATTTGGCGGTAAATGTGTAAACCCCTAATGTTTCAGACATTATATTTGTATTTCAAGCAAGAAAATTTGATACGAAATATGCTTTTAAATGTACTATATATTACAATACGCCAATAAAGTGGCGGACGCCGAGATTGGCTGTCGAACGGATTCTATTATTGCTGATATTTGCGTAGATGCTACGGTGGTGCTGCATGGGTTGAGGCGGCACTGGGACACGGAGCAATCTAAAATAATCAGCCTTCAGTGATCATTCTCATGATCGCTCAAGGAGAAAATGGCGTCGTTTCCAGACGATTGTTCTGATGGCACGGACAGATAACTAACTACATTTGGCGAGGGTCAGTAAACGATAGACGTTGAACCGGTGTTGTTTTAATGTAGGTCTACGATGGTGGCCTTACATTAAACAATGTTTCGTGTTTTCTGGCTGGGTTCGTTTATAGAGAGGTATGTTACACCAAGGGAGATTGTCCTAGCTAGTGTTGCCTGGAAGTTGGGCCAACGTCTGCGACGCTGCCCAGGAAATCATCCAACGCTGGGACACTGCGGTCTTCATAGTGTATCACAACACGACAACTAGTTCCGCCAGACATAGTTCTATATTTCAGGGGGGGGGGGGGGATGCTGTAGGCCTATATGTCGTACAGGCCCAGAAAACACGAGACGTCGAACCAATGCTGGGTTAGTGATGGCCCATCGTCTACGACGCTGGCGCAACATCAACCCAGCATTGGTTCGACGTCTCGTTTTTTCTGGGGGTTCACGAGATGAAAAACACACGAACCGGGTATAGTATTCTACCCCCAATCAATGATAGATAAAGGTAAAGCTAAACAGTTTGTAGTCTGATATCGTGTCCGAACACCCTTCATTGGACTTTACCCCCTGGTCACCTGACTTGTTCATTCATCTGCCATTTCAACTCCCCGGGAGCATACAGCCCTGCAGCCATTTAGGCGCTATGAATTTATCGCACACACTGTCACCCCTGTCCTACTATTTATAACTCATAACACCCCGGTAATACCAGTAATTTGTATTCTCCTTGAGATGTCGATTGATCTTGCAATTCTCACCTCAAGGTGAATGAAAATAATGTGATATTATAAAGTACCTAAATTCCGCCCTGTAGGCGGGTACAGTGATATGCGGCCCAGTCTGTCTATAACACTATGAGCACCGCATAGCGGGATCAAGTATGGTATTCTACCCTCCGACCAATGCTAGAGTGACTCAGCCTGTCACAAGAAGAGATCCGCCAATCAAACCCATCATTCAATTGTTATTTAAATTAGAGGTAGAATACTATACTTGGGCCGCATAACGCTATACAGGTACTATGCCATGCGGCTCTCATGGTATTATATACTTGGGCCGCATAACGCTATACAGGTACTATGCCATGCGGCTCTCATGGTATTATAGATAGATAAGTACGCTATACAGGTACTATGCCATGCGGCTCTCATGGTATTATATACTTGGGCCGCATAACGCTATACAGGTATTATGCCATGCGGCTCTCATGGTATTATAGATAGATAAGTACGCTATACAGGTACTATGCCATGCGGCTCTCATGGTATTATATACTTGGGCCGCATAACGCTATACAGGTACTATGCCATGCGGCTCTCATGGTATTATATACTTGGGCCGCATAACGCTATACAGGTATTATGCCATGCGGCTCTCATGGTATTATAGATAGATAAGTACGCTATACAGGTACTATGCCATGCGGCTCTCATGGTATTATATACTTGGGCCGCATAACGCTATACAGGTATTATGCCATGCGGCTCTCATGGTATTATATACTTGGGCCGCATAACGCTATACAGGTACTATGCCATGCGGCTCTCATGGTATTATATACTTGGGCCGCATAACGCTATACAGGTATTATGCCATGCGGCTCTCATGGTATTATAGATAGATAAGTACGCTATACAGGTACTATGCCATGCGGCTCTCATGGTATTATATACTTGGGCCGCATAACGCTATACAGGTATTATGCCATGCGGCTCTCATGGTATTATATACTTGGGCCGCATAACGCTATACAGGTATTATGCCATGCGGCTCTCATGGTATTATATACTTGGGCCGCATAACGCTATACAGGTATTATGCCATGCGGCTCTCATGGTATTATAGATAGATAAGTACGCTATACAGGTATTATGCCATGCGGCTCTCATGGTATTATATACTCGGGCCGCATAACGCTATACAGGTATTATGCCATGCGGCTCTCATGTTATTATAGATAGATAAGTACGCTATACAGGTACTATGCCATGCGGCTCTCATGGTATTATATACTTGGGCCGCATAACGCTAAACAGGTATTATGCCATGCGGCTCTCATGTTATTATATACTTGGGCCGCATAACGCTATACAGGTATTATGCCATGCGGCTCTCATGTTATTATATACTTGGGCCGCATAACGCTATACAGGTATTATGCCATGCGGCTCTCATGTTATTATATACTTGGGCCGCATAACGCTATACAGGTATTATGCCATGCGGCTCTCATGTTATTATATACTTGGGCCGCATAACGCTATACAGGTATTATGCCATGCGGCTCTCATGGTATTATATACTCGGGCCGCATAACGCTATACAGGTATTATGCCATGCGGCTCTCATGTTATTATAGATAGATAAGTACGCTATACAGGTACTATGCCATGCGGCTCTCATGGTATTATATACTTGGGCCGCATAACGCTATACAGGTACTATGCCATGCGGTTCTCATGGTATTATATACTTGGGCCGCATAACGCTATACAGGTATTATGCCATGCGGCTCTCATGTTATTATAGATAGATAAGTACGCTATACAGGTACTATGCCATGCGGCTCTCATGGTATTATATACTTGGGCCGCATAACGCTATACAGGTACTATGCCATGCGGTTCTCATGGTATTATATACTTGGGCCGCATAACGCTATACAGGTACTATGCCATGCGGCTCTCATGGTATTATATACTTGGGCCGCATAACGCTATACAGGTATTATGCCATGCGGCTCTCATGTTATTATATACTTGGGCCGCATAACGCTATACAGGTATTATGCCATGCGGCTCTCATGTTATTATATACTTGGGCCGCATAACGCTATACAGGTATTATGCCATGCGGCTCTCATGTTATTATATACTTGGGCCGCATAACGCTATACAGGTATTATGCCATGCGGCTCTCATGTTATTATATACTTGGGCCGCATAACGCTATACAGGTATTATGCCATGCGGCTCTCATGGTATTATATACTCGGGCCGCATAACGCTATACAGGTATTATGCCATGCGGCTCTCATGTTATTATAGATAGATAAGTACGCTATACAGGTACTATGCCATGCGGCTCTCATGGTATTATATACTTGGGCCGCATAACGCTATACAGGTACTATGCCATGCGGTTCTCATGGTATTATATACTTGGGCCGCATAACGCTATACAGGTATTATGCCATGCGGCTCTCATGTTATTATAGATAGATAAGTACGCTATACAGGTACTATGCCATGCGGCTCTCATGGTATTATATACTTGGGCCGCATAACGCTATACAGGTACTATGCCATGCGGTTCTCATGGTATTATATACTTGGGCCGCATAACGCTATACAGGTACTATGCCATGCGGTTCTCATGGTATTATATACTTGGGCCGCATAACGCTATACAGGTATTATGCCATGCGGCTCTCATGTTATTATAGATAGATAAGTACGCTATACAGGTACTATGCCATGCGGCTCTCATGGTATTATATACTTGGGCCGCATAACGCTATACAGGTACTATGCCATGCGGTTCTCATTGTATTATATACTCGGGCCGCATAACGCTATACAGGTACTATGCCATGCGGCTCTCATGGTATTATATACTTGGGCCGCATAACGCTATACAGGTATTATGCCATGCGGCTCTCATGGTATTATATACTTGGGCCGCATAACGCTATACAGGTATTATGCCATGCGGCTCTCATGGTATTATAGATAGATAAGTACGCTATACAGGTATTATGCCATGCGGCTCTCATGGTATTATATACTCGGGCCGCATAACGCTATACAGGTATTATGCCATGCGGCTCTCATGGTATTATATACTCGGGCCGCATAACGCTATACAGGTATTATGCCATGCGGCTCTCATGGTATTATATACTTGGGCCGCATAACGCTATACAGGTATTATGCCATGCGGCTCTCATGTTATTATAGATAGATAAGTACGCTATACAGGTACTATGCCATGCGGCTCTCATGGTATTATATACTTGGGCCGCATAACGCTATACAGGTACTATGCCATGCGGTTCTCATGGTATTATATACTTGGGCCGCATAACGCTATACAGGTACTATGCCATGCGGCTCTCATGGTATTATATACTTGGGCCGCATAACGCTATACAGGTATTATGCCATGCGGCTCTCATGGTATTATATACTTGGGCCGCATAACGCTATACAGGTATTATGCCATGCGGCTCTCATGGTATTATAGATAGATAAGTACGCTATACAGGTATTATGCCATGCGGCTCTCATGGTATTATATACTCGGGCCGCATAACGCTATACAGGTATTATGACATGCGGCTCTCATGGTATTATATACTCGGGCCGCATAACGCTATACAGGTATTATGCCATGCGGCTCTCATGGTATTATATACTTGGGCCGCATAACGCTATACAGGTATTATGCCATGCGGCTCTCATGGTATTATAGATAGATAAGTACGCTATACAGGTATTATGCCATGCGGCTCTCATGGTATTGTATACTCGGGCCGCATAACGCTATACAGGTATTATGCCATGCGGCTCTCATGGTATTATATACTCGGGCCGCATAACGCTATACAGGTATTATGCCATGCGGCTCTCATGGTATTATATACTTGGGCCGCATAACGCTATACAGGTATTATGCCATGCGGCTCTCATGTTATTATAGATAGATAAGTACGCTATACAGGTACTATGCCATGCAGCTCTCATGGTATTATATACTTGGGCCGCATAACGCTATACAGGTACTATGCCATGCGGTTCTCATGGTATTATATACTTGGGCCGCATAACGCTATACAGGTATTATGCCATGCGGCTCTCATGGTATTATAGATAGATAAGTACGCTGTACAGGTACTATGCCATGCGGCTCTCATGGTATTATATACTTGGGCCGCATAACGCTATACAGGTATTATGCCATGCGGTTCTCATGGTATTATAGATAGATAAGTACGCTATACAGGTATTATGCCATGCGGCTCTCATGTTATTATAGATAGATAAGTACGCTATAAAGGTACTATGCCATGCGGCTCTCATGGTATTATATACTTGGGCCGCATAACGCTATACAGGTACTATGCCATGCGGCTCTCATGGTATTATATACTTGGGCCGCATAACGCTATACAGGTATTATGCCATGCGGCTCTCATGGTATTATAGATAGATAAGTACGCTATACAGGTACTATGCCATGCGGTTCTCATGGTATTATATACTTGGGCCGCATAACGCTATACAGGTATTATGCCATGCGGCTCTCATGTTATTATAGATAGATAGGTACGCTATACAGGTACTATGCCATGCGGCTCTCATGGTATTATATACTTGGGCCGCATAACGCTATACAGGTATTATGCCATGCGGCTCTCATGGTATTATATACTTGGGCCGCATAACGCTATACAGGTATTATGCCATGCGGCTCTCATGTTATTATAGATAGATAAGTACGCTATACAGGTACTATGCCATGCGGCTCTCATGGTATTATATACTTGGGCCGCATAACGCTATACAGGTATTATGCCATGCGGCTCTCATGTTATTATATACTTGGGCCGCATAACGCTATACAGGTATTATGCCATGCGGTTCTCATGGTATTATATACTTGGGCCGCATAACGCTATACAGGTATTATGCCATGCGGCTCTCATGTTATTATAGATAGATAAGTACGCTATACAGGTACTATGCCATGCGGCTCTCATGGTATTATATACTTGGGCCGCATAACGCTATACAGGTATTATGCCATGCGGCTCTCATGGTATTATATACTTGGGCCGCATAACGCTATACAGGTATTATGCCATGCGGCTCTCATGGTATTATATACTTGGGCCGCATAACGCTATACAGGTATTATGCCATGCGGCTCTCATGGTATTGTAGATAGATAAGGACAGCGCCGAGCAACAGATCATACAGAGTGTGGAAATATAATATATTAATTACAAAATTAAAAGCTCAGAACGACCTCTTAGGGGTGATTTTTTTTTCCATGGCTTTTATAATGTTTATTGAGAATGTGGGATGTTATGGGGCGCAAAGGGTTAATTAACCCTTTCATTGCTAATTACGACTATAATCGTTTTTAACTCGTTTATTAACCGATAAAATCTCTATTATTATTGCGAATAAATGAATGTTGAAATATCAAAATATAATATTTTGTCTAAAATTAAACAAATATGAGCAATTTTCACCGACTTGAAGTTGTGGGTCGCGGTAGCGAGACACAACTTCAAGTGGGTGAAAATTTAAATAAGATAATTTGGCGGGGACAGGGTAAAGCAACAGATGGTTGTTGCGTGACGACTCCTCCGTAATTACATCCCCTGTAATTAGACGGTTTGGTTAATTAGAAAATCACCTCGTAATATCTGTAATCTCACTTACATATGTTGCCAAACGAGACAGCCTGTTTATTCCTAGTTCTCAAACCAAACGTCTTTGACCCTTTAATCGCCAGCCTCCAATATAGCCGTTTTTTATTATGTTTTTATTAGCAAATTAAATGTCAACTTTCAAACATGTTAGAGATAAAACGTGATATCAATCAGCAAGATGACCACCATCTTTTCAAATCTGAATAATTTTCACCCACTTGAAGTGAATTGCGTCAGGGAGATACAACTTCAAGTGAGGGAATTGAGGTGTGAGGTAGTTGTTTCCTCCTATTTTTCACTTTAAGAAGGGGCACATGCGTCCCTTTATATTATCTGCTACTTTATAAAGTGGCAGATACGATCCTTTAATCTGTGGGACGAGTTTATGTTATATGATGCATTCTATAGTATAGGTCCACTTGTACCCCAGTAAACACGTTTATATTATATGATGCATTCTTAGTATAGGTCCACTTGTGCCCCAGTAAACACGTTTATATTATATGATGCATTCTATAGTATAGGTCCACTTGTACCCCAGTAAACATGTTTATATTATATGATGCATTCTATAGTATAGGTCCACTTGTACCCCAGTAAACACGTTTATATTATATGATGCATTCTATAGTATAGGTCCACTTGTACCCCAGTAAACATGTTTATATTATATGATGCATTCTATAGTATAGGTCCACTTGTACCCCAGTAAACACGTTTATATTATATGATGCATTCTATAGTATAGGTCCACTTGTACCCCAGTAAACATGTTTATATTATATGATGCATTCTATAGTATAGGTCCACTTGTACCCCAGTAAACACGTTTATATTATATGATGCATTCTATAGTATAGGTCCACTTGTACCCCAGTAAACACGTTTATATTATATGATGCATTCTATAGTATAGGTCCACTTGTACCCCAGTAAACATGTTTATATAATATGACGCATTCTATAGTATAGGTCCACTTGTACCCCGGTAAACATGTTTATATTATATGATGCATTCTATAGTATAGGTGCACTTGTACCCCAGTAAACACGTTTATGTTATATGGTGCATTCTATAGTATAGGTCCACTTGTACCCCAGTAAACACGTTTATATTATATGATGCATCCTATAGTATAGGTCCACTTGAACCACCGGTAAACACGTTTATATTATATGATGCATTCTATAGTATAGGTCCACTTGAACCACCGGTAAACACGTTTATATTATATGATGCATTCTATAGTATAGGTCAACTTGTACCCCAGTAAACATGTTTATATTATATGATGCATTCTATAGTATAGGTCCACTTGAACCACCGGTAAACACGTTTATGTTATATGATGCATTCTATAGTATAGGTCCACTTGTACCCCAGTAAGCACGTTTATGTTATATGATGCATTCTATAGTATAGGTCCACTTGTACCCCAGTAAACACGTTTATATTATATGATGCATTCTATAGTATAGGTCCACTTGTACCCCAGTAAAAACGTTTATATTATATGATGCATTCTACAGTATAGGTCCACTTGTACCCCAGTAAACACGTTTATATTATATGATGCATTCTATAGTATAGGTCCACTTGTACCCCAGTAAACACGTTTATATTATATGATGCATTCTATAGTATAGGTCCACTTGTACCCCAGTAAACACGTTTATATTATATGATGCATTCTATAGTATAGGTCCGCTTGTACCCCAGTAAACACGTTTATATTATATGATGCATTCTATAGTATAGGTCCACTTGTACCCCAGTAAACACGTTTATGTTATATGGTGCATTCTATAGTATAGGTCAACTTGTCCCCCAGTAAACACGTTTATGTTATATGATGCATTCTATAGTATAGGTCAACTTGTACCCCAGTAAACACGTTTATATTATATGATGCATTATATAGTATAGGTCCACTTGTACCCCAGTAAACACGTTTATATTATATGATGCATTCTATAGTATAGGTCCACTTGTACCCCAGTAAACACGTTTATATTATATGATGCATTCTATAGTATAGGTCCACTTGTATCCCAGTAAACACGTTTATATTATATGGTGCATTCTATAGTATAGGTACACTTGTACCCCAGTAAACATGTTTATCTTATATGATGCATTCTATAGTATAGGTCCACTTGTACCCCAGTAAACATGTTTATATTATATGATGCATTATATAGTATAGGTCCACTTGTACCCCAGTAAACACGTTTATATTATATGATGCATTCTATAGTATAGGTCAACTTGTACCCCAGTAAACACGTTTATATTATATGATGCATTCTATAGTATAGGTCCACTTGTACCTCAGTAAACACGTTTATATTATATGATGCATTCTATAGTATAGGTCCACTTGTACCCCAGTAAACACGTTTATATTATATGAAGCATTCTATAGTATAGGGCCACTTGTACCCCAGTAAACATGTTTATGTTATATGGTGCATTCTATAGTATAGGTACACTTGTACCCCAGTAAACATGTTTATCTTATATGATGCATTCTATAGTATAGGTCCACTTGTACCCCAGTAAACATGTTTATATTATATGATGCATTCTATAGTATAGGTCCACTTGTACCCCAGTAAACACGTTTATATTACATGATGCATTCTGTAGTATAGGTCCACTTGTACCCCAGTAAACATGTTTATATTATATGATACATTATATAGTATAGGTCCACTTGTACCCCAGTAAACACGTTTATATTATATGATGCATTCTATAGTATAGGTCCACTTGTACCCCAGTAAACACGTTTATATTATATGATGCATTCTATAGTATAGGTCCACTTGTACCCCAGTAAACACGTTTATAATATATGATGCATTCTATAGTATAGGTCCACTTGTACCCCAGTAAACACGTTTATATTATATGATGCATTCTATAGTATAGGGCCACTTGTACCCCAGTAAACATGTTTATGTTATATGGTGCATTCTATAGTATAGGTACACTTGTACCCCAGTAAACATGTTTATCTTATATGATGCATTCTATAGTATAGGTCCACTTGTACCCCAGTAAACACGTTTATATTATATGATGCATTATATAGTATAGGTCCACTTGTACCCCAGTAAACACGTTTATATTATATGATGCATTCTATAGTATAGGTCCACTTGTACCCCAGTAAACACGTTTATATTATATGGTGCATTCTATAGTATAGGGCCACTTGTACCCCAGTCAACATGTTTATGTTATATGATGCATTCTATAGTATAGGTCAACTTGTCCCCCAGTAAACACGTTTATATTATATGATGCATTCTATAGTATAGGTCAACTTGTACCCCAGTAAACACGTTTATATTATATGATGCATTCTATAGTATAGGTCCACTTGTACCCCAGTAAACACGTTTATATTATATGATGCATTCTATAGTATAGGTCCACTTGTACCCCAGTAAACACGTTTATATTATATGATGCATTCTATAGTATAGGGCCACTTGTACCCCAGTAAACATGTTTATGTTATATGGTGCATTCTATAGTATAGGTACACTTGTACCCCAGTAAACATGTTTATCTTATATGATGCATTCTATAGTATAGGTCCACTTGTACCCCAGTAAACATGTTTATATTATATGATGCATTCTATAGTATAGGTCCACTTGTATCCCAGTAAACACGTTTATATTATATATTGCATTCTGTAGTATAGGTCCACTTGTACCCCATTAAACATGATTATATTATATGATACATTCTATAGTATAGGTCCACTTGTACCCCAGTAAACACGTTTATATTATATGATGCATTCTATAGTATAGGTCCACTTGTACCCCAGTAAACACGTTTATATTATATGATGCATTCTATAGTATAGGTACACTTGTACCCCAGTAAACATGTTTATATTATATGGTGCATTCTATAGTATAGGTCCACTTGTACCCCAGTAAACACGTTTATATTATATGGTGCATTCTATAGTATAGGTCAACTTGTACCCCAGTAAACTCGTTTATATTATATGATGCATTCTATAGTATAGGTCCACTTGTACCCCAGTAAACACGTTTATATTATATGATGCATTCTATAGTATAGGTCAACTTGTACCCCAGTAAACACGTTTAAATTATATGATGCATTCTATAGTATAGGTCCACTTGTACCCCAGTAAACACGTTTATATTATATGATGCATTCTATAGTATAGGTCCATTTGTACCCCAGTAAACACGTTTATGTTATATGACGCATTCTATAGTATAGGTCCAATTGTACCCCAGTAAACACGTTTTCGTCCACGCTTAGCTGTCGCAGACAACGGGCCAACCTAAAGCCAGCATTGTGTTTTGTTC
The DNA here is from genome assembly GCA_964017125.1 of Flabesymbios commensalis. Classification (NCBI taxonomy): domain Eukaryota; kingdom Metazoa; phylum Annelida; class Polychaeta; order Terebellida; family Flabelligeridae; genus Flabesymbios; species Flabesymbios commensalis. Next base: position 83,272,316 of record OZ024906.1, read on the forward strand.
AATATGTCGCGTTTGCTGGAAACTTTGTGCCGGCAACGACAGCGATACCAGCTTCCCTCCTCAGCCACAAAAAAACGTCTATTTATGGATTCAAAAAGAAAAAATGGGTCAAGGGTCACTGAGATCGTCTCTCAAAAACGTAAACTACTTCCAAACTTACCATTTAGGTACCAACTGAAATTCTGCAAATTTTTAACAACTTAAAGTATTGTTTCGCTAGAATGACCTTCAACATTTACAGTTCTTGTTTATTATATATACACAGATTTGACTTCATAAAAGCGTTACATTATTATGCTGATAAAACACTGAAATGTTAGATTTGCTAGATAACTGCAGCCATGAAAGGGTTAAATGCTTGGCCAGAAACAGGATCTATATTTGAGGCTGCCGAGTAATAATCACTTTGAACGTCACGGATCTCTGCCAAAATACCTATGTTCCAAGACCCTGTAACTCTGCCGTGCAAAGCCAAAAACAGTAACTGCATGCTTACTTTTCATGTGAGCAGTTACTGCCTTTTGGCTTTGCTGGTATAGTTGGAAGATGCGCTGCACAGAATAGGGACCTCTTAGCCCTCGAATTGAATATGAGAACAAACACCTACACAGAAAACACAAGACGTTCATCCAACTGTGTTTCAATGTTGACCCAACATTGAAACACAACTGGATGAACGTCTCATGTGTGTTCAGTAGATTACCCCTTTGAACACCAATCACGTATATAATCGTTTTATTATTTTTTATAAGCATAAAACAACGGTTTATGGAGGTGAAATGTTTGGATAATTATTAGCAGTTTGTATCTGAAATTAAACACATAATTGTGAGTATTTTTCGTCCACGCTTAGCTGTCAGTCGACGTAACCTTTAGTACTTATATCTGCCAAGCTTAACAACCTTCTTCAAAATGTTGACCCAATCAAAACTCGAGTTGTGTGCGCCTCTATTTATTATAGGAATCTATGCCCAGGCTGACCCTCAGTTTTTTACTAATTCCAACAATTCAAGTATGACCCGTAAACTATATATACGTAAAATATGTTCATTGAAAATGTTTCACTGGCCTAAAGGTCCGGTAAAGGTCATACTGGCAAATTTAAATCGTATTTTTGGCATGTATATATTTTACTTTGCACTGCACAGCAAGCACAAACCATTTGTATAACATTTGTATAACGCCGGCCCAACGTCGTCAACGTTGGTCCAACGTTGTACAAATGTTATACAACTGCTTTGTGTTTCTGGGTGTTCACACTGACTTACTGCTGATCATATCAATTATATAGAGCTATCTCTAGACAGTCATCCAGTGACTGATCTCCCTGGCTTCATGCCTCCCACCTTCACACACTGGAGACTTAAAAAAAACTTTCCGAAGGGCGGGATTTCATCAGGAGAGCGGTAAACTCTCACTCTGAGATAGAATAATGAGGCCGCTGTATCAGCAGAGCGTACATTGAACTCTCTGCGAATTCTAAGGAGGTAAAAAAAGAGCGAGAGATTTGTGGGTGGCGATAACATATGGAGAAAACAGCTTGAAATAATCATGATAATACCCTCTGAAAAACGAGCTATCGCCTCAATCATGAGCCAGGGGAGCGAATATACCTGTAAGTTTAAGATCATTTCGGCGATGAAAATATAACATTTTTTTCGTCTATTTTGACATTGGAAGCATAATTAAAAAAAAAAATCACACTCGTAACATGCAAAATTCGAAACATAAAGCAGTCGAATAATTATTAAGGCATTGTGGTCTGAAAACAAATTATCATTGTTAGCTTAAATTAATTTCGACGGCAAAAACTGTCACAGTGAAACCATAAATTCGACCCTGAAAATAAAAAAATGATACACTTGAACTATATGCAACACACGTCAATTAATATCAGTCCCCAAGGCACATGCTCATCACCTAATCGTAGTCATGATAGCCAAAAAAATATAAACTTATCTTAACAGTAGTTTAACAATAACAATTGAACTTTACTTCCCAGTTGACGCAACAGACGATTTCATACTTTATAACAGACATGCATGAAACTAGGTGGTGGTCTTTTAAATACCAAATTGTGTGGTGTGTTCTTCTAGTTCTGAATCTTTAAATAACAGCTGTGAATACAATTATTCTGGGAAATAAGGTGATCTGATGAGTCGAGCCCTTCTGGATCGCGACGACGTGGCTGACAACATGCGATTCTGGATACTCGCTTGGAGTTTCACACTGAATTACGGAGAGAAATCTGCAGAACCTGTTTCATTCATCCCGGCTCTAATGTACGAAGCCACTCCAGCGTGGATGTGGAAATAATTAAGTGAGGATAGATCAACATACGAGAACATCTGCAGATAACAGGAATTGAACCAACGTTGGTTCGGTGCTGGACCATGGCGGGACCAAGGTCTGTCAGCACGGAGCCATTGTTGGTACTTTGGTTTCCACTGGGTGAGGTAGTTCTGGGTTATTTTCTCCTGGACTATTGGCGATCTCAGCCGGCCTACGTGGTTTACTGACGGATCGGCTAAATTCACAACAGACCGTGTCAGGCGCAAAGCCAACAAACAGCGACGCCGTGAAACAACAGCAACAACCACAGCTGATTTTATAATGACAGACATTACACAGGGCAACATCAAATACGAATCACAGAGCCATAAAATACAATTATATGAGGCAACAACAGCAACCACAACAAGAAAAATATCAATAAAAACAACAACAACAACAGCACCACCACCAACTCCAACACTAGGGACAGCAGCAGCAACAACACCAACAGCAGCAGCGATAGCAGCAACAGCAGCAATAGCAATAGCAGCAACAGCAGCAGCAACAGCAACAACATCAGCAACAACACCAGCAGCAAGAGCGATATCAGCAGCAGCAGCAGCAATAGCAATAGCAGCAACAGCAACAACAACAACAGCAACAACACCACCAGCAGCAGCAGCGATAGCAGCAACAGCAATATCAGCAACAGCAGCAGCAGCAGCAACAACAACAACAGCAGCAACAATACCAGCAGCAGCAGCAGCGATATCAGCAACAGCAGCAATAGCAGCAACAGCAGCAACAACAACAACAGCAGCAACACCACCACCAGCAGCAGCGATAGCAGCAACAGCAGCAATAGCAATAGCAGCAACAGCAGCAGCAGCAACAACAACAACAGCAGCAACAACACCAGCAGCAGCAGCGATAGCAATAGCAGCAGCAATAGCAGCAGCAGCAGCACCACCACCACCACCACCACCACCACCACCAACAACAACAACAACAACAACAACAAAAAAAAAACAACAACAACAACACCAACAACAGCAGCAGCAACAGCCACAACAACAACATCACACCGTAAAATAATACCGCACCGCTAACTACATGAACATATGGATCCCTAGCGATCAGAGTGTCGTGTGCACTGCATTGGAGTGACACATACGACTAGGTAACCGATATAACAGACAAAAGCCAACCAATAATCACCGTAATAGCAACAGGAACAACTACAGCCGTACAAAGTGTGCAGCAACAGACGTTACAACGCCAATTCAGCAGTTCTCAGAACAAACCACCAGAATATGTTAGCCCAGTGGCTCAAGCCTCGGTCCACCGCTCAGCCATCATTCTCCCAGCATCTAATGCTCGTGGAGCAGCCAAACGGATCTCAGAGACGCTTTCCTGAGGGTTCACCGCGGTGTAAATCAATAGAAAATGGTCGTTTTCGGGTCCACAAATAACACTCTCACCTCGCCTCTGAGCTCGGGCGTCAGCCCAGCGTATACGTAGTGATGGGCCTACATCCCAGCCTTGCGCCAGACGCTGGTCCACGAACAGGGCCTAAAATGACTGTTTTAGGGTCCACCAATAACAATTTTTGCACAATGTTTTACACTCGGCAAACGTTGAACCAATGTACAAAGATGTTGTGAAGACTATTTAATAGTTATGTGCTTTCATTACCGTATGTATGTGTTTCTGTCAAAGCTGGTAACTTCACTTACGCAGACCCAGTCGGTTTATTAGCGGCAGTTTATTTTATTGCGGACATTTCTGAGTCTATTTGCACCTGTAAGTGCCAGCAGGCACAGGTAGATAAATCTCTGAGTAGGCCATGCTGTAATACTTCAACTTAGATTGCTGCACTCTAAAATCTTTCTTTTTCATTCCATATGCGATGACACGCTTCAGGAGTTGTGCTATCATACCCAGGTACACTAGTCTCTGAAGAAACCAGAAAATCATGCCTTAGTTTCACCCCGATTGCAATTGAAATTGAAATTGGAATTGAAAATATTTTGTGGCACGATTTTAAATCATTTTGGTATTTGAATCTTTACCGCCACTCAAAACACACTTATTAAAACGAACAATATAATTGGTCTATATTATTATGGCAGACTCATAGTTTGGCTATTGAACCAGTTACAGTCATTGGATTTATAACAGATACATGTGTCATAACAGTCAATGTAATTGTTTAAATTAACCTTATTATCTGTTAGACAAATGTACAGACCAGTTATGGTTGCTTCAATCAATTTTATTCGAGTGCATCGTTATGTTCCCTTATTGAGCTTTCGTGGTATTTTTTTCGTATATGTGCTGAAAGTAATGAAATGCTGTGTTATATTAATACCGTAATAACCTACGTCAGAAAGGTTATGTTATGATCATGTTTGTTTGGTTGTCTGTCTGTCTATCTATCGGCCTCTCTAATTATTTAAAACACAATGAGCGAATTTGCATGAAACTTTTCCTAGATGTGTGTCTCGGGCCAAGGAACAATGGATTAGATTTTGGGGATGATCCGGATTACGATCAAGATCCGGATTACGATCATTAATTTCAGCGGAGGTTTACAGTCTCTGATTGATTCTCTAGTTATTTTTATTCTAGCCCAATTCTGAGACAGCATAAACCTGGGCAAATACCTCGTATTTTGAGAGCAGGCAAAAGTTCAGAAGATGGTGTAGCCATTGACCCGATAGTGATTCAACACTGCATGGGGTGAAAAGTTGAGATAGTTTGGCAGCACCCACGCTACATGAGTATAAAGCCAATAATGCTGTTTAGCTCTTAGGTTGCGAGGCCTTTTTCAACCAAATTTTAAACGTCTTATAACATTACAACAAACGCGAGACATTGAACCAATGCTGCTTTAATGTTGGGCCAGCGTTGAAAACCATTGACCCAACATTAAAGCAAGATTGTGTCAACGGTTCGTGTGTGCTGAGGCGCCACTGTATTTAATAACATATTTTGTGTTGAATACCCAGTTAATCAAAAAATTACATTTGGGAAATGTCTGTTCTTTCATGAATAAACTATTTTCGTCATTTGAAGCTAGAAATTGCGTTAGCAATTCCAGCTTAAAATGAATGAAAAATAACAGCAAACAAATCAGCAATCCAATGATGAATGCAGGTCAAATGCTTTCTAATTGAAATGAACATACTAAAAGTCACACAAGCTACACATAGCTTATGTCTTTTGGACGTCAGACCGACAAATGAAACGTTGGCCCGACATCGTGGCAGTGCTCTGTTGTTGCATGGTCATGTGGTGTTTAGAGTTTAACCCCCCCCCCCCCCACACACACACCAATATAATGGCTCCAGAAAGGTCAAGAATCTTGGTCTCGAGCCTGAACTGTTCAGTCGCAGTAATCCTATTTTACAATGCTGAATATCGTTGTAGCGGGTCTTAATAATTGTTTCCCATTTTTTTTCTCGAATTTAACCCAGTTGACGTATCTCGTAAATCATATTATAATAGGAGATAACCATGCTTCAAATGCAACAGTGGTAATAATAATCATTGTTTTCGCTTACTATCGCATTATTTGTAGCGTTATTGCATTTAATATCAAACTTAATTAATGCGTTGATAACAACCTACTATCTCATATAAGTTTTGTATGCCCTATATAGGCCTAATATAAAAATAATAATTCAATTATTCAATTTCTGTTATGTCTATTTTTCTTAATTTTTTTTAATCATTTGAAGCTGGAAATTGTGTTAGTAGTTCCAGCTACAAATGACGGAGACGTAGAAACATGAACAATTCAGCAGGGCAAGGGTTAATTTGGAAGGTATTATTGCAAAAAACTGTGATGTGAGCAAAATAGCAAAGCTAGAATTATAATATAGATTATAGATTATATATAGATAGGCCCATGTGGTGGTGTGTTCTAGAATGACAGTGCGCCAGGCATCCATCGACGGACCTCTGACGCATTGCTGAACGTGAACAATCTGTTCTAATAGGCTGATAAACAACTGATAAAATAGCAGCAGCAGGCGACGCAAACTGGACAGCCGTGCAAAGCAAAAAGACAAGTACGCAGTTACTGCTTTTTGGCATTGCAGAGCAGTGGACAATGTATCAGTATTTTCTGGCAGTGACCTTGACCTGCGCCTGTGGCGGCCGTCATGGCTTGTTTGATGTTTGACGACCTCTCAGTAGAAATTAAAAGTAGCAACCCACGGAGAAGAACGCCAATGGGGTTTACCGCTATGAGTAGCGCCGCTTTATTTATCGTGTATGGTTACATTTTATTTAAAGCGACACAATCAGGCTAAAATCATTAAAAAATAAGTATTTTTATTTTGTCTCCTTGATATGTCTATAATATGTCAACATGGCCATAGACTAGAATTGCGTAATTAAAAAAAAAAATTGTGGTGCGCATTTGCCAGTTAAGCGAGAAATAAGGCATTTAATTTCGGACATGCGTGTCTAAAATAAGAAATACGATAGGCCATGGGCTACAACCACCCACCGTGCACAAGTGGATACAAAATTATACACAAAAATTCCGAGAAAAAAATCATGTTTCAGATTTCAGGCCATGCTTTAAAATGCAAATATTTTCATTTAAGACTTCAAAAAGATAGGACATTTATAAATATAAATAGCGCTTATTTTTAAGCATACACATATCTGAGTTCAGAAAATATAGGCCAGATATGGATATGTCCAATAATTACATTTTCTTAAGTCGTTTTCTTTTACCATGTTCAATCGTTTGTTTTGTTGTTCATTTTTATTATTTTATAATACAAAATAATGTTTGAGCGTATGTGGAGAGACAACTGCTTACTCTACTGCAATGTGTGATATATCATAAGAACGAGAATTTTATTATCTGTTATTTGGTATATCGCAAGTGCAGGTTAACTAAAACGTCAACGACAGACGTTTGCGTGACCATATACCCCTAATGTTAGACAGGTTTGGGGGTACCCCCCTATATAAGGGGTGAAAATATAAAGTGCATCCCTATTTTGCTGTTAACATCTCATTTCATGTTTTAGACAGATTGGGGGGGGGTGCACGATGGGTGGTTGTAAATGGGGCGCACAGCACAGTTGCTACGTTGCCACAGCAGCCCAAAATTAAAAAGACTTCCGCAATTGTAGTCTATGGACATGTTCACATCTTATGGTCATATTAAGAAGCCAAAATAAAAAACTGATTTTTTATGATTTCAGCCTGATTGTGTCTCTTTAATAATTATTGTAGTTTGGAACTTCTAACCAGAAATCGTTTCACCTTTGATATCTTTGCGTTCATAGTTACATACCATGAATTGAGATACGTTCGCACCTTCAATATATCGTGGAGTCATCCCCTAATTTTGTCGTGCCAAGGTAAACATGCCGTTTGTCTTTCCACATCACATTGTTGATCATTGTTCTGGCATTGGTCTCAACTCAGCTGCAACTGATGTGCTATTTTCAGACATGTGTATTCTCATATATATCGTTCCCTTTGGCTATTAAAGGGTGTATCGGCCACTTTGTAAAGTGGCAGATACACCCTTTCATATCCAAGGGGATGTTATATTCTAAGATCGCATGGTGGTATTTAAACCTTCACACCCCAGTTTATTTACTTAAATTTTTACTCACTTGAAGTTGCGTGTCGCGGTTCCAGTGAGTGAAAATAACCTATATTTGTTTAATTTAAGACCAAAAATGCAAATGCTGAAGTTGAAAGGCACATTTTATTCTTAATAACAGTTATTTAATCTGCTACTAAAATGGAATAAAACTATTATAGTCGTTCTTAGCGGAATGTATATCAGTATTTCTGTTTATTGGTACGATTTATTGTTACCTATTCCACATATGCCTTTTTCCACACTTGAATTCGCTGTGGATCACGTTACACATACAGCCTATATCATTTATATAAACTCCCTCTAAGTCTGAGTCATGTGGACGGAAACATGGCTGATGAAACTATCATATTATTTAAACAGCGCTGAATTCACGTGTTATTTTTATATGTTTAGTTGTAAGATTCCATCTATTAAAAACATAACGTATGCAAGTAAACGACCGCATTATCATGATTATACTCCTAACAGTTAATTGTGGTGTGATTATACAGGCAAAGCTGTCTAGTATAGCTCGGCAGCAAGTATCCACTTTCGACATGTAAGAGCAGACAGATCCAGTGAACCTGGATGTATGTATAGATATAAAAATAACCTGGCCTATACAAAAATGAGCAAATAGAATGAGATTCTATTTGCTCATTTTATTTTATATTCATACATATTACTATGTATAAATAAAAAAATGATATCCGATTCTATTTGCTCATTTTATTTTATATTTATACATATTATGTATAAATATAAAACACCTGAGTCTACTTGAAAACTAAAAAAATGTGATTGAACTGCAACTTAAATCACCATCCCAACACGAGACATTGAACCAATGCTGACTTAATGTTGTCCCGGCGTCGCAGACGGTGGGTCAACATTAAAACAGCATTAGATCAATGTTTCGTGTTCGATATGGAGGGGGAGGGGGAACACCTTAATATCGCCCTATAATAAGGCAAACAACCGTAACTTTTCATGCAAGCAGTTACTGCATAGGGCCTACTAGTATTGTCATTTCATGGCAGAATTACTATCGCTGATATTGAATTAAGCTGCAGCGCAGGTAAGACAGAAGGCATTTTTATTTTGCATAAACATACATTGAGTATAGCCACCCAAAATAATTTTGACAGAAAATATATTTTGCACCACGTTAATAGATTTGTTTCTTCAGAAACAATCTTTTATGAATTACTTTCCATGCATTACGTTTTTCCGGGTCATCCATCATCTTCTTACGAGGTTACATTTCACAGCGTTACTGAAATGCAGCACCCAGTGCCAGTATAAAGTTGGGCCAGTGTGGCAGACACTGGTCCAACATTAAACCAACACTGTTCAGCCATACCGAGGAATTAATACCCTAGATAGGCCTCCATCCGTGAACTTTCTGAATCCGATACGAACAAAATTACAAGTGATCTATTTACCACAGCAACAAACACAAGCAGACAGTAAAAATAAAATGACCAATAGGAAATATGACCGCACAGTGTGATAGCAGAATAAATTGCGCTAGTTTCCTGTCGTTTTTCGTCGTTTCGCAACAGCTGGTGCGACTGATAAAAGCCGTAAAAATACACAATTTGGCATCGCATTCAGTTATTGCGTTTTTAGATGTCATAGGCTGCTCGGGAAGCCTAGACTTGCTTTGAGGAAAATAGCTGAAGATGACTGCGAGTAGCACTGGTGCAAAAAAGAAGGCACTTTGCCGCTGTTGGTAAGCTGGGCCAGTATAATCTTCTAATATTTGTGATATTAGAATCAGATGAAACTTTCTTCCAGACAAAGGATTGGAACTTCGAAACCCGGCGTTCTTATATAAGGCCGGGCACGCCACCTCTCAGTCACGAAGGCTCTCAACAACAGTGCCAAATAATGTGAAATTTGCGCCCGCTCCAAGTTGTGTCTCGGTGCCGCGATACACAACCTCCAGTGATTGAAACTGTACTTCTATTTGTTCAATTTCAGACCCGAGATTTGTCATTCTCGCTCATAAACCCAAAGTGCAGCTATTTCGTTTATAAAAAGGATTGATAAGACAATGGTGGTAGGCCGAATCGGCGAGGAAAGGGCTAAAACTTTGTGTGGACGGGGAAGAAACATGTTGCTGGTTCTATGTGGCCAGCATCTCCCTTTTTCCGCAATAGAGACATAGCATCTCTATCAGAGATGGATATAAGCAGGTATGAGTTATAGGTCTACTGCGAGAGTCTGATTCTATAAAAACACGGAGGTCTGAGTGGTGGGGGGGGGGGGAGGTGGCGAGTGCTGTTTGATCTATTTCAGGGTCTTAACCCAGCAAACACTATACGTTAGCCCAATGTTGGGTAACTGTTGGGCCAGCGTCGTAGACGGTGGATCAACATTGGCCCGACATTGGGTGGACGTCCCGTGTTTTCAGTATATAATGTAGACGTTTAGGCCTACCTCACTCCCACACAACTATGCCTCACCTTGTGGCGCCCACTACCGGAATATGAGAACAAACCTCACGTGATGTCGAAAAAGTAATTATGTTTGGAAAAATCAAGAAACAAGATGAACCGTCGCAATGACGAGAAGCTACTGCTACAGTTACAGGGCAGTAATTTTTTTTAAACACGACAATTGGTGTTTAAAAAACAAAAATAATGTTCTGTAAAAAATGATTTTGAGTTTTAAAAACCAAAGGTATTATTCTGCAATGTAGTTTATATCCAGAAAACTTACTTTTTGAGAGGAGGATTCGTTTTTACCCTGATTAGATTTTCAGCTTTTTTGTAGAATTCACGATAGTGCTTAAGACCTGGTATACTGTAGATCTGGTAATTTTCGCGTGTTTAGATTTTCGCAAATTTGTGATTTTGAGACTTTTCTCGAAGTCTAGAATTCGCGAATTCTCAACTTCAATGACAGTAGCGCTATTATAATAATAATAGTTTTCGCGGGATTCTTGAACTCGCGAATTTGTCCTCCTCGCGAAATTCTCGAAAATTAAAACCTCGCGAATATTACAAGATCTGCGTAGCCCTGCGCGAAATTAACGTCGATACACTGGTTTCAACCTTAACTCGACGAGGCCGCCATTGAGACATTGAGAAGGGAGTAACATTGTTCTTTCTCTTTCTCTGAAAACCCCACACGGGAACAGCGGGGTTCGAAACCGGGACGCATGCATGACTGGCGAGGCAGTCAGGCGCTCTAGCCATTGCGTCACGTCCCCTTCTCTTGCATTGTCCGTTTTTATATGCCACCGAAAACGAGGCTATGGCGGCCATATTGATGTTGTCGATTTTATAATTCCTTGCTAACGCGATAGCTTGAAAAATAATGATATAATCTCCCCTATTTGTTTATGTGAAGTTATATTTTATGTGAAGAGTATCGAGATGACCTGACTAGATTATCAGCTTTCCAACGATAATCAAAATAGCCGCCGCCTTCTTATTTTAGAATGTACGATAGTGCCTTGAAACCTGGCAGCCTATATATAGGTTTTCGGGGTCTGCGAGTCTATTGGCATGTCCGATTTCATGTAAGACCGAAAACGAGGCTATGACGGTCATCCTGATTTTATCAATTTTAATAAATAATTCTTATTTTCAGCTAAATTCCTCAAAACCTGGTATAGCTTTTAAGGGTCTGCGACTCTATTGGCATTGCCCTTTCTTCCATGTTCAGTCAAATGCCTTGACAAAAATGAAATTAATCGGGCTTTAGGCCACCTTTGTGCACATATAGGCTAAACTGGGCCAGGAGAACCTCCTGAGGATGGTGAGATGATTGAGATGACACTGTCCTCCAGACACAGGATTCGAAATTCGAGCCCTGTCGGTCTGAGGCCGAGCACGCTACCTCTCGGTCACGGAGGCTCCCCATAATACTAACTTTCACACGTGGATGGGGAAGAAACATTTTTGTTCCTTTCAAACCGCCGAGACCGGGAACCGAACCCCTAACTCTGGCGTTAAAGGCAGCGGTGCTAACCACTACCCTAGGGCCCCCGCCCTCGAATGCCTTGACACTCGGAATATAGATATGCGGTATAATTATATTAAATATATATACGTGGTTTTTTTTTTTTATATTGGCATAGCGTATTGGCAGCAGTTGTGTCAAATTCGGGTCCATTTTGAGTCACTACATCAGCGGAGGGGTGTTTGAGTGCTTGTCAGTATTGTGGGGAGCCTCCGTGACCGAGAGGTAACGTGCTCGGCCTCAGACCGCCAGGGCTCGAATTTCGAATCCTGTGTCTGGAGGACAGTGTCATCTCACTCATCTCACCATCCTCAGGAGGTTCTCCTGGTCCAGTTTAGCCTATATGTGCACAAAGGTGGCCTAAAGCCCGATTCATTTCATTTTTGTTTGAGTGCTTGTACAGTATTTTTAGATTTTATGGATGAGTGTAAGAAAAAATGGGTGATTGTGTTATTAGGGAATTAACGCCATGAGAGCAAGGATCTGCGACAGCGTAAGAACATAAAGAAAACATGTTTTAGAAGAAATTATGAATGACAAATTTATGTTATTATCCAATGGGGAACGGTAAGTTTTAAATCATTTGAGAGGATCTGTGAACCGACATGACTGAAATACAGTTTTAAGAAGGCAACATTTAAACCACTCAAACGCCGCTGAGAGATCTACACGTTCCGAAAGCAACATATGGGTCTACTTTATTTAGAATCTTCTGGGTTTCTGATGAGAAAATGCATGAATACCTTTAAAAGGTACTACAAGAAACTACATTGTGACAACGTTTATTTTTACGACGTTTATTTTGACTGACTTACGGCATGAATTTTACTTGCAAATCGACGATCGTCCAACAGCTTACCGAACAACAGCAGAGGCCTGACACTTTCCGAACCGCAGGTGAGGCTTCACCTGCGGTTCGGAAAGTGAGACCTTGCTGAGCGGATTACGGTAGCCTACTCTAGTCAAATTCACGTAGCCAATCAGTCAGATAATGAATAACATCGGTGTGGCCACGTGAACCTCTAGTGAGAAAGGAAATAGCGGCGTATTTTTTTGTGGAAGTTTTTCAGCAGGGTGAAAGCAAGCTGGCAAAAACACAAATCCGCTCCGACACGTTTAGACCGTCTGAGCTCTGAAATATAGAGCAGAGTAAAAGTAGAGAAGATTTGTGTTTTTCAGAGATATAGATCCGTTGAACTCTAATGTTCTTTTACTTTGAACTTAGCGCTGACTGGAAATTCCTGTTGTGTTAACAGTTACTTACAATTCGAGAATAAATCGATCGTAATAAAACGGGTGCACGTTTCCGAGAGACAACTCGGGGTGTAGAATCAGGACTAAACAAAGCGGGTGATGAATCCGTAGTGGATATCCGACTTTCAAAAAGTACTCACTGATGTGGAATTTAGAAAACAGATAAATAAATTTAATGCAGAACTTAGTTCATACTGTAGGCCTATAATATAATTCGTGCCTTTGGATATGAAAAGGTGTATCTTCCACTTGTAAAGTGGCAGATACACCCTTTCATATCCAAAGGGACGGATTATATCGCCATGTAAAGCCGAACAGTTTTAAGTGCTTACTTGAAAATAATATGTGTAAATTGCAACTATCAAACGTACTGAGCCAAATATTTTAAATGAAAAAGCACCCCAGAAATGTATCGTTCAGATATTTCACGTCACGCCGCCCTGCACCTAACTACTCGCTAGAGGTCTCTGATTGATGGAGGCTGCTGACCTTGATGTGGTTCTACTCAAAGTGGGAGTTCACAAAGTATTCCTTACATTTCCTGCACACAGTGGGCACAGGGGCCTGATGTCTTTATTTTTTACAAAATCTAGATTGGTTTCTTACCCTATATTTATGTCCGAACACACTTAAATCACCTATCACAAAGTGTACCGAAACGATTTTATCGACAAGGGTGCCAAATTTGTATAGAATAATCAAATAAGTTTGAATTTGTGTGTTTGTTTTGAGGCTGTATGGCTTTTGTAAATATAATGTTTTGCAATAATCAATTAATAATCAATTGAGGGATCATCACGGGAATGACACATCCGATCGTAAATATCAAACAATTTAAGCAAATTGGGGGTTTGTGTTGGTGCTGTGTCGATTAAAATGCATTTCACAACAACAAACGTCGTCACTTATTTTTTATAGTAGGAGTTTAGCATTATAGGGTTAGGATACGCTGTAGGTATCCAACAAAAAGCGAATTCTCTTTAACTTTAGCGTGATGTGCGAAAATTTACGCTGCAGTACGCTAATCTGTACCAGGTAAGACTCCTTCTCTTGTAAAATCACAGCCCAATGCTGGTTTATAGCTGAGCCACCGTATGTAACGCTGGCCCAACATTAAAACAGCATTGGGTCAAAGCATTATGCTGCCTGGGATGCATTGAGAGAGCAGAATGCCATATGCATGGCTGGCTGACTGGGCAAAACAGAATCATTCTGCAAAAATATATTTTATTTTTTTTACATCTAGGCAGAGGTACTGGGACGCTGTACACATCGGAATGAATTATCTAAAACATGCAGGATTTTATGTTAGATGATAGAAAGGACAACATAGATTTCGTGAGCTCTGTTCACGGGTTTTATAATAGGTTATCTGAACCATTTGAGCCCTGATGACAACTATATAAAAGTCTTATTTTATTTTTATTTTTTAAATAATAAACATGTTCAACTGTTAAATAGCCTAGCCACAAAAAGTAGGGAGATAAAATAGGACTGGGTTCTGATTTTTTCCTTTTCCCATTAAGTTATCCTATTGTAATTTTCACCCACTTGAAGTTGCGTCTCGCTATGCGACCCACAGCTTTAAGTGGGTAAAAATAGAACAATAATATTATTCATATTTGTTTAATCTGATATCAAACTTTTGCAAATCTTGATATTTAAACACTCATTTTATTTCCAACTGCAGTAACTTGCTGCTAATAAAAGTTTAATCTATCATAAGTCAGTCACACTGATCACTACGTCTGGACAAAGTGTAATCTATCTAAAGTCAGTCACACTGATCACTACGTCTGGACAAAGTGTAATCTATCTTAAGTCAGTCACACTGATCACTACGTCTGGACAAAGTGTAATCTATCTTAAGTCAGTCACACTGATCACTACGTCTGGACAAAGTGTAATCTATCTCAAGTCAGTCACACTGATCACTACGTTTGGACAAAGTGTAATCTATCTTAAGTCAGTCACACTGATCACTACGTCTGGACAAAGTGTAATCTATCTTAAGTCAGTCACACTGACCACTACGTCTGGACAAAGTGTAATCTATCTTAAGTCAGTCACACTGATCACTACGTCTGGACAAAGTGTAATCTATCTTAAGTCAGTCACACTGATCACTACGTTTGGACAAAGTGTAATCTATCTTAAGTCAGTCACACTGATCACTACGTCTGGACAAAGTGTAATTTATCATAAGTCAGTCACACTGACCACTACGTCTGGACAAAGTGTAATCTATCTCAAGTCAGTCACACTGATCACTACGTTTGGACAAAGTGTAATCTATCTTAAGTCAGTCACACTGATCACTACGTCTGGACAAAAGTGTAATCTATCTTAAGTCAGTCACACTGATCACTACGTCTGGACAAAGTGTAATCTATCTTAAGTCAGTCACACTGATCACTACGTTTGGACAAAGTGTAATCTATCTTAAGTCAGTCACACTGATCACTACGTCTGGACAAAGTGTAATCTATCATAAGTCAGTCACACTGACCACTACGTCTGGACAAAGTGTAATCTATCTTAAGTCAGTCACACTGATCACTACGTCTGGACAAAGTGTAATCTATCTTAAGTCAGTCACACTGATCACTACGTCTGAACAAGAAATTCACAAATCCAAGTAATTTGCACACAGCTCAGATGATCCACAACTATTAGGCGTAGTACATTAAGGAATAATAAAATAATAGAAATTCCAAACATTCAAAAAAAATTTGGAAGAGGTTGGGTGGGTTTCGTTGGGCCATTTTGGATGGAAAATAGAAAATTGGAAAACAAAAACAATAAATTAAAATCTTCGAGGATTATTGGTTTCCAAAAAAACAAATTGTATACGAGGATTGTGAGCACTATCCAAATTTGTTTGGATGTCTAGGATTTTTTTTAACTTTGCAAGGCCCATAAGTGCAACAGAAACCAGAGGAAATTATTGCATACATATCTACATTCTGTACAGTTTATTGGTTGCAGTCTCACCTGCAATACGTACAGAAAAAAACACCGCTTAAATTGTTATGTTTTTCGTCAAACTACACGGGAATCTTGACTATTTCATCAACCTACGAAAGGGTTGAGCGCCTAAATTGGCTTGAAAGGTCGGCATACGACATGGTAAGGGAAGACCATTAGTCATGTAGTGTACGGTAATTCTTTGCAGGTGATGTAAATGGTGGGGCGTAAAACTATGACAACTGCCGAAAAACACACCCAGACTTAGTGTTAAATATGCCAAGATAGATTTCGGCTAAAGAGATAACCTCTGCAGCCTTCGGATTGATATCCGTTTTATTTTGGCCGTGGAATGATACATTGAGGGATATAATTGCTTTCAAAATGCATTGAGAGACATAAACCTACATTCGGAGAGGACCTATATCTGGATTTGTGCACCCCTCAGCTCGTTTCCAAGGATTTATGTGCTCATTTTGTGTGTGTAGCAGCTTATACACCTCCCTGGCCATGATCGACTGGTCCCTGCATCTTCCCTATGCAAGATCTAACACGGGAGTCTGATAAGGCAAACTTGTCTGAAAGATCATGTCTGTTGGTTATTTGATTGTGCAGTGTTTGATAAAATGCTCACAGCTTGCAAATCTATGCACACAAAAACAGGTCAGAGGTCTACCATATCCACACCCGTGGCGTGTGTTATGTATGGTGCGACCCCCTTTTCTTTTGTGTATGTAGCATACCTGCAACTTAGCTTCAGCTACCGGCTGTTAAACAAGCCTTGGCCCGGATGTAAAAGTTGAAAGTGTAATAATAGCTAAGTATGATATTTGAAGCTGTCGAAAATGTCCTTAAAACAACTTAGCCTACATGACAATATTGACAATTGTATGTTAATTATATACAATAAGTGGTACACATTATGTAATATAGAAACAACTACTAGTATATAGCTCTAGACCATGTGGAGCGAATACAATTTAACATAACAAGTATACCTATGATACTCGTAGAATTATTATATTCTGCTCCAATTTAAATAACAAGAGAAATGACTGGAAGTCAGTGATTTTGTCACACAATGAAATATATAACTTCGCCAATACAATAAAATTGCCTACCGAATTGCCACCCGATGCAACTATGGGACATATCAGAGTAAAAAGCAAATAAAATTTGTTAAATCTACACCGAATGACCAAGTTGATCCTTTTTTCTATTTTCAGATGAATGACGTGATGGCTGTCACATGATGCGGATTATCTGAGCTGGTGACACACATAACGGCACACGTCTATCATCAACATGGCTACTGACGTAAGATATCATATTTACCAATTCACTGATCTATAAATTCGTCCAATAAAGGTTATATAATCCAATATTTGTTAAAGACGCAAAGTACAGTAACGTGGATCAGTAACTCGCTATAGTAATCCGCCTGGAGATCATAGCCAGACAGGTGGAGGCTGCACCTTTCTTTGTGAGTAACTCGCTATAGTAATCCGCCTGGAGATCATAGCCAGACAGGTGGAGGCTGCACCTTTCTTTGTGAGTAACTCGCTATAGTAATCCGCCTGGAGATCATAGCCAGACAGGTGGAGGCTGCACCTTTCTTTGTGAGTAACTCGCTATAGTAATCCGCCTGGAGATCATGGCCAGACAGGTGGAGGCTGCACCTTTCTTTGTGAGTAACTCGCTATAGTAATCCGCCTGGAGATCATAGCCAGACAGGTGGAGGCTGCACCTTTCTTTGTGAGTAACTCGCTATAGTAATCCGCCTGGAGATCATAGCCAGACAGGTGGAGGCTGCACCTTTCTTTGTGAGTAACTCGCTATAGTAATCCGCCTGGAGATCATGGCCAGACAGGTGGAGGCTGCACCTTTCTTTGTGAGTAACTCGCTATAGTAATCCGCCTGGAGATCATAGCCAGACAGGTGGAGGCTGCACCTTTCTTTGTGAGTAACTCGCTATAGTAATCCGCCTGGAGATCATAGCCAGACAGGTGGAGGCTGCACCTTTCTTTGTGAGTAACTCGCTATAGTAATCCGCCTGGAGATCATAGCCAGACAGGTGGAGGCTGCACCTTTCTTTGTGAGTAACTCGCTATAGTAATCCGCCTGGAGATCATGGCCAGACAGGTGGAGGCTGCACCTTTCTTTGTGAGTAACTCGCTATAGTAATCCGCCTGGAGATCATGGCCAGACAGGTGGAGGCTGCACCTTTCTTTGTGAGTAACTCGCTATAGTAATCCGCCTGGAGATCATAGCCAGACAGGTGGAGGCTGCACCTTTCTTTGTGAGTAACTCGCTATAGTAATCCGCCTGGAGATCATAGCCAGACAGGTGGAGGCTGCACCTTTCTTTGTGAGTAACTCGCTATAGTAATCCGCCTGGAGATCATGGCCAGACAGGTGGAGGCTGCACCTTTCTTTGTGAGTAACTCGCTATAGTAATCCGCCTGGAGATCATGGCCAGACAGGTGGAGGCTGCACCTTTCTTTGTGAGTAACTCGCTATAGTAATCCGCCTGGAGATCATAGCCAGACAGGTGGAGGCTGCACCTTTCTTTGTGAGTAACTCGCTATAGTAATCCGCCTGGAGATCATAGCCAGACAAGTGGAGGCTGCACCTTTCTTTGTGAGTAACTCGCTATAGTAATCCGCCTGGAGATCATAGCCAGACAGGTGGAGGCTGCACCTTTCTTTGTGAGTAACTCGCTATAGTAATCCGCCTGGAGATCATAGCCAGACAGGTGGAGGCTGCACCTTTCTTTGTGAGTAACTCGCTATAGTAATCCGCCTGGAGATCATGGCCAGACAGGTGGAGGCTGCACCTTTCTTTGTGAGTAACTCGCTATAGTAATCCGCCTGGAGATCATAGCCAGACAGGTGGAGGCTGCACCTTTCTTTGTGAGTAACTCGCTATAGTAATCCGCCTGGAGATCATGGCCAGACAGGTGGAGGCTGCACCTTTCTTTGTGAGTAACTCGCTATAGTAATCCGCCTGGAGATCATGGCCAGACAGGTGGAGGCTGCACCTTTCTTTGTGAGTAACTCGCTATAGTAATCCGCCTGGAGATCATAGCCAGACAGGTGGAGGCTGCACCTTTCTTTGTGAGTAACTCGCTATAGTAATCCGCCTGGAGATCATGGCCAGACAGGTGGAGGCTGCACCTTTCTTTGTGAGTAACTCGCTATAGTAATCCGCCTGGAGATCATAGCCAGACAGGTGGAGGCTGCACCTTTCTTTGTGAGTAACTCGCTATAGTAATCCGCCTGGAGATCATAGCCAGACAGGTGGAGGCTGCACCTTTCTTTGTGAGTAACTCGCTATAGTAATCCGCCTCGAGATCATAGCCAGACAGGTGGAGGCTGCACCTTTCTTTGTAAGTAACTCGCTATAGTAATCCGCCTGGAGATCATAGCCAGACAGGTGGAGGCTGCACCTTTCTTTGTGAGTAACTCGCTATAGTAATCCGCCTGGAGATCATGGCCAGACAGGTTTGTTAATTAAGTTTGGGCCAACTCAACATTTTCTGAAGCACCATATGGAAAATCAGAAAGTAAGCACTTTTGTCAATCTGGTATATCAGGACCGGGGCGGGGGCCCTAGGGTAGTGGTTAGCACCGCTGCCTTTCACGCCAGAGTTCGGGGTTCGGTTCCCGGTCTCGGCGGTTTGAAAGAAACAAAAATGTTTCTTCCCCATCCACGTGTGAAAGTTAGTATTGTGGGGAGCCTCCGTGACCGAGAGGTAGCGTGCTCGGCCTCAGACCGCCAGGGCTCGAATTTCGAATCCTGTGTCTGGAGGACAATCATCTCACCATCCTCAGGAGGTTCTCCTGGCCCAGTTTAGCCTATATGTGCACAAAGGTGGCCTAAAGCCCGATTCATTTCATTTTTATATCAGGACCGATGCTACTCCCTGAGGGTGTACTGGGGTGCACTCTCAACTGTAAATTAACGTTTGAATAGTAGGGGTTTTTGACTGATTTTTTGTGTATTATGTTATTCAGGTTGTGCCACTGGTGCTGGCCGTGGTCGCCATTGTGCTTGGCTTGGCGGCGATCGTCCTGGCACTGGTAGGCTGGTGGCGCATGCGTGTTAACATCCGTGAGCTGCGTGCGCATGTGAGTCAGATGAAACAGAGTCAGTCGTCCCTGGCTTGTAACACCATAGGCTCACAGTACGTGAACACGGGCACCTTGACTTTGACCACCACAGTACCGCCTGTGGGGCTTCACGCTGATGCCACCAGTGATCACGGGTACTCAACACCAACAAGCTTCAGTAACTATGGGGGCTCTACGTCAGCAGAATCGTTGTACACGTACCACACAGGGTCATCTCAGATCGCAGTGACGAGGTCACCTCGTGCCCCGACCTTCACCTTGACACATGGAGGTCGTCGCGTGGACGTGTACGAGCCCTCTGGATCAACAGTCACGACAACTCCCGGTGCTTATCGTCTGGCCCAACTCATAAAATGGCCGCAAATTCCCTCACCGAATGGCCAACCCTCTAGAGGTGACCCTACGAGGGACAGTGACCTTGAGGAGACCTCTGAGCTGGAGGCTATCAATCTACGTGCTATAGGACAGCAAAATTATAGCCATGAGTCTTCCCTTAACAACCTTGCACCAACCCTTATCAAACTAAAACCTCGTCGCAAGAGTCAAGAAGGGGTTCACAGAGTGAACCAGCAGAGCCTCCAGCGATCCACTAGTGTACCACAGAACATCTTACTCAGAACACATAGCATGAACAACACACAGGCAGTGCATGGTGCTAAGCTGAACAGCCAAACGCAAAGAATTTATGATGCAAATCAGGCACGAATGGGGCACGATGACAATCAAAACAGCCAATCCCAAGAGATACACGGTGGCAATCAAAACAGTCAAACACAACCGGTTCAAAGTAATAATCGAAACAGTCAATCACAAGGAGTGCATGTCAACGAGAGGGGTCAAGCTCAGGGAGTGTATGGTAGTAATCAGAACAATCAGCCCATAGTTCATAATGTCAATCACACAGGTCAAAAAATCCCAAATTTGACACATCAGAACAGTCTTCCACTGATCACTAGCGTTCCCAGGACTAACCAGACCGAGCGATTAAAAACGGGATCTCAGCCTAACCTGGAAGGCGCTTCCAGTCCAGGTGCCGAGCAAATGTCTAGTCCTTCACGGAGCAGTGAAAACGTGCCTGATGCGTCAAGGACATCAAGCAGTCAGCCAGAGGTTAGGGATCTAAGCATAGAACAGTTACCAAAGCAGAACACTTCAGATCAATGTCATATGAAGAACACTAACACCGGCAGTATCCCTGTAAGTAAGAATAGAGAAGACCCACCGGGTAAAAACCGCCATGAAGCAACGGTAGAAAGATCAGGTAGCACCTTGAAACGGCAGGGAAAACCACCAATGGGATACGGATCAGGGGATACTGTGGGGATGAGTACCACCAAGAGAATAGGACCTGCGGGGGGTAGTATCTCCTTCCATGGGATACTACTTGAGATGCCCCCGGGTGCGTTGTCAGCGCAATATGACATCAAAGTGGGGTTAGTCTGGGGCTCCGCCTACCGACCCCCGCTGGCCACTCAGCAGGCACAGCTGAGCCCCCTGGTGGTGTGTGAGCCACATGGACTCAGTTTACTCAGACCATGTAAATTACGTATCCCACACTGTGCACGTAACGTGCTTAACGAATGGAACTTTGACGTGTTGAAAAGTGAAGTGGGGGTTCAGGATGGCCGTGTGGCATGGACCCCCATCACGCTGGACGATTATGTGGACAGGACGTTTAAGGACCATTGCCTGTGTCTAAACCTGCTTCATTTCTCCATGTATACTCTGGTGGGAGAAGACAATGGTGGGAGAAATGCTGCGAAACTGGTGCGGCTCATGGCGAGTGTGGCACCGCCTAGTCAACAAGGGGAGCTGACTGTCACTGTGGCCTGTGTCAACGATTACAGCAAAAGAGACACTGACGTAGCAGAGGTGAGAAAAAAAAACAAAATATTTAGTTTTTTATATATTTATTTTTGACATTCTTGAATGTGACCTTTTCTAGAGTCCAACGTGTGTTAAAAATGCGATTGTGAGATTATTAGTTTTCTAGATAACAATAAGATGTACAAACCTGACACTAGTTTTTATTGGTTTTCGAGGTGAGAGGGTGGGATTAGATACCACCTCTGACACCAATAACAGTGATGTCACTTGTATCTCATAACGGGTTTCTTAGAATACCACTACTGACAACAATAAACCTAATTGATTGAATTTGGCCTAATTGACGGAATTTTCAGAGAGTTTTCACAGCAAACAAACTCTGACAACAATCATTTATTAAATCAATTATATGTTTTTCCGAATCTTACTTACCCCTAACAACAATAATTGATTGAATCAGTCTCACAGAATGAGCGGTTTCTTATAACACTGTATAATGCCACCGCTGACACCAATAATTGATTGAATCAGTTATGACATTGCCAGAGAGATTTCACAAAATCCCAACCCTGATACCAATGACAATGATGACAGTCACGCTACACTAATTTTAAGCTGTTACTTTTATGGTGTTACTTTTACCATTTTCACTACTCAATGAAAAGTTTGATTAAGTTGTGCATAATTTTATGAGTTAGCTCACAGATCCGTTTGATCATTAGACACCAGTTTATCATTAAAATAACTCCGGAACGTAATTTTTATTGTGTAACAATTTTGACTCTGAACCAACGTACATTAAATTAACATTGGTTCAACGTCTCGTGTTTGCTAAGCTATGACCTGTAAAATATTTTAATCAAAACGTCTGTTCTGTCATGAACATGTAAATACATGATTAGAAACAAATTATACTCTGTAAAGAAATACAGGTTTAAACTGATGTCAGATTGATCAGTTTATTGGGAGGACAAGAAAGAAAGTCATGAGACATTTAGTGCCATAAAAAAATATTGCACATTTTTTTCTAACAGATTGGAAATTGTGTACCTATTTTTTAATAATAATTTTGACATTAGGTTTGACCCTGTATAATTAGATTGATTCATTGCTTTGTCCTCGCTTTTTTGTATATCAAAAGTAACAGAAATGAATTATCCAATTTTTTTCAGCTCGAATACATGCAGAATTTCAGTGGCATTTTTAAATTAATTTTGACAGAAGATAGAAAATAGTAGTTGTGCATAATTTTATGTTAAATGTTTTGTCTTATCAGAATGTCTGTATTTTAGTTTTACAGAACCTTTCTAAACGAAACTATTTTATGTTAGTAATTGGGGATCGGAGCTGTAGAATGTGCAAATTATCTAGTTTCTGTCGCTGATTTTAATAATATAATGACTGTTACTAAATTACTAAGGTGTGTATGAGTCAACTGAAAAGTATATGACACTGTTCAGCTCTATGCAATATTTAAAAATAGTAAGTGCAAATACAAACCCATACAAATCTACAGCATAATAATAATGCGATGTTCTGCTGTAGTTGAGAAGATTTAAAATTCTGATATTATACTGATGTGATTATCTTTGCAGGGAGCATTAGACCGGACAACATTGTGTGTACTTGGACATGGACGTCATAACGTTTGCATGACTATGGAAAAGGTCCAGTCAGACTGGACATTGGAAGGTCCTAGTAGTAAGGTAGGGGAATATAAAATCTGGTTTGAGTGAGAGACTTGTGAACAAATAATCTTACCCCCATTGTTGGCATAATTTATAGATTAGCTTACCGAAACTTGTTAACAGGATTCCAATTAAACGAGCTCTCTGCTTGCCAAGGGACATTCAACTAAATATTGTGAATAGGGAATCGTAATTTAGCGACTTATAAAATAGAACCATTTATGTTGTTCACCACAAAATGAGACTCTTGTATTGAACAAAAACTGTCGCCCTGTCTCTATAGCACATGCTATGTAGTCTGTCCCTTTCTTATGTTAGCATCCCGCCCGTTGCACAAAATACTTGTCGTTTGATGAGTTTCCAATTAAAACGAATCAGTGCTACCTCACTTACAATTTGCTACAACATCAACACAAACAAGCTGCACTTTCGAAAAAAACTTGTTTTGAGTTCGTAGCTTATAATAATTAATGTGAACTGCTTAAAAATGTGTTTTGTCACCCAGAACTCAAATCTATGTTGGATAGAATATTTGTCATATATTCTGATAACTAATCGTGTTGCGCCGTGAGAAGAAAGGGATGCTAACCTGCGCTATAGACTAACAATTATAGCATGTGTATATGATAACTTGACTTGATCTGTCTGTTCACACGGTGTTTTTTTTTTACTGTTGTCTCTGTCAGGAGCTTGCCGTCACTGACGTCTGGCATGACATGTGTCCAGTGGCCACGTTCACCTGCCAAGTCAAACCTCACGGTGACGTCACACACTTCCAATGCAAAATTATTGGGTATCAGACGTCACGTGATCATAGCCAAATCATACGCATTCACCAGAGGGCACAGATGAAGGTAATGTTGTAATTGCAGAATTTCACATAAAAATTGATGTTCCTTTGAAAATGTAATTTCTTAGACATAAATGATAAGGACAAAAAAGGTTGAATCTTTTTTTTTGCAGAAGTGACACTTAATTCGAATCTAGGGGAATTTGTGTCTCACGTAGGGCTATATATATATTATGGGACACAATTAGATTGTCAGATAATAATTACTTTGATAGGCTATTCAAAATAATAACCATATGCCTATTTTGAAAATACAATTATAATTGGACATTCCATTATCGGGATTATGAGAAAGTAAATTACATACAAGAAGATAAATATTTTGGAATCTGTTAGAAAAACCCTTTTACTGGGAACTCTCGTGTTTTTTTCTTTTATACATTATCCACTAATGTCTCTTTATTTTCACCTTCACACAGACTTCCATACAGCAGCGCCTTGCCGACCCAGAAGCTTCCAATGAGCCACAGATGTTCTCGTCCAGATCCCGTCGTCATTTAGCCCGCCTGCTGGATCCACCTAGCGGCGAGGGCTGGTCTGACTGGCACGCTCTCGCGGACGCGTTATTTCTCACATGGTCTGACGTGATTTGGGTGGAGCAGCAGCAGGCGCAGGGCAGGAGTCCCACTCTGATCCTGCTGCAGGAGTGGCGAGAACAAGGACGTCACGTGCAGGAACTAAAGGCTGTGTTAATCGCCAGAGGGCGTCAGGACGCTATCAGTCACATCCGGTCTGCCTCTGCCAAAGGAGGGCCACCAGCGCTGGCTGTGGTCAAGACAGACTCACAGGCTGGAGCTATTTAAAAAGTATCTGACCCATCAATAGAGTGGTCTCTGATTTTACCAACAGAAATGGCCTTATTCCACCAACCGCCACGATGAAATAAACTTGACCAATTCAAACTGAGTGATTTTACCCACTTGAAGTTAAAGTGGCTAATATTTGCAATTTACATTGATTAAACCCCAAAACGGTCATATAATATGTATGCTTGTAGAACTGATTGAAAACGACTCTAGACATGATGAGGGGGGGGGGGGATACCTTAGCATGTTTTGGACAGACATTTATCACATGCAGTCCTTATCTAAAAACGCCTATAGCATACCATATCTTGTTTTTAAAGGTATGATATTCGTTATTCATTTGAAACTGGAAATAGCAACTTCAAAGAATACTATAACAAGCAATGTAAAAGCCAAATGTAGCTGGGTCGACTCGCTTCACTAATAAACTGATCCATAATATTTACATTGCAAACCAGTCAAAGAGATTAAATCGACTTATTTCCATCCCCCCCCCCCCATGAATTATGTTGGCGAATTAATGGTCCTCGCAGCTTTAACATAATACAAACAAACTGTTGCCATGACATACACATGTTATTATACTGGAGCAGTCATTAGGCATGATGACGTCACAGTGGATTCTCCAGTTTGTTGTTGTCCATTGTGTGTATTGCGCACTCGCCGCGATTCACTTCATTTCTTGAATGTCATAGCTGCTTGAAAGCATATGTGAGGATTACTCACTAGGTGACGTTGCTATTGATAAAGCTCTATTATATTCATCAGATGTCGCTGCTACAGCGGATAGGCCTACCTCAAGTTTACTGCGCGGCGCTGTACGTGGAAGTCGGGTAATATAATATAGGCCCTATATATATAGGCCTACACTTTTTATACCGGTAATTAAAAACTGAAACACGATAAAATGGTCCTAGAAAACACGAAATATTGACCCAACATTGAACCTACTGTGGATCAACGTGACCTGTATGCTGGTTGTAATTATCAGGCATCACAGCAAACACGGTACGTTGACCCAATGTTGGATTAAGGGCCGACATCGAAGACGGCGACCCAACATTAAAACAACGTTGGTTCAACGTCTGATTGAAACATTATGATCTTACACACGCTCTACTTGAGAATTTGTTGTGCCAGATTCAATTGTTGCCGTGAAAAGATATGAAACACGATTGCGGTGGCCAAACAATATCTTCACCTCGGGATCAAAAGGTGGTATTCCTCACTGATTAACTATATAGGCTAACCCTTTAGGTGTCAAAGTACACACTATCATTTGACCCATTTGGGTCTCGCTGCCTGTTGTCAGAGCCGATGGAGCGTATTTAATTGTCGGTACCCGCGCTGAAAGGGTTAAAAATGTATATTGACCGTAGACCCAACATAGTTATTCAAATAAAGCGGAAAGAGCTGACTGAGTCATTTATGGTGATTTTGAATTGGAAAGACCGTTTGGTCTCCATTGTTTATACCAAAATACAGTACTGATTTAGCAAAATGGGACAAGCTTTTTCAGTGGGGCTAGCCCCGGCTAACGCAGGCTAGCCCTGGGCTAGCCCCATGTTCTCTCCCCACCCCATTTGGGGCTCGCATGTATGCGCCCAAAGTTATAAAATCCTTTAGCCGGGCCGCAATGTGCGTTTTGGTATAAGTTCATATAACTGGAGCCGCGCTCATATCGCCGGGGCTCAAGCCAATCTAGAGCCTCGGCGAATTGAGTCAACGCCTGTATGTGTTAGTCAGGCGCGCTTCTCGTCTGGTCCAGTTTCAAGCTCGACCGGTGCGCCGGGCGAGCCTGACTTTCCAGGTGCCTGCTTTTTCATCTTCAGTTAGGTCTATTCCAGTGACCGTAGCTTCATAAAACCACCCATTTTCAGAATTTATACACTGAACTGCTTTTCCGATACTAAAGATAATGTCTAAATGCTAAAGGCTAAATGCTAAATGGCTAAGCAGAAATAAATGAGGACTGCAACAGGTCTAGATGTATACGCGTACGGACACTCAATTATTGCACGTTTAGATCAACTCAGAGCTGTTTAGATGATGCTGAATGTGGTCAAGCTGAGCGCGCCCTGTCTTGCCCAGAGCGAGCCTGGCCAGCCCGGCGAGATGACACATGGTTCACAGCATCCATGTTAGCCGCCACACAGTATACTGGGTGCAAGCCCAAGTAGGATTTGGGCGGGTATATTTTCCTGGCCCGAACCGTGTGGGGGCTCGAGCCCATTTCATGCGCTGGGCGCAACCAATTCTGCGCCTGTCTCGCCGGGCTTGCGCCCGGGCTAATGACGGGCTGGCCTGCGTTAACGCAGGCCAGCCACTGATGAAAAATCTGTCCCATTTTGTGAAATCAGTACTGTACGTCATCGTCCCAGCACACACCACTGCTTCTGTTGTCAGGATGACAATCACTAAATGTTGAACCAATCTTGTTTTAATGCTGGGCCAGCGTCACAGACGGTTGACAAACATTAAAACAACATCGGGTTAATTATTCAAATGTAGTTTGACTGGTAAGATGTGCCCGTTAAATTGGCAACATTTAGATACAAAATGATGTTTGGCGCGTTCGTCGCGAACCTCGATAATTTCCATGACCTATAAATTAGCACCTGGTAATGTTTCTGCAATTTTGCACCCCATTTTTCACCCCATTTTGCACCCCATTTAATTACAGGCTTAAACTCTTGTCCTGCTAGGTGCATAAACTGCTTTGTAAAGCCAAAAGGCAGTATCTGCTTTCTTTTATAAGTATGGCGCTGGAAATCTTGTTTCACAGTGCCAGTTTTACCATGCCGACGTGGAATATAGTACAAATGTGAAACATGGTACAAAATTCATGTAGTGTCTTTTAAATAGATTAATAAAAAATAACAATATTTACGACTAAGTAATATATCATGACAAAATAAAATGACATATGTAATGCGGGTATTTATTGAATGTTAAGTAATTAATCGGAAGCACTTATTACTCGTAAATCTGCTGTCAGATCTCTTAGTAAATAACATATAGCTGAGACTCAACAGTATAATCAATGGCTCGTGTGTTGACTAATTTCGACATTAGTACCCAGAAAACACGACATGTTGAGCCAATGCTGGTTCAATGTTGGGCCAGCGTCGCAGACGATGGGCCAACATTAAATCGGCATTGGTTCAACATGTCGTGCTTATTGGGTAGCCATATTATTTTTTATACATATTATCATCACTACTCAGACTGATTGTACTCATTCAAAATGCAAGTAAATAGCTGTTCGAAACTAGTGTGCACTCATTTAAACTATATAAATTTTCCCCATTTATCATCCACATATCAATATTTAACACTAGTTACATTAAATGGGGGGGGGGTATTTCAAGTTATGTAGAACTGATTTTTTGTGGCTAAATTGTTATTAAAACAAGGAATGCACTGAGACGAAACTAGAAGCATTGTACGCTTACTGTTGTATGTGAATTTGTAAATATTCCACTTTTGAGGAAAATCAATTTCACACATGACTAAAAATACCGTAATATATTGTGCTAAACATGTAACCCTTTCATCTAAAAAAAATGAACTATTTAAATAACACTGTCTATATACATAATATACAATGTATGCTGTATAATTGATATTGTATTTAATACAATATATTGCAACTTATGACTTGTGATGAACATTGTAAACAACTGATATTCAATGTGCACTTTTTAATATGGAATAATGTGTCATAGAATAATTTTATAGGAAGGTATCGTAGCCTTTTATTTATTTTGTAAAAAACGCCACTATAAATGCTATGAATATTCAATGCACCGTTGGCTCAGTATCAGGCCAACGTCTTTGACGTTGATCCAACATTTAGCCAACGGTGGGCCAACGTCTCGTGTTCACTTGTAAGGCTCAGCTGAGCTGGTGATTATGATGTTGGCTGATTAATGCAACTGAATCCATGACAACCAGCAAGCATAATACATTGGCCCAAGGTCCGGTCCGATTTTGGGCCACCGTTTGCGACGCTGGCCCAGCATTGGACCAGCATAGGGCCAATGTGTTGAGTTTGCTGGGCGGTGTCGTTCTATGTGAACTGATTGTGTATGGTAGAATTTGTGATTTTTTTATTATTTACAGAAATAAACACACGACGCGTGCTAATGTGTGGTTTTGTGTATTATATTTAGGGTGAACTTTAAAGTGCTGTCATCGATGTACTTGGTTTGATTGATTGATTGATTGATTGATTAATTGATTGATTGATTGATTGATTGATTGATTGATTGATTGATTGCTTGATTGATTGATTGATTGATTGATTGATTGATTGATTGATTGATTGATTGATTGATTGATTGATTGATTGATTGATTGATTGATTGATTGATTGATTGATTGATTGATTGATTGATTGATTGGTTGGTTGGTTGATTGATTGATTGATTGATTGATTGATTGATTGATTGATTGATTGATTGATTGATTGATTGATTGATTGATTGATTGATAGATAGATTGATTGATTGATTGATTGATTGATTGATCCATTTCCGAAACAAAGCCTGTAAAAAGGTTCAGGCGGACATCGTGAGTAGAATATGGAGACATCTTCATTCTTATAGGAAATTTCCCGTAGAATGCGAAAATCACTGTCTGCAAGCTGCAATATAGTGCAATCACCGTCGAATGAGCTATTTTCAAAATGGCCGCCACAAATTTGCTGTACATAAAGCTAATCATAATAGCCGGCCTAAAAATGCATTCAAACGCTATATTATTACTACTCTATCCGTGCAGAATTTATTCCCGGCAGAATTTTTACTTTACTGCTCATATAAATTGTCCAAATTCAAGAGGGCTGCCAAAATTGCGGACAAATCGTGTTTTTTATCATAACTTTGAAATCACGCTAACCCATGAACCGGTGAAGGTGACCATCTGTGTGTTTGGTAAGGTTATATATCTGACAGCATAGACAATAAAAGCTGGCTACCTGTAGTAGTGGAAAAGGTCAACAGAGGTAATTTTATGTCATCATCCAAGGTCATTTCAAAATATAAGGGCGATTTTTTAAAACTAAAAAGTTTGATTGGTCACCAGATGTTATTTAAGGTCGCTAACCAAGGTCATTTGAAGAGATAAATTGATTTAAGAATAAAGTTTAAACATGTCTGTATTTAATTATCTATATCCGTATGTAAAATGAGTGTTGGAGTGTCAATAGTAGTATAATAGTTATTTTAGATCATTACCCAATAGAATTTGAAGTGATAAGGGACATTTTAGTGAAAAGTTTGACCAGGTGTGTCTTTGGTCTCATCGTGTTATCATCTTTGAATCAGACGCGGGATAAAACTGCTCATCCTTGTTTGGATCCTCCTCTTCCAGAATCAAGTTGCAGACAATAGTACAGTATATTGATGTAAAGCGAATTTAAATGAATGTACCCAGCAAACACAAAACATTTGTATAATATGCATACAACGTTAGACCAGCGTCGAAGACGTTTGGACGGCGTTGTATGCATATTATACAAATGTTTTGTGTTTGCTGGGTACAGTATCTCAAATTTATTGTGTTTAGAGCACCCTAGCTACCGTCTTCATTTGTATGTATAATTTAAATGTTTCTCACTATAATTATAGTAGTGATTATTGAGTAAGTGAATGTATAAGGGAGAACTAGGGCAATAAGTAGTGATAGGCATTGGGTGAACTTTTATCTTCGTTAGTGTCCCACTTTTCCACTTAAGTGCCAAGAAATTCTTCATAAACTAAATATTTATTGTGTAAATGTGTTCATAAAAATGTTTGAACCGTTTACACCTGTTTACAATTCTCTTTATTTATTATAGCATCGATGGATCTAAAGAGATATATGAACGGTCCCACGTTGCCCCGTCAGCTGTACTACTTCTTAATGTCACCCTTCGTCACATTTTAATATTTTGTGAAATGGGCTTGACATTACAAGTCATTACATCTCACTAAAATAGTAACTAATAGTGTGTAACAATATTCCCCAGTCTACATGCTGGGAGCAATCAGACTTACAAAAGTCATAAAAAACATAAAGTAGGATCGAATGACGACAGTGAAATGGTATCTCTGTTCTACTGGTCCTTCACTAATTCTTCTAAATTTATCTGAGGCACATCAGCTTGCCCTGGGCAGCTTACACATCTTGATTCTGGAATTGTCAATAATACAACTAGATATTGTATTGGGCGTACTCCATTTTGCGATGAGATTTTGCATCAAAGTCTTCTAATACGAATCTGACCCTCTAATGCGTGACTACTGCACAACAGCAACACCTGCTGATGCATTGAAGCGCTGTACTTCACTACATTAACATGTGTTAAGGTCACATGTCGAATGACAGACAATATAAATAGTTTGTGGTTTCCTAAATAGTATATAGGGGCCTATGAAGTGTAATTATAAAATTGATATATATATATATATATATATATATATATATATATATATATATATATATATATATATATAATCATTTTTATAATTACACTTCAAAATATATTACCATACCCATATAAAAAGTATTTAAGATGTTTAATTTTATTAACTAATTGGGAACACATAATTTTTTTAAAAAAATTTTTATCAAGCTTTCTATAAGTACAAGTACATGTATGTAAAATATACATGAATAAAACTGTACATACAGAGGCAAGTGGCGAAAGGTGACCAGCACCTATACGAGGCCACTTCCCTTAATGTAAAATACAGGCTGTTTATACACTATTAACATGCTTAAACAGCTTGACAGATATAGTGTTAAGAACTCAAAGAGCTGAGCAAACATTGCTCGAAGTAAAATATCAATTAAAATAAACAGAGCCAATAATAATGACTAAAAGATTAATATAGTTTAAATGTTAATAAGTATTTAAAAATGACAATTAGATGACACAGAAACAGATTTTTCATTCTATTCAGTATATTTTATATATGTCAAAACACCAATTTACAGAAAAATACTGTTAGCTTTTTTAGATATTGGGTAAAGTTTGCTTTCAGGCGATGTGTTAATTCTTTGCATTTTTTTACAAAATTCCGGGGAAATCTCCAGCCCATTTAAAAAAATGGCAAAATGAGAACAGATTATTTTTTAATTAGTGTTTAAATGCAATAGCGAGTCCAGATTTTGTGGATGACGTGGGTGATTCACCGCCCCAAAGATTTTTGTTTGTATATTCAAGCCAGTTTAGTGCACTTTTCATAATAATTTCGCAAA
The DNA here is from genome assembly GCA_964017125.1 of Flabesymbios commensalis. Taxonomy (NCBI): domain Eukaryota; kingdom Metazoa; phylum Annelida; class Polychaeta; order Terebellida; family Flabelligeridae; genus Flabesymbios; species Flabesymbios commensalis. The sequence continues at coordinate 83,304,960 of OZ024906.1, forward strand.
AAAGGAATGTGTGAGCATCCCTCCCTCCACACGCGCCTGTTTTGATTAAAATTACTGCTAATACTATTAATAAGATACGTTTTGCAGAAAAATGTGATAAAACATAATTTTTGTTTAATAATCACTCAATTTATTTGAAATATCAGTTCTCCTTCCAGTATGGATTGGTGTGCATTAGTGCAGCTTTTATCACATTTCGAACCATTTTACTCAATTTAGGATACTGTCAAAACGGCGAAAATATACACAATGGACCCACCACTGCTTTGATTGAATAAACTGCTGAAAGCGATAATAAACAGTTTTGTAGGTATCTTTGTTAAAACATATTTTTTTTAAATACTTACTACTATTTGAAAAAAATAAGGGGATGAAAATGCCCTGAGCGAAACCTTTACGCTACATTTACTAGGTTACTCCCCTTCCAATGTGGATTATTATACCATTATGCGGCTTTGTGCAACATTTGGTGCTTTTTTCACATTTTGAGCCATTTTACTCGATTTAGGGTACTTTTTATAATAATTTGTTGAGAAAGGGGGTGCGAGTCCCCCCCCCCCTGCACTATGGATTCGCCATTTTAAATAAATAAACTGCTAAAAGCATTAATAAACAGTTTTTGGGATATTCCTGTTCATACATATATTTTATTAAATAATAATTACTTGAATTAATTGAAAACATAGGGGGTTGAAAATACTCTGTACGAAGCTCCTACAGTACAGCTACAAGGTGGTCCCCCTTCTAGTATGGATTAGTATACCCTAGTGCAGCTCTGTACCAAATTTGGTGCTTTTAACAGAATGTGAACGATTCTCCCAACATATTTCCCAAATACGCTGCACTAATACGCAGGTTATGATAAAAACACGATTTGGCAGCCATTTTGTCGGCCATTTCAAATTTAGACAATTTATATGAGCAACAAAGCAAAAATAATATTTGTGCACCCATAGATTAGTAATAATAGATGATTTGAATGGAATTTTAGGCCGTTTATTAAGATTTTTTGTTATTTTTTGTTACGTAACTTCTTGGCGGCCATTTTGAAAATAGTTAATTTTGACTATGAGCGGACAATATTCCAGCTGGGAGACAGTGATTTCTGAAATGTACGCAAAATTTTCAAGAAGAATGATGCTGTCTCCTAATTCTACTCATGATATCCGCATGGGCTTTAGTTTACCAGAATGGAGTCTCGACCACTCTGAAAGGAGAAGATTATTAGCCCTTACAGCGCCGCGATCGACTTTAGACGTCAGAATCTGACGTCTGTAGACGCCAGATTCTGACGTCTAAAGCCTATCCCCGCATTGCAAGAATTAAAATATTTGTAATCGCCATAAATCCATAACATAGATATTCAAGTGAAGCAGAAAGACTTAACTAAGACATTTAGGATGATTTAAAATTGAAAAAAGCCCTCTGGTCTCCACGGTTTATATACAAATATTTCAGTGCTTTACGTCTCACCACACATAATACCCGTCCCATAGTATTACGACCCATACGCTCAGGCCTCCCAGCACTCTTTAAGTGGAGAAATGTTATTAAACCCATATATTATTCTAACCATCAATCTGTTCTCTTTCAATCTAAAAAATAAAAAAGGCATGTTTAGCTGACATATTTTTTTTATTTGAGCTCACAATCACCTCTTGCCCTCTCTCCCCTGGGCGACATAGAAAAAAATTGACCTCGTTTTTTAGAAGAACCCAGTTACAGCCAGCGCAGGGACTTCCTGTTAGATCTATCTTTCATCATTTCGATGCTTTTGCTACAACAAAACATCACAGAATCGATTTAATTTGATAACAAAATGATATATCCATAATATTCACCGCCGGATCTGCTGCAAATAGCTACAAGTTATAAAAAGCCACTAACTTTCTTATTCTTAAACTTTATAAATGATATTCGCGAATGAATTTGTGTGGTGAGACCTTTAGTGTTAAGAGATGCCATCTTCCAACACCGAAAGGCAAACCGGCACATTAAAACTAAAAACGTCATATGACATTATATTCATCTCATTTCACACACTAGAAGTGCACGTATCACATGCTTCAAAGTAAAACATGTAAGCCTAAACCTATAAAAACCTATAGTCCATTTAAAAAACCAACCTTATTTTTTTCAAATTAAAATACATATACAGTGGAGACCAGGTAGTACTTTAACGGTGTGAAGTCTGGAAATATACCCCCCTCCCAGAATATACCCGGGTAGATTGTGGGCGCCCCAGAATCTACCCCGGGGTAGATCCTGGACTATACCCCTGGGTAGATTACGGCGGCTCCCAGAATCTACCCCCCCGTCCCAGAATATATCCCCTTTTCAACAACTATGTGCGACCCTCCCAGAATCTACCCCTCCCTCCCATTAATATATCCCCTTTTCAACAACTATGTGCGACCCTCCCAGAATCTACCCCTCCCTCCCATAATATACCCCCTTTTCAACAACTATGTGCGACCCTCCCAGAATCTACCCTTCCCTCCCAGAATATACCCCCATTTTCAACACCTATATGCCACCCTCCCAGAATCTACCCCTCCCTCCCAGAATATACCCCCATTTTCAACACCTATATGCCACCCTCCCAGAATCTACCCCTCCCTCCCAGAATATACCCCCATTTTTAACAACTATATATTACCCTCCCAGAATCTACCCCTCCCTCCCAGAATCTATCCCCTCACTTTTTATTTACTATATCCGACCCTCCCAGAATCTACCCCTCCCTCCAAGAATATACCCCTCTTTTCAACAACTATATGCGACCCTCCCAGAATCTACCCCTCCGTCCCAGAATATACCCCCTTTTCAACAACTATGTGCGACCCTCCCAGAATCTGCCCCTCCCTCTCAGAATATGCCCCCATTTTCAACACGTACATGTATATGTCACCCTCCCAGAATCTACCCCCCCCCCCCCCCTCCCAGAATATACCCCCATTTTCAACAACTATATGCGACACTCCCAAAAAGCGACCCCTCCCTCCTTCGCAAAATATACCCCCTCCCTTTTCAGTTACTGTATGAGACCCTCCCAGAATCTACCCGTCCCTCCCAGAATATACCCCCATTTTCAACAACTATATATGCGACCCTCCCAGAATCTACCCCTCCCTCCCAGAATATACCCCCTGCCTTTTTAGTTACTAAATGAAATCCTCCCAGAATATACCCCCTTCCTTTTTAGTTACTATATACCACCCTCCTATAGTCTACCCCTCCCTCCCAGAATATACCCCCTTTTTCAACAACTATATGCGACCCTCCTAGAATCTACCCGTCCCTCCCAGAATATACCCCCATTTTCAACAACTATATATGCGACCCTCCCAGAATCTACCCCTCCCTCCCCGAATATACCCCCTTCCTTTTTAGTTGCTCTATACGACCCTCCTATAATCTACCCTTCCCTCCCAGAATAAACCCCCCTTTTAACACCTATATGCGACCCTCCCAGAATCTACCCCTCCCTCCCAGAATATAACCCCTCCCTTTTCAGTTACTATATGCAATCCTCCCAGAATTTTTTTTTTATTAAGTTTTCTATGAGTACTATTACATGTAAAAATCAATGTAAAAAAACAGGCTGTTTATACACTATTAACATGCTTAAACAGTTTGACAGATATAGTGTTAAAAACTCAAAAAGCTGAGCAAACATTGCGCTAAGTAAAATATCAATTAAAATAACCATAGCCAATAATAATGACTAAAAGATTAATATAGTTTAAATGTTAATAAGTATTTAAAAATTGCAATACGATTTTCATTCTATTCAGTATATATTCTATATGTCAAAAAACCAATTTCATAGATCTACAGAAAAATAATGTTAGTTTTTTTTAGATATTGGGTAAAGTTTGCTTTCAGGCGATGTGTTATATACTTTGCTTTTTTTTGCAAAATTCTGGGAAAACTCCAGCCCATTTAAAAAAATGGCAAAACGAGAACAGATTATTTTTTAATTAGTGTTTAAATGCAATAGCGAGTCCAGATTTTGTGGATGACGTGGGTGTTCAGCGCCCCAAAGATTTTTGTTCCTATATTCAAGCCAGTTTAGTGCACTTTTCATAATAATTTCGCAAAAAAAGAATGTGTGAGATCCCCCCCCCCTCCACACGCCCCTGTTTTGATTAAAATAACTGCTAATACCATTATTAATATACGTTTTGTAGAAAAATTTGATGAAACAAATTTTTTGTTTAATAATCACTCAATTTATTTGAAAAATCGGTTCTCCTTCCAGTATGGATTGGTGTGCATTAGTGCAGCTTTTATCACATTTCGAACCATTTTACTCAATTTAGGATACTGTCAGAACGACGAAAATATACACAATGGACCCACCACTGCTTTGATTGAATAAACTGCTAAAAGCGATAATAAACAGTTTTGTAGGTATCTTTGGTAAAACATTTTTTTTAAATACTTTCTACTATTTGAAAAAAATAAGGGGGTGAAAATGCCCTGAGCGAAACCTTTACGCTACATTTACTAGGTTATTCCCCTTCCAATGTGGATTATTATACCATTATGCGGCTTTGTGCAAAATTTGGTGTTTTTTTCACATTTTGAGCCATTTTACTCGATTTAGGGTACTTTTTATAATAATTTGTCGAAAAAGGGGGTGCGAGTCCCCCCTGCACAATGGATCCGCCATTTTAAATAAATAAACTGCTAAAAGCACTAATAAACAGTTTTGGGGATATTCCTGTTGATACATATATTTTGTTAAATAATAATTACTTGAATTAATTGAAAACATAGGGGGGTTGAAAATGCTCTGTACGAAGCTCCTACAGTACAGCTACAAGGTGGTTCCCCTTCTAATATGGATTAGTATACCCTAGTGCAGCTCTGTACCAAATTCGGTGATTTTAACACAATGTGAACGATTCTCCCAACATATTACCCAAATACGCTGCACTAATACGCAGGTTATGATAAAAACACGATTTGGCAGCCATTTTGTCGGCCATTTTAAATTTAGACAATTTATATGAGCAATAAGGCAAAAATAATATTTGTGCACCCATAGATTAGTAATAATAGATGATTTGAATGGAATTTTTAGGCTGTTTATTAAGATATTTTGTTATATTTTGTTACGTAACCTCTTGGCGGCCATTTTGAAAATAGTTAATTTTGACTATGAGCGGACAATATTCCAGCTTGGAGACGGTGATTTCTGAAATGTACGCAACATTTCCAAGAAGAATGATGCTGTCTCCTAATTCTACTCATGATATCCGCATGGGCTTTAGTTTACCAGAATGGAGTCTCGACTACCCTGAAAGGAGAAGATTATTAGCCCTTACAGCGCCGCGATCGACTTTAGACGTCAGAATCTGACGTCTGTAGACGCCAGATTCTAACGTCTAAAGCCTATCCCCGCATTGCAAGAATTAAAATATTTGTAATCGCCATAAACCCATAACATATGTATTCAAATGAAGCAGAAAGACATTACTAAGACATGTAGGATGATTTAAAATTGAAAAAAGCCCTCTGGTCTCCACGGTTTATATACAAATATTTCAGTGCTTTACGTCTCACCACACATAATACCCGTCCCATAGTATTATGACCCATACGCTCAGGCCTCCCAGCACTCTTTAAGTGGAGAAATGTTATTAAACCCATATATTATTTTAACCATCAATCTGTTCACTTTCAATCTAAAAAATAAAAAAGGCATGTTTAGCTGACATTTTTTTTTTTATTTAAGCTCACATTCACCTCTTGTCCCACTCTCCCCTGGGCGACGTAGAAAAAAATTGACCTCGTATTTTAGAAGAACCTAGTTAAGCCAGCGCAGGGACTTCCTGTTGGATCTATCTTTTATCATTTCGATGCTTTTGTTACAACAAAACATCACATAATCGATTTAATTTGATATCAAAATGATATATCCATAATATTCACCACCAGATCTGCTGCAAATAGCTACAAGATTTAAAAAGACACTAACTTTCTAACTTTATAATTTGTGTGGTGAGACCTTTAGTGTTAAGAGATGCCATCTTCCAACACCGAAAGGCGAACCGACACATCAAAACTAAAAACGTCATATGACATTATATTTATCTCATTTCACACACTAGAAGTGAACGTATCACATGCTTCAAAGTAAAACATGTCGGCCTAAACCTATAAAAACCTTATAGTCCATTTAAAAAGGAAACCTTAATTTTTTCAAATATAAATACATATACAGTGGAGACCAGGTAGTACTTTAACGGTGTAAAGTCTGGAAATATACCCCCCTCCCAGATTATACCCGGGTAGATTATGGGCGCCCCAGAATCTACCCCGGGATAGATCCTGGACTATACCCCTGGGTAGATTACGGCGGCTCCCAGAATCTACCCCTCCGTCCAGAAATATACCCCCTTTTCAACAACTATGTGCGACCCTGCCAGAATCTACCCCTCCCTCCCATAATATACCCCCCTTTCAACAACTATGTGCGACCCTCTCAGAATCTACCCTTCCCTCCCAGAATATACCCCCATTTTCAACACCTATATGCCACCCTTCTAGAATCTACCCCTCCCTCCCAGAATATACCCCCATTTTTAACAACTATATATTACCCTCCCAGAATCCACCCCTCCCTCCCAGAATCTATCCCCTTACTTTTCATCTACTATATCCGACCCTCCCAGAATCTACCCCTCCCTCCCAGAATATACCCCTCTTTTCAATAACTATATGCGACCCTCCCAGAATCTGCCCCTCCGTCCCAGAATATACCCCTTTTTCAACAACTATGTGCGACCCTCCCAGAATCTACCCCTTCCTCCCAGAATATGCCCCCATTTTCAACACCTATATGCCACCCTCCCAAAATCTACCCCCCCCCTCCCAGAATATACCCCCATTTTCAACAACTATATGCGACACTCCCAGAATCTTCCCCTCCCTTTTTGTTACTATATGCGACCCTCCCAGAATCTACCCGTCCCTCCCAGAATATACCCCTATTTTCAACAACTATATATGCGACCCTCCCAGAATCTACCCCTCCCTCCCAGAATATACCCCCTGCATTTTTAGTTACTAAATGCGACCCTCCCAGAATATACCCCCTTCCTTTTTAGTTACTATATACGACCCTCCTATAATCTACCCCTCCCTTCCAGAATATACCCCCTTTTTCAACAACTATATGCGACCCTCCAAGAATTAGTCCAGTGGATTTTGACTAAAGCGTGTTTCGCGGTATGGACGATGTTTTATGATTGATTCTGATACTATGGAGTATCCCGAGCAGAAATCAGTTGGGTGCCACTTTGGCACCCTTGGGCGGAATTTTTTAAGGGCAAAAACAAAATGGCCGCCAGATATTTCAAGGTCAAATATGTTTTTTTCAACAAATGAAGCCAGGAACAAGTGTAATACCTCATTTTCATGTGATTTTGACTGGGTAATCCATTTCTTGTATTATTTTTATGATATAAGGTCATCTTCAAGGTCAAAACGTCAATTTCAAGGTCAAATAAGCAAAAATACCCTTTTCAACAAATAAAGCTAGGAACATGTGTAATACCCTTTTTCATGTGAATTGTCTGAAAAATCCATTTATGGTATTATTTTGTTGATCCAAGGTCATTTTGAAGGTCGAAAGGTCATTTCCAAGGTCAAAATGTAAAAATATGATATTTTCGAAACAAAATAGGAAGAAGTGTAATACGTCTTTTTGACGTATATTTTTACTGAATAATCTATTCTTGATACTATTTTGATGATAAAAGGTCATCTTTAAGGTCAAAATGTCAATTTCACGGTCAAGTAAAGGAGAATATGATTTTTAACAAATACAGCTAGAACATGTGTAAAAAACTTTTCTTTCGTGGGATTTTGAGCGAAAAATGTCTTTTTCCTATTATTTTGGTGATTTAAAGTCATCCTCAAGGTTAAATATATGTTTTAGCGTATAAGCTAGAAATTGGAGCACTTATAATACCTTGTGTTGGGTTTTATTTTGACTGGATAATGGGTTTAAATGATCAAACAAGCTCAAGGTGAAGACATCGGCTCGAAGGCATTGAATGGCAATTAACAGAGATGTGTTAAAGAGTGATGGAAAAGTTCTAACGGTCGATGAGGAGGTATTAAAGGGCAATGAAAAGGCGATAAAGGACAATGAAATGGCATTAAAGGGCAATGAGGAGGCATATTATAGAGAAATGAGGAGGCGTTAATGGGCCACAAGAGGCGTTACAGAGCCACCGAGGGCCTTATAATGTGAGAGAGAGGCATTATGGAGCTATGGAGAAGCACTAAAGGGAGACAATAATGCGTCTTCATAGCTTTCAGTTTAATGCCTCTTCTTTGCAATTGAAGGCCTTTCTTTTGCCCTTTAACGCCTCTTCTTTGCCCTGAACGTCCTTTTAGTTTAACGCCTCTTTATTGCAATTGAAGGCCTTTCTGTCGCTCTTTAATGCCTCTTCTTCACACTGAACGCTTCTCCATTGCTCTTTAATTTAACTCTCCGTCACATTTTAAAGCTTTACCATCAATCGTTAACGCCTCCCCATGGTCCTTCGACGCCTCCCCATCGCCATTTATCGTCTCTCATTGCCCTTCAATGCTTTTGGGTCTACCTTTATATTTTTTCTTCGTCCTTTAACGCCTTTCCGTCACCCTTTAACGCTTCTTCGGTGAAATTTAACGCCTCCTCATCGCCCTTTACTGGCTTCCCATCACCATTTAATGCCTCTCCATCACCATTTACCGCCTCTTCATCGCCCTTTAACCCTTTAGCATCACCATTTAACGCATCTCCAGCATCTTTTTAACGCCTCTCCATCAACTTTTAATGCATCTCCATCAACCTTTAACACTTTTTCTTGGCCCTTTAACACCTTTCTGTCACTCTTTGACATCTCTCTGTCATAATTTATTTTTTTCAGTTGCCCTTTAGCAATTCCCCGTCATCTTTAACGCCTTCTCATCGCCCTAAAACACATATCCATCACCCTTTAGCACCACCGCATCACCTGTTATTTAATGCTTCCTCGTCACCCTCTAACGCCATTCAATAACCCTTTCATGACACCCACCAACACATCCTGTCACCCTTAGCGCCTCTTCGTTGTCCTTCAACGCCTCTTCATTGCCCATTAATGCCTTCCCATCGCCATTTAACTCATCTGCAGCGCCTGTTAGCGTCTCTCCATCACCCTTTAATGCATCTCCATCAACCTTTATTACTTTTCCAATGCCCTTTGACGTCTCAGTCACCATTTAACGCTTCTCTGACGCCCTTCAGCAATGCTCCGTTGTTTTAACACTTTCTACTCACCCTCACACGCTTATCCAGCACACTTCAACTCCTCCCCATTGCCCTTCAGCGCTTTTCCATAGTCATTTAACGTTTCATGTTCGCCCTTGAACGACTCTTCATCACCCATTACCGCCTTCCCATCGCCATTTAAAACTTTCCCATCACCATTTAATGCCTCACCATCGCCCTTTACCACATTCGCATCGCCATTTAACGCATCTGCAGCGCCTATTAGCGCCTCTCCATCAAAGTTTAATGCATCTACATCACTTTTACCACTTTTTCGGCCTTTAACGCCTTTCCATCGCTCTTTGACGTCTCTCCGTCACCATTTAACGCTTCTCCATTGCCCTTTAGCGATTCTCTGTCTTTTTTAATGCCTTCTCATTGCACTTAGACACCTATCCATCAACCATTAGCACTGCCCCATCAACCGTGAACGTACTTCTTTGTCACTGTTCCATAGCCCTTTCATGCCACCCCGCCACCTTTTAATGCATCTTGTCGCTCTTTAACGCCCCATTTTTGCCCCTTAAAGCATCCTCGTTGCCATTCACCGCCTCCTCATTGCCCTTCAATGCCTCCTCATTGCCCTTTAATGACTACTCATTTTCTTTTAACCCTTCTTACTCGCTCTTTAGCGCCTCTGGGGCGCCTTTTAGCAACTCGTCGACATCCTTTAATGCCTCCCCATTGTCTTTCACCGCCTCTCTGTCACCTTTTACCGCCTCTCCATTGATCTTTTATGCTTTTTCGTCGCTATTTGACGCCTCTCCGTGTGCTCCAATATGTAGAATACTACGTTAAAATAATATTTGACCTTGATATTTACATTTGACCTAGAGGATCACCTCAAATAACCAAAATCATACCAGAAAGATATTGTCCTAGCTTTATTTGTTGAAAATCATATTTTCGTTTACCTGACCTTGAAATTGACACACTGACCTTGAAAATGACCTTTAATTATAAAAATAGTAGCAGAAATGGATTATTTGTCAATATTACACTAAAAAGACGTACAACACTTTTTGCTATTTATGTTTGTTAATTGAATTTTGATGACCTTGAATTGAAATTGACCTTGAAGAGAACCTTTAATCACTCATATAATACTATAATTGGATTTGTCAATCAAAATCCCATAAAAAGAGGTATTACACACATTCCTAGCTTTATTTGTTAAAAATGATATTTTCTCTTACTTCACCTTGAAATTGACCCCTTTGACCTTGAAGATGACCTTGAATAATCAAAATAATCTCAGATATGGAATGCCCAGTCAAAATTGCATGAGGTATTACACATGTTCCTAGCTTTATTTGTTAAAAACGGTAATTTTGCTTGATTGACCTTGATATTTGACATTTTGACCTTGAAGATGACCTTGAATCATGCAAATAATACAAGAAATGAATTGCCCGGTCAAAATCACATGAAAATGAGGTATTACATTTGTTCCTAGCTTCATTTGTTGAAAAATCATATTTGACCTTGAAATATCTGGCAACCATTTTGTTTTTGACCTTGGAAAGGACTTTCGACCTTGAAGCTAACCTTTGATCAACAAAATAATACCATACATTCATTTTCAGATAAAATCTCATGTAAAAGAGGTATTACACATGTTCCTATCTTTATTTGTTAAAAATTGTATTTTTGCTTCTTTGACCCTGAAATTGTCTTTTTGACCTTGAAGATGACATTGAGTCATCAAAATAATACAAGAAATGGATTGCCCAGTCAAAATCACATGAAAATGAGGTATTACACTTGTTCCTGGCTTCATTTGTTGAAAAATCATATTTGACCTTGAAATATTTGGCGGCCATTTGTTTGCCCTTAAAAAATTCCGCACAAGGGTGCCAAAGTGGCACCCGGCTGAATCCTGCTCAGGACATCCCTTAGAACCAGAATCAATCATAAAACATCGTCCATACCGCGAAACACGCTTGAGTAAAAAAATGCCATTTGACAACTGGACTAAATCTACCCGTCCCTCCCAGAATATACCCCCATTTTCAACAACTATATATGCGACCCTCCCAGAATCTACCCCTCCCTCCCAGAATATACCCCCTGCCTTTTTAGTTTCTGAATGCGACCCCCCCCCCCCTGAATCTACCCCCTCCCAGAATATACCCCCTTTCTTTTTAGTTACTATATACGACCCTCCTATAATCTACCCCTCCCTGCCAGAATAAACCCTCCTTTTAACACCTATATGCGAACCTCCCAAAATCTACCCCTCCCTCCCAGAATATAACCCCTCCCTTTTTAGTTACTCTATGCAACCCTCCCAGAATCTACCCCTCCCTCCCAGAATACCCCCTCCCTCCCAGAATACCCCCTCCCTTTGACAATTATTTGCAACACTCACAGAATCTACCCGTAATGAATAGAGTGCTGCATATAGTTGGTAAAAAGGGGGTATATTCTGGCAGGGAGGGTCGGGAGGGGTAGATTCTGAGAGGGTCGCAAAAAGTTGTTAAAAAGGGGGAGGGTATATTCTGGGAGGTAGGGGTAGATTCTGGGAGTGTTGCATATAGTTGTTAAAGGGGGGGGGGGTGTATTCTGAGAGGTAGGGGTACATTCTGGGAGGGTCGCATATATATAGTTGTTAAAAAAAGGGGTATATTCTGGGAGGGGGGGTAGATTCTGGGAGGGTCGCACATAGTTGTTAAAAAGGGGGGGGGGGTATATTCTGGGAAGGAGGGGTAGAATCCGGGAGGGTCGCATATAGTTGTTAAAGGGGGGGGGGTATATTCTGAGAGGTAGGGGTAGATTCTGGGAGGGTCGCATATAGTTGTTGAAAATGGGGTATATTCTGGGAGGGAGGGGTATATTCTGGGAGGGTCGCATATAGATGTTGAAAAGGGGGTATATTCTGGGAGGGAGGGGTATATTTTGGGAAATTCGCAAATATAAACTGAAAAGGGAGGGGGTATATTCTGGGAGGGATGGGTAGATTCTGGGAGGATCACATATAGTTGTTGAAAATTGTGATATATTCTGGGAGGGACGGGTAGATTCTGGGAGGGTCGCATATAGAAACTGAAAAGGGAGGGGGTATATTCTGGGAGGGAGGGAGGGGTAGATTCTGGGAGGGTCCAATATAGTTGTGAAAATGGGGTATATTCTGGGAGGGAGAGGTAGATTCTGGGAGGGTCGCATTTAAGTGTTTAAAAGGGAGGTGTATTCTGGGAGAGATGGCTAGATTCTGGGAGGGTCGCATATAGTAACTAAAAAGGGAGGGGGTACATTCTTGGGGGGAAGGGTAGATGCTGGGAGGGTCGCATATAGTTGTTGAAAATAGGGGTATATTCTGGGAGGGAGGGGTAGATTTTGGGAGGGTCGCATATAGTAACTAAGAAGGGAGGGGGTATATTCTGGGAGGGAGGGGTAGATTCTGGGAGGGTCCCATATAGTTGTTGAAAATGTGGATATATTCTGGGAAGGAGGGGTAGATCGTGGGAAGGTCGCACGTAGGTGTTTAAAATGGGGTATATTCTGGGAGGGAGGGGTAGATTCTGGGAGGGTCGCATGTAGGTGTTGAAAAGGGAGGTGTATTCTGGGAGAGATGGGTAGATTTTGAGAGGGTCGCATATAGTAACTAAAAAGGGAGGGGGTATATTCTGGGAGGGAGCGTAGATTCCGGGAGGGTCGGATATAGTTGTTGAAAATGGGGGTATATTCTGGGAGGGAGGGTAGCCCTCAGAATCTACCCCGGGGTAGGTTCTGGGAGATTCGGGACACGGACCACCCTTTTTCAGTCCCAATTAATAAAAGGACTGAAAAAACGGACCACCCCCAAGAGCAAAAAAAATCATTCAGACTTGTACAGTCTGATGTGAGAGACATAAATATACAACAACTAAGGGACCAGCTGCGGCCGGATTCACTAATGGGACCAGCTGTAGCTGGGTCCACTGATGGGACAAGCTGTGGCTGCATCTACTAAAAGGACCAGCTGTGACTGGACAAACTAATCGGACCCATTGTCGCTGGGACCAGCACTGCAAGATCCACTAAGGGACCAGCACTGGCATAATTCACTAAGTGGACCAGCCCTGGTTGGATCTAATAAAGGGACCACCCCTGGTTGAATCCACCAAGAGGACCATAGCTGTCTCCACAAAAGTGGTCAGCGCTGGCTGGATCCACTAAGCTCAGACTGGATGACGTAAAGGATTAGCGCTGATGAGATAAATTAAACAATGTTATTTCATTTGTCGCCAGTGCAAAGTACAATCACTCGCCTTATGTCATGTCCGTTCCTTGAGTCGCGCTTCTTTGGTTGGTTGCGTGCCCAATGGTGTAATGTTTCAGCTCCTACGGCCGTCTTTCTTTGTTAATACAATTCAAATAAATGTATACAGCGCGAACATACGATGACAGCTTAGTGTGAAAGCTTTTGTTGCTAAGATAAAACAACACAATTTAAGTCACCTTCTTATATTTAATAATTTGTTAAATTATAGGGAGTGATTTAGCACTGTTATGGCAATAGTTGAGCTACTGATCTATAGGAACCACAAGGTTAAACAAAGACGCTTTTGATTTTCAACCAGCTGGCAAAAATAACATTCAGCGTGCAACAATCATTTAATTACGCAGAATATGCAAGGGCTATGTGTGTTTAATACGAATAGGCCTATCGTATAAATAGATACTGAAATAGGAAATAACCTGGGAAACAAAAAATTATCCCAGAAGACTTACAAATTGCTATGTCAAATCATATAGTAAAACAAAGCATAACAATTCCGTATAATTTTCTGTATTAGTTTCGCATATTTAACCGAAGAATTATCAGATGTATGTTCACTTTAGGAAGTATAAATTATATTCAGTTAATGGAATGTAAGTTACATAGTATAGGGTTAACCACGGCTGATCGATTTCCCGTTCACCGCAGCCCAAACAAACGATACCATCACACTAGGAACGTAATGAAAGACATAATTTTTTACTCCAAGTTGATCGTAATGACTCCTGAGTTGTCATAAAATAAGAAGCGTGACATCTAATATGAAAACTGCTAATATAACTATCATATTTGTCAATACAGCACTTCAGGATGTATGTCACTCCAAAATAAATTTTAAAAAATTGAAGCCAGCGAAAAAAACAGACATCAATGAAAGATTTTTTACACACATAAATATACGTATAATATTTTTTTCATATATATTTCTATATGCATTTAATAAAATTTTTTTAATAGTGTGTTGTTTTTTATTATATCTCGACGTCTTATTCAATACATCAGTTTAATAATCGACCTTGATATGAACACATGACAAGGCATACCTATAAACAAACCGACTAGTATCTCTCTATTCAAAATTGGCTGGTCTCACAAATCGGACCGACTCCAAAATAAGACCACTTTCAGTCTATTTCATGGGTGGTCCGATTTCCGGGACTCGACATGTAACATATAAAACCTTTATTTTGATTTTGATTATTTTGAAATGTTAAAATCATATTATTTTTCATGTTCAAAATTCAAATTTACCGCCACAAAGACGCACACGCCAGTCGCCTGCACAATGACCACTGCTGGTCGGCTGAGTGAACCCTAGCACCCGAAGGGTGCTGAGAGTGGGATTAAGGCATTCGAAGCTTGTATGAAAGCTTTCTCTTAGCCTATCCAAATATTTCATTAGTATATAATACTCATTGGAAAATGTCTGGTTGGCAAGAGAGGCAAGGAACCTGGAAACAGAAGCATTTTATAATTTAATTAATTTTGATGCGCCCTTGGCGAACAGAGGGTCGCGGTGGTCTAAATGAGGTGTTGAATCAGCCGGTAGCTACCCTATATCTCGTGTCTTAACTCTTGAAATCTGAATGGAAAAGGCAGATAAAGTTTTAATTTTGACAGATCCTTTAAATGAACATTTGAGACATTTCTTTTATTAAACCTATGCCTCTCGTGTACACTTAAGTTCACTTAGTATGTTTGACATACTTAAAATTGCGTTCTGAATTTTGAATCAAATGTGATCAATTTACCTCGTGTTGTTTGCCTGACTGTCTGTGTGCCATCGCCATACTCTCGCATACCCTGAGAAAGAACGTCAGAGTTATGTAATTTCTTTGAATTTGGGTGGAATGGTCTAAAAGGTGTCTAAAGTTGATAATTTGAGAAATAGAAAGTTCCTAGAAGCGTGTCATCTTAATTGTGAAATTAAGAAAGTTCGCTTGTTCTCTTTTCAGAGCCACCAGGGGATTTAAACCCTTGCTTTCACTCACCATGACAGTCCTCGCGGGGGGTGACAATTATGTTGATTATCACCCCCTGCGATGACATGTGGTGAGTGACAACAGACTGTGACGTCTGTTGTTATCGTGACGCGGTGGCTGACCAACGCCGTAGGTGTTGGCCCGTCAACGCTGTTATCACACTCACGTATGCTTGTCAGCGTTGTTAGCGCTGGACCGACATTGGCACCGCGGTAGCCACACTGTGAAAGCACTTCGCTGTTTCTGTCACTCACGCTTGCTGCCAACGCTGCCAGTGTTGCGTCAATGTCGGCCCAACGCTGTTGACGCCGGACCGGCATTGACACAACTCTGGCCGCATTCACACAGCAGTCTCAATTTTCATCATAAATTTCGGCATATTCTGATATTAATTTGTCAAAATGTGTTTTATGCCCTCTTTTAATTCTTGAAGCTCTTAATTCATTTTGTAGTTTGAAAAGATCTGAATGCTCTTTGAGCGAATCTATGAATTTATATGTTAAAATTTGGAATCGATCTTTGATTAGATCGATCTTAGCAATTTTATGAATATCTTCAGTGTGCGAAAGTGGATCCAATTTGTAGGCTATTCTGCTGGCCTTATTTTGAATGATTTGAAGTTTCTTGATATACGTTTCGGACACTCCTAAAATTACTGGAGCGCCGTATTCTAGTACTGGACGTATATAACTTTTATATAGTCTCATTAGTGTTTTGGGTTTACAGCCCCACTTTGAGCCGCTCAGGAGTTTGAGCAGACCAAGGCGTTGCCTTCCGTTCTTAGCGTTTTCATCTATATGAGCATTAAAAGTCAGCAATTTTGCTTGCTGTACTGCAGTGAGTTTTTCGCCAAAAAGTTCTAGTTCTATATTTTTCTTAGTTTTAAGCATTATAAGCTGCGTTTTCTTAGCATTTAGTTTTTATTCTCCACTTGGAGCACCATGCTTCTAAGTCTGATAAAACTTTGGCTAGCCTATATTTAATTGTTTTTTCACTTTTAGCAAAAGTCCAAAATCCCAGGTCGTCTGCGAACTGAGAGACCCCTACTGTATTACTGAAGGGATCTATTGGAATATCATTTACATAGATTAAGAATAGAAGTGGGCTGAGAACCGAGCCCTGAGGTGTGCCGGCATTAAGTGAAATTTTGTCTGAAGTCTCATTATTTATTTTGATTGAAATTTTCCTGTCAGTTATAAATGAAGACATTAATCTTACTATTTTATCTGGTAAATTTGTATTCATTAATTTATATCTTAGTCCGTTGTGCCATACGGAATCAAAAGCTTTTTCTACATCTATAAAGATTGCAGCTCCTTTATGGTGACGGCTATGTGCTATGTGCGCATCATCAGCTAGTCTGAGAATGTGTTCCATAGCACATCTTTTATTTCTATAGCCAATTTGCCATTTATTAAAGAAATTTTCTTCTGCCAATTTACTGCGCATTCTATGAGCAATTATTTTTTTCAAAAAGTTTGCCTATGCAACTTAATAAACTGATTGGTCTCTAGTTAGTTGGAATTTTATTGTCTTTTTTAGGCTTTGGGAGCATAATTCCTTGAGCTTCCTTCCATTTACTTGGAAAATACCCTATTTTTAAGCACTGATTGTACATAGTTTTTAAATTCTCAAATACTATTTCTGGACATTTTTTAATTATAGTGTATTTAATTCCGTCTGCTCCTGGAGCAGACCTACCTTTGGTCCTATCTAATTGTAGTTTTATTTCTTGAATCGAGATATCCCTGAGTAGTATACTATCGTCGCCATCTTCTACTTTATTTTCTTTTAGAGTTGAAAAAAGCTGCGATTTTTCATTTATAGCGTTATCTATTAAAACTTTAAATTCATCAACAAAAATTTCACCTGGTATTATGAATTTTGCCTAAAGATTCAGCGAACGTGGTTGCTTTTTCTAAGTCGTTTTGAGTTAAATTACCATTTTCTTTAATTATTGGCTTGGATGCGCCGCCTGATTTCTTACCATTAATACTATTGATAGTTTTCCAAAATTCTTTAGAGTCTTTAGTTTCGTCTAGTTTTTTAGTTTGCTGATTCCAAAATTCTTCTCTATCTTTGTTTACTTGTTTACTTACTAAGTTGTTTAATTGATTATATAGAGTTTTATCCTCTGCTTTTTGCGTATTTCTAGCTAAGCGTCTAATTTGTCTCTTTAATTTAATCAATTTCATTGTTTCATTTAAGATAAAAAGTGCTTTATCTTTACGTTTTGCTTTAGGACACGCTTTATTTAGCCCTTCTTCAATTATATTGCTTATTTTTTCGTTAGCTAAGTCTAGTTCCTCTGGTGTTTCAGGTTCGAGTCTATCTAAGTTATTTATTATTTCTTAATTAAACCTGTTCCAATCTGTTTTTTTGTATTGTAGAATTTCTCTCTGAAATTGTTTTTGAATTTGCGGTGAAGCTAAAGTTAAATAAACTGGCAAATGATCTGAACCAATGTCATCGCCTACATCACATGATTGGATGCGTGACGCCATCTGGCGGCTAACTAGCGCTAAATCTAGTAGATCGCCACCAGAGGACGTCCCTGGTCTATAAGTTACAGTGCTGTCGTTAGTGATTAGTAAGTCTAATTCTTCAATTATGTTAAATAGAATGTCTCCGTTAGAATTTCCTACTTTACATCTGAAAAAAGTATGCTTACAATTGAAATCTCCGATAAGAATTGAAAGTGGATATGAATTAGTTATATGCCTGAAATTCTCTATGTTTGGTTTAATATCTGGCGGGTTATAAATAGTTGCTAATGCCATTGTCTTACCTTGTGATTTGAAGTTTATTGCCCACAATTCTTCGTTAAAATCTGAAGTATCTATTTCATTAAATTTGATATATTTTCTAATTAAAATAGCTACACCGCCTGCTGCTTGCTGCAGGCGCCCATTAGGATTAATTACATTTTTATCTTTTCTGATAATGATATAATTTGGAATTCTGATTCTAGTTTGCTCTCTAAGTCTAGTTTCATTTAAAGTCACAAAATGTGGTTTATATTCATTTAAATAGTTAATTAGTTCAGTCCTTCTTTTATATAGTCCGTTAATGTTAGCATGAATAATTTGAACGTTTTTAGTTGGTGGTAAACTGTTATCCATATTTTATAAGTACTGTACTGTACTTAGCCCTACTTTAGTTTTTCCTACTTTAGTTAGGTTTTTACTGGTGAGTACTGTACTGTACTAGACCTAGTAAAAACGGCCCTACTTTTTCTACTTTAGGTTCAGGTTGTACTCACAAGTCTTTTGGAAGGTGGAGTAAGTAGTCTCTGATGGTCAGCGGGGAGACGTTCGCTCTGAAGGCCCAGTTGACTGATTTGCTGGCTATGTGTGGTACGTCATCTGGCTCCATCGTTCCTGCGTTCATGGCTCTGGCGTACAGGATCGTGTGGGCTGAAATAAAGAGTGCTACTCGAGTTAAATCATTATCTGACAGATTTAAAATAGGTAAATCGGGTAACTCACCTCGTGCGGCCTTCTTGGGCTGCTCTGGCTGCTCTGCACGTTCGCTCTGGCGCTGGTGTCGAGCTGGCGCAGGTTTCTTGCTGGTTGCTTGAGTGCCACGATGTCGCTGGCCTTCTCTCTTCTCAGCAATCTTCTTCTTCACCTCTATTGCTCTATGGCATCTTCCGTCCGACGCCAGGTGATTTCCTGTACAGTTGGCGCAGTAGCTGGCTCTGGCTGTACACTCAGCTCTTCTGTGGGGTCCGGCGCACTTCCCGCATCTCACGTCTCGTGCCTTGCAGGAGTCCTGGGCATGGCCGAATCGTTGGCACCTGTAACATTGCAGGATTCTGGTCTTCTTCTTGTACTCCTCCGTTCTGTAGGAGTGAGTACCGATGAGGAGACGGCTGTTCTTGGTTGCTGCCTCCATCTCTTCTTTCTTCTCGAACGTGACCTTCACTTTCGGGATGCCACGTCCTGATGTTCTGTTGATGAAGCGCACCACCTTCACCTTCAGTCCTTGCTCCTCCATGATGGCTGCCTCTATATCTTCTTCTTCTGCCCTGATGTCGACGTCCATCACAACTACGCTGAGGGAGTCTTCGACCTTGGCCTCGGCTGACTTCTTTGGTGGCCTGAAGATCGCCGAAGTTCCTATGAGGCCGCTATCTTCTTTCTTCAGGGACTCGTAGATCTTCTTGGAGTCCTCTTCTGTTTCCGGGAAGATGAGCAGGTCCTTTGCCATCGTCCTCCTAGTCTCACCTACCTTGATGCTGGTCGCAATTTACCCGCCACTTAAGTAATCCCAGCCGGCCGGCCACACCCAATTAAATAGGGCTAATATTATTACTGCGCCTTCTAGACGGAATTAAACCGGATTTAACAAGTCAAATCCACCATTATTTTTGCATGCAGGAATGTGTTCGCGCCAAATAATTGATCTTCTGTTAAGCATGAGGCATTGTTATCAGGTTATGGTTGAAGGTCCTTTGAGTTAGCAGAATCCACGAGGCCCACTTCATACATGTGTTAATGGGAGTCTGGATAGTTCTCCTTAATGTTTTGAGGAGTGTTGTAGCAGAGTTAATGGGAGTCTGGATAGTTCTCCTGAATGTTTTGAGGAGTGTTGTAGCAGAGTTAATGGGAGTCTGGATAGTTCTCCTGAATGTTTTGTGGAGTGTTGTAGCAGAGTTAATGGGAGTCTGGATAGTTCTCCTGAATGTTTTGAGGAGTATTGTAGCAGAGTTAATGGGAGTCTGGATAGTTCTCCTGAATGTTTTGAGGAGTGTTATAGCAGAGTTAATGGGAGTCTGGATAGTTCTCCTGAATGTTTTGAGGAGTGTTGTAGCAGAGTTAATGGGAGTCTGGATAGTTCTCCTGAATGTTTTGAGGAGTGTTGTAGCAGAGTTATTGCGAGTCTGGTGGATAGTTCTCCTGAATGTTTTGAGGAGTGTTGTAGCAGAGTTAATGGGAGTCTGGATAGTTCTCCTGAATGTTTTGAGGAGTGTTGTAGCAGAGTTAATGGGAGTCTGGATAGTTCTCCTGAATGTTTTTGAGGAGTGTTGTAGCAGAGTTAATGGGAGTCTGAATAGTTCTCCTGAATGTTTTGAGGAGTGTTGTAGCAGAGTTAATGGGAGTCTGGATAGTTCTCCTGAATGTTTTGAGGAGTGTTGTAGCAGAGTTAATGGGAGTCTGGATAGTTCTCCTGAATGTTTTGAGGAGTGTTGTAGCAGAGTTAATGGGAGTCTGGATAGTTCTCCTGAATGTTTTGAGGAGTGTTGTAGCAGAGTTAATGGGAGTCTGGATAGTTCTCCTGAATGTTTTGAGGAGTGTTGTAGCAGAGTTAATGGGAGTCTGGATAGTTCTCCTGAATGTTTTGAGGAGTGTTGTAGCAGAGTTAATGGGAGTCTGGATAGTTCTCCTGAATGTTTTTGAGGAGTGTTGTAGCAGAGTTAATGGGAGTCTGAATAGTTCTCCTGAATGTTTTGAGGAGTGTTGTAGCAGAGTTAATGGGAGTCTGGATAGTTCTCCTGAATGTTTTGAGGAGTGTTGTAGCAGAGTTAATGGGAGTCTGGATAGTTCTCCTGAATGTTTTGTGGAGTGTTGTAGCAGAGTTAATGGGAGTCTGAATAGTTCTCCTGAATGTTTTGTGGAGTGTTGTAGCAGAGTTAATGGGAGTCTGGATAGTTCTCCTGAATGTATTGAGGAGTGTTGTAGCAGAGTTAATGGGAGTCTGAATAGTTCTCCTGAATGTTTTGAGGAGTGTTGTAGCAGAGTTAATGGGAGTCTGGATAGTTCTCCTGAATGTTTTGTGGAGTGTTGTAGCAAAGTTAATGGGAGTCTGAATAGTTCTCCTGAATGTTTTGAGGAGAGTGTTGTAGCACAGTGGATGCAAATGAGTTTAAGTGTTTAGGACTTGGGGTGAACAAGAATAGTTTTGGCAGAGTGCCCACATAAATTTAGCAATAAAGTTTCCTTAATTATTTTCCCTGTCAATAATTATATTTTCCCCATGTTAGTTTTCAATAAGCGACATCACCCAACCCTTTCCAAAATATTCAATCCAACGCAAAAAGATTCGGTGAGCAACAATGAGCGAAACATTCAGCCGCATAATTATTATCAACAACTGTTGTTCTGGAATAGTATTCTCCGTCACGGCATTTTCTGCAACACAAGATGGGGGTTCCTGGCGGTTCATTTGAAGGTTCAGTACCTTGTATGTACCGTCCTGAACCTTCGCATTCTGACACTTTTTATCAGGAATTCCAGGACTTGTTGCAATTACTCATACCTCTAGCATCTGAGTTTTACATACTCGGTGATTTCAATATCTTGACAAAAAACAACGTCCCATTACTATTAAATTCTGCGATATTCTTGAATCTTTCTACATGGACACTCTCTTGACTTAGTTATCACTAGGACATCCTGCCCAGCAGTTAGATCAGTCTCAGCCTGTGATAGGCTTTCTGACCATTTGTTAGTTCTTTCAGAACTAGAATTTCCTAGACCAGAGTGTGTTAAAAAGAAAATTTCTTTAAGGCGGATTAAAAAATTGATTTATATAATCTAAAAATGACATTTTGAATTCAGAAACTAAACCTGAAATAGAACTTCCAAAACTATGATACCATTCCTCAAACTATTTTAAATAAACAAGCTCCACTACTCACTAAAACTGTTTCGTAAAGACCCCCTACCCCTTGGATGACACAAAAAATCTTAAAAGCAAAAGTTCGACGACGTCGCTTGGAAAGAGTTTGGCGCAGAACCCGTTACAGGTGCGATAAATCACGTTACAGAGTTCAGTGCAATCTGTGCAATAGAATTATGAAGAAAGCAAAAGCAAATTTTTATGGTAACATCATATTAGAAAATTCTGAAGATCCAGAGAAGCTCTGGAAATCTATAAACAACATCCTTCATAGATTTCCTGCTCCCTCTTTGCCTAAAAATCTATCACTCAAGACAATTTGTGGAAAATTCTCAGATTTTTTTGTTGATAAAAATTACTATGATTCGCTCAAAATTTCCAGGCGATAATTAACTCCAAAACGTGCATCCCTCGCTCGACATAATTTTTTAAATGAATACTTTGACTTTGGCAACAGAAACAGAGATCAAGAAATTAATCATGAAATCAAAAAGCACCTAAAGTGATCTTGATCCATTTCCCACTAGCTTGCTGAAGGGTTGTCTCGACGTCCTGATTGAACCAATCACTAGTATCATCAATAAATCTCTCCAAGAGGGTGTTTTTCCGGACCAGTTCAAAAAACATATATTAGACCTCTGCTAAAAAAAAACTCTAGATAAAAATGAACTAAACATCTACCGTCCACTTTCAAACCCCAGTTTTATATCATAGATATTGGAGAAAGTGTTCGTATCTCGCCTCCTTTCCCACATGGAAGCAAATTCGCTATTAATATTTTGCAATCATCACACAACAAATTCCACTCCACTGAATTAGCTTTTTTAAAGGTAGAAAACGATGTTTTACTCAATATGGAGAAGGGCAGAGTGACAGCACTCACCCTCCTTGACCCATCTACTGCTTTTGACACAATTGACCACCTTACGCTAATCAACCGCTTGTCATCGTGGTATGGAATTTCTGGTACAGCTCTTGACTGGTTTACATGGTACTCGAGCGACAAATGTCAAGAGGTAAAATTTCAGAATTATATTTCTGATGCGGTTTATATATCTTTTGGTGTACCCCAGGGCTCTGTCCTTGAACCTATACTTTTTTACCTTATATACTGCTCCCTTCAGTCAGGTCATTGCTGAGCATTATGTAGAACATCATCTCTATGCCGACGACACACAAATGTATATATCTCTAACCGGTTCTGAAGCTTTAGAATCCCTAACTGATTTGAAATCCTGTGTTACTTATGTTTTCACTTAGATGACAAATTCAAGCTAATGCTAAATCCAAGTAAAACCGAGTTTATCATCATCGGTTCTAAAAAACAAAGAGAAAAGATCAAAGATCTATTTCCTATATTATTACTTGACCATGACACACTTACTAAAGCATTCGATAGAAATTTGGGATTCATCTTTGATTGTAATTTTAACTTCAAACGACAAATTTTTCAGACTTGCAAAATATGCTTCTATCACATCCGTGACTTTCAGTGTATTAGGAAGTACCTTAGCCCAGAAGCTGCAAAATTTGTTGCATGTGCTCTAGTTACTAGTCATCTTGACTTATGCAATTCCCTTTTGTACAATCTTCCTGACAGGGACATTGCAAGATTGCAGCGGGTACAAAATTGTCTGGCTCGTGTAGTCTGTATAAAGCGAATCTTTTTAGCAGATCTAAGCCTCTCCCATTTTGTTTTTCATTGGCTACCAGTAAAATACCGCATACGTTTTATTATATGTACCATCACTTTTAAAGCCTTCCTTTTTCACCAACCTACATATCTCTTTGATTATTTAGCCCCACTTCAAAATTCAAGACTACTTGAACCTCCAACACAAATATGTTAACTGTTCCACGTTATCGGACAAATTCTAGAATTCACTGCCGGTTAATTTGAGAAGTGAGAGTACAGTCACCTTATTTTAAAAAATGCTGAAAACTTTTCTTTTCGATTCGGCTTTCTCCCCCTAATTCCTCGGAGATCCGACGCCCAGTTGACGACTTAAGCTTTGACTCTCGACATTGAGCTGATTTCGATTTGGATTCTGCGCCTCTGAGCTCGTATTTTCGAGGATTCAGGCGCTAAAGAAGTTACCGAATTGATTTTTTTTGTATAAACATATTTTATTAAGCAATTGAAACAGATACAAAATAGTAATATGAGGTTTCGCTCGCTGAGTGGTGACATGATGACTGGTTTCGTGCAGGCTGCTGTAGTTGGTGCGGGGGTGGAGGGGGCGCAGCGCTCCGTCTTGTAATTTAAGTCAGTGTAGATCCATTTAAGTGGAAGTCAGGGCAAGAAAAAATGTACTGTGATAGTATGAAACAGTTATAACTGGTTCACTGAAGACAATGTGGCGTTTAGAACTGAAATATGACAGCAGCGAGTCCATTAACTGAGCATTGCGATAGGTTGCATACGCAGGTAGTAGACAAGATGCTGTCATATGAACAATGTTAAGTATAAGGTAAAGGTATATATCAAAAAACACTTGGAATACACGCTGCTGGCATATACACAGCGCAGCGTAAAATATGATAACTTTTAGGGAGCAGCTCGGACATGAAATTACACTAGCATCATGGCCAGCGTCCCGGTGCTGCAGCAGGCTGCAGACTGAGGTGGTATCCATGCAAGAACAACTCGAAAATAGTCAAATGTATGCCTGCATATCCACCACCCCGATGATTGCAGCACGCTGCAGACCCAGATACTAGACATGATGCTGTCATATGAACAACATAATATAAGAGTGTAGCGTACTAAAATGCAACTAGAAAATGAATATGCTTGCACCATGTCTAGCAACACCATGTTGCAGCGGACTGCAGACCGAGATACCAGACATGCTGCTGTCTAAATAATAAGAAAATATTATAAGCACAGCAAGACAATGGATTGTCAATACCAAATAAATTGTTAGTGCATTTGTTGCACAACAGAATGTTTAATTATGTTACATCGGTGTGAATACAGCATGGCAAGGCAGAAAACTGAAAAACATTTATACAGTGTCACTCACATAAACTTAGTATAGAAAACCGTTGTGTTTCACATATATATTGTTCAACTGCAGCAAGTAAAGTTTTGATCACATTTTCTTGAATGTCACCATAAAGAATATTTTTTAAAGACAAGGGAGCTTCAGTATTTCGAAAATATGCAAGTAAAATGTCTATGTGAGTTAAATATAATGGACATTCTAAAAAGTAATGTTGAGGTGTTTCTATACATCCACATAAACAATTAGGAGTTTCTGATACATGATTGATATACAGGTGATATTTTAATTCACTGCAGTTCATTCTTAATCTAGACATTATTATATTGACTTTTCTTGAGAATTTATAGAAATGTGGGTTTTTTTTAGGGATTGGATGTTTTATTTCAGATAAAAGTATATTATGATCGTCGATTAATCTGATTGCTTCATCGGTAGTGTTCCAGGTATTCAGGGTGAAAGGGAAAAATGAATTACGGAATGTTTCTGTTCTGGGCCTGTAGTTGGTTAAATTGGCATTATTTCTCAATTGGTAGCGATTGTCAGTCCTGGTTTGTACGGAAGGAGGCAAGTCGTCACAAAGATAGGATGGTGTATGATTATGAGTAATATCGGAAAAGAATAGCAATTGTCTGCGGTTACGTCGAACATTCAATGGTTCCCACCCGAGTTCGTTAATTATTACATCATATGAGGTACCTTTAATAGCACCAGATACAATTTTACCTGCCCGTTTTTGAACTTTTTCTATTTAAGAGAATCATTTTCAGTTAAATTTGTTAAAAGTACATCGGCGTATTCCAGGATGGGTCTGATGAAACTGAAGTATAAAGTCTCTAAGGTTTTTCTATTTAATTTAAAGGATAATGAGTACATATTGCATATTCTTTGTTCAGCACGAATACACATATCATTTACATGGATAGTCCATTTTAAATCGCTGCTGAAAGTGACACCGAGATGTTTGTGTGTGGAGACGGACTTCAGGTGGCTACCTGAAAATGTTAGAGGATTTGGGGGGTCGGAACTTGGCCTTAAAGAGAGAACCATGTCACAAGTTTTTTCTGCGCTAAACATAACCTGCCATTGCTTAGACCAGGAGTCAATACGACACAAATCAACCGAACTAATTGAATTGATTGAAGATATAATTATGGATTTCTCAGTGTTTTCCCTGCAGTGCATATTTTAATTTCCTTGTCCGTGTGTACCCAGTTTGGGGGTAGGCCTTATTCTTTCCATTGTATCAGAATTTGCTAGTAATTGATGAATTTATGTGAGTCACTCCTGAAACACCGTTTGTGCGAGTGGAGGCAAACAAGTGTGCTTGCTCTTCTAAAACGGCAAGGTCTAAATTTCGCGTGACTGAAAAACCATACCATAATAAAAAATCATACAGCAGCTGATCAGAAAACCCTATAACTTAGAATCAAATAAACCATGTAAAAGCCTATTTTTTAGAAAATTAAAAAACACACGCTATTGTGGCCTGATAAGCTGTATTGTCAAGCTTTAAAAAAACCAAAAAATATTGGATTGGCCAGATCCTATTCAATCACCCCTCCCCCTACCCTATTTTTTGACACATTATTGTACAAAAAACCCTAAAAAAATACACACATAAAACATCAGAGTTGAGGCTTGACACACTCCCCCACCCACTTTCGAGTTTTTCTCTGTTTTTTTTTGTTTTTTTTTAACTTTAAAAGACCTCTAAGCATAATTTTAAATTTGTTAAAATTATGTCCCTTATCATTTTTACATACCAGTAAAGCCAAAGAGGCCTACAGTCAGATTTACTCTTAACATCGCTCAGGTGGATTGTTCGTGACAGATCAAATTCATATAGCCCGATTGTTTAACATTAATGTTTAGTGTGAGAAGTGTTATTTAATGGGAAATAATAAGCATCGTCTTCAAAGAATACAAATGCACATTGTTTTAAATAACTAAACTGATGTTTTGCTACCGGTATGTTCAACCGACCACACGTCCGCTCAAAACAAATGGATCTAAAGTCAGATATCTATACTATAATCTATGCCACAATAGAATAAGAGTATTTAGAATGCGTCCTTCGCTTAAAGAGTTAACCGCATTTTTATGAATAGTAGGTACTGTATGGGCACACGACGTTGTGTGCCCAGTGAGTAGGCCTACTAGCCAAGATTTGTTTTGCAGAGCATTTTCTTTTACTATAGGATACATGGAGAACATAGAATGAATTAGTATAATTACATTGAGCGATTTTAGAAAGGGATGGTAGTAATGAAATTCTTTTTTGTTTAATTTTTTTTTTATTGTTGATTTCCAATTCAGAAACAGATTTAAAATGAAGAGATATACCATGTATGTTATCTACACCATGTATGTTATCTACACCATGTATGCTATCTAACTAAAAGTCTTTGAAATTATGTTCTGGAAAACAATAATATAATTTGCCAGATAACAAATGCATGTAATATAATATTATAGCAATAGCATTTTTGATGATTGAGTAAAAACCATTTTCCCCCAATTTTATTGAACACTGTTTTAATAAATTTGTCCGCTGATTAGCATTTCCACTTCTACGACAGTCGTAGAAGTGGAAAAGCTAATCAGAGAAAACTATTGATGTATCTGTATTTACTCGATCATCTGTAGATCATCCACATCCTGCTGCAAGAAGCACATATTAATAAGATCAAACCAAACAGTATCACACCAGAATAAATTGATAGCAGTTATCTGGCGCCTAGACATGCAGTGATGATAGAGGTGGAATAGTGGCTGGATATTTATATACGTCCACTTCATTCACCAGGTGCTGCTGTCAGCCGGTATGTTTGTGTTGTCGACATGACATTTCTGTTCAACATTGAGCAACAATTGGGTGATGTAGTTTCAACCTTGTAAGTATTTTGGTGCATTGACGAATCATCCTGAAATATTTTGAATAAATTAATTAAATAATTGTTTCTTGCAATTGTCAAGTCAATATGTTGGACATTTGCGACGGTTGAAGGTATAGCTGTCGTATTATAATATATTTCAGGGATATATATATATAACATAGATGTCTCTCAGAATGCACTGGTAATCGTAATAATGAAATCGCACCTATTCCTTTATTAAAGCGTCACAAACAGGCTAAAATTATCAACAAATCTGTATTGTCCTGCGAGGCCCGTAGGCCTATATATATATACGGTTTCAAGCATGTTTTAGATCCATAAAAAATAGCACTAAATTTGATAAATGGATTAGTAGATGATTAGCTGATAAAAAAAGTCACTATTGGATATGTTTATTTTTCACAAATATAAATATTTTTCGTCATTTGAACCTGGAAATTGCGTTAGCAATTCCAGCTTCAAATGAATGAAAAATAGAAGAAGGAAAAAGTTTCATAGAATACATAATTATTTATAAATAAAATACAGCAGTCAGAAATTCTGTTGCAATTTGTGCGAGGTTTGGCCATTACTTGCCACAAAATGAGAGTACTATTGTTTCTTGCTCTGGTAGCAAACCGTTACGTGTAACATGGAGCTCGCGGAAGTGTAGGGGCGAGGAAGGCATGCACCGGGTAATTTTGCTGACGACATTCCAGAAAGCGCCGCGCGCGTGGGTGTCAGTGATATCACCTTGTAAAATTCCCTCATTTTGAACAAACAACAAGGTAATTATTTACACCCCTTGTCGTCATTTCCTCAATTTTTTTTCCGAGGAGGAGGAAATAATAGCCGCAGACCTGACCATTACTATACCAAGGAGCCCTGAAAGGCTAGTATATTATATAGGGTAAACCTGCCCATTACCATGATTTCTAACCCACCAGGGTAAAGGTTGTTTCAATCTGTTATAACAGATTCAGCGATCTGTTTAACCCTTTCAAGTCTGAATTTACCATTGTTATCTTCATCATCTACAAGCCGCGAATTGCCGTAGCAATTCTCGACTTGAAGTGGATAAAGAAGACTTGAGGTGGGTGAAAAATTAAAGAAAATTTGCATGTAATGTTAAAACAGTTTCATAAAAAAATTCCTTTAAAACCGTCAGTTGTTGAAAGGAATGTAAAATGATGCTTTGAAAGGGTTAACTGATCCTGAATCTGTTATAGTAACACTTTACCTTGGCCCACCAGGGCTCCTACTATTACACCTCTGTTATAGCAGATTAACACTTGAACTTGGCCCACCAGGGCTCCTACTATTACACCTCTGTTATAGCATATTAACACTTGAACTTGGCCCACCAGGGCTCCTACTATCACAACTCTGTTATAGCAGATTAACACTTTACCTTGGCCCACCAGGGCTCCTACTATCACAACTCTGCTATAGCAGATTAACACTTGAACTTGGCCCACCAGGGCTCCTACTATCACAACTCTGTTATAGCAGATTACCACTTTAACTTGGCCCACCAGGGCTCCTACTATTACAACTCTGCTATAGCAGATTAACACTTTACCTTGGCCCACCAGGGCTCCTACTATTACAACTCTGTTATAGCAGATAAACACTTTACCTTGGCCCACCAGGGCTCCTACTATTACAACTCTGTTATAGCAGATTAACACTTTAACTTGGCCCACCAGGGCTCCTACTATCACACCTCTGTTATAGCAGATTAACACTTTAACTTTGCCCACCAGGGCTCCTACTATTACAACTCTGTTATAGCAGATTAACACTTTACCTTGGCCCACCAGGGCTTCTACTATCACACTTCTGTTATAGCGGATTAACACTTTAACTTGGCCCACCAGGGCTTCTACTATCACACCTCTGTTATAGCAGATTACCACTTTAACTTGGCCCACCAGGGCTCCTACTATCACAACTCTGTTATAGCAGATTACCACTTTAACTTGGCCCACCAGGGCTCCTACTATCACAACTCTGTTATAGCAGATTAACACTTTAACTTGGCCTACCAGGGCTCCTACTATCACAACTCTGTTATAGCAGATTAACACTTTAACTTGGCCCACCAGGGATCCTACTATCACAACTCTGTTATAGCAGATTAACACTTGAACTTGGCCCACCAGGGCTCCTACTATCACAACTCTGTTATAGCAGATTAACACTTTAACTTGGCCCACCAGGGCTCCTACTATCACAACTCTGTTATAGCAGATTAACACTTTAACTTGGCCTACCAGGGCTCCTACTATCACACCTCTGTTATAGCAGATTAACACTTTAACTTGGCCCACCAGGGCTCCTACTATCACAACTCTGTTATAGCAGATTAACACTTTAACTTGGCCTACCAGGGCTCCTACTATCACACCTCTGTTATAGCAGATTAACACTTTAACTTGGCCCACCAGGGCTCCTACTATCACACCTCTGTTTTAGCAGATTACCACTTTAACTTGGCCCATCAGGGCTCCTACTATCACAACTCTGTTATAGCAGATTAACACTTTAACTTGGCCTACCAGGGCTTCTACTATTACACCTCTGTTATAGCAGATTAACACTTTAACTTGGCCCACCAGGGCTCCTATTATCACACCTCTGTTATAGCAGATTAACACTTTAAATTGGCCCACCAGGGCTCCTACTATCAGACCTCTGTTATAGCAGATTAACACTTTAACTTGGCCCACCAGGGCTCCTACTATCACACCTCTGTTATAGCAGATTAACACTTTAACTTGGCCCACCAGGGCTCCTGCTATCACACCTCTGTTATAGCAGATTAACACTTTAACTTGGCCCACCAGGGCTCCTACTATCACACCTCTGTTATAGCAGATTAACACTTTAACTTGGCCTACCAGGGCTCCTACTATCACAACTCTCTTATAGCAGATTAACACTTTAACTTGGCCCACCAGGGCTCCTACTATCACAACTCTGTTATAGCAGATTACCACTTTAACTTGGCCTACCAGGGCTCCTACTATTACAAATCTGTTATAGCAGATTAACACTTTAACTTGGCCCACCAGGGCTCCTACTATCACAACTCTCTTATAGCAGATTAACACTTTAACTTGTCCTACCAGGGCTCCTACTATCACAACTCTGTTATAGCAGATTAACACTTTAACTTGGCCCACCAGGGCTCCTACTATCACACCTCTCTTATAGCAGATTAACACTTTAACTTGGCCTACCAGGGCTCCTACTATCACAACTCTGTTATAGCAGATTAACACTTTAACTTGGCCTACCAGGGCTCCTACTATTACAACTCTGTTATAGCAGATTAACACTTTAACTTGGCCCACCAGGGCTCCTACTATCACAACTCTGTTATAGCAGATTAACACTTTAACTTGGCCTACCAGGGCTCCTACTATTACACCTCTGTTATAGCAGATTAACACTTTAACTTGGCCCACCAGGGCTCCTACTATCACACCTCTCTTATAGCAGATTAACACTTTAACTTGGCCTACCAGGGCTCCTACTATCACAACTCTGTTATAGCAGATTAACACTTTAACTTGGCCTACCAGGGCTCCTACTATTACAACTCTGTTATAGCAGATTAACACTTTAACTTGGCCCACCAGGGCTCCTACTATCACAACTCTGTTATAGCAGATTAACACTTTAACTTGGCCTACCAGGGCTCCTACTATTACACCTCTGTTATAGCAGATTAACACTTTAACTTGGCCCACCAGGGCTCCTACTATCGCAACTCTGTTATAGCAGATTAACACTTTAACTTGGCCCACCAGGGCTCCTACTATCACAAATCTGTTATAGCAGAATAACACTTTAACTTGGCCCACCAGGGCTCCTACTATCACACCTCTCTTATAGCAGATTAACACTTTAACTTGGCCTACCAGGGCTCCTACTATTACAACTCTGTTATAGCAGATTGACACTTTACCTTGGCCCACCAGGGCTCTTACTATCACACCTCTCTTATAGCAGATTAACACTTTAACTTGGCCTACCAGGGCTCCTACTATCACAACTCTGTTATAGCAGATTACCACTTTAACTTGGCCTACCAGGGCTCCTACTATCACAACTCTGTTATAGCAGATTAACACTTTAACTTGGCCTACCAGGGCTCCTACAATCACAATTCTGTTATAGCAGATTAACACTTTAACTTGGCTCACCAGGGCTCCTACTATCACAACTCTGTTATAGCAGATTACCACTTTAACTTGGCCTACCACGGCTCCTACTATCACACCTCTGTTATAGCAGATTAACACTCTAACTTGGCCTACCACGGCTCCTACTATCACACCTCTGTTATAGCAGATTAACACTTTAACTTGGCCTACCAGGGCTCCTACTATCAGAACTCCGTTATAGCAGATTAACACTTTAACTTGGCCTACCAGGGCTCCTATTAGTACAACTCTGTTATAGCAGATTAACACTTTAACTTGGCCCACCAGGGCTCCTACTATCACTCCTCTGTTATAGCAGGTTAACACTTTAACTTGGCTCTCCAGGGCTCCTACTATCACAACTCTGTTATAGCACATTAACACTTTAACTTGGCCCACCAGGGCTCCTACTATTACAACTCTGTTTTAGCAGATTAACACTTTAACTTGGCCCACCAGGGCTCCTACTATCACAACTCTGTTATGGCAGATTAACACTTGAACTTGGCCCACCAGGGCTCCTACTATTACAACTCTGTTTTAGCAGATTAACACTTTAACTTGGCCCACCAGGGCTCCTACTATCACACCTCTGTTATAGCAGATTACCACTTTAACTTGGCCCACCAGGGCTCCTACTATCACAACTTTGTTATAGCAGATCAACACTTTAACTTGGCCTACCAGGGCTCCCACTATCAGAACTCTCCCTCAATCTGTTATATCAAATTAACAATTTAACTTGACCTACCAGGGCTCCTACTATCATAACTCTACTGATCCTCAATCTGTTATAGCAGATTAACACTTTAACTTGGCCTACCAGGGCTCCTACTATCAGAACTATGTTATAGCAGATTAACACTTTAACTTTGCCTACCAGGGCTCCTACTATCACAAATCTGTTATAGCAGATTAACACTTTAACTTTGCCTACCAGGGCTCCTACTATCACACCTCTGTTATAGCAGATTAACACTTTAACTTAGCCCACCAGGGCTCCTACTATCACAACTCTGTTATAGCAGATTAACACTTTAACTTTGCCTACCAGGGCTCCTACTGTCACACCTCTGTTATAGCAGATTAACACTTTAACTTAGCCTACCAGGGCTCCTACTATCACACCTCTGTTATAGCAGATTAACACTTTAACTTGGCTCACCAGGGCTCCTACTATTACAACTCTGTTATAGCAGATTAACACTTTAACTTTGCCTACCAGGGCTCCTACTATCACACCTCTGTTATAGCAGATTAACACTTTAACTTTGCCTACCAGGGCTCCTACTATCACACCTCTGTTATAGCAGATTAACACTTTAACTTTGCCTACCAGGGCTCCTACTATCACAACTCTCCGTTTCAGTTTTCTCTTCCAACACATGCTTTTTCGAGTTGAAAAGTTACATCATACTTTATCAATCTGATTTTTATCAACTTGAAATTGAGCGTCACCAATACGACGCATAATCTCAAGTTGATGATTTTATTTTTTAAATAAGTTGATAATAAATAATTGTATAAATGTTCTAAAAATAATTTTGTAAATCAGCAAGTACGATTTAGAAATGGGTATAGTCGTTTTTGTTGTCCCTTTACACATTAGTATAGATTTTACCGTATTTTCTCTAGAATTCCTGTGACATGCGTAAATGTGAGTGCGTTAAAGTGCAGGCGTATTGTGGGAAAAAATGTAATAACTGACGAACATTACAGTAAACTGTTGTGAGTTCACGTTATACAGATCAACACTGAACGTTCTACATATTAACCCTACATCTCTGAAATATTTTCGTATCAGCCAAGAGACCAATAAATACTTTAATTCTTTCAGCGCAGGGACCGTCTGTAGACGTCAGATTCTGACGTCTACAGACGGTCCCCGCGCTGAAAGGGTTAATAAGCACCAAAAAACGTTGGGTTTTTACGCTGTGAGAACCAACGAAGCATGATGTTTCAGTTGATCATTATGGGCTGTTTGCTCTGGCGAAGACCATTCACAATATGGTTTGTCTGGATAATGATGTTTGGTACTCTTTTTTGTAATCGGGTATTTTATTGATACACCTTCTTTGATGGCCCAGAAGCAATAGACATATCAAATACATGATCTATCACATTTACCATGGTTACAAACATGGGTTTTACACACGAAGTTAAAACAAACTTTTTTAGTAAAATTCATTTTCATTGATTAGATTTGGTGAAATTGATTGTGAAACCGTCAGTAGGCTATGCCCTTTGAAAGTTCCCTGTGTGCATTGACTGACAAGTCAGTACTATGTAATATTGGGTCGCCATATAGGCCTACTTTACTGCGACGTTAGTAGGCCCTAGAAAAGACAGTATGTGCAGTGACCCTTTGATCACCAAATAATCTAATTACAATTTTCACCGACTTTGAGTGAGTAAAAACTATTTAAAATCGACGAAATCGACGTCATTCATTTTTAAATCACACTGCTTAAAAATACACGTTTGACTTTTAATACTGAACACGACTATAATAGTTTTTTTAATCGATTGTACTAGCAGTGCTCAAATTAAACAAATATGACTTATTTTCACCCACTTGAAGTTGTGGGTCGCGGTAGCGAGACACAAATGTAAATAATATAACTTGGCGGACAAAGGGTTAAAATGCTAATATACAGTGTATGTGGAGAATAAAAAAACTAATATCCGTGATTGGGGCGTAAAGGGTTAAATGTTGTAATTACCTGATCGTCATGCTGCATACATTACGCTGGCGATCTTCCAGAAGTCTCGGGTATTTTTCACGGTCACTCTATACTGCAGAAATATACAAGCTTATACAAGCTTATACAGTGTTATAACCTACACTATCAGGGCATAATGTACATCGACCTGGATATTAGTATGTATTATCGGGTCACTGAATTATATACTTTTGACAGCACTAACATATAATTTTATAAGATGCCTTTGAAATACGCTCTGTTAAGGATGATTGTTAGGCCTAAAACAAAATACGATAAAGTTAAATCTGATAGAAAACGCAGCACGCCAATTCCAATTACGCTTTTCGTCACAAGTTTTTAGAAAATAATTTTATATGGATACATAAACATGAATAAAAAGTGCATTTGAACAGTGATACATTTTAATGCCGCAGCACAGGACCAGCGCCTCGTGTTGGCAAGAACAGGGTGTAATTGAGACAAAAACACAACGTTCTCTAAATATAAGTTATTATTCACTACAAGGTGAAGCATTGTGATCATGGAGATTTATTCGTGAATCCATTGATCATAGACAAAGTGCGACATACAAAAGCAATTGTATATTTTTCGAAACAATAAGCTCGTATTTAACTTTAAATGTTATAAATAATTTTTTATCAAACATAGTTCTTATGAAATATCATTACAAATCGTACCAATAATGTTTTGACTAGAAACCATCACTTAAAATTTGTGTGATATTTTTTTGGCTGGATTTTTAGCCCACCTTAGCTTAGGACACACAGCTAAGACAATACATTGGTAAGACATTAGGAATGATAGGCAGACAGATACAATACACTGATACAGGGGACACCCGAGAGTGAGTTCCGAAGTTCCCAAGTTCCGAAGTTCCCGGAACTTCAAGTTCCGAAGTTCCCAAGTTCCCGGAACTTCAAGCTCCCAAGTTCCCGGAACTTCAAGTTCCCAAGTTCCCGGAACTTCAAGTTCCCGGAACTTCAAATAACATTTGTTAATATTACATAATGAAACAGAAAGTCCGATTTTCATGAAATTTTTTCATGAAAGACCCATTTTCATGAAATTTTGCAAGGACTTCTAGTCGGTGGGCTATATTTCAAAAGGGGCCTAAATAACAAAGTTCGCCTAACTCTCATGACAATTATTTTACTTTACCTCATTTTAAAGATAAATATATTACCTTTCATTTGAGACCGGGTAACCCTCTGAAAAGTTGTCCGAAAGAAGTAATTTAGAGCCGAATAGGTACCTACCCTCTGGTACCTGAATCTGACTAAAACGAGATGAAATTCGAGTTTATTTCAATAATAATTTAATGATTGTAACATACATTGATTTGAAAGCAAAAAAATAGGGTGTAATGTTTAAAATAAGGTTGAATCGTATTTTTTACACCCTTTAACGTCTAGAAATTTGATATTTTTGATTACTTAAAAATAGCCGTCTTACCATAGCACATCAAATTGAAAGGATCGTTCAGATAACACCGTGTAATGTCATACCTTTTCATTCATGGTTAGATTGGGTAACATTGACAAAAAATGCTCGAAAAGGTTAATATGGAACAAAATATCATCGAAGGACAAAAATGAGTTGAGGTAAAATAGCCTAACTTTTACTGTATATTTTTAAACTGCTAATACTGCAAATGACAGTATTCTGTTATAATATATGTTGTGCTGCACATATGAGTTCCAAAGTGTTGATAAAAGTACATTTAGTATATTTATATAAAAATGTAAGTAACCTTTTAAGCATAAAGTCTAATTTAAATTTAGACCTGCTTTAAGTTATTTCTAGTTACTTCAAAACACATCATTTTAGTGTCTTGTTATTTTTGTACAGTTATGTGTAATAATCAAAATTACAAACGAATAAATAGATTGACGACCAAAGGGTTAAATTATTGTGAGAAAATTGTCTAAAATAAGTAATTTGGAGCAAAATAGATACCGTCGACCCTCTGGTATCTGAATCAAAAGATGATATTTAAATTTAATTCAAAAATAGTTTTTTTATTGTAACATAATTATTAATGCTGATTCGAAGAAAAGGTGTCATTTTTTTTAATAAGATTTAATTTTATTTTCTAGACCCTGTAAAATTTAGGGGTATGATATTTAATAACATTTTTTTCTAGCTAGAATCACTTGTAATGACTTGAACGATCATTACTCAAACCATGTGCACATAAATCGATGTATGTAATGCCATTTAGTCTGCTGGTGCCTACTTTGCTCAAGAATAACATTAAAATAAGTTTGAATGGTGGTACATACAACCTAAATTGTTAATCCACATGAGGCTTCTCGGAACTAAGGATGAGGGTTAAAAAAAATACCCTCTTCATGCGCTTCGTCGCTAGTTTTAAAGGAGGTACAATATTCCCTGGTAACTCTAAAAATCGTGCACCGGCCTGGAGAAAATAGAAGAATAAGCGGACATGTGTACACATGTGGATAGACTAGCGGTAATTCAATTTTCAAGAATAAAATTAGTCAATATAAAAAAGATAAACCAAAATCATATGTTATTAATTTAACCGTGCACACATATGTAGGCCTATCCAAATGCATCAGAAACGTCGTAATAATTATGTTAATCGTTTGTTTTCTTAGAAAAACACTCATTTTCACGAATACCGCTCCTGATGCGAAAAAAAGAAAGAAAGCTTGTAATTTGTGTAAAACATATGAACTATATTGGAGTGAAAAGGGTAATCTAGGATGTAAAATAGCTCATCAGCGGGATATAATGATTAGGCCTACCCACGAATTGCCTTTCCAGTTAATAACCATAGTCGCTGAACCGCAACACGGATAAGGTAGTATTCAAAGGGTGTGCGTAATGTATTTCTTAAGCATATAGAAAAGCCTATTTCGGATTAACAGAATGTACATAACTGATCACGACATAGTCCCACACTGACTGTAGGACAACATCGTAGCATACTGTGCTGCTATTTTGATATATCTCAACAATACAAACTGTTATCTTGACAAAATAATGACATATCCTGAAATTATATCGCCATATGCATGATATACTGTCATTTATGGTGTGATGTATGGATATCATAATACATACTTGTAATTTTAGATTTTAACATTGCGCTGTCATATCTAAATATTATAATAAGTCCATAAGCCAGGTAGGGTTATCGGTACCACAAAAAGGTACATAATTCCATTCATACCATCTTATTCTACATGTCGTGAGAAACATCATTTGATATGATAGCAATCTCAATGTGGTAGCTTAAGGTCTCACACAGCTATTTTAACTTTCTCAGCGTAACATATAAGTCCACTTTTAGAGGTGGAGTTGTGTAGCTTAGACTCATTAAAAACACAATAAAGTATACGGCATGTCTTAGGTAAACGTCTCACCATGCCAATAATTGAATAAAAATGAAAGGTTAAACACGTGGATTTCGCATGAAATTCTAGATAATACATGTGAACGTAGGTAATTTTATTTTCTCCAGAACGACCTGATGAGCTTATTGTATGTGGTGAGGTGTGTGCCATGTGAGACGATGTTTCTAGCTTGCTTTTCCGATGCTTTCCCGGACACAATGTATTGTTGACATAAAAAACTAGACGATATTCGGTCAGGTTGCGAACACTAATAACCAGATAACCATACAACAGCCAATGGATATAATGTTATCAGACAAAATGCACCATGGTAAGAATAGCCTATAAAATGTAATCAAATAATGTAATCAAGATATAAATATTGTGTAAGGATTGAAAATATTTAAATGTGTATTGTTTGACCCCTCACGTACATCTGGTATATTAAGGCTAAGGTGAGGAAGCATATATAAACAGGTAAAAATAACTGTTTATTAATCGTCGATCTATTTCAAGTTATAAACAATTTAGATTTGATTACCTACTTCCGATCACTTGACCACTAAAGGTCACCCGAAGTTAAATGTGAATAAGCTATTGTATGCCGATATTTTTGTGCCCTAGATCACTTTACTACACAGGTGTCTAAATGTCCATCCATGTTGTATTTCCAAGAGAGGAACGGATTCTTAACTGAATGTTTCATCTGCCATTTAATGCAAATTGTTTTCCAAAGTGTTTGTTTTGTGTTTTCCATTCAATGGGCATTCCTTGAGTATTTTAAGGTAACACTTTGAGAATGCAGGTATTTTAGATACTCGAATTAAATTATTTTTTTACAGAAGTTATTGCAAAAGTTTTTATAGCAGACATTATGATGGAACTTTTAATGTTTACTTTGTATTTATATACCGATGGATGTGGCTCCTATAATGGGATTTACCAAGAATATATACATAGACCTAGTGTATATTGGATAAGTATTGGATAAGCCTAAAATAAAACACATGTTTAGTGATTCCAGCCACTAATTCATATTTCGCCTTAGAGATATTTGAACACAGCACATCTCAGCAACAATAATGGACCCCTGTCCTTCCGGATATTTCACATCAGCAAAGCTGTACTAGAGATATATTGTGAGAGCCATCACAAACTTAGAAATACAATCATGTGACATCTTCTATGTTACTTTTTGTCAATTATTCACATTATCTCTGAGTTTCTTCTGCTGACACGTCACACCTACCACATACAGATATATCCAGAATGTTTTCTACTTTGCGTCTGGATGCTTTTGTTTATACCCAATTATTTAATGTATAATTATTTAGGGTATTTAATTTGCACGTGGTACGCCAAAATTCAGCTTGAAGGCATATGAAGTAAGGTACTACTATATTTTCCTAAAATAATATACCTGTGTTGCACTACGTATTATGTTATTGGCGTGTTAAGCTAATTATTTACAAAAAAAATCAAAAATACGCTGCCAAATTAACATTTAGATATTTAGTGGACAAATTTTCATAATTATTTGTTGTTGCTAATTATCGGAGAAGTTTAAAGACATTATTTGATGCACTATACTTATTTGTTTTCGTAATAGATGATTAGGATTTGTTGTCATTTTTTTTTAAATAAGTATTATCCTGAATGGAGAATGTGGTAAAGTTTATGGCTTTTCAATTTTCTTTTAAATATTCCGAAAATGTATATTACAAATTAGATTTTAGTACAAAAACATT
Source organism: Flabesymbios commensalis (assembly GCA_964017125.1). Taxonomy (NCBI): domain Eukaryota; kingdom Metazoa; phylum Annelida; class Polychaeta; order Terebellida; family Flabelligeridae; genus Flabesymbios; species Flabesymbios commensalis. The sequence continues at coordinate 83,345,080 of OZ024906.1, forward strand.
TCACAATGTTGGTCATGATGATTTCTTGAAACACTAGTTTCATTATGATCTCCATACAATTTAGTGCTGGTTGCAACAGTGATACAAAACAGAAATCAGATTAATCATTTCACTAACCTCATAATTGTCATGACAATACATGTTATAAATCTAGAAAATGAAACGTAGGCCTATATATCCGAAGTTGCAGGGACTGACTTCCATTGAAAGAAATGGTTTTACATCATCGCTTTCCATACAGCACACATAATACATTCTGGTTCAAGTTTATGTGTATTTTGTATTGTATATTTTTATTATAATGACATGTACAAACAGATCCGATGACATTATAAATATGTTTACAATATAGTACCCAGCGCATTTGGGCTTATAAGTCATTAAATGTTATCACGTATTGTTTAACGAAATATCTTCAGATACCTTATAATGCAAGCTTTTGTAACCGTTTCAAGTTACTATGACACATCTTTCTTGCGTGCATGTATGCTACTACTCAGAACAAGCACTGTGAATTACTAAAAGTGTGACTGAAAATAGGCCCTACATATAGTGTATGCACATTTTCGGTTAGATATTGTTCAGTGGCGTGACTTTTATTTGCATCAAACTTAACAATAAAATGTTTCATATTTATATATCAGCTAATTACGTCTAAAAATGGAGCTTTCAATAAGCATGACAATCACGTCGTATGTTGCATGGGGCTGGGTGGATTCATTTATAACGGGATAACATACATAGGGCTCCTACATGTGAACTGTTATCATGCGACAATATTTAGTATTTACTATATACCTTGTCAAAAGCTCAATAATAGTTTGTGTTTCTTGCGTGCTTGATTTACAACTGAAAACAATCACTGTTTCAATGTAGCAAATGAGTGAAAACGTGTACATATACACTTATTTAGCTCCATATTTTTTATGTTTTGGCCATCTTTTTTGCATCATACATAAGTTCGAAATATGTCAGATATATTTATCCGCCTATATTAAAACTATAATGCTTAGTAGTTTTGAAATTGTTGTATTGGAAAATGAAACGGTTAAATCATTCACACTATGGGTTTGATTTTTACGTGGTAACACATATTCTTCTACTACATAGAAACTGCTATCATACCAATATATTTAATACATACATATACCTTGCCAAAAACACAATAATAAGTTGGTGCGTCTTGCGTGATTGGGCTACCACTCAAAACAATATCTGTAACTGTGTAGCAAAAGCGTGAAAAATTGTACATATAGCCACATGTTTAGTTACATAATTTGTTACTTTGTGACCATTTCATTTACATCAAACGTAAAAATAAAATAGTACATATATATATCAGTCTATATACAAAACATTCAACTATAATATCTAGTAGTTTTCAAAACTATGGCAAATAACGTAAAATGGTCAAGTAATTCATATGGTGGGTACATTTGTGAGGTGATACCTTACATTAAGCTACTACATACAAACTGTTATCATGTAAATATTTTAACCACAGACATACACCTTGTCGAAAATCGAAATGATTAATTTGTGTTTCTTACATGATTGAGCCACGCAAAACAATCACTGTTACTACATTGTAAAAATAGTAATAAATATAATATAAAATTATTAGTTACATAACTTAAAAAAATTTCACCTGTTTATTAGCATAAAATTTAGAATCAGCTTGTGCTAGATATATATGAGTCTACAAGCAAAAAATTAAGCTCTAATATTAGGTAGTTTTAAAATTATCGTCAATCACGTATGCATGATTGTTGAAATGAAATAACAAATCATTGAGAGGGTGGGTTGATTTGTGACGTGATAACACACGTTAAGCTACTACATACAAACTGCTATCATACAAAAATGTGTAGTGCAGACATAAACCTTGTCGAATATCACAATAATAATTTGCACCTTTTTATGGTACCAATGACCCCCTTTTCGGGGTCCTGGCTCATGGACTAAATGTCGTGTTTTGGGATTATAGTTCCATATTTTGAAAATATGCTCCCAAATCCTAACCTTTGGATGACATGTGAAATTTAAAATATGATTAAAATGACATATACCGGCATTATTATCATATACTGGACATGGGTAATATGCCATGTCGTAGATGGAATATCCCTCAGAGCCGAGTACTGCCAAATAGGCTATCCATATCCTGACATTTCGTGTATAATGCAGTGATTTTAAAATAATGTAGCTATATCCTGTCTTGCAAAAACATATGCTGACATTAAAATATCGCACCCTGACATTAAATGACCCATAACAAAATTTCATGCAATAAACTGTTATTATCTAACTATCTAACACCTAACTAGACTAAAATGTCATATACTGACAATGAAGATAATCTTGATGTTATATATTCTGACATGATTGCGTAATATCCGCTCATTTAATGCTTACATTATTATACAATTAGAATATGCAGTACTGGCAGTACCAGATCCTGATAGTATACTGTATAAATTATCACAAAATTAAAATTAAATATTTCTAGATATATAATTAACTATCATAACATTCCATTATCAAATTTTAAAAATACATGTACACTGCAATATATAGAAATGCTATTCCAGCATATTGATGCCGTTCTTTGAAGTTTTATTCCCATTTATTTTATACTATACTGTCATGTCCCTATATAAAAATGTCATATCTTGACTTATGAGTTTGATAGCATATATTACAATATTGTGCCGCATCCTGACATTAAAATAAAACATCCTGAAAACTAAACAGTATTTCCTGACATTGTAATGTCATATCTTATTATCATAATGTCATACCCTGACATTGTAATTGCACATTTCGACATTATAATGTATTATGCCGACAGCATATTGTCATATTCCTGGTATTATAATGCAATATACTGACACTATTATTATCATATCTGAGCACTTTATGGCGATATAACTTGTCATTATAGGGTTTCATTTATTCTAGCCCTAATATACCATATCCCAAAATTGTAATGCCAAATCCTGAAATACCAATCCATTTGGCAAACAATAGTCAGAGTATTCTCATGTCTTAGCAGTATCATCCCATATGCTGTCATCACAATATAACCTTTTAAAAATATGAAACTATATCCTGACATTATATTGTCATATTCCGCAATCATTATGCATTATATTAAACGATAATAGTATATTCTGTCGATTTAATGCCATCACCTAACATTGTAGCACAAAATATTGTTGGTAAAATGACATAATTGTTCTCACTTAAACATAGGTAGTAGTAAATTATTGCTTTGTGTCATTTTTCGGCACAAATAGTAATTTAAGTAGCATTGTAATACGATGAAAAAATTGTAGTCAACTGAATGTAATTTAATGCTGAAACTCCGTGGTACTTCGCACAGCTCCGCTATCCTCGGGTCAGATAGTCCCCAGAGTAACAATACCTAAGGATTATTAACTCCATTCATCCCACATGAGAAACATAATGTCTAACATCATATTGCCGGTTTTTCAAGGCTACGCCTGCATTGATACGGGAACTGCATTAGCACCGTTGTCATATAGAAGAACCGGGGTCCGCCACTTTTCAATCCGCCCGAAGATTATGGCCAGATTCGTGGAGGCATGCTGTAAAGCATGCGACAGACGAAACAGATCCCTGTGACCCTCCCCGGATGGGGGTTAAAAGTACTACTATTAGCAATTATCCAAATACCCCACTTAAGCATACATTACATTAAAACATGATACCACCTAAATTTCAAATGTCGTTAGTTGTTTTTTCTCAATTTACTTTTAAAAATAACCTACATTCAAAAATAACCCATTGATCATAAATCACGTTTGTTTATATTTTTTAGCAACGCACATTATGTAAAAAATAAAAAAAACTGATGTTGAGTTTTGAGATAGTGGGACATAACGTCAAGTGGGTACAACTGTCCATCTGACGTCCATCTGACATCCGCTTAAAGTGTTAATTTATATGTATTTATATAAATGTATACATAAATAAACCAAATGTATTTTTATCAATACATATGAGATCATGCATAAACATGTAATTTGCAGTATTACCATTTTCAAATAAACAGTATACGTAAGTTATTTTACCAATTATCTATTTTTATATACGCGGATATTTTGCTCAATTTTAACCTTCTCTGACATTTTTGTCCGATGTAATAATGTACCAAATATGACATGGTATATGAAAAGGTATGACATTGCATGGGGTTATCTGAAAAAAACCCTTTAATTTGACGTGGTATTCGGTTTTCTAAGTAATCAAAAATATCAAACCCCTAGCGGTTAAAGGGTCTATATAGTAAAATTTAAGCTCACTTAAAAACATTGCACCATATTTTTATGGTTCAGCATCAATTTATGTTAGAATTAATACATTTTGTTTGAATTAAACCCGAATTTCACATTGTGAAAAAATTATGAAACACTATTTTTCATTACTTTCAGATACCAGAGGGTAGATATCTATTTGACTTCAAAATACTTCTTTCGGACAACATCTCTCAGAAGGTTACCCGGTTTCATTTTGAAGATAATATATTTATCTTCAAAATGAGACCAGGAAACATAATTGTCATGAGAGTTAGGCGAAATTCAAGAAAATATAGTTCAAAAGTTAGACCATCTGGCATGTAATCCAATTCAGAGCTTGGGTTTATAGAGGGACGTCGTAGTTAGAAAAAAATACTACATGTCAAATGGTCTAACTTTTGATCTATTTTTTATGAAAATTTTACGGTATTTGACTTCCACTAAAGTAGTAGGCTTATTATGTTACCAGTGCATGGTTACGCAAACGGTGTTCATTTGAGTGAGGTATGTTGATTTAATATTTGGCCAGCGCCGCAGACGGTGGACTAACATTAACCCAACCCTACATAGGCCTACCGGCTCGTCATCCCATGCCATATTTGTTTATTTTCTGGGGTGCTGACCCAGCATTGGAATGACGTTTGCTATGGATCACCCATCTTCAGAAATAATCACGCGTAAACCAAACATTGAGACGCTCACTCAACATTGATTTTAAGGTGGCCTAACATCACACCAACATCATATCAACGTAATAGTCGGCTGCATAAGGTTTGACCGTGCTATTAAACAAATAGCTAGGGCCTACCATAATAGTGCTTAGCGCCTAAAAGGTTTAACATGGTTCAGGTCCTGCCTCTCACCAGCTGACAGACCAGAAGAAGATAATTAGGCTATATATCCCGCGCGAACACGAGTCGTTGCGCCAATGTTAATTTAATACTGGACCAGCGTTGTAGATAACGTTAGTAGCCTACCCAGCATTAAAACAACATTAGAATAACACCATTGTTTATAAGAAAGTTGACATCACATCTACTTGTAGGCCTATGCTGGGAAAGTTGCAGGTACCATCTTCAACGCTCAGGTCACAACGGATAGATCTTTAAAAAAAATATTTTGCCGGGAAACAAATCAATTACTCAACTGTTCATTTCTGTTTATTTAAGTAATTTTAACAAATTATGTTATTTGAAATTCCGGGAACTTGAAGTTCCGGGAACTTGGAAACTTGAAGTTCCGGGAACTTGGGAACTTGAAGTTCCAGGAACTTGGGAACTTCGGAACCTAGGAACTTCGGAACTGGGGAACTCACTCTCGGGTGTCCCTTGATACAGTCGGTCTTTTCCCGAAAAAAGTTCAATGGGGGGGGGGGGGCTACGCCACAATATGTTTTAGTCATGGGAATTCCCCCCTCATTGGTACCAATTCACCTAAAAATAATGGGATGATAAATGTATTTATATATAATGGTACTTAATAAGTGTACTCTTTGGAAGTATCAAGGCCTGATACTTATCAAGAGTAAAAAGTATACTTTTATACATCAGCTGAAACATTTGCATATTTTCCCCAGTTTTGAGAAATTTAAATGATCTGTATATCACTTGGTCAACTTTTTATAAATTCTTGGATATTTTGGTTTGGAAGCGGGTTTGGAAACCTGTTTACAATAAATAAATGAATATGCCCATGTCCTGCTAGGCCGTATATAGGGCCAATTCGTTTTAACCCTTACAACGTTGAAATAGTTTTGTTCAAACCATTGAGACTAAAAAGGTTTCTTTTAATTTGAAATCATCGTAAATGGCTTAGTTATCTAATTTCCGCTTTATTTAAATATATATGTTATGAGTGTACGGCCATTATCATTTTTTTACATTCTTTTAGTGCGGATATCGTCCTTAGAGGTCAGATTCTGACGACTAAATACGGTCCCCGCGCTGAAAGGGTTAAGCAGGTTTAAAACAAAATGGAATGACATTAAAATTGTTAAAATAGTTTGTGGTAGATACTCAGATAATAAAATAATTTAATTTTGCACATTTTTCAAAAATATATTTGAAGCTGGAAATTGCGTTAGCAATTCCAGCTTCAATAGCAAAAACAATTCAGCATGACAGGGGTTACGCGGGGGGGTCAATTCGTTATTCCGACAGGTCGATATTCCGACAGGTCGTTATACCGACAGGTCGATATTCCGACAGGTCGTTATTCCGACAGGTCTATATTCCGACAGGTCTATATTCCGACAGGTCTATATTCCGACAGGTCTATATTCCGAATGGTCGTTATTCCGACAGGTAGATATTCCGACAAATCGTTATTCCGACAGGTCTATATTCCGACAGGTCTATATGCCGAAAGGTCGATATTCCAACAGGTCGTTATTCCGACAGTTCCTTGATGTAAATTGTAATGGGAATTAGTCAGTGAGATGAACCACTTTTAATTACGTGTCTGGGCCCAAAAGGTTTAATTAAAGAGTGTTTCTAACTCAGAATTTCATGCTGATTCTGAAATTCCATTGTCTTAAATGCCATAGACGCTGCATTTTCTCAGAATATAGCATTTTGCGTGTTTTTTTCATACAAAAATGGTAAAATCGCTATTTTAACCAGTGACACTATGTATCTGCATAAGAACATGTGATGCCAAATTAAACTGTCTGATACATGTGATCCAATAATAAGACAAAAAATTCAGCGCTGAGACCGACTTTATACGTCAGAATCAAACGTCTAAAGTCAGTCTCAGCACTGAAAGATTTAAAAATATTTAAAATGGCGTTAGACCCATAGCATAAGTATTCAAATAAGTCAAGGGGCTTAACCATGTTAACTCATATTTACCCCCGAATTGTTCAAATCGTCCCAAAATCACCAGATTTGGACCACGTATGGCCAAGGGCATAATACTTTTGATTTATCGCTGGAGCCAAGCTGAACTCTCGCCGTGGGCGCTTTATTTGACAAATCCAAGATAGAATTAATGTATGATGTTTTGAAATTGATTTGGGAATTATTCAAAACACAAACATATATGTGAAAGTTATTTCGTCAATATATATACGACATGATACCGATTTAAACGACGCAGATCAGCAACACAATCGCCTGTATCAGTCATTGATAACGACCTATCCATAACATTTGCTACCGGAGCCAGTCTTTGGAGTTCCTGTGTATCAGCCATATTAGATAAATTCAAAATGGCCGCTGTTCATAACAAGCCCACGTCATAACTTGCCAACTAATAACACTTAATAGCATTTTTCTACGGTTTTCATAAACGATTTTAAATATATATTAGGGCAGTGAATATTCTAAAAATCGTACTATCCAAGCAAAAGAGTTAAAGTCAGACGTCGAAATTAAGAGCTTATTATTCCATTTGTTTGTAAGAGCCCGTTTCCAGCCATGACAAAAGTTTTTTTTAAAGGTTTTATTGACAGTTCACATGTCAACTTTGACATTTTTATTCTTTTTTTTTGTGTACGTTTTTTTAGGAAGCGCGAATCGGTTATACGTTCGGTTGCTATTATTATACCACAAATTTGAACAGTTTGGGTCGCTGCATAATGTGTACACCAAGGAAAGATTTCGGCCGCAGCGGGAATCGAGCCAGGTACCCCCGGACTCTCGAGTCCACCACGCGACCAATGAGCTATCCTGGCGCCACGAACATGAACAAGATAATAAGTAATAGTATGTATAATAAGAATATCATAGTATTTTTTGTTCGATATCACGATTTATCAAATATGTTGAAGTTGGTTGCGTGTATATTGGACCTATAGAGATGTGTTTTTATTTATATATAATAATATAATTGTGACTCAAGGCACAACAACATAATTAGAAATTCATATTACCGTCTTAGATTTTACGCAACACAGCTATAAAACTTCAATTGTCCCATCACTGCTAATACATCCATCCTCATAGGGAGGGCAAAGTTAAGAAATTCTAAGATGATCAATATTAGTTTTTGAAGGGTATTTATACTGACTGTATACTGTTACCTCGAGTATTATTATAACTAATAGTAAGTATTAATTATCATAACTTAAGTATTATTAGTTTCAGTACTGATGTTGATGAGATTGCTAATTTGTACCAGCATTTTGGACGGCGTTAGGGCACTATGGAGGTCGCTCAATAATATTTTGCTCAATTTAATAGCTGGTGATGTATTTTCTGAGCAGTCAGGGAAAAATCAGGGGAAAGTGTGGGAACAATAATTAAATGTATTCATTTATTAGGCTGGAATATACATAAATATATACAGTAATTGTATACATCTGCAATTGTAAAAAACAATTTTTGATATCAAATACGTTGACATAAATTTAGTTATGCAATTGGTTGGCTATGGATCTGAACGCATCTATATATCGCAGCTGTACAAAGAAGTGTGGGTCTATATACACTACTCTCCAAAACACCTCCCCCCCCCCCCCCCCAGTTGGCTCCCAGAAACTCAGGATAGAGAAGGTTAAGCCTTTCAGTGTGGGCAAATGCGTTCAGATCTCAAACAAAGCACCGATTGTAAATTATTAGTCCTAACTGGTCCACTTTTAAACGCCTATTTGAAGTTAACATTTGCATCACAAATGCAAGCTTCAAATGAATAATACATGTCAAAGAATGATGCAGCACGAAAAGAGTTAAAAGATAACAACCTTAGTAGGCCTATTTTAGATATAGGTCTTCATCGCTATTCGTCACCACAGTAGCTGTTAATAGTGGTTGATCTCATCACTATTAACAGCCTGTCGAAATATAGACCTTTTGGAATATCGACCTGTTTGTCGGACTATCGACCTGTCGGAATAACGACCTGTCGGAATAACGACCTGTTTGTCGGAATATCGACCTGTCGGAATAACGACATGTCGGAATATCGACCTGTCGAAATAACGAACTGTCGGAATAACGACCAGTTTGTCGGAATATCGACCTGTCGGAATAACGACCTGTCGGAATATCGACCTGTCGGAATAACGACCTGTCGGAATAACGACCCGGACCCCGCGCGGTCCCGGGAGCACACATGTTAATATAAGTGCATACTCAACCTACACATAAACGAACACGAACTGACCACATTATTACCGGTACGTGGGGCGCGGAAACCCCCCCTCCCCCCCCCTCGAGTAAAGTAAATGCAGTACCCACCCATACATTGTCATTGACTCATCCAGAAATCATTCTTAAAATATCACCAGTCCCTGTATAAGTCAAACATATGTAAACGTTTGTCTGCACAAACAATCGGGTGGCTGTCCTCACATGCCCCTCATTGCCCACCTAATAAGATGACACCGCCACCCACATATTCAACAAAATTGGAATTACTTCAGCTGTGTGAATATTGGACAATAGTTCTTCAACATCTTCTAGGATCTGAGATGAGCAGATGGTAAAATAACTATTGATGATACAGAGTTCGCTGGATAGTGTAAGAATAACACTTTTTATTGATGTGAAAACTCATCGTAAATTCCTGTCAGTTATACGTAGTTTTATCTTCAGAAACTAAAAAAAGCTTAGGAAGGTTTTTTCAAAGTCAAATATTATTTATTCAGGTACCGCATTATTATTTAAGCAAAACATTAAAGTGACAGGCCCAACTGCTTGCTAATTTTTATCATTTCTATGGATTTTTAAAAATACCATAAACAAATATAATGTTGAATTAAATTTTCTAAGCGTGAGTTTCATTATACTGATGCGAATTCAGATTTTTGGAGACCATGAAATTGTCGATAATTCTAATTTCGTCCACTATCAAAGTTAAAATGGTTTCTCTGGATTGTTTAGAGTCTATTGGGCGACCCTGTAGGAGGCTATCAATGACTATTATTAAGAAAAATTGTAACATTATTATATACAATTTTTATCAATTAATATTCAGTGGTAGGGATTTAGTTTCAAAGGTGACTATTTAAAAAAGATATTTTGAAGCTGGAAATTGCGTAGAAGCGTTGTATGGTTTGACCCCGAGTTTTTACCGGTGGTTTGGACCTAAACAGTTCCACCCACCTAGATTTTTCAGATCCGCAATGTAAGTACACGCTCAAACACACTGCTCTGTGCTCTGTGGTTGACTCACCTGATAATGATCTAAACATCAACTGATTATGATGTCAATGTTTGCACAAACAATCAGTTTCATATTTTTTATTTCAAAGGACCTAAATAGTTCCACCCACCTCGCTTGCTCACGTTCAAACACACCACCCTGTGGTTGACTCACCTGCAAATAATTATCATAATATCAACAGACTCTGCCAAACATTATTATGTAAACGTTTATTTTCAAGCATTCTTTTCTTCAACATCCGTATCTGCATAATCTCCTAATAGAATTTGTTACCTCGTTTATGACTCAGAGATAAATAACGTAAGAAATATATGCTATTTTTACCATGGAAGTGTGAAATTATTTAATCTAAATGCCACCCATTTTTTGTTGTTTGTCGCTCACGCGACCCACAACTAAAAATGGACAAAAGACATATACAATACTTTACAATACATTTTTGTAAAATTTGAATAAAACGACAGAAACATTAAAATGGTGATTGAAGCTTAGAATGTTTGGAATTGCAATCACGAGAAAACGGAAAATTGTATTATACCCTTATATTGAAGTCTCATTTTTGTCCGATGTTTATCTCATTTTTATTCACCTTAAGATGTGAATTGCTGCGGCAATTCCCACCGCATGGTGAATAAAAATGTCCTGCTATTGTAACATTACAAATGAAAAGCTGAAAACACTCCTATTTTAATGAATTATACACTTTTTGTTGAAAAATCTCTGTTCAGAATAAATATACAGAATATTATGCAGAATGTTGTGTATATTGTTCAAAGTAAATATGCAGAATATTATGCAGAATATGTTGTGTATATTGTTCAGAATAAATATGCAGAATATCGCACACCAGAGGCTCAAATTTTAATAATTTTAGTAATTTTAATGCGAAATATTGGAATCCAATGAATACAAAAGGGAGTGTTTGTCATGCCAGTTGTTTATGTTGAGCTGAGCTGTGGCCCCGATGTAGCCAGAGGTAAGCTGATCGTAGTTAACCCTTTACCTGCTAAGTTACTTCATTGGAATGTTCACCCACTTGAAGTTGTGTCTCGCTACCGCGACCCACAACCTCGAGTGGGTAAAAATTGATCATATTAGTTTCATTTAAGACCCAACATTTACATCTTTAAACAGTCCTAACAATATTTTAATCAGCTAATGAAACAGAATAAAAGTGAATAGTCGTGCTTATCGGTGAAAGTGTTTATAAAAGAAGCTAGTGTGTAATGTTAAAGACAGATCATAATTACTGCATTGGTAGATTATGGTTGCAAAACTGGCTAACCATCTACTGGCACAGACTAAAACTATTTGATTTTACCACATATTATAAAACAAGCAGTCCGCTGAAAAATGTAATGTCTGTACCTGTTAAAAACAATTTCTATATCCTGAGCTATTATTAAGTAGTGTCACTTACAATAATAATGTTTCTTACACAATATCCGGAAGGGAAAACTGGAAGAGTTCATGTTCACCAGGTTTAACTAATAGATTTGGCAAGATGTAGCGATCCATAAATCAAATAGTGGACACAGCATACAGTTTTAGCTCATAATTATGTGATACGTTACAGGCCCATGAACTGCCTGTATGGTAAACCTAATACTGAGGCAGTGTGTGGTGGATGTATAGTATACGTTACAGGCCCATGAACTGCCTGTATGGTAAGCCTAATACTGAGGCAGTGTGTGGTGGATGTATAGTATACGTTACAGGCCCATGAACTGCCTGTATGGTAAGCCTAATACCGAGGCAGTGTGTGGTGGATGTATACGTTACAGGCCCATGAACTGCCTCTATGGTAAGCCTAATACTGAGGCAGTGTGTGGTGGATGTATAGTATACGTTACAGGCCCATGAACTGCCTCTATGGTAAGCCTAATACTGAGGCAGTGTGTGGTGGGTGTATACGTTACAGGCCCATGAACTGCCTCTATGGTAAGCCTAATACAGAGGCAGTGTGTGGTGGATGTAGAGTATCGAGCTTAGGAGGCTTTATGAGGCCTATTATTACTGCAAGTCAACGCTGATGGTGGTTAGGTGCTGGGCCTTCGCATATTGACCTGGTCGCAGTGCATATTAACCAGGCTGCAGCACATGTTGACCAGGTCACAGCACATTTTGATCAGGTCGCAGCGCGTATTGACCAGGTCGCAGCACATGTTGACCAGGTCGCAGCACATTTTTATCAGGTCGCAGCGCGTATTGACCAGGTCGCAGCACATGTTGACCAGGTTGCAGCACGTGTTGACCAGCTGGCAGCACATTTCAACCAGGTCGCAGCACATGTTGACCAGGTCGCCGCACGTATTCACCTGTACAAGTAAAAGCACATATTGACCAGGCTGCAGCACATGTTGACCAGGTTGCAGCACATGTTGGCTTGGCTGCAGCACATATTGACCAGGCTGCAGCACAAATTGACCTGGTCGCAGCGCATATTGACCAGGCTGCAGCACATGTTGACCAGGTCGCAGCACGTATTTACCAGGCTGCAGCGCATATTGACCAGGTCGCAGCACATGTTGACCAGGCTGCAGCACATATTGACCAGGCTGCAGCACATGTTGACCAGGTTGCAGCACATGTTGACCAGGTCGCCGCACGTATTCACCTGTACAGGTGAAAGCACATATTGACCAGGCTGCAGCACATGTTGACCAGGTTGCAGCACATGTTGGCTTGGCTGCAGCACATATTGACCAGGCTGCAGCACAAATTGACCTGGTCGCAGCGCATATTGACCAGGCTGCAGCACATGTTGACCAGGTCGCAGCACATATTTACCAGGCTGCAGCGCATATTGACCAGGTCGCAGCACATGTTGACCAGGCTGCAGCACATATTGACCAGGCTGCAGCACATATTGACCAGGCTGCAGCACATATTGACCAGGTCGAAGCACGTATTGACCTGTCCAGGTCACAGCGCATATTGACCAGGTCGCAGCACATTTTGATCAGGTCGCAGCACATATTGACCTGGTCGCAGTGCATATTGACCAGGCTGCAGCACATATTGACCAGGCTGCAGGACATGTTGACCAGGCTGCAGCACATGTTGGCTTGGCTGCAGCACATATTGACCAGGCTGCAGCACATATTGACCAGGCTGCAGCACATGTTAACCAGGCTGCAGCACATGTTGACTTGGCTGCAGCACATATTAACCAGGCTGCAGCACATATTGACCAGGCTGCAGCACATGTTGACCAGGCTGCAGCACATATTGACCAGTCTGCAGCACATGTTTACCAGGTCGCAGCACATATTGACCAGGTCGCAGCACAAATTGACCTGGTTGCAGCGCATATTGACCAGTCTGCAGCACATATTGACCAGGCTGTAGCACATGTTGACCTGACTGCAGTGCATATTAACCAGGCTGCAGCACATATTGACCAGGCTGCAGCACATGCTGACTAGGTCGCAGCACATATTGACCAGGTCGCAGCGCAAATTGACCTGGTTGCAGCACATATTGACCAGTCTGCAGCACATATTGACCAGGCTGCAGCACATATTGCCCAGGCTGCAGCACATGTTGACCAGGTCGCAGCACATATTGACCTGGTCGCAGTGAATATTGACCAGGCTGCAGCACATGTTGACCTGGCTGCAGTGCATATTAACCAGGCTGCAGCACATATTGACCAGGCTGCAGCACATATTGACCAGTCTGCAGCACATGTTGACCAGGTCGCAGCACATATTGACCAGGTCGCAGCGCAAATTGACCTGGTTGCAGCGCATATTGACCAGGCTGCAGCACATGTTGACCAGGCTGCAGCACATATTGACCAGGCTGCAGGACATGTTGAACAGGCTGCAGCACATGTTGACCAGGCTGCAACACATGTTGACCAGGTCGTAGCACATGTTGACCAGGTCGCAGCTCATATTGACGAGGCTGCAGCACATATTAACCAGGTCGCACTGCATATTGACCAATCTGCAGTGCATGTTGACCAGGTCGTAACACATGTTGACCAGGTCGCATCACATATTGACCAGGCTGCAGCACATGTTGATCAGGCTGCAGCGCATATTAACCAGGTCGCAGCGCATATTAACCAGGCTGCAGCACATGTTGACCATGTCACAGCGCATGTTGACCAGGTTGCAGCACATATTAACCAGGTTGCAGCACATATTGACCAGACTGCAGCACATATTGACCAGACTGCAGCACATATTGACCAGGCTGCAGTGCATATCGACCAGGCTGCAGCACATATTGACCAGGCTGCAGCGCATATCGACCAGGCTGCAGCGCATATTGACCAGGCTGCAGCGCATAATGACCAGGCTGCAGCACATATTGACCTGGTCGCAGCACATATTGACCAGGTCGCAGCGCATTTGACCTGGTCGCAGCACATATTGACCAGGTTGCAGCACATATTGATCAGGTTGCAGCACATATTGATCAGGTCGCAGCGCATATTGACGTGGTCGCAGCACATATTGAACAGGTCGCAGCGCATATTGACCTGGTCGCAGCACATATTGAACAGGTCGCAGCACATGTTAACCAGGTCGCAGTGCATATTGACCAGGCTGCAGCGCATATTGACCAGGCTGCAGCACATTGACCAGGTCGCAGCACATATTGACCTATCCAAGTCACAGCGCATGTTGACCAGGTTGCAGCACATATTAACCAGTTCGCAGCACATATTGACCAGGTTGCAACACATATTGACCAGGTCGCAGCGCATAATGACCAGGCTGCAGCACATATTGAACAGGTCGCAGCGCATATTGTCCTGGTCGCAGCACATATTGACCAGGTTGCAGCACATGTTAACCAGGTCGCAGCGCATATTGACCAGGCTGCAGCACATGTTGACCATGTTGCAGCGCATATTGACCAGGTTGCAGCACATATTAACCAGGTTGCAGCACATATTGACCAGGTCGCAGCGCATAATGACCAGGCTGCAGCACATATTGAACAGGTCGCAGCGAATATTGACCTGGTCGCAGCACATATTGAACAGGTCGCAGCACATGTTAACCAGGTCACAGCGCATATTGACCAGGCTGCAGCACATGTTGACCATGTTGCAGCGCTTATTGACCTGTCCAGGTCGCAGCGCATATTTACCTAATCGCAGCATGATTTCAACTGAACACGGTACACTGTTAAAGCACTCACAGAGGAAAATTGTTAAAGGTAATATGTCATGAACAAAAACCCCCGACTTTTTTAGAGGAGGGTGGCGGTTCTATTCACAACAAAGCAAATTGGAAATAAAAAAATGATACAGAATGGTACACAAATTGTGTGGTTCAGTCGCCTTTGTTTCATACACCACCCTCGAAAAATATAGAAAAATTGATGTACTGTGCTTCTAATATTTTCGGACAGTGTTTTCATAAATAGTCACTTATTATTAAAGTTGTATAACGTTTCCTGTAGTGCTGATCTATAAAGCTATCAGAATGTATATATTTTCACATTCTGTGCAAAATTATCAGGATTGAAATCCATAATTGTTTAGACCATAGTAAAAATAAGTGACTAGACATATGGGTTGGGATAATTGCAAATACTTCTCGATGATCAACGGTGCTCAAATAAAAACAATATACATCACATCAGGGCACATCGTATCATGTGTTCATGCCGTTTTTACACATTTCGCAATGTTTAGTGTG
Source organism: Flabesymbios commensalis (assembly GCA_964017125.1). Classification (NCBI taxonomy): domain Eukaryota; kingdom Metazoa; phylum Annelida; class Polychaeta; order Terebellida; family Flabelligeridae; genus Flabesymbios; species Flabesymbios commensalis. The sequence continues at coordinate 83,361,176 of OZ024906.1, forward strand.
TGTACAACACCTTCAACTCTTAGACACAAGACATCCATGGATCATTCCGACATTAATTTTGCGTTGGTAAAGGGATGCATTTCTTTTTTAGCCATTTAAATAAGTCATACAGCTAACATTTCTTTGGAAGGAGAATTTTTCCTAATCGAATGAAAATTGCAAAGGTAATTCCTATTTTTAAATCAGAACTGAAGGATTTTTTACTAATTATAGACCAGTTTCTTTACTTCCACAATTTACAAAAATATTGGAAAAACTTTTTAATAATCGGTTAAATACGTTTCTAGAGATAAATATTACTCTATCAAATAGTCAATATGGTTTCAGAAGTAACTCAGAAATAACAACATCTCATGCCTTAATTGATCTGCATGAACAACTTACCAAGTCGATAGATAATAAGCTAAGTACAATTGGTGTGTTTATGGATTAAAAATAAGCTTTCGATACTATTGATCATACATTGCTGTTACAAAAATTGAATAGATATGGGATTAGAGGTATAGCTAATGCATGGTTGGACAGTTATTTGAAAGAAAGATCACAGTATAACTAAATAAAAACACTCTCCTACATATGTATTTTATAATGATAAAAATTATGGCCCAATGAATATTTGCTGTGGCGTGCAGCAAGGTGGTATATTAGGACCTAAATTATTTATTTTGTATATAAATGATATGGTAAATGTATCAAATATTTTTAAATTTATAATATTTGCAGACGATACAAATTTATTCTATACAAGTAAAGACATTGTGAGCTTGGGTGTAAATATATGTAATGAATTAATGAAGCTGGAAAAATGGTTTGCTCTAAATAAATTATCATTGAACATATCTAAGAAAAATTATATGATTTTGTGCAAGGTCGAGTCGAGCAAAATAATAAAATAATTTTTGGCAATACGTTGATAAATAAGGTAAATAAAACTATTTTTTAGGGGTTATGATTGATGATCAATTAAATTGGCACAGTCACATAAAGCAAATTCTTTCAAAGTTACACAATAATTGTTATGTTATAAAGAGGGCTAGTAGATTATTATCTACTTCATCACTAACTATGCTTTATAATAGTTTATGCTTGCCATATATACTTTACTGTTGTGAAATTTGGGGCAGAGCCCGTGGATAGCTTTTAAATAAGATAACACTAGTACAGAAGAAATTTATCAGAATGGTGCATAGAACTTGTTATCTAGAGCATACAAAACCATTGTTTAAACTGTCACTTATTCGTACATTTCCAGATCTTCTGGAGTATGCTATGGTAATTTTAATGTTTAAGGCATTCCGAAAGAAAAGTTGATTTATTTTAGCGAGCAAAAATGAATTGAAACAATACAAAGTAGTAGAAGATATGATATCTACAAATCATTTAAATTTTTCCGTTATAAAGAAATATATTGTGTTGTGAATATTAAGAGTCATCGGAAATTATTAGCCCGTTTTAGAATGGGAATGAGTCATATCTTCACCAATAAATGTAGATTTTTAGTGGACGAATGATTTGTATGTCCTCTTTGTATAGAGGAAGAAGAAGATGAAATACATTTTCTATTACAATGCCGTGTATATCACGACCTAAGATTAAAATACTTATTTTAAAGTCCACCAACAGAAGAAACATTTCGAAATTTATTAGCCACTGGAGATCATTGTTTAATCCAAGGTGTTAGTTGTATATATATCACGCATTCCAGAGGAGATAAATTGTATATTCGACAATAATCAGCCATATGTTTAATATATTAAAAAGGTATTATTTATACACTATTGTATAAAATGTTTGTATTTATTGTATCTTTGAAAGGGCCATAGCCTATCAAAAAAAAAAAATTAATCAATCAATCATAATCTTCTTTTAATAAATAGACAAAATCTTTTTTAAATTCATATAAATATACGATCAAGTATGAGAAAAAACCCTGTTTTCCATAAAATGCTCTCGGATGATATAACTAATATAACTTCAATACATTTATTCAAAAGACATATCAATTCCAGTTATCTGCATTGTTTTTAAACTTATGTGCTTGGGTTTATTATTGTTAAATTTGAAGTGGTCTGTACTCGGATTGTTTTGTTCATGCAATTGGATTGTTATGCATATTAAGCCTGAATTTTTTTTCACATGAAATATGGTGTATGAGTCTAAACGGCACTTGATGTATGGGCCTGACCAAATTACAAATTGAGACATATCAAGAAGTATTTTAATAGCAAAGTTTTAATACGAGACTAAGAAGTTACTCTTCTATATGGTAAAATTGGAGTAGGTGGTGACCTTGATAAGCAATAAGTTTCTGTCGCCATCAGTTTTTTTCATAATCATTAACAAGTCAGAGGCCATGGGGAGTGGACGTAAATTGTTCAGTGAGAAAATGTCATAAGCCTTAGGTAATGTAAGCTACACCCAAATACATATCAGTAGGGGCGGGGGCCCTAGGCCCTAGGGTAGTGGTTAGCCCTGCTGCCTTTCACGCTAGAGTTCGGGGTTCGTTTCTCGGGCTCGGCGGTTTGAAAGAAACCAAAATGTTTCTTCCCCAGCCATTCGTAAAAGTCAGTATTGTGGGGAGCTTCCGTGACCATGGGTAGCGTACTCGGCCTCAGACCGCCAGGGATCGAATTTTGAATCCTGTGTCTGGAGGGCAGTGTCATCTCACTCATCTCACCATCCTCAGGAGGTTCTCCTGGCCCAATTTAGCCTATGTATGGCATTATATGCACAAAAGTGGCCTAAAACCCGATTAATTTCTTTCTTTACATATGAGTAGAAAATTCCTTGGCTGCAGCAGGTTTGCTGTACAAAAAACTGTTAAATTACATGTATATCGAAAAAACGGGCCATTTTAAAGATAAGCCTGGTGGAGGGCACCTCCGTGTCACACTAAATTTTGCCTACGGAGAAACAGCTACAACACTGTTGTTTGAGGAGGACCAGGGTTATTCTTATTCTAGGTTATTCAGTGGCTTCCAAAAAGTCCAGATATGAATCTTATAGAGTCTTGGCTCATGTGATTAGAGAATTCAGTCACAATCATACAACAAATATAATACAGCTACAAGTAAGGGTCCATCAGATCTGGAATGAAAATACCAAAGGATTCCCTGGAACAACTGTATGACGGAACGACCCTCGTGTCGATGCCTTAAATTATCTCATTAAGAGACACATTTAGGAATAATTAAGACATTTTTTGAAAGCGCAGCATAGTTTGAAAATAACATTTAAAAGAAATAGTGAATATTAATGAGGTGGATGATAAAAAAGTGTCAAAAAATGATTAAAATATCCTGTTTTTACTACCATTTTCTTCTATCTATTTTGGGGTAAGGTGAGCAATGCTTCCAATGCTTCACATTATGGTAGCGGCTACCAGTTACATACATTTGCCAAATTTCAGGCGAATTGATTCATAATTCGAAAAGTAAATTAAAATTGATCACAGGCTATTTGCAACATCGGTGTGCATAATGCGTGTGATGGATCCATATTTTTAGAGGTTGGTGTATGTAGTGCTGCCAAACAAATTACCAGGAGCAATAATGGAGGTTGTTTTTTCTTTAAAACACCTAAATAACAGTGACTGTTGACTGATCATAAAACATGGAAAATACCCGCATATAGATTCCAGTCATAATTGGAGAGGGACAAGGCCATAACCACATCTGGCACTCAAGCGGGTCACAACAAACATTCAATGGCTTGGTTTATACTCTGGTGCAACAAATACAAGCAGATCACAATCACAAAGAAGTTTAGCTAGATATTAGGAAATTAGTTTCCTTCTAAATTGCATATTGAGTGGAAAAGAAGACCAAAGAAAAGGAGGATGATATGTTAGTGGTCCCTATCTGCTACTTTCCGTCAGTACAGCTATCATTTTCTATTGCATTTTCCCTGACACTTTCATCACCACAGATTTGTTTGCTCAGTACTACATTACCTGGTGAAAATCCTCAGTCGTTGTTTTCGTGACGGAGTCTGTTTTGAATGCTGTTTTAAGTCATATGTTTCTTTTTGCATCTAATCTGTTCAGTTTGACAACGTGGTGTATCAGAGCGGAACTTGACGGAGTACACACAGGTCAGCGGTCTATATATGTACAATGAAGCGAATAATTCGCGTGAGCGATTTGCTTTGAAGTGAATTGAACCTTGGTCGGATTCGTACCCAGCAAACGGAAGAAAAAATTAAATGAATTGGGCATTAGGCCTCATTTGTGCACATCTAGGCTAAACTGGGCCAGAAAAACCTCCTGAGGATGGTGAGATGAATGAGATGACACTGTCCTCCAGACACAGGATTCGAAATTCGAGCCCTGGCGGTCTGAGGCCGAGCACGCTATCTCTCGGTCACGGATGCTCCCCACAATACTGAGTTTCTCACGTGGATGGGGAAGAAACATTTTTGTTTCTTTCAAACCGCCGAGATCGGGAACCGAACTCCGAACTCAAGCGTGAAAGGAAGCGGTGCTAACCACTATCCTAGGGCCCCCGCCCATCAAACGGAAGAAGTTGATCCAGTGTTGGTTTAATGTTGGGCCAGCATCGCAGACAGTTGGCCAGCGTTATACAAAAATTGGACAGTGTCTTGTATACAGTCTACTCTCTGTATCCAGTAGAGATTTGAATTATGAATAATCCATCATGTTTCTAATTATTGAACCCTGGACCTCTCACCTTAAACAGTTGTGATACCTCTTCTTTTGATACATAAACTAACAATTGTTACAAACCCAACACAGATTAGCTATAAACTGAGCACAAGTTGAGTTTGTTGTCTATGGTATCTTATGTCAATTAAAGTGTTGAAAAGAAATTCAAAAGCGATGGCCCAGTGTTGCCACAGCGTTGGAGAGGTCGGCCCAGCATTGAGCCAATTCTGTGAAACGCCAACGGAAACCGTTTTCAATGGCTACTCTGTGAAAATAATGTTATATAAGACCCCTCCCCCATGCGTCATTATATACAATATAAAACCTGCCATTTTACTTGATATATGTACAGATATGAGACGGTGTATTAAACTTCTGTATCAATATCACAGCCCGGCATGAGACCCCCTGTTGAAATGAAACAGCCCTGCTGAGTCAAGGAGGCATGAACAGGGGGTCTCATGCCTCTGAGGTCAATGTTGGAAAAAGCTGACAGATTTTGGTGACGTGTTCAGAGATCGTAAATAACCTGAGCAATACAATCTTCAATCAAGCTCAACGTAAATCTGCTTGGAATAATTATGTTTAAACACTGTGCATTATAATGGTAAACGATGCGGCATTTTATGTTTGTACATACTGCAGATTATGCTTGATCACGCAGTGCCTCGCGTTCAATAACTCCACAGGCCTAATATGTCTGGCTCGATCCGACCGCAGCACTCGGTTCGAAATGACGTGAAGAAACCTGTGAGTATAAGGCTAAAATGCTCATATTTTCAGAGCGTTGTTTTGCTACTATATGTAATAATAGTAAATAGTTATTTTATAAGTAGTTATTTTATTTATAAATCTCTTATTTCTCATTAATGTATAGGTAACGTAGGCCTACACATGATAATATACTATTAGCTTATGTAGTCCAATGTTGGAATCCCCGCGATACGGTACATGGCAAACCTATTGTTGCGAAATAGTATAAATTTTTAGTATAAATTTTCTCCCCATTTCCTGTAAGATTGTCAATGACCTGGTACTCAAATTGTTATAAAAAGTAAGAGGCTTAACACTTTCCCCGCTAAGTTATCGTATTCCATTTTTCAACCACTTGAAGTTCTGTCTCCTTATGCAGCCACTCACAACTTGAAGTGGGGTAAAATTACCCATATATCATTGACTTGAGACAAAACATTTGCAAATCGTTATCCTTAAGCATACATTTCATTCCAAATAAATGTGATTTAATCAGTTATTAAAATGGTTTAAAACGATTGTAGTAGTGATTAGCAGTGCAAGGGTTAAAGCTTAGAGTTTCTGGTTTCCATCAGCTCCTGGTTTCCATCAGCTCCTGGTTTCCATCAGCTCCTGGTTTCCATCAGCTCCTGGTTTTTGGTTTCCATCAGCTCCTGGTTTCTAGTTTACATCAGCTCCTGGTTTCCATCAGCTCCTGGTTTCCATCAGCTCCTGGTTTCTGTTTTTCATCAGCTCCTGGTTTCTAGTTTACATCAGCTCCTGGTTTCCATCAGCTCCTGGTTTCCATCAGCTCCTGGTTTCTGTTTTTCATCAGCTCCTGGTTTCTGGTTTTCATCAGCTTCTGGTTCCCATCAGCTCCTGGTTTCTGGTTTCCATCAGCTCCTGGTTTCTGGTTTCCATCAGCTCCTGGTTTCTTTTGGTTTCCATCAGCTCCTGGTTTCTGTTTTCCATCAGCACCTGGCTTCTGGTTTCCATCAGCTCCTGGTTTCATGGTTTCCATCAGCTCATGGTTTCTGGTTTCCATCAGCTCCTGGTTTCTGATTTTCATCAGCTCCTGGTTTCCATCAGCTCCTGATTTCTGATTTTCATCAGCTCCTGCTTTCTGGGTCCCATCAGCTCCTGGTTTCTTTTGGTTTCCATCAGCACCTGGTTTCTGGTTCCCATCAGCTCCTGGTTTCATGGTTTCCATCAGCTCATGGTTTCTGGTTTCCATCAGCTCCTGGTTTCTGATTTTCATCAGCTCCTGGTTTCCATCAGCTCCTGATTTCTGGTTTCCATCAGCTCCTGGTTTCCATCAGCTCCTGGTTTCCAACAGCTCCTGGTTTCCATCAGCTCCTGGTTTCTAGTTTCCATCAGCTCCTGGTTTCCATCAACTCCTGGTTTCCATCAGCTCCTGGTTTATTGTTTCCATCAGCTTCTGGTTTCTGGTTTCCACTAGCTCCTGGTTTCTGGTTCCCATCAGCTCCTGGTTTCTGGTTTCCATCAGCTCCTGGTTTCTGGTTTCAATCAGCTCCTGGTTTCTGGTTTCCATCAGCTCCTGGTTTCATGGTTTCCATCAGCTCATGGTTTCTGATTTTCATCAGCTCTTGGTTTCCATCACCTCCTGGTTTCCAACAGCTCCTGGTTTCCATCAGCTCCTGGTTTCTAGTTTCCATCAGCTCCTGGTTTCCATCAACTCCTGATTTCCATCAGCTCCTGGTTTATTGTTTCCATCAGCTTCTGGTTTCTGGTTTCCACTAGCTCCTGGTTTCTGGTTCCCATCAGCTCCTGGTTTCTGGTTTCCATCAGCTCCTGGTTTCTGGTTTCAATCAGCTCCTGGTTTCTGGTTTCCATCAGCTCCTGGTTTCATGGTTTCCATCAGCTCATGGTTTCTGATTTTCATCAGCTCTTGGTTTCCATCACCTCCTGGTTTCCAAAAGCTCCTGGTTTCCATCAGCTCCTGGTTTCTAGTTTCCATCAGCTCCTGGTTTCCATCAACTCCTGGTTTCCATCAGCTCCTGGTTTATTGTTTCCATCAGCTTCTGGTTTCTGGTTTCCACTAGCTCCTGGTTTCTGGTTCCCATCAGCTCCTGGTTTCTGGTTTCCATCAGCTCCTGGTTTCTGGTTTCAATCAGCTCCTGGCTTCTGGTTTCCATCAGCTCCTGGTTTCATGGTTTCCATCAGCTCATGGTTTCTGATTTTCATCAGCTCTTGGTTTCCTTCACCTCCTGGTTTCCATCAGCTTCTGGTTTCCATCAGCTCCTGGTTTCTAGTTTCCGTCAGCTCCAGGTTTCCATCAACTCCTGGTTTCCATCAGCTCCTGGTTTATTATTTCCATCAGCTTCTGGTTTCTGGTTTCCACTAGCTCCTGGTTTCTGGTTTTCATCAGCTCCTGGTTTCTGGTCCCTATCAGCTCCTGGTTTCTTTTGGTTTCCAACAGCTCCTGGTTTCCATCAGCTTCTGGTTTCTGGTTTCAATCAGCTCCTGGTTTCTGGTTTCCATCAGCTCCTGGTTTATTGTTTCCATCAGCTGCTGGTTGCTGGTTTCCATCAGCTCCTGGTTTCTTGTTTCGATCAGCTCCTGGTTTTTTGTTCCCATCAGCTTCTGGTTTCTGGTTTCCATCAGCTTCTGGTTTCTGGCTTCTATCAGCTCCTAGTTTCTGGTTTACATCAGCTCCTGGTTTCTGGTTTCCATCAGCTCCTGATTTCTGGTTTCCATCAGCTCCTGGTTTTTGGTTTACATCAGCTCTTGGTTTCTTTTGGTTTCCATCAGCTCCTGGTTTCTGGTTTCCATCAGCTCCTGGTTTCTGGTTTACATCAGCTCCTGTTTTTTTTGGTTTCCATCAGCTCCTGGTTTCTGGTTTCCACCAGCTTCTGGTTTCTGGTTTCCATCAGCTCCTGGTTTCTGGTTTCCATCAGCTCCTGGTTTCTGGTTTCCATCAGCTCCTGGTTTCTGGTTTCCATCAGCTCCTGCTTTCTGGTTTCCATCAGCTCCTGGTTTCTTTTGGTTTCCATCAGCTCCTGGTTTCTGGCTTCCATCAGCTCCTGGTTTCTTTTGGTTTCCATCAGCTCCTGGTTTCCGGTTCCATCAGCTCCTGGTTTCTTTTCAAATGATTATATTATCTAATCTTTTGCAAATCAGCGTAAATTAAAAAAACAGAATTCTAAAAACTATACAGCGAAACTTAAGAATATGTTATATTATATAGCATCTAAAACATTAACAACATTTAATTGTCTTATTGTGAATGTTTTTCTTTTAGATTGTAATTTGAATGTGTTGGTATGACATAAATCATTTCTTAAGAAAACAAAAGGCACAGATTTAGGAAACATGATTAATTTCCGTAAATGACTGATTGATATTTTATTTGCGTTTTTTCATACTGAAGAACATCATCATCTGTCATTGGGCATTCCTCAGAACTAAATCATTCACAATGTCAGATGAATCTGCTCTGGGTATTAAGGTATAGCCCTCTAAATCCACAACATTAGAATCAGAAAAAATTCTTTCAATCATTCTTTTATCAATTCCGAGAGGTAGAACAATCGTCCATATCTATATGTGACCCTGCAAACAAAACCAATGAATTCATGTTATTAATTATTTGGCATGAAATATAGGTACAAAAACAATTGTCAATATTTTTTATGGACAATCCCTGTATTCTTTAACATTAAGATATATAATATGCAAAAATGGCACTGGAGCTAGTGATAGGATTTAAATTTATAGAAATAAAGTTATATCATTTAAATTTTCACCCACTTGAAGTAGTGTCTCGCTACCGCGACCCACAACTTCAAGTGGGTGACATTGTTACTGATATTTATTTAATTTGAGACCTGGCATTTACAAGTCTTGATGTTTAAACACTGATTTAATTCTCTATACTAGTGATTTAAAGTGCTAGTAAAACAGATTAAAAACGACCATAGTCGTGTTTGTTTGGTTATAGAGTTAAGCTTTGTATTTTAGGTGACAATGTCTGATGATTCTTTGGAGAATTCTTGGAGGTGGAAAGTGAAGTACACCAGGTACACAGTGACAGTCCTAGTGATTATAACTCTATCCATCGTGTTCATCAGGTGTGACTGGATCCTGAAAAGAACTGATCAATATGGTCAAGACACAGGTACACAAAAAGAGGTTAGCTAAACGTAGGCGTATGCAGGACGTATATCTATTAATTAGTTCTGATTTTTTTAAATAAATTGTATACGTCAGTTTAACCACCGTCTGCAATGTTAGAAGAACATAAAAAAATATAGGACCAACGTAAAAAACGTTATGGTCGACCTTATAATCTATAATCTATATAATCAATTCTCAACCAATTTTCATTAAATTTTATACACACTATTTTCCATTCATTTCGTGACTACCCTGACAATTTCGCGAAATTTTAATAAGTATGTATTGTAGATGTTAGACCATTTGACATGTACTAAAAATCTGAGACGAAGCTAATGGGTTTATAGAGGGCAACATTTTTATTTATTTACTACATGTTAAATGGTCTAACTTCTTAAATTAGTATAAACACTTCGCGAAACATCCAGGGTAGGCACGGCATGAATGGAAAATAGTGTCTGTAAAATTTAATGAAAATTGGTTGAGAATTAACTGAGAAATCGGCGAAATTTATTCACCAGTGCACGGTTAATGTGAATCCGACTATATAGACAAATAGGTTCCGCATTATTGAGACTTTACTGTCATCTAAAAAGTTTTCCTCGAGCACTGTGTTTAAACAAAGGATGAACTATTATGATTAAAGTCGGGTACACACGGAAGCCGCATGACCGTTATTCTGGGCGTACTCCCATACGTTCACTCATATTGTTGTGATGTGTGCGCACATACCCTACACGTGTACACTCACCGCTATTGAGTGTACATGTGTATCCGATCACCGATATTGAGTGTACCTGTGTATCTGATCTCCGGTATTGAGTGCATCTGATCACCGCTATTGAGTGTACACAGGTATCTGATGACTGCTATTTAGTGTACATGTGCATCCGATGACCGCTATTGAGTGCACACATGTATCCGATCATCGCCATTGAGTGTACACGTGCATCCCATCACCACTATTGAGTGTACTTGTACATGCATCTGATCACCACTATTGAGTGTACACATGCATCAGATCACCACTATTAAGTGTACACATGCATCCGATCACCGCTATTGAGTGTACACGTGCAACCGATCGCCACTATCGAATGTACATGTGCATCTGATGACTGTTTTGAGTGCACACGTGCATCCGATCACCGCTATTGAGTGTACACATGTATCTGATCACCGCCATTTAGTGTACACATGCATCTGATCACCGCTATTGAGTGTACACATGCATCTGATCACCGCTATTGAGTGTACACGTGCATCCGATCACTGATATTATGTGTACACTTGCATCGCGTCACCGCTATTGAGTGTACATGTGCATCCGATCACTGCTATTGAGTGCACACATGCATCTGATCACTGCTATTGAGTGTACACATGCATCTGATCACCGCTATTGAGTGTACACGTGCATCCGATCACTGATATTGAGTGTACACGTGCATCGGGTCACCGCTATTGAGTGTACATGTGCATCCGATCACTGCTATTGAGTGTACACATGCATCTGTTCACCGCTATTGAGTGTACACGTGCATCCGATCACTGATATTGAGTGTACACGTGCATCGGGTCACCGCTATTGAGTGTACATGTGCATCCGATCACTGCTATTGAGTGTACACGTGCATCTGATCACCGCTATTGAGTGTACACGTGCATCCGATCACCGCTATTGAGTGTATACATACATCCCATCGCCGCTATTGTGTGTACATATGTATCCAATCATTGTTTTTTAGTGTACACGTGCATCCGAACACCGCTATTGAGAGTACGCGTGCATCCGAGCACCGCTATTGAGTGTACATATATGGTATGAACGTACACATTACAACAATATTATGTGAGGGCTAATGCATGACCCAATGCTGATTTAACTTGTTCAAGCCTTTCAGCACGGGGACCGACTTTAGACGTCAGATTCTGACGTCCATAGACTCCAGATTCTATCGTCTAAAGTCGGTCCGCGCACTGAAAGAGTAAAAAATTTATAATGGCCGTAGACCATAACATGGGTATTCAAATGAAGCAGACAGAGTTAGCTAAATATTTATGAAGATTTAACATTGAACAAATCCTTTGGTCTTTAGGCCGGCGACCGTAATATGCGCTGTCCTAACAACAAATCAATTTATGTGTGATGATGCTTTCTTAATATTTACGTCATATAGGTCTACATAACACCATCGGCATTTAATACTTTCAGTTTTTCCCAAGTGGATCGCAGCTTGAAAAACTGACACAGGCGGACTTTGGAACGAAGACCGCAGAAACTCCATCTCTTCCACAGATAATTCAGCTCGAGAAATTAATGCAAGTTTATGAAAACCAGACGAAGCGGCTAACAGTTTGTATAATTTGATTATAATGATGCTTCATCAGTTGATTTCTATTTTGTCACATACATTTCATAGTACAGCTGTTAAAGAGATGTAGTGTACAGATTGTGATAAGCACCACATTTCACACGCTGGTGGCTCTTTATATCCTGAATCAGGTAAGAGAAACACCCGGTTAAATCGATTTTGCCCCGTAAAATATCCTAATTTGCATATTTTAAAATGGCCCGGACAAATCAAACTGAGTCGCATTTGTTTACATGACATCTCGATTTGTTCTCCGCATTTTGTGATTTTATTTGCTTTTATGTATTCTGCAAAGATTTAATTTAAGCTACCATTTGCAACAGTTTATTCGACTGCATACACTACTTAATTGAGCTAAACTATTATGTAATTAATCAAACATCCACGATAATATGGCGATGTCAACCAATAAACATGGTGCATCTAATGGTACATTTGTCGAAATGGTCTCTCAAAAAGAAAATAAACGCGATATCTTCTGAGCTGTTTGTAGGAGTACTTTGAAATTTGTTACGAGAGTTCTTAAGTAATGTTGACGATATGATTAAGACTAATCGATTGAAAAAAAAATTCGGCAGGCATTTTTTTACTCAAAATTGATAGTATAAAATAACATTTTTAACACATAGAAAACAAGTACGTACATGGTGCAGGTCAATAGCTCATTCATAGGCTACTCATTATAATTATAGGTAACGTATTATAACATACCTTCTTGTCAAGCTGAGATGCTGATTCTGGGAATAAGTCACATTTAGTTTTATAATTGATCCTAAATAAAAAGGCGCTTCTCTTCCTTTATTGGACTTGCAAACATTCATTGAACGCTGAATGAACACCGAATGAACATTCTACGGACGGAGCTTAACATATTTAATATTAATCCATCTGAAATTCCCGTTATAACTGGAATGGTAAAAAAAGAGTGTCAGAGAGAGCCAATTTATTATTACATATATATATACTTAAAGCTTTTACTACTGCAATACTTTTAAGTCCACCAGACAGGGATAGCTCAACCTCCATAGGAGAGATGGCACATGACTTAGAACTTAATCAAACCCATTATTAAAAAAAAAACAGATACAAAATACACAACCATGTGTATCACTAGCTCGTAGCAGTAAACTATACACTGAACACATACCATCATTAACATACCTTCATGCATAGTATATGTATACATAAATGTATATGTTTCCTCTTGCATATGTATACACATAAGAAACTAGGAAGGGTGAATGAATCGAGAAGGCATGGGACAGACACGCGTCAATGAGTTTTAAAAAGGTTATCAGGGAAAAAAATCAAAATTTTCTTCAAGTTGTTATAATAAAGTTATTTTGTGTGCTGACCATACGATTGGCATATTATTGCACAGAAAATTAAAAAAGAGAGATCCAAAGCGTTATCACTGATACAGAACATTGTTTCGCAACATCTGGCAATATCTGGAGTGTTCACTCAGAATAATTACAGAGCTCCTGGAGGATTTCCTATGTATATCTTTATCACCATGCAGATACTTACAATTCTTATAAATACGCAACTGTTATCTGAAGCAGTCGTCCTCCAATGGCTTTATCCGTGGCTATATCCTGATGGACATATCTAGCGGAAAACATTAAATGATGCTCTTATGCTTCTCAATACATATTGCTGGGGTAGCGAAAACAGGCGATAAACAGGTGCATATGCTGGAATGGATGACTCTTCCAAAGATATATAACTGCCCACACAACTAGTTTCTTGTAAATACGAAAAATAATATACCGCCAATGCAAACAGATTGAACGTAAATACGCCTATGCATGTGCTGATTTTTATTTTTTTTAATTTGTTAACGCCCCCCCCCCCCTCATGAAAAAACTATTTAGCAATTTGATAATTAAATAGTGTTTCAGGCCTACTTTATATAATTCCAGGAGCGTGAGAATTAGTAGAGCGTGAAGCTTATTAGTGGCCGCTGATAATCCACGAATGGTACAGATTTATAATAAATATATATGTTTATTCACTCTCAACGTTGTGACATCGTTTTGACGTTGTGTCCTTGGGCAAAGCACTTCACTCTCGTGTGCTTCACTTCGCTGAGGTGTAAATGATTACCTGCTAGGACAGAGATGGGAATGTGCCATAATGGATGCAGGGCTGTACTGGCTGTGATGAACAGATCCAGTGACCAGGGTGTAAAGCCTGTTAAGTCTGCAGACGTGATATCAGACTATAAACCTTCACCTTCACCTATTTCTTTGTGTATGATTTTGCGAACATGAGTGATGAAGGTTATAAATTCAGGCTATACGTGTTCTTGTAAAGTTAGGGCAAAATATGCAGTTAAATTACCCGCGGCATAAATGTCTTTTTTTCCTCAAGATGTGTTCCATTGTATCTCAGATAATATCCATTGTCCTTACATTTGATGATATATTTTTGAAGCTTGTATAGATCAATCAATAATCAATCAATGAAACTTCTATAGCGCCTATATCCTCAGCGGACCGAGCTCAGAGGCGCACAAATCCTTAGCGTGATCATGTGTCATAATCGAGGCCAAAGCGGGCTGCTGAGGGACTAGGGTGGAAAAGCCAGGTCAAATATTTGGGATTTAAGTAATTTCCGGAATGTTAAGATTGTTTTGGCATTACGTACTGGCACAGGCAGGGCGTTCCATAAGGCCAGATATGCAGGTTGGTTTTCTTTTAGGGTTCGGAAAGTTATTGCGCATATTTTAAAATGAATGCGAAACTTGACAGGAAGCCAATGTAATCGTTTTAGAATTGGAACGGAACGACTAAATCATGGGGCCTTGGTTACTACTCTTGCAAGGCAGTTTTGAACGCGTTGTAATCTAGCGATATCTTTTTCTGGCATATTGTGAAAAAGTGAGTTACAAAAATCTAACTTACTACTGACGAGTGCCACTGCAATTTGCTTGGCAAGATCTAAGGACAGACTTTTTCGAATTTGACGCAGGTCACGGATATGATAGAAACATACCCTACATGCCTGGGATATGTGTTTTCGGAAATTCAGGCCACTGTCGAATAGTACACCAAGATTTTTAAGTAAGCATGGGAAATTATTCAAGAATTTTTTTCGCTGAAGTTTGGTCCCAATAAGAAGAAATTCTGTCTTGCTAGGATTAAGCAGCTTCAGCTTAGATCCTGTCATCCAGGCCGACACACCCATTAAACAATGTTGCAACTTCTCAAGAGATTCCTTCGCGTTTGAAACTGATAGAGACATGTAAATTTGGGTATCATCGGCATTAAAGTGGTGGTTTATGTCAAAACTAGAGATAATACTGCTGAGTGGTGTAGTGTATAAAGTAAAAAGCACTGGTCCTAGCACAGAGCCCTGTGGAACTCCATAGGAGAGTGTGACTTTATCTGAACAAGTGTCTTCAATTTTTACGGGCTGGTGCCTATTTTGCAAATAAGAAATTAAAGGAAATGAAATGAATCGGGCTTTAGGCCACCATTGTGCACATATAGGCTAAACTGGAGAACCTCCTGAGGATGGTGAGATGAATGAGATGACACTGTCCTCCAGACACAGGATTCGAAATTCAAGCCCTGGCGGTCTGAGGCCGAGCACGCTACCTCTCGGTCACGGAGGCTCCCCACAATACTGACTTTCACACGTGGATGGGGAAGAAACATTTTTGTTTCTTTGAAACCGCCGAGACCGGGATCCGAACCCCGAACTCTGGCGTGAAAGGCAGCGGTGCTAATCACTACCCTAGGGCCCCCGCCCTGCAAATAAGAAGAAAACCAAATTTGAGCCTGGCCAGATATTCCATACCAATCAGAAAGTCTATCTGTTAATGTGGCATGGTCAATGGTGTCGAAAGCGGCCGACAAGTCAAGCAAGGTTAGAGCCGTAACTTCACCCTTGTCCATACTAATAACGATATCGTTATGTACTTTCAGAAGAGCCGATTCTGTAGAATGATGTTTCCTGTAGGCCGATTGTAATGGATTAGATAGATGGTTATTTTTTATAGGAGCTTGCAGCCTATTGGCTACTATATTTTCTAAGATTTTGGAAATGAAACTTAAGTTGAATACAGGCCTGTAATTTTTCAGCTCGTTTTTAGGAAGAGATGTTTTTTTTCAGTAGTAGTCTTACATGAGCTTCTTTGAAATTTTGAGGAAATGGTAATTATGTCAGTGATGGGAGTTATTAATATGTCAAGACAATTTTTCAACACGCTTATAGGAATGGGATCCAGATCACATTATTTTGACGATGAACTCAAAATAAGCTTTTTAATTTCATCTTCTGATGCACGTTCAAAAACGTTCATTTTAAATCTAATTTCTGGTTTTTGCACTTATGGAATATTCTGTACTTTATCTGGAAATTTGGAACGGATAGTTTCAATTTTATCCACAAAATACCTAGAGAAATGATCACAAAGTGATTTTACTGATGTGAATTCTGGCAAAGCAGGAGGTGGAATTCTATGCAGAATGTTATTTATTGAATTCCAAAGGCGACAGGGATTGTCCGAATTTTTTGTTTAGATGATAAACACAGTCTTTCAATGACTTTGGCGGTCATTTAAAGGCCCAGTTATACAATCATGCACGTCCAACGCTCTAAAAAATGAAGAATTTTGGTCAGTGTGTTGTGATTCGCTGGACGTGCGTCAGAATTCGTTGATGATTCGCCAGATGAACTTTATTCATTAGGCCTAATTGGGTGCGTCAACCTCAGCGCACATTTTTTGCATGTTCAAAAATGTGAGCGTTTTTCCACGTGTGAATGTGGACGGCAGAGGAACGTCAGACCGGCGCTGAAAATTCTTTGTTTTCGTTGACCGAGATTTGCCAGTCACACATACACGACGCACAGTCCACGCATTAAAAAAATAAAAATAACAATTTGAGTCCGGATTGTGAAATACGCAGCAAGTTAGTGACGAATGCACAGCGTGTTTCCAACGCAAAGGGCGGACGAACAGCGCTTTGTTAACGCGTTGGACGCAAACAGTGCGCATTAAACCCTAGACCACTGATGTAGACGAATATAGTAACATTTATAAGTTTGTTTGGTACAGATGTAACCACTTTTAAAAGATAAAATGTGTCCTAATGATAACATTATATATTTTGACTTAATTTCGACAAATAAAATAAGAATAAAATGTAATAAAATGTGTCTTAAATTTATGATAGCATTATATATTTTGACTTAATTTCAACAGATAAAAAAAGAATAAAATGTAATAAAATGTGTCCTAAATTTATGATAACATTATATATTTTGACTTAATTTCAACAGATAAAAAAAGAATAAAATGTAATAAAATGTGTCCTAAATTTATGATAACATTATATAATTTGAATTAATTTCGACAAATAAAATAAGAATTCATGTGAAACAACACCTCGCATGCCTAAACAATAAATGTCGTTCTTCAGAGCTCTAAGGGTTAGGCCTGTTGATCTAGCGCTGGGTGAACAGCCGGCGTGTGGCCATGACTGCTTGGAGCCTCATGCAGCGCAGGGCAGGCGCGTTGCCCGCAACTGCCCGACGCCCTCAACAGGCAGCCATGTGATACAAAGCAAATATATATGTTGTCATGCGACAATATTTTGAGCATGCACAACTTCTTCTCACACTCACTGGCTGTGTTTTCACTGTTAGACGTATGTCGGTATCAGCCAATACCGCACTCCGCTGTACTACATGTAAGCGTACATGCTGTATAGCAAGTGAATGCTGTTGACTGCGCATCGGCGATTCAACACCTTATGGTCGTCTGCACACTTCTCTGCTTTGGACAGTCGTGTGAGAAAATACAAACGGTGTTCATTTTTGTGCGGTATATATGGAAAAATACAGCACATGTCCAAGGAATAAGGTGTTTGCCTAAAGGCTCACACCTTATTCCTTGGACGAGTGCTGTATTTTCCAATACCGTACTCAAATGAACACCGTTTGCATATCTTCTGGCGCTATTACAGTGCGCGCTAAAATATGCGTAGCGTTAGTGCAGCGCGCTCCACAAACCAGTAACGAGTGCTGACGAGTGACCAACGTTCTAGTAAAAATGATCAATTTTTAGTGCGTCGATCTTGCGTCGAGTATGGGTCACTTAGCCTAACATCTAGAAAACACCTAAAAAATGACGGCACTGAGCGCGCATATAGCGCCCATCTAACATGTTCCTAACGCATGTCCAGCAAGCACATAGGCCTAAAGTAAATGGGCGTGCTAGCTCCCTGATTTATAGGTGCAGCGCGCTAGCAGTGCGCTGTTCATTCGTTCCCATCGTGGCTCTGCTAACGCGCAGCGCGTTAACAAGACGCTGTATATTTGCTGATTTATGCACCTGATTTATTTATAACACGCTGTATATTCGTCATAAATCCGCTAGCTATTTTCATATCCCGACAAAATTGATGGACGCACAACGACGCACTGCTCTCATTTTTGTCACCCAAGGCGTGGGCTGTGCGTCGTTATGGCGGCCATTTTGGAAATATGCAAATAAAGATCATTTATGGGTTGAAATCGCTTTCGCTTACAAAACAGTTTAGCTTCAATTGAGAAATATGTGTGCAATAAAATACAGTGTTGTTATTAAACCTTTCATAATCCTGGCGGCTATATTAAATTCCGTTATCTTAATTTGATCGGTATTCTGCTTCTTTAATAAACATAAATATAGGCCTATCAAAATATATATACCAAGACACAATTACAGGAGACAAAGGTAAATAAAATAAAAAATGCGGAGGACATACCTGTAAACAAACCTATTTTAGTTTGGAGCATTGGACTATTATATGTACAATCACGATGACATACATAGACCAACAAGAAAAAAATGAAA